>CM069302.1:19164322-20364322 GCA_035609425.1 Epinephelus awoara
CGGTGCATGCACTCAGGTAAATGTGCACAGTCATACAGCGAGCAGAACACACACACACACACACACACACACACACACACACACACACACACACACACACACACACACACACACACACACACACACACACACACACACACACACGGAGTAGCTGCTGTCTTATCAGTTTATGTTGGTGTGACTGGAGGATTTAGTCACATGACCTGCAAGACAGGAGCAGCCAGGCGCCAAAACTAATTTCCACCTTCAAAGACTCCCTTATCTCCTCAGACGCTGTGTGTGTGTGTGTGTGTGTGTGTGTGTGTGTGTGTGCATATGTGTGTTTGCCTGCATATATGTGTACGAGAGAGTGTGTGTGTGGGATTGATGATCTGATGTCCTCTGACAGAAAGACTCGCAGCAAATCATGTATCACTGTCTCATCTGCATCAACCAGGCTCTCTCTCTCTCTCTCTCTCTCTCTCACACACACACACACACACACACACACACACACACACACACACACACACACACACACACACACATGCACACACACAGGAAGAAGGCAAGATAGAGAGAGACAGACAGATAGATGGTCGGATTGAAAGGAAGGACACACACACAGCAGTGCAGGGGGAGGTGGAGACATAAGAGTGAGGAAATAGCAGATAGTGAAAGATGTGAAGCGTGGAGGGAGATGGAGGAAGAGATGGATTTAAAGAGGGGAGGGAGACACAAAGAAGAGCCGCATCTGATTCACTGTCATATTTCTTTCAAACGCCTGGAAAAAAAAACCTTAGGTCCTGACAAAGCTCAAAGTTCAGGAGATACGGGGACGAAAAAGACAACAATCTGTTTTCCAACTGCTCGTGTTTCACAGGAAGCAACTCCCACCCGTGAGGGAAAAATATCAAAGGTGAGCATGAGCGGAAAACAACCAGCTGAAAAACACCACACCTGGAGGTACGAGGTTTAGAAGCGACAGTAACAGCAGCAGCAGCAGCGGCGGTGGCAGTGCTGGTGGTGTGTTGTATATTTCATGGTGCTCTTTTGAAGTTGTCCCTACATTTTCCACTGGCTCTTCAAAGGTCGAGCCTGCAACTGCGTTTCATCATCCCACCCCCAGCCCTCCACCAATGACTTTCTGCATCTCCTCACCACTCTCACTGAGGTTTCACTCATGTTGTATTCTCTCTCTTCTTTTCTGCCTTCTTTTTCTCCGTCAGCAGCGATTTCTTGCGAATCACACGAAAAATCAAAATGAAATCGTATTTACTGCCTGGTGACCGAGCCATGGTGCTCAGAAGAGGCACAAAGAGGGCAGACACAGGGAGTCGCCTTCCTGACCTACATGATAAGCCACAAATCAAAGGAGAGACCAAGGGAGGATAGTGTCTGCGTGTGTGTGTGGGTGTAATGACGAGAATGGTCATGTTTAAATGAGCACTTGCGCTTCCTGGATTCATTACTTCCACTCTAATTGTCTACTAGAAGCCGTTTCCATGTAAATAGCTGTATAATGTAAAATAATTGATTATCAGGTGAGTGAGAGTGACGACTCTATCATTAGCTGTAATTGCCCTGCTAATGATATACACAGAATCAGACGGGGGTGATTGTGTGTCCGTGTGAGTGTGAGCAGGATATTCTTCATTCTTCATCCTTCATCTGTGTGTGTGACCTATTTGTTCACGTGTGTCCTTGGTGTGTGTGTGCGCGTCTGCATTGCTGTGTGCGATTTGTTGTCCACATCATATCCATTAGCATCCTCCTGACCTGGAGCTGTTCCAGCCAATCAGATTTTAGTGTGCTGTCAGCAGGTGTCGTCAGCTCGCTGCGAGATTTATCAAAGTGACGGAGCGCACTGCACAGCACGACAGCAGCATTTATCTCTCTCCCTCGCTCTCTATTCTCTCTCACTGTGCGCCACACACACACACACACACACACACACACACACACACACACACACACACACACACACACACACACACACACACAGAGCACCACATGAGAATCACATCAGCATCACTTTATTTACTACAGAAGCAAAGGATGCTCATGCTGAAGAAGAGAAATACTGACAAGTCATGTACTACAGTGACATTACAACATACAGACTCACGATATGCGGCCGACGTGATGATGGTAATAAGGAAGATGAAGCAGAAGAAAAAGAAAGAATGTACCTCAAAGTGCTTTACAATAATGAGAAAAAAGAAAACCAAAAACCAAACACATTCTCACTCCGACCTCGTCACATATCAATGTTTGGTCATGGACTTTCCATGTCCACATACGATGTGAAAGGTACCCTGGGTGTGTTGGTTATTGATGTTATGAGGCGCCATGTTAAGTTCTGCCTGTTATATACATTGTCTTCTTTCAAAATATTCTTCCATATTTCAAGGACTTTGGAGAGAGAGCGGGTTGCAAAAACAAGAAAATGTTCAAGCAAAGAGATAACTAATAAATGCAAAAGTACTTAAGATTTTTAAAGCAAAAAGATAAATGAACAAATAAACGCCTTTTCCACTAAAGCCAGTGTGTGTTTGCTGGTTTTTAAAAGCAGGACAACCTGTTAGAAATCTGTAATAGACAGCTTTCCCACTGGCAGTAGACCAGAGCCACCTACACAGCTCTGCAGCAGATATATGTGCCTTTTTGTTTTCCTTTTTTTTTGTTGTTGTTTTTTTTCTGGTGTGTCACGTTTAACATAACGGACGAGCCTGCAAACAGGTTAGTAAACAGTAGAAAGCAGCACAGAGGCCAGTGAGTATGTTAAGGTGGTTACTTCTCTTTTTTTAATCTCTTACTTATTCAGTCTCCTTCATTTAAAGCTCACTAATTTTGGTGGTGGCGGGGAGCAAGTGAAAATTGCATAAATAGTTATAATGCTGTCTTGGATTCAGAGTGAATTGTTATGAGCACTCAGAAATCCACAAAGAACTACAATCTATTTATGAAGGTTGGGGGGTTGGGGGGCAGCAACAGCTGGTCGGCAGCGATCAGCTGTTGCTGCTGTTGGATGCATTACTGAAAGCTCTCTTCCTGCTCTTTCTGCTGGTTAGCATGTGCTAACACAGCGCAATATGATCTCATACCTGCTCATCATATTTTGCCACTTGGGCAGAAGCCCGGCAGCAGCAGTTAGCATCCCACATCAACATTGAAACTCAACACTGTGCTTAAACCTGTTAATAAATGTTAGGTACCGTTTGCTTTGTGATGCTAACAATTAGCCTTGTCACTGTGTGTGTGTGTGTGTGTGTGTGTGTGCGTGCGTGTGTGACCTTTTCAAATAGTCAAATGTGAGGTAAAGTTGCGATGAACGCAAAAAAATCACAAGGTTGCACAGAATTCATGGGGAGTGACTGAATTTGTGTTATATATTCTGAACACAACATCAAGTTATCAGTTCAAAATGCTCACTGGAGTTGCCTCACTAGTATCTTGGGAATGGTTTTCCACATTTTGGACCACTGTTAACAAAAGCTGCAAATTGAAAATTCTTATAACTGTGGTCCTGAACATTTGCACTGAAGAAAAAAAAAACGTATAAATGATATATTAATGCTTATTTTTATTAGTTTGTAACAGTTGGGTAAAAACTTGGCTAATGTAGCTTTAAATCTATCCAAAAAAGCAGATGCTAGACTGTGTAACAAATAGTCAGAGCTGCACTACATAATTCCAAGCTCACAATAAATGCATTGATGTATGGATGCCAGAGATGCTTTCTACTCATCTAATCTGCTTAATGTAATAGATCACATTCTCTAGATACGACCTCTGACTGTACCTTTGACATGTAAATGGCTTCAAACTGCGTTTTTTTTAGGTTGATTGGCCACAAAACGCTCTCACATTGTGAGACTATCCCCTCAGGACACTCAGACACACACACAGTGCCACACATGACCTTTGACCTTTCACTGTGCCATGACCCCATCATGATGATGTACAGCAAGCTCACGGTTTCCATGGTAACATGAACTAGTTGCACAGAGCAGCGCCACGGGGGGCTGTGTGCACGTGAGTCACTGCGTGTGTGTGTGTGTGTGTGTGTGTGTGTGTGTGTGTGTGTGTGGGTGTGGGTTCAATCTGTGAAGGCGGAGAGGACTGTATACAAGCGTACACACACACACACACACACACACACACAGACACACACACACACACACACACACACACACACACACAGACACACACACACAGACACACAGACACACACACACACACACACACACACACACACTCTCTCTAATAGGGCTCTCCATCTGTCTATGTAAATCAATCCTGACCTTTGCTGAACTCTGGCTGTGCAGTTTGACAGTTAATCACTTGATAAGTGTGTGTGTGTGTGTGTGTGTGTGTCTGTGTGCTATTGTCTCATGTTTAGTGTAATTGAGTACAGAAAAACAGCAGGCCAGCAAACCATCAGGCAGTGTGGAAGCAGCACAGTGTGTGCGTCTGTAAGAGAGACAGAGTGAGCAAAAGAGATGACTCTGAGACGCTGATGTTTTCTGATCTTGGTAATGAATCACACAAACAAGTGATCAGCATGTCTATCAGCCTGTCTATGTGTAAAGCAACGGACTCCGTTTTTGTTTGTGAAACATAAACGTATCCAGTAAAGTGTTCACTGTAAATATTTGGGTTAAAATATACGTCAGAGGCCTACCTATAGACAGTGCAGGCAGTGTGGATGCACTGGGGGCCCATAGAGAGAGAAGACGCTTCAACAATACGTTGGGTGGAGAACTTGTGGTTTATATTTTTACTCAGTAAAATATTCTGCATTAAAAACTATAAATGATTTATGAAAAAAATATTCAATCAAATTAATAATTTCTTATTTACCTTGTTTTTTTCGTCATATCCAGATATGCAATGATGTATGTTAATGTCGTCCAGTGTCAAGTCTATTTGATCATGAGACGAGACAACATGATGTGTGGTAGCTAGTTTAGGTGCAAAATCTTTCAAGACTGACAAGCTGAGCACATCTGCAAGTCAACAGGAAGTGATGCCATTCAAACCAGCTTGTCAGTGGCTCTCCAAGTTTAACTGCTGTAGGTACCCTTCCAAGATTAGTTTTTGTTACTTACTGTATGCAATGTAATGTCATATGACATACGTTACAGACATCACGTTTACTACAAACACAAGCACACAACGTTGCCATTAAAATAACATGACTGACTTTTGGTTTCACACAGGACACAAACAGCTGACTCTTAGGTGAAAGTCCAGAGTTTGTTTGACCCATCCAACTTCCTGTCCTCCGAGAACGGTCTCACTCCAAAGTTGTCAAAATCAGGTGCTTGGGCAGTGACTTGCAGCAACCCAAAATGGATGGGTCTCACAAACACCAACTTTCACTCAAGAGAGCTGTGTTTGTGTCCCATAAGATTCTAAGCCCTGTTATTTTTTCCTAAACTTAACCATGCGTTTTTGTTGCATAAACCTAACTGTGTGTTTGTTGCTCACGAAAAAAACAAACGTCAATTCGCAGTGTTGTGCTGACTTTTATTTTAAAAGACACTGTACGTAAATGGTGAATTTCCCGTGAAAACAGAAGTGTATTTTGAAAGAAGACAATGCATGTAACAGACAGAACTTGACACGGTGTCCCAGAACGTCAACAACCAACGCACCCAGGGTACCTTGCACATCATATCACATTATGACATGGAAGGTCCATGACCAAAATGTCAAGATCCTGACTACTTTTTGTAAACAATGCAGCAATGCAGAAATTTGGCTGGCGTTAGCATCAACACTGCCTTCAGTGGTGTGTCAACAACCATGCTGCAGGTAACGTTAGCAGCCTAGATGTGTGCAACTAGCACACAGTGAGCTTACTGTAACCACCTTACAATACTGGCATACAGCTAATTTCTTTTTTTATCTGCATGTCACTGTGTATTAAGAATGTATTTGTGTTTGTTTACGATTGGTAATACTGGCAAAAAACTAAAGACGGTATGAAGTTGAGTTGTGAGTTTCACCCTAAAGAAGGGACGAATGACCGTAGACTAAATTAGCTCCATGACTATTTTTATGTGCCATGATTCACGTTTGTAGGATGTCTGCAATTTTAGCAGCGAAGTAAGACCCAAATGTAGCCCATAATGATTTAATATGTTGAGCTAACATATTTTTATGTTACGCATCAAATGTGTATTAATACAAGGCTGGAAATACTCCCCAACAAATAAACCATTTACTTAAGTTTTAGTGATGTTACCAAAAACTGTGGCACCCAGCTGTTTGAGTAAATTACAGGACCTGTTTTGAAAAATGAAACTACATATTTATATAGTGTACTGCATATTTACTATATATAATATGAGATTTATGTTTTCAGTTGTGAAGAGGCTTGTGTGTGAGCACCAGAGACACAGAAGAGAAGTTGGAACATATAGAAATAGAGTTGTGTGGGCCTTTTCGTGGTATTTGTGAGCAATGAGATAAATATAGAACAGAGTGTCACCTCTACTTATGTTTACCTCAGTGAGGTAATAGTATTTGTGATAAACTAGATGCTGCTCTGAAGCAAATTTAAGTTACATTCCTGTGTGAACAACATGTCAATATCAGCTGCTCTCCAGCGTGACGAGTTCGGTCAATATGTCAATACAGTTTCTAGATGAGATCTCTATATATTGTTGTGTAGGCTTGGAGGGTCATTATGTCAGTGGGCGCCTGCTTTGTGTGCAGACACACGCACACATACAGATGCCAATAGTCCGCCGGTGGATTTGACAGATGATGAATGTGAATGCACACAATCTGTTTTTTACCCTTCGACTCAGATAAATCACACTTAATCTGATTTTTAGCGGTTAAAATGTCATTTTCAGATTCCAGTGGGGATACTGGCTCAGACAGGAATACTGATGTCTGGTCTCTGAAGGGGATTGGTTTATAGAGAGTTACTCTGTGGACATCGACGGCAGCTGGAGCTTATTGACAACGCATCAACAAAACGCTGTTTAGACACTGTGAAGAATACAGCCTGGCATCCCGTCAAATACTGTAGTATCAACTTTGAATCTCACCAGCAAAGACATTTAGATGTAAGCTGTAACGCACAGAGATATACTGTCACACACACACACACACACATGTTCTCAGATTAACCTAATCAAGCTAATCTGTCAGATTAACACACATTATAAAACGGCCTCTAATCCACGCCTGTCCTTCTGCAAAGCTAACTGAGCGGTCATTGAGATTAACAGAGCTGCAGCGTCTCCTGTGTCGTTACACTGAATCACACGTCACAGCAACAAAAATGTTTCCTTTCATTACTGTACTGTTTTGCAACGGTTTGAGAGGCGTGACATGTTGAGCACAGGGACAAGTGGCCTCTCTGTCTCTCTGGCGTTTTACTAACACACAGAAAAGCGTCTTGGTTGTAGGGGTTCATGGGTCCCTTGCCAGCAAATTTGCCAGAAAGTTCTGGGCCAGAAAATTTTTAAGCATCAAGCATTTAATTCCTCAATTCTGGTGAGTTTTCATGCAATATCTTCTGCTTTTCTCTGCATCAATTTATGACGTAAATGTCTTACATTTTATCAAACATGAAAGTCCTCTGTGACTTTCATGTTTTTAGGAGAGCTGACATGTTTTTTTTATTTTTTTTTTATAAAATATAGCCTCAATATAATAAACTCATGGTTTGTATTATTAAGACACACTTTCAAGGAAATCTCAAGTACTGAAAATGTGGTATTCTAAACTTTTTAACTTGTCATGCACAGTGAAAATCTGCATTTACTATATGTAAATTATCTTTCTTATTATCAATTTATCTTATTTTACCTTTATTCTTATCCTATTTTATCATTATTATTTTTTTATTTATTTCATCTTGATTTATCCAATTTCATCCTTATTGCAGCTTGTGCTTATATTTCTATTGTGTGAAATAACAGCCTTAAATATTATTCATAATGCTTCAGTGCAGCAGTCATATTATAGGAGGCTGCTGCCCTCTTGCCTGCTGAAGTGGTATAGCACACAGTGTCATTAACTACCAGCTGCATTTATCAGAAAACCTGATGTTCACATCGTTTCGGGGAGGGTTACACCTATTTACAGCAAAGCTGTGCAAAATATGACTTTCAAAAAACACGGTTTCCAAAATCTCAAGATCAAAAATAAGTGCGATGAAAAGAATGTTGCAATTCTATATCTCTTTGTTTTAACACCAACATGGATGGCAACATATGAGCTCTATTTACAATATCAAGTAGAGAACATTATCTACAGCCCCTCCTCAATGCACACATGTATGGAAGCGTGCACACGCAGATACAGCGTGAGCCAGACTGTCAGACTTTGCTTAAATGGCTTGTGTCTTTGATGACTTTGTCAAAACCAGACATGACAAACAACATGACGGATATCCATCGGGTGCACCAGACTGTGTGTGTGTGTGTGTCTGTGTGTGTCTGTGTCTGTGTGAGTTAGTGTGTGTGAGTTAGCGTGTGTCAGGGGTGGTCGTGTGGACGCTTTTGAGTGTGTTTGACGTGGAGGTCGATTTGGACAGACAGTCTGCCGTCCCAGATGTCATCAGAGTGACCAGTGGTCCCGTTTTCTGACCTCTGACCCTTCCAGATGGTGACACCCCTCTACCTCCATCAGCTACCCCACATTCTGTGTGTGTGTGTGTGTGTGTGTGTGTGTGTGTGTGTGTGTGTGTGTGTGAGCTGACTGACTGATGAGGTCTGAAGGATGTAAGTCAAGGGTTTGAATTAATTTAAACTCTTGTGGTTTTCTCTTTTTTCCATGTTTTTAGTAAATGTTTGGGAAAATCTTGCAATGTGAATTTTACACTCCAGTAATTCAAATAATTTAAGCATAAAACATAAAAACTGAGTTTATATGGAGCTGATTCTACTTCATCTTCAGATAGAAACATATTAGATAATAGATTTTTTTGTTTTGTTTTTGTTTTACAGTAAATAAGGCCTTTAACTTTAACTGCACGATCACCTTATGTGAATATAAACAGAAAACAGAGAGGTCAAACCTGAGATGCGTGTGTGAGCATACTAAAGGGTGCTTCTTTGAAATATATTTTATTCTAACAAAAGTTTCACAAGACTGCACAGAATAGTTTATGGCAATCTTGTGGTGTTCTGCCTTTTGTAAACCTGCAGATGCAAAACAGCAACCTGCTCTCTCTTTCCTCTACACTAATATATTCATTACTGTCATTAACCTTTCTGCTACACAGTCCCCTTATCTAATTATCCCCCTGTTACCACTGAACACACACACACACACACACACACACACACACACACACACACACACCATTCTCAGCTGCTACTCCCCATCCCCACCTTCGCTACCCCACATGTTGTTTGACAAATGAGTGGTCTCGCCTCATCAAGCACATGACAATGTAAACAGATGGGAGGTGGAGACAGGGACCTGTGCCAGCTCTGAACACACACACACACACACATGCATGCACACTAACACACACACAGCCTAAAATCCCTAACATATGTTGCATTTATTCAAACAGCCATGCTCGGAGACACTTGCAGACGCTCGGGGAGTATGGCTAACAGGAGGGTCTTTCAGAGCAGCAACCAAGAAGAAATTATCTGATTTATTGATTCGTCTCCTCCTTTGTGCCTTTGTAACGAGGGCGCAGATTGCTTGGGTATGAGTGACAGACAGATACACAGATAGATCTTAAGTTGTGCAGATTACATTAATAATATCACATCAAACCACCAGTGGCGGTAAGTAACTAAACACATTTACATTTACTTTAAGGGGAACGTCAAAGATTCTCTACATCCAAGTCTGTGTGCAGATGTTGAGGAGTATTAGCCTGAGACCCAGATGAATCTGTGTGCTCATGTTTTATTTGCTCTGTCACATATGTCTAGTTCCCCGCCTGTTCACACAGATTTCCTGTGGACCAGGGATCGGCTAATCACAACCTTTTATCTAATATGTTCCAAAAGTTGGTCATGGGTCCATTATGAATGGGCCGCAAGTGACTCTCTAACATGTCAAGTTTGTAAAAAAACACTTTGTTTTGAAGTACGGTGAATTTCCAGCACATGTTTTTTATGAAATGCTGTTTCCTGCTGTAGAGTGAGTAAACAACAGGCAGCTACTCAACAGAGACAGCAAACTACCTTGACAACATGGTCAAATGCAAGTATGATGCTGAATATATTAAACTGTGTGGACCTTGAACTAATGACTCAAGAGAAATCTGGACCTGTGGCTGGACCAGTTGGGAACCACTGTGTTAGAGAATAACCAGGACAGCTGCAGCTAATGTGGAGGTTTTTCTTAAATTACTATATTGAAATTGTGATTACAAAAAAGCAACACTTGTTCAAAGACATATTGATGCTACACCATCACAGCTCAACTGGTTGTAGGTCCAGAGGCATTTTGATCTGCAGCTGTTGAACTGTTGAACTGAGAGGTTCCACACTTTACATTTGTGAATTGGTCTGACGATGTCAAGCTTGAGCAGTACTAGTGCTTGTGTGAAAAGGTTGTATGAAGCCCTTTGTGGCTCCAGAGTCTGATAAATGTTTGTGGGTCTGGGAAAAAAAGATGTTTGAAAAAAAAAAAAAAAATCTAAGGATGTGGAGCTAAAAATAAGTGAGCGCAGCAGACCTCATCAGCTGCTATGAGCATAACACACCAGAATCTCTGACCAAACTGTTGGTGGTTGGGTTGCATTGTGGGTAATGTAGGCTTCAGGTTTTGAGAATGAAGAAGAATGCATGAAAACAAAATATGTCTTTGGTTCTGTAGACCATTTTTATTTTGACAACTTAATAAGCTGTCAGCAACCTTCAGGTTTTCTCCTCACACAGATTTCATGTCCTGGTGAATGCTGAAAGGTGGTGATGACAGACAGTCGTTGCATTGCATACAGGCGGAGCTTTATCCAAAAAGAACTTTATTCTGTGTGGAAATAAATAGCTGAGGGTGTATGCTACGTGTACATTTAGATATCTGGTGGTTATTGAGCGTCTTTCACCTTCAGAGTCAGATGCTGAGAGTCAGATATGCGACAACAGCACGACAGGGCCGTGACCCAGGTGGCGTCTGAAACACAGTCTAAAAGCCGGAGATATACTTGCCTTTGAACCACATGTTTGCGTGGACAAATAACTGGATTGTGAATGGAGTTACTCACATACTTGCCTATGGACTACACATGTAACCAGAGAGCTCAGACTGTACAGGATGTAAACAATAAACATCAAGGTGACAATCAAGGAAGTTACTCCGTTGTTGACTCTGAGATCACAGCAGCAAACATGGTGCTATCATAGATGGCATTTAAGGCCCCTGAATCAGGCATATTTGTCACCGTGCAGCTGTAATTATTCATCATACAGATGCTGGTAATTGTGGACTTGGTCAATTAGCTTGTTTTCAAAACTTTCCACAACTTTTGACACTGCTGACATGCCTACTGACCCCTGACCCTGTCACGTCACTGCTCCACCCTTGTGCATATTGCATCTAGCAGATGTGTAGAGTTAAATTCTCAGGATGTGCACAGCCATGTGACCCACTCAAAATGACGCAGGATACATGAGGCTGCCATTGTGCATACATTATCGCATAGTTAAAAGCAAGGATATATCCGGCTCAGAAGTCGTAAGTATGATTACCATGACCTGGATGACTGAGAATCTTCACCGACATCCAGCTCAGAAGGTTCAGTTTTCTTGAAACAAACTAGTTTCACGAAGTGGCATCCCAATAAAATCCAAGAAGGTCGAAGTGTTTATACTTGTTTCAAATGGACACACTTGCAGGTGTGCGAAAAGCTACAGAGAAAATAAAATGGCAGCAGTTATTTAAACTATTCGTGCAATTGGAAATGATCTGCTATACGATCAGCTCCTCACATATAACTTCTATAGCAGATGGTCATCCCCAGTGGGAAGTCAATGAAAACATATATAACACTGTGGGGTAATATAACAAAGACAATGGGTTGTGACATTAACATGAAGTCTCATACAATCATGTGCTGCACCAGGGTTCATCGTATATAAACAAAGACGAGGCTGTCTCCATGTTAGCCATCGATGCAGTTCACTTGCAATAAAGCTTGATGTCCTGGGTGGTGCAAACTTCTGTTTCCTTTCAGACCAACAACACACAGCAGATCATTCAAACCAGAAACTGATGATTACTGAACTCCACCAGATAAAAATCTTTTCCTATTTGTCTCATTTTCTAACATTACAATATGCAAAAGCAACTCTCTGTTCTCTGTCACATGCTGATATCTGTCAGCGTCACATACTAATGTCACTTTAAAAACATGCTCATACACTCTGCTTCACAGCTGTCCTTGGAGTATCTTCACAACATGGCAACGCCAGTCTGGGCAAACTGTGCGAATCATATATGTGGAATATGTAATATATACACTATAATAAAAAAAAATGAACATGGCAAGAAGTTTACACTGACTCAAATGTTCATAAAATAAAGAACAGTAAGACTCCAAGCTGTGGCTGAAGCACAGCTCAATCTACGTATCCTTAGAGAGTTCTTATGATGTCTTACGAAAAATTATGCACACTGTTCGTATGATAGCTTACAAATTAGCGCTCCTGCCAAGCCTCCAGAAACAGCGCCAGGACTGGAAGCCAATTTGACATAGTGGCCAAAGTGTGGAATTACAACTTCTGCGTCTGTCACGTGATGCCTTTGATCCCAAAAAAGACCTTTTCCCATAGACTTACAATGTAAAGGAGACGTCTGTAAATCAGTGGATACATTTTTTTTTTAGGTGCATCAACTTTCCAGTACGAACACTTAATTAGTCCTTATTTAAATCAATATGTTCTAAAATTTGTAAAACTCACTGATAGGTGAACGCAGTATTATTTTGAACTGATATTCATGTCAAGTTGCGGTTGGGAGGCGGAGTAATAGGAAATGCTAGAGTGCTTACTGTATGGGTCCATGGATGCTGAAGATCCAGGGAATTTTATACCTGGAAGATGAACTTTTTTACAAACGGGGCTCTGCCTCCAACACTGTATCCAGTTCTCTTTATACATCCATGGCCCCTACTGGTCAGGTTAGGTTCAAGAAAAGAATCATAGTTGGGCGTTGTCACGTTATGTATGTATGTAACCCATCATTGAGTGCGTACGTAACTTAAAATTACTCAACATTGACTTCTGGTTTCACATAGGACACAAACCCCTATCTGCTGGGTCAAAGGTCTGTGTTTTTTTGACACATCAACCACCCTGAGTGCCTCCCTACACAGACTCTGTCACTCTTCATTCTGCCTAACCTGACTTCTTCCATCACTCCCCTCACGTGACAGAAGATAGTCTGCTGCGCATAACTCACGTAATCACCGCCTCCTGGCTCACAATTACGTGCGTTATATACGAATTACAGTGCATTACTTTTCGTAGGTAAAAGTACGAACAGTGAATGAGAACAGCCTGGCTCAACACATCGTGTTTAAATAACCTTGAATAACAAAACAATATCTGAACTGATGAGAAGCTGTGGGTATGGTGCTGTGATCCCATTAGGTCTATTGTTTGCTCACTTGATCCATAAGTTTAATTGTTTCGGTTATTTATAATGATGATTTGTTCCTCATTGTCATTCATGTTTTGGCAGGTTTCTGCCTTTATAGTCCTTCGTCCACCTGTGATGAGGTCCAGCTCTGATGAGTTTGATCAGGTGCAGCAGGAGAAGTTAGGTTTCTTCCTAGGAGCATCTAAGTTGGGCAGCGACTGGTAGTGACTCTTGTCATCGAAAGCCGCCTGCTTTGTTACCTGCCTGTGGGGTGGGAAAAAAAAGGAACATAAAATGTATTAGTATTTGTTTTTAAAGGTAGGTGCCGATCACTCACGGCAATTTTGTTACTGATTAGCAAGGCTTTGGCTACAGCAAGGTTATTATAAATGATTAAAACTAAAAAACAAAACAGTTTAGTTAACTAAAATAATTAACCAAAATAAAAGGAACATGCAGAAAACATCTTTAGTTGTAGTCTTTGACAGTTTGCTCAAATTTGTCAAACAACAAGCATCAGGGGTCTCTGGTGCATGTCCTCATTAAGACTGAGATATCTACAAGACAGTGAGTCAGTTGTCTTCATTAAGCTCTGATTGTATTGTAATACTTATTCTAAACTTCTTAAATATTGCCCTTGACAAATGTCCTCCACATATAATAACAAAATAAAATAAACTAAAAACTAAAACTAAACATTACATACATAACATTCTGACAAATTAAAAACTAAAATTAAACCCACGTTTGAAACTAAGTGAAACTAAACTAAATTAAAAACGGAAATTAAAAACAAAATGAAAATAATGAAAAAGACCCCAAAACAACACCTCTGGGTCACAGTATAGGCCTACAGGGGGGAAGACCACTAGGGAATAAACATGGATGCAAACAATGCAGGATTGAAAACACTTTAAAAATCGGCTTTGCAAATGATTTATAAAAAAATAAACAATTTCAACACACTTCTTTTCCCCTGAGGACACACACAATGAGTTTTGGTGACTAACACTGAATGTAAACACAACATTTGTTTTTTTGTTTCTGTGAGAAACTCCACAGGGCACCTTTAACTCCCATGTTAGTTTTCCTCTGCAGCTTTTTGCTCTTACTTTTACACACTAGAGGGCAGCAAAGGTCAAAATTAAGAGCTAGTATTTGCTGTTCATACCATATATAAACTGGTCCCAATTCTTCTTCTGTTTTTTTTGTGATTATTTAACTTGTAACATCAACAATGATCGGTTTTAGTGTCCCACTAAGCCACGCTAATTAGCCGGCATATGTGACATATGAGGCCTGGAACAACAAAACTAAAGGTGTACTATGCAGGGTTTTCCTTAAAAAAAGTATAGACTCATGGAGAAGTAATCCCTTTCAATCAGTACTTATGACCCACTACAAATGTATGTTTGAGTATTTTTCTGTAGAGACTCTGCTCTCTGCCTGTATTGTCTTATTTTCTTCTTATTTTCTGTGGTCATGACATTCCTGGGCACAATGCTCAGGTGAGGTCAGGACTTGATAAAAAGGTAGTGACCAGGTATCAGTCCATCAGCAATGGTGGACATGGCACACAATAATAGCAAGGTGAAACATAAATCACTGTTGCTGTATAGTATACCTTCAACCACTGACATGACCCTGTGAGGTAAAAAAAAAAAAATACACTCAAAAGTACACAATTTGTAAACATTAAAACTTCCTCTGCTGTTTTTGTTTGTACACTGACTGCATCACTTGTACATGCATCTCACCTGGCCAGGTGCAGCACAGCCTCCAGGATGTTGGAGCCGTCTTTGGCACTAGTTTCACAGAACAAAGTGTTGTATGTCTGTTGGGTGAACACAGAAAACCATTAGTCCTTCATCACTATTGTTTTACTGCCAGTCATAACCCTTCACCATTAAGGATTATGACTTTGAATTTACATTTGGATGAAACTAGGATACGTTTACGATAAGTAGACATGTAGCAGGTGTACCAAATATTCACAGCTATGTGGTCCTTAAATTATAGGAATGTTTATTTATCATTACCATGGCCAGTTTCTCTCCATAGCTGGTAGGGACACAGTTAGTTCCATCTTGTCTAAGATCACACTTATTACCCACGAGCATGATGGGAATATCCTCCTGGGACACATCCTGGAGTGCAAAAAAAAAAAAAAAAAAAAGAAGGTAAAAACAGGTACAGATAAAATTAAAAAGTATATTACAGGAAACCTCAGTATTGTAAAATAGCTGCAGCATGGCGATTACAAAAATTATACCGTCAAATAAAATAACAGAAACAGAAACTATTTAAGACTGGAACTATGGTTCGACATAAAGCCCCACTGTGTTTACAGAGTTCATTATATCACACAACACATGACATATACGCACTGCATGCATAAATCAAAAGCCACAGAAATGTCAACATGCCCACAATACAACAGCAGAACACAATCTCAACAATGTACATCTGCCACTTACATATCTGCTGCGTGTAAAAGAGATAAACAAGCAACATCATTTAGTTTCATATTCAAATGAACATGTGACACCACTTTAATTACATCACATTATAATAACACAAGTGCTGCCAATACAAACTGTCATCGCAGATAGATTTCAGTGTCAGTCAGAAACTTTTTAGCAGAGGAGAGGATCACATTACCTCGATCATGTCCACCCACTCTCGAACATTAAGGAAGCTCTTCTCACAGGTGACGTCATACAGCAGCAACACACCGTCCGCCCGGCGGAAATAAGACTTTGCAATGCTGCGAAACCTGAGATGACATATGGATTAAGATGCAGAATAATTACAAAATTTTCAATTATCATTTTGTCGCAATAGAATAAATAGAGTAGTGCATCGTATGTGTGTCATTTTACTTTTTAGGGAACCCAACACACACACACACACACACACACACACACACACACACACACACACACACACACACACACACACACACACACACACACACACACACACACTCACACACACTCACACACACACGTAATTATACATTTTGTTAACATTCACTCTTAAAACACATCTTTAAATGAAGAGTTCAAAACAATGTACACATCAAACAAAACTGACATTTTATTCAAACTGACACACACCTCTCTTGTCCTGCAGTGTCCCACAGTTGTAGTAAAACAGGCTCTCCATCCACGATTAGTGTTTTCATTTGGAAATCCACTCCTGAACACACAAAAAGGAAACAAACAAACATGTCACCCTACAGCAACTGGGTAAAAAAATATATAGGTCATGTCAAGTGGAAATCCTCTGCTCCACCTACCCACTGCTCCTGGATTAAATATATCTTCTTGGAAACATGAAAAAAATAGGTGTACGCTGAGAGGACCGTCAGGACCATGTTTTGCATATGCTGATAAACTGACCTTTACTACTGTACTGACAAACTCATACACCATTTTTAGTGCCCCTGCCTACTCTATTGAAATTAGTCACTTTGTGTTTTAGTGTTGCATACTTCTTAGATGTGCAAACGTGTACACACACTTAAATATTTACTTTTACACTTGTAGATACATAATTTCAGTTCTTATTTTCTTGTACGGGCTTTTTGTTTCTCTTCTTTCCTGTATGTTTGATTTTGTAATGCCTTATTTGAAACTCTGTATATTACTGTTATCTTTTTTTTTGTCTGGAAACCCAATGAATACAGTTTGGGGAGGAAAAAAGGGGGACAATACACATTTCACATGACAATATCAAGTAGTCAGTTCAGATTTAGAGAATATCTACTGAAGTTTTTGCCTTCATTTGACAGCTCAAAGAAGGAAACAAGATGAGTTTGACAATAACTGAGTTGGTTTTAGTTTTCTTCAACTCACCCAGTGTAGCGCTGGAGTTTAATTTGAATTCATTCTTGCAGAGGCGAAGCAGGAAGCTGGACTTTCCCACGGCAGCATCTCCAGCCAACACGATCCTGTAGGCCTTCTCTGATGTCATGTAGCCCAGGTCAGCGCTGTCCCTGTCCTCTGTCTGGAGAGTGAAGGTACGGAGGAGTGAGGCGCACATGCAGCACTCTTAGATGCCTCTATTTGTATTCTGCACATTTATTTCATGTTAAATATATTTTGTCCTCAACATCGACAACTTTGCAACTTCTGCCTTTCTTATTTAAACCTGACCAACATCAACATCACTCTGTCCAACACGAACCAATGTAAAAACCTGAGAAGGGCATTTTTACCATGCTCCAAACAAGTCTGAATATTTCAAAAAGTTTGAATGGGATTTTATAGTTGAATACAAGGAAGAATGTATGAAAGATGGGGATGATGAGGTTTCTATGTTGAAAAATGTCGAGGGAGTAATTTGACAAAAAAAATTGTTTTGCGTGGTGTAACATTGGGGGGAATGCTTCAAAATTGAGCTTAATCTGACATGTAGATCTGTATGTACATCTGTCCTCTCTCCCTGTATTTCATCCCTTCCTTGTCTTTTCCATTTGATAACCTCCCCTCTCTCATGTCCTTCGTCTCTCTCCTACCTGAATACTGATGGCACTGAGGGCTTTTCGCATGGTTGGAGCTTCAGGTTTGGGTTCAGCTGGCTTCCAGTCCAAAACTGAGCTGCTGTCCGACCCGAACGCTGATTCCCCGTCCTGAGTCTCTGCTGGCTGTGATGTAGACACACAGTGGCAGATGTTAATACAAGAATCTGCTCAAACACAGGACTCACATGTTATCATTATGACTTCAGCTGTAAACATGAACAAGGTGGTTGAAAGACATATGAAACATTTTATCCTTGGCATACAGCAAACAGCTTTTCAAAATGGCTCCTTAACTTCAAAGCTTTATTTTGACTGTGTTCTTTTATATTTATTGACTCAAGTTGAGTCTGAGTGGTTACAATGCAATCCCATCACTTCACGGCTCTCACAGACGCACAGATCACCCACCAAAGAGCATATTTTTGGGGGGTTACTGACTCACTTGACCAACTACAGCTGTATGAAATATTCCTTATATCATTTTTTCAGCCATTCTAGTGTTGAGTGATATATCTCAGCAACTATTAAATGTACTAGCATGAAATGTACCAGTATGCATGTTCCCCAGAGGATAAATCCTCGGGACTTTTCATGACGCAACACCATGAAGTGAAATTTTCAATTGGTTAAATACTTTGGTTTATGACCAAACACCTGCAGATCAGCCTCAGCTGTACTTTGTGTCACCTGGCAAAAGTTAGCATGCTAAAACACTACGTGGTAAACAACATTATACCTGCATCAGTATGTTAGCATTGTCTTTGTGAGCATGATGTCATCACAGCAAATAGTGAACATACACTTGTGTCTCTTATTGTCTCACCTCAGTGTCAGAGTTTTCTCCCATCATGCTGTCGTTGTTGTCCTCCTCCACTTTCTTCTCCTCCCTCTCCTCCTCGTCCTCTTCATCTTGACCTTTGGTCTCCTGCTCTGAGTCATAGCCTCCGTGGGAACCTCTGAGTGTTGACAGGCCGCTGTCCACGTAGATCTCCGGCAGGCTGTCCTCCTCACACTCACTGCTGTGTCTACGCCTCAGGCCTGGGTCACACATGGCCAAGGCCAGAGTGTCACAGCTGGGCCGGCGGCTGTACAGAGGGTAATCATCCATACGCTGGCAGAACCTGAGGGGAGAGGTCAGGAAATGATCCAGGACATAAACACATGGGTCGGTTCAACGCACTGTACCTGGTGGTGTCCAGCCACTCAGATAGTTTTGTTTTCTTTTGCCTGGGTATTGAGATATTTTTTGCTTCAGTGTCAGTATAATGGTGGTGAACAGTTTGGACACATTGGTCTGAAGCCATCCACATTTTTTAGTACTCTTCATTAGAAAGTGGTTGACTACCTTCCAATTCCATTAATTTGAGGTGGGAGCAGAAATCTTAGAGGTCATTTTTTTAAAATTTGGTCAAAAACCATCAACGCCTGATTCCTCACCGTACCCTGTTGCATAAAGATTAGGGCCCTGTCACACTTTGCTTGTTTGGTCAGGACTTTCAGACATTTCAGTTTAATCAGAAAAAAAAATTAAAGGTCTGAAACCTCCCTCAGGACAATGATCTGCATGAAACAGCCCAACCTTCATTCGACAGAGATGTTTTTGGTCTGGATCATATTGAACCATGGTCTGGTTCACTTATAGTGTGAAAGTATTTTTTGGATGGCTCAAACCATCTGTACCAACTGTACCATTGGCACGGTTACAGGAATTTCTAGCAGGCCAGCATCATGTTAACTGAGAAACAGACATACTCTAGTTATTATATTGCAACAAAAAAATTTTTTTTTAACGGGCTAATTAATCTGTATCTTAAACCATTTGTCATCCAAGGTTTTGCAGCATCGCTAAGTCTTACTTCCGCCAGGTGGACGGTGTTGCTGCTGTATGATGTCACCTGTGAGAAGAGCTTTCTTAATATTCGAGAGTGGGTGGACATGATCAAGGTAATGTCATACCTGAGCAAATCCACTTGATTTCTTTCAAAAACACACAAGACATTAGTAGAAAGAGTAAGTTAAAAACAAGAAAATTTGTAAAAAATAATAAAAAAAAAATTTAAAAAAAAATATATAAAAAGGAAATAAATAAATACAAAAGAAAAAGTTAAAAACAAACAAGAAAATGACATGGAAAAAAATAATCCTGTAACATAATTTTAAAGTTTAAAAATAATAATTATAAATATAGTTTCCCCCTATTTTTTCCTTAGTTTTTTTTTAAGTCAAGTCAAATTTATTTGTATGGCACATTTCATATGACAAGCATAGCTCAATGTGCTTAAAATAAACGCAACATACAAAAACAAACACATAACAACAAGGAAACTGCATAGTACAAGAGCATGTAGAAACCTGATAATAACAATAATACAAAAATAAAGGTACAGGTGGAGCTACACCATTCATAGCTTTAAAAACAATAAGCAAAATCTTTAAATTAATTCTTTGCTTCACGGGGAGCCAGTGAAGAGAAATTATTTGGTCCTGGTTATCACTCTAGCTGCAGCATTCTGAACAAGCTGGAGCCTGTAATGTGCCTGTTTTTTTGTTATTCCTGCAAAAAGTCCATTACAGTAGTCCAGCCTGCTAGAAATGAAAGTATGCACCAACTTTTCAGCATCTAAGAGGGTTATAAATGATCTAACTTTAGTTATGTTTCTAAGATGATAGAAAATTAAGATCAGTGTCAATAATAACACCTAGTTTCACAGAAAGAAGAGTCAGTAGGGAACTAATCTGGTGGTTTTTGGTCATCCAGCACCTAACATCATTGATGCACTGGATGAGGTCATTTACAGGACTAAGATGCTCAGCAGAGACAGATATGTATTGACGGATTATGGAATCAAGTGGGAGCATGTTTAAGTTAAAAAGAAGAGGACCAAGGATAGAACCTTGAGGCACTCCATATAAAATGCTGACCTCATCTAAAAGACAATCTCCAATTGAAACAGAAAAAGATCTACCTGTAAGGTAGGAAGAAAGCCAGTGTAGAACAGTGCCTTTGAAACCAAGACAATTTTCGAGGTGCCTAAGCAGAATAGCATGGTTGACTGTGTCGACTGTGTTTAAAAATAAGTTTCTGAATCTACTCGTTGTTTTTTTTTTTTTGCAATTTGTGGGTCTTTTCTTATCAGGTTGCTCATTGCATTTTTTCCCATTTTTTGGAAAGGGATTGCACCTTTATGTTTACAGTTCAAAGGTTTAAATACTTGGCGAAAGGCATCTGAAAGCAGCACAGAAAAGGTGATGTCGCTCCTGGTTTCAGTGATAGCTCAGTGTGTATCAAGTGAGTGAGACAGGTGTTGACTATCAGCGTCAGTGCACAATGTGCATAATCATAGCACAATTCAGTGCATACATGAAAATGCTGTTTTTGTAATACTTTTGTCTTTTATCTCCATGCTTTTAATGGAAACAGTGTAAGATTTCCAGTGCACCTGTACTTACACCCGTAAATGTTTGTAAATGATCATGTGATTCGTCTACTGATGCTAAAATGCTTTATTGCTGGTGTATTTTTTTCTTTGTGGTCTTGACAGAAAAAAATCCCCATTACAAGTGGTTATTCTTTTACTTCAATAGAAAAGACCACGATTTCTCTCTTACAAGGATGATGAGTATCATCAATCAAGTATATCCTCCTTTTACCACACTGAGATAAAAACCTTTGTCCCTCAACTCCATTGAATCATGTGTCAACTTCTCAGCTCATCAGCCTGGACAGCACCTTAAATAAATATCTCTCAGCACATTCAACATTTACTTTCACTACTGTGTAAATACACTATCATGTGTTTTAGGAGAAAAAAAGACTTCAACTCCAATCAAAAACACCTTGACTTGTGTGTCACTGTGTACTTAAGATAAATAACCTTTTGAACTGGAGATGCAAATGACTTAAACCTGATGAACCTGGTCTGAAATAAAACCCTTGAAGCTCCAAACTAGTTAATCATCCTAAATCTACTGTTTGACATTAAACGTTTGTCCTCAAAGCAACTGAGAATAATCTGCCTGTGAGTTTGACTTGTTTCTAAAAGGAAGAATTTAAATTTGTTAGGAATAAGAAGATGATATCATATGTTGCGTAAAGTAAAAGAAAAGCACTCACATGGGTGCAGAAGGTATGATGATATTTTAACAGATACGAACTGAGTCCAGAATCTTCTCAACAGTTTATAACCATCTGTATTGTGTGCAGGTCTTACCTATCCATAAGTGCGTAGGGTGATGTGTAACAGATGCTTTTACTTCTGTTTCTGTTCTTTATGTCTCCTGGTGACCCTCCGTTAGACTGTAACACACAACGTCAACAACGTTACATTAACGTCTTCATCTGTCCCTATGTTTTACATGAACACAGATCTTTTGGACTTTTATCTCTGTACATTGCACATTTTTATACTTCATACGTGAACTTTTGCAAATTTCTTGACAATATTTTAAACAATTCTCCAAAGACTGCCACTTCTAAAACTTAAACAGTGTATTTGTTTTTATGCAGATATTTTGCACATATATTTAATTGTTTTTTAAAGTCATATTTTTATTGTAATTTTGTTCTATATTTATGTCTCTTTATTTTTGCAATATTTTCTTTTATTGTGAATTTATTTTTCTCTGAATACTTTCATGTTATGCACCAATACACCAAAACACATTAAATTCAGTGTTGGAGACTTTGAAAGCACAGCCCATTACTTCACATCGGAAAAAGCTGAATGACAGCAAAGGGATAAATCTAGTTTGGTTAATTAAAGCTCGTTAGAAAATGTAGTTCAAACTACTTTGTAAAAAAAATGATAATGTATATGTGATATGAAATTATAACAATATACAAAAAAGTCACATGCCAGCAAAAAATGCAACTCAGCTGAGTTTATTGCAGAAAGTGCCCATTTGTTCACATCTCATACATTAAAGAAAAAAAAAATGCCCCACACTCTGTTTGGGAAACTACAGTCCAGGTGGGGGTATTGCACCATGCAAGTTCACTCAGTTAGCAGGTAACTTCTAAAATGGCATGCAACAACTTCTCCTCAATTTTTTCAAGTTTAGATGTAAAAAATACTGCCTGATGAATTGTCAAGCCTTCACAGTAGTCAGGGTGAAAGAAGAAGGGGTGGGGCTGGTCAAAGGAGATTCACTTACAGTACAGAATCAATGGTAAAATAAAAATGAATAAATAAAATCATTAATTTCTTTTATGGCCCCAAATTGTGTGTAGTTTCAGTAGTTTCCTGCACAAGAAACAAAAATAACAAAAAAAATTAATATTTGAATCACTGTGCAAATATGTATGTAGTTGAACTACCAGCAACCTACTCAATTATATGTAGTTCACAGCTCCTGTTTAAATAAGTGGGTTCAAGTATCAGAAATTTGTTCTCACTTTCTGACTGTGAAAAGTAAAACATGCATCCCAGAGAGAGCAGCAGTAAAACCTGACTCGTCAAACACTACTGTATGCTAAGACCAGTGTTCACATCTGAAGCGGTACATCTACTCAATCCCCACTTGCACATATTCTTTGTGACTTATACTTCATACCGTGAACTTTTGCACATCCACTGGGTCAGTAAATCTGAACAGTTCTTTCACTTTAAAGCTAAAGTTGGTAACTAACCAGATAATCTATGAAGAAATTATATTCGTCAGCCCACTCTATGCCTTCCTGCGTCTAATAGCCCTACTGCATGTGATCGAAAACAACCAATCAGAACTGAGGAATCTTTAATACAGCTGTCAATCATGAGGCAGTTTGTGATGATAGTTAAATGGAGTGCCAAGCACCGCCTACCAAGCAGACCAACTCTCTCATTTTACAGCTAAACAGTACATCAAAATATATTTCTGAAAACAACTGAGGAGAGAAAAGCCCCATTTCCACCAAACACTTTCGGTATGGTACCTTGTTTATCATCCACAGAACGAGGCTGCACGACGACATTTTCAGAACGAAATAAAACAGGCTGCAGTGAGAGTCTCTCGCGATGGTATATCTAAAAATAGCTGGTTTGTGCATTTAGTCCTTCTAAGGCAAGCTCAGGGGTTTGGTGTTGCCATAGCCCACAGGAATGATGCTCCACAACACTTCTCTTTCTCAGAGTGAGGATTGGGATATATGCAGTTCACATCATCCAGTTGAAATTAATATATATTTTTAAAACCTTGAAGATCCTCTCATTACTAAAAGTGTATATCATCCAAGAGAGACAATAAACAGAGTTGTCACATTGAAATTTAAGGTGTGTTGATTGATAGGGATGGTACTGAATGGCTCCATATCATCCATAACTTTTCACAATGGAAACGGAAAAAAAGCGTACCAAACTGAAGTGTACCGTACTGCCTGGTGAAAACAGGGCTAAATAGAAAATGCAGTAACAGAATCTTGATTCATATTTAATTAGCGCTGCGTAGTTTGACCGCAATTCACGAGCAGTGATTGACATCTGCATTAGAGCCCCCTCTGCTGTGATTGGTTGCTGACTGCACTGCAGTCTGACTCTAGTGAATGCCATTAGAGACAGTAGGAGAAGCGACATGGTTTTTTTCAGACTGTTAAATGTAGTGATGGTTTCAGCAAATATGAGTACCAACTGTAGCTTTAAAGACAGATATCATTTTTTGTGTATTTCTTATATTTTTTTCATATTCTATATGTTGATTTTGTGTCCTTACTTAATTGGATTTATCGTTATGCGCTGAAACACCAAGACATATTCCTTGTATGTGCAAACCTACTTGGCAATAACACTGTTTCTGATTCTGGTTCTTTACCCAGCCCGGTGGATGACATAACATCAGCCTCATGAAATTTGGAAACTGAACTACTTTTGAATTTTTATTATTTTTCGATTAACTGTGCAGTTTTACCCTGGAGGTCTTTTCCAAGGCTGCTCTCAGGCCATCGTTGGTGTCATGCAGCTTCCTGTTGGCCGTCCTATCCACACAGAAACAAAAACTAATAATTATTATCTTTATTCTCCAATATATAAATAGTTTACTAAGATCTCTTTCCACCTCTAATAGAAAACCTCAATATTAATGTGTTTTATTTTATTAGGTGCGTTTAATACTGTCAGACTTACTGCAGCATCTCGATCTGGCTCTCCAGAGTGTCCCGCTCATCAGAGAACTGTCTCATGAGCTCTTCATCTCTGCAACAAAACATAAACAATTGTTGGTCATTATGAATATAAATCAAAAGACCAGTCAATTTTATGACATCCTATTATTTTTTCAATGCCTCTGTATCCATTTTATTGTCAGTAAAACCAGAGATATTTTCTCATCAGATCAACTGATTTACTCAAAGACAGTACACCTAATTTTTGATTAACATGAGACCCATTAAAGACAGAGAAACAACAATGTAAAGACCATCACAGTGATGGTCCGAGGTGGTGGAGTGTTGTCCTGCCAGTGGCTCTGTTGCTTCTGTTGCTAAGTAACACTTCTGAAGAAGGCATTGTGTGTGCGAAGTCACTCCAGGATATCCTGTTTCAGCTGTGACAAAATGAAAACACCCCCAGGAACAAACCGTGACACCGTCTGTCAGTCAGAGGGGGGCGTGGCCTCCGTCTCTGTGTGTTTCTGTCTGCTGCGGCAAAACACCTCAGTGTGGAGTTGCTTAATGCGCAGATTGAGGTCAGATTGATATATTTTATTCTCCTAAAGCTAATGCATTTCTTAAATAATCAAAAATATGTTTGAAATGTAAGTTGGAGCAATTGGAGCTTTCTCCATGTGATGCAGAACAGAGTGCAAATATTTATTATTCTCAAGTTCACATAATTTAAAAGTGAGGTGAGAAAAAGGTGGAGAAAACCTGTTCTGCAAGTCAGTAATTTTAGGTTTAGACTTTCAGAGTTTACACTTGAAAAGAAGAGTGTTTGATCAGAAAGGGAGTCTAATGCAACAACCATCTTTCCCTCTCACTCTGAGAAATGTGTAATGCATCACCTAATGTAAGATCAGCACAGAGAAAAGCCCCATTTCCACAGAGCAGGTAAGGTGGAGCTGTGAACACTGCAGTCTGTTGATTGGTCAATAGTGGACGGTCACTCTGCTCAGGGCTGAGTTGTGGCTGGTTTTGAGGCTCATGTAACCACTGTTCATACTGTGGAGAGTTTTATTCATAGACTGTAACTTTAAAATGAAAGGATGTTTTGCTGCCTCTTGCAGCAGCTGGAGTCAGAATAAAAAATAACTTCATTCATTGGACTGACTGCAGACGACTTTTAAGGTGGAACGTTAACTTGTAATGTTACTCAATGCATGAGTTGACGACATGAATCCATCAGCACACTTTAAATTTCACTGTGACAACTTTGACCATTACTTTAGTTTTTATATGACTTTTAGTAATGAGTGGATCTTCAAATGTTTATTATATTAATTTCAACCGAGTTATGTGAACTGCATATATTCTACTCCTCACTTGGAGAAAAAAAAAGTGTCAGAGTGTCGTTCCTGTGGGATCCGGCAACACTAAAGGACTAAATGCACAAGCCGTTTTGTTAAATAATATCCCATGGACTCTCACTGCAGCCTGTTCTATTTTGTTCAGAAGATGTCAGCATGTTACCCCTTTTTGTGGACGAAAAACAAGGTGCAGACTGATAGGGGAAATACAGTGAGTGCTGGATGGAGCAGTGAGTTTCAACAACCCCGCCCACATTTAAGGGGGCTGTTTGCGGTAGAAATGCTAGGGTCTAGGTAGAATATCTGAGGGGTGAGTTTGGTTCCAAAGGTACCATACTGAAATCCAGTCAAATGAGCCAAAACTAAATAACTATTTCATGAAATTAAAGATACAAACTTCAACACAAAGCATACATAAAGACCCACACCACAGTCTAATGGATTCACCGTTCATTGCTGATGCTTTGATCGGTAAGCTCCGTCTTTAGTGAGTCCATCTCACTGTGCAGACAGGCGACTTTGGTCTGAGACTTCAACAGCTCCTGTTTCAACTTCTGGTTCTCCTGCAGAAAGGAGGAATATTTGTGTGTTTTAAACCAGAGAAAAGAAAAGAAAATGCCTCTGATAACTTGTACAAAAATGTACTGAAATGAATGTTGTAAACATGTATATTGAGTCTCACCAGCGTTAGCTCGTTGATCTTCTTCTTTAAAGCCGGACTCTCGTCTTTCACAGTAATGGTCTTGTACTTCTCTTCAATCTGATGGACGAGATCAAATATTTAAGATTACCGTTTTTTGACTTGTAGGGAAACCAGATTGCACTTACACTGTTGTTTGAAACACATACCAGCACACAATTAGTGCTGAGCAATATATCAACATCATATTGATACTGTGATATGAGTCTATATATCGTCTTAGATTATTGTAATATCCCAAGTGTTGTCTTTATCTGTTTTTAAAAGCTGTATTACAGTAAAGTGATGTCATTTTCTGACCTTACTAGACTGTTGTAGCTGTTCGATTACTTGCCTTTGCTCACGTAGTCATTATATTCAAATTACTGATGATTATTCATCAAAAATCATAGTGTAAACATTTTTGCGAAAGCACCAATAGTCAAAGCTAAAATATCATCACATAACTGATGTGTTTTTCTCCATATCGCACGGCCCTACACACAGTCATGGCAACTTTGAAGGTTCAGTCAGTGGATTGCAGCTGACATTTGTGTTTTCATGATGTCAGAGGGATAAATTAATCCTGAATGCAGCCACTGTTTTTCATAAAGGAATCAATTTTCCACTGTTGAGCCATGTTTTTTCCCAAACACATACAGAGCTGTTAATTTTTAAGAGGTTGTTTGTATTTGCATCTAAATGGGTCAGATGCTTCTCTCCTGCAGGGACTTCTTGTTATGAAGCCTCACGTCATTGAGAGAGTATAACACTGCTGTATTTGTTGACGTGCTTGTTCTTTAGGACTTTAATCCAGTTAAAGTAATATGTGTGTGTTATCTCTAATCTGACATTTTATTTTCATGCATTTATACAGTAAAGTTAAAATTCAATTATTGCCGGGCACACACTGACTTCTATAATTAAATCAGGAGTTTTAACTCAGTTGTACACACACTCCTGTGATATGGTCATTTGGTGGAAGTTCATTATAAAACTTAGTCTGAGCTGTTTGAAGTATTTTTCTCGTCTTGGCATTACAATGAAATCAAACATGTTTAATGTGATTGTGCATCTTTAGTCTTGGCTCATGAAAATAGTGAAGTTCAATGATGTGAACACTGTCAACAAGTAATAGAGCGCTCCCTCTTGCATGGAGGGGACACTGGGAAGGGGTACGAATGTGAGAAAGTCTCGTTTATTTTGTACTATGAAAAAAGGAGGAGAAATATATGCATATTTATTTTGTAACACTGGGTGGTACTTGGACTGTAAATAAACTGGGTATATTACTTATTTATTGAATTGGGTGGTAAATAGACTGGAGATGTGTATTAGTTGTAAATAAATTTGGGAATTTGTTAAAATAATAAATGAGTCAAAAGAAGAAATGTAAGAAAGCGGTAGGGACATGTCAGTTTGACTCCTTTTCAGACACTGTTATCTTTGTCTTGTTTGTTTTTCATTATCCATCCATCCATTTACGTAACCGCTTATCCTCTTGAGGGTCGCGGGGTGGCTCTAGCCTATCCCAGCTGACATTGGGCGAGAGGCGAGGTACACCCTGGACAGGTCACCAGACTATCACAGGGCTGACACATAGAGATAGACAACCATTCACACCCACGGGCAATTTAGAGTCACCAATTAATCTGCATGGACTGTGGGAGGAAGCTGGAGTACCTGGAGAAAACCCACGTGGGGAGAACATGCAAACTCCGCACAGAAGGGAACCAGGAACCCTCTTGCTGTGAGGCGACAGTGCTAACCACCACACCACTGTGCCGCCCCTGTTTTTCATTATATATTCTTTTTCTTTTTACTTTGGTTGAAAATAATGTCATTCATTCATTCATTCTTTCATACCCCGGAGCAGGATGGGAAATTGCAAACAGCGACCCCACAAGAACCCAAGTCTTTACACAATCTTTAAGTTGGTGACTAAAAAGTCACGTTGTCTTTTGATGTGAGGAGGAGTCAGACTTAAGTCTTTCAAATGTTTCTCCAAAGAATTTGTCAGGAAGGTGGTGTGGGGTAGGCATAAGGTAGAAGATAATAATTATTATTATTATTATCATTATCTACATGCTGTCCTACATGCTCTAAACAACACTGAGCAGAGTCTAAATGAACGGTAAGAGGGTTGTGAATATGACTGCTGGAGTCTGTACTGACCTACAGTGTGGTCTAGAGAAAAAGAAAATTTACCATCTGCATCTTCTGGATCTTACACTGCAGCTCACACACTTCAGTTTCATAACTTCTCCGCAGCTCGCTCAGTGCGGCCTCCGTTCGTCTCTTCTCCTACACAAAGACACAAACAGACACAAAAACAGTTTCAGATATTATTCTGTGAACATGCATGGAAATTGTGTGTGCTCTCTCTAAGATTATGTCATTTCTGTGACACGTTAATCTGTGACTATACTGGGGCAGGTTTTGAATAAATGACGAAAGGCAGCTGGAGAATCAGTGAAGGCATCAGCAACGGTCAGTCTACAGTTTCCAGAAATAAAGACCTCCGACCTTAGAGGTGTCAGAACATGACTGTGTGCACAAAACACAAAACAAACAGCAGCTGAGTCAGTGAAGTACACTTACATAAGTTTATACACACACGCGGTGATAAGACAGAGTTTATGTTCCCGCTTCAGTTTTAAAGAAACATCAGCACCAAAGATAAGATTAAATATCGAATGCATACAATATAAATAAATCAGATGATCTGATGTCTGAACCAGCAAACCACCTGTGCTGTTCTTTAACTGTCCTTTTCATTTTTCACCTTATGTCATGGAAAGTTAAATATTGTTATCAAATCTTATCGTTTGACACGACACACTGTAAATGTGTTTCACTAGATTCCAGGAAATATCTGCAGCTTTCATAAAACTCACAATGAATATCTAACGCCTGGAAAAGATGGAAACACAGGGTAAAAGGCAACAAAATAACTCCTGTTGCAGTAATATATACCTGCCTTATTGTTGATGATTGTCAGCAGCACAGAATAATAAAAACTGCCTCAAATCAATCCCTAAATTTGACTTTCTCTCTTTGTAGCCACAGATGAATTCGCAAATTATCTGTAGCCTACGTGGTGGCACATCAGCTGACTTGAATCAATGACTATGCACCCTGATTCTTTATAGATTATCATTTTCATCCACACACCACCCAAGCTTATCGTCACAAATATATACAGCCTTATCATTTTAAACAACGTGCTCTTTCCATCTACTGTTTCGTATCTGGAACCACAGACTTGTGAAATCCAGCCGATCAGCAGGCGTGTCTGAGTTTGGAAGAGTAATCTGATATTCAGCTGCGTACGTTTGTTTGACATGAGGGAAGAGCTGAACAAACGCACCCTGCTTATCGCTTTTGCCTACACAAACTTCAGAGAAACAAACACACGAGAGTGGAATATTTAAAACAAGATCAAAAAGTGGTGTTGTTCTTAAGTCTGAGTTTGTCTCACCTGCTCTCTTGTTTTTCTCTCGGCAGCATGAATGCGCTGGTCCATCTCCTCCTCCATTTCACTGAGCTGCATTGATGCCTGGTCCTGCGCCCTGCAAAAAATAACGAGAGTTTCACCAGCCATCCATTATCTACTGTACACTCACTTATCCTAATATTATAAAAAATATCCTGCTCAAACTATTAGATTATACATCATCTACTGGAGCTGCAGCATCAACAAGACCTTTAAATTTGGATTTATAAATACCAGATTAGAGTCCACCAAAGCCATACTGATAAATGATTGGATTCGTCAGCCTACTCTGAAATGTGGGTTAAACAAAGTATTTTTTGTTACCAATAAAGGCTACTTCCAGTTGCATCATTAGAATAAAATATTGCAATTGTTTGTTTCTGCAAACCACAGATATGTTACATCTGTAAGTATCATATCGGCATTTCTGAAGTGACGTCGTTCTGATGACATGCATAGACCCTTTTACTCTTAGTAAACAGTATGACGTCTTTTGGCGGGTGGAGCTTTGCTGGAGGCAAAATAGTTCTCCACAGACATTAGCTAGCGCTGGCTAGCAAATTCTTTTGGCTTGTTTTAGACAATGGAGGAAGATGATGTGCTGGAGTGCACTCTGGCACAAAATGGACCATTCGGAGATTCAGAGTGCTGTCAGAACGTAGCTTACTGTACGATTATCCAGAGCGCCGCACTCTGGGCATTGTCTGGGGAGACTGAGCAGCAGAGCACTGAGCGGAGTGCAATTGCAGTCCAATTGTCAAAGAGAGAAACTTTCTTCAAAATCCATAACCCATCAAATGTCACTACACTTACTTTAAAATTGGATTTTCCACAAATCCAATTTGAAGCCAATAAAACAAAGACACCAGAATTTACTGTACTCTACAATTCTGTTTCACATCGTCAGATAAAAATCCTCATTTGACTTAATTTAAGTGAGTGTTTGTGTTTGTGTATGTGTTTCCCACCGTTTGATGGCGAGGGCCAGGTTCTCCATCTCTGAGTTCTGCTGTTTGATCTCTTTGGTGAAGTTCAGGATGACTTTCTCAAACTGATTTATCAGCCTGGGCTCAGTCAGACTGATGTTCTGGTACAACGTCGCTGCTTGTTCATGCCTGGAAGAAAAATCAGGATCGGAAATCAGATTTGTTCTGCGGCACTGGCACACAGTAATGTTTCCCACAACAAGATTTCAGGGGCCAGTTACACAAAGCACCTTAAGTTTGCTCCTTAATTATGACACAAGGCTTACATGAAATACATGAAAACCATGAAGACCCCATGAAGTTACTGGTCCCAGTCAAGTAATAGTCTGGCATATAAAGCCCTGTAAAACTTAAACCTCTGGTTTTCACACTCAGTTTTTCATCTAGAATACAAAAAGAGATAATGACAGAGCCAGGATAGGTGCATCCCCATGTATCCAGTCTGTATGTTTAGCTAAGTTAACTGGCCTCTGGCTGTATCTTCACACAGACATCAGAGTGGTATCAGTCTTTTAATTTAACTCTCTGCAAGAAAGCAAATAAGCATTTTATGAAAGCTTGTGCTGCAGCCTTCCTTAATTGCTAATTAGATCAGAGCCAATTAGTCACTGTCACAGCTTGTGGTTAGATGCTCCGGTTTCTACCCCTTTGTTAATTGCTGTTTGCCCTGTCACCACTTATGACCATGTGTTAGCTTAATTATCATGTTGCACATGTTTTCTCTTGTGCTTATGCCAGTGTTATCTAATCAGATTGACTGTTTCAGTAACAGTCATGGAGTTCATATACAGAGACTCTCAAACTGTGTTTCATTTGTCAGCCTTCTAATAATTCTTATTTGATTGTATTACTTGGAGACACATGTTTGCCAGTTTAGTTGTTAAGCTATTAAACCCTGACTCATTGACTGGAGCCATTTCATAAGGGCAACGAGAGCAAACGCGCCACAAGGGCCCATAATATTCCCATTAGGAGAAATGCAGCTTCAGAAACGTTGCCAAGTCATAAACACAAACGAAAATCCAAAACAAATACAACAACGGAAACAAATGTTTCCTATGTGCTGCAGAAAGCACAAAAATACATTAAAACATCAAAAAAACAACACAAACTTGGACAAAAACGGCAACAGAAAACTCTTTATATCCAGTTTTATAAGACGTGGACATTCTCCAGGCCTGTGGGGGCAGCGCTACGTGGCGCAGGTTGATTTTTGACCTGAGAGAGAAAGAGCATGTTTGTTTTTGGAGCGGGAAGAAAAGTAAAGAAGAAACATGAAAAAGGTAAGTATTCTATTTTACACTTGACCTTAGTCTTTTACAATATAATAAAAGAGCAACATATTTAAGTCGACACACTGTCACTCTGACCTCGTCACATATTGACGTGTAGTCATGGCCCTTCCACATCCAGATACGACGTGAGAGGTACCCTGGGTGTGTTGGTTGTTGGCATTCTTGAACAGCGTGTCAAGTTCTGCCTGTTACATGCATTGTACACTTCCATTTTCACAGGAAATGTACCGTTTACTACTTACTACCATCTTTCAAAATAAAAGTACTACGTCAGTACAGCACTGCCAATTGATTTCTCCAACAACTAACGCATGAGGTTGGGTTTAGTAAAATTGGGTTTGGCTTTAGAATCGTACTGGACGCAAATACCGCTTTCCCGGGTAGACCCATCCACCACATTCTTGGACTTTGACCGTCTTAACTTTCATTCTTGTCCCATCACCTTTCCCCTGATGCAGCCGAGCGCCGTTAAACTATAATGTCGACTGTCCACGTGTCATGCCGACGGTATTTTCTCCTGTTGTAATGTTTTATTGTACTCATACTTTTTTAACCTCTTTCCTTTTGTACAGCACATTTTAACCTAAGTTTTAAGAGGTGCTATATAAATAAAATTTTACTTTCTTACAAAAGCTGCACAGCTAAATCAGACTAAAAAAACAATCCAAAATAATCATCAATTGCTATGTTTGACAGGGTTTGTGTCACTTTATTTCTCTAGCTATATTGCAGCATGTACCTGAGATCCGTGACTAAACCATACAGAAAAGGATGCGTCAATGTAAAGCCTGTTCACACAGTTTATACAACGTATGTCCTACTTAAGTCATTATAGCAATACAGTGATTAAACGTCCTGCGTCACAGCACCATATCTACTGTGTGTGTGTGTGTGTTTGCCTTCTGACAGGGCGGACTGGCTGTAATGCTAAAGCATATAGACACTGCGTCCCGTCTGTCAGGTGACACAGAGCGTGCTGCAACATCTTTATAGAAGCACACAAACACAGACAATGAAAGCTGTTCATTGAAACTGTTGTTAGGTTGTAATAATATGATCACATGTTCAGGATCGCAGTTTAAGTTGTAGAAACAGAACGCCTCTCCTTCCGAGGAAATATTATTATGCAGACAGAAAATACAAATGTGTTGTTTATGTTATTTATCACAAGATTAGTCACAAAAACCCAAAGAAAAGGGACAGAAATAAGTCAAGAGAGCCAAAAGTTTCAAATAAACTCGCTCCCTTATTCTGTTTTCACCTAAGGTGTGACCCTGGCTTGTTTTTCTGTGTTTGCTATTTGTAATAACTTTACGAATCGCCTGAATTTAACAAAAACATGCCAAATTGTTCCTCAGTGATTTGGGAGGTGCCTCTCTATTATTATACAGAAATACATGAAATGGATATTTAGCTTGCACTTGTTTACATTAATACACCAAAAAGCCAAAAGCATAAGGAATTAAAAACAAAGACCTCTGAATCAGCTGCACGATGGAGTGCCTTTGACTTTTAGACATTGTATCCACACTTATAAAATATCCTAAAATTTAAATTAAAAGCGTAGTCCAAATTAAACACCCAGTCTCTCCTACTAGCCCAGTGTAGCTACACATTTGGACAAATAAAGGCCTGTCTCAAATAGAAGCCTGGTCTGGTTGCCAAACAGTTAATTTTTATGGAAGTTCTTTGGGTGTATAAAACGAGATTGTTGGCTAACCACTTGCGCTAACATGAATTAGCTGCTTATATCGTGTATACAAACATAAATGTTTGAACTTTTGTCAGTATGGAGATGACAAACATTGTTAGCTTGGTTCTATTCATTTTATTGAAACTATGAGCACCAGAGAAGTCTGTAATTCATTCAGATTTACAGGCATGACGAAAGAACAAGTGGTGACTTCCTAGCTCTGAAGCTGTCATAAAGTCAGAATATATGTCCATTCCTCGATTACCCGGCAAGTTATTCATATTTCTTTAGTCTGGAAGGGTTCACCAGTCAAAGTAATGAAAAGGGTTTTTAATAAAAAGCAGTCCAAGTTATGGATATTGTTTTAAGACAATAAAGTGGTGTTGTGTCAGTGAGCCGGGTGCCATATTACTTGAGTGTTGTCTCTGGGATCTAGGTCAAATGAATGATTCCTCACTGTTATACTATTTGAAGCCTAAATTTTATGCAAGTAACATATATACTGGTTCAAATAAATAATTTGATCATGTTCCCGATCTTTGCTGAGAAACAGTTTTGTGTCAAAGGAATTAAAAGCTATATAGACACCATACAGACACCTGTTGAGTTCAGTGATTTAAGCAAATAAAAGCCCAGGCTACTATTTAAAATTTTACAGTATGAATACATGTGGATTCCTAAAAAGCAATATTTCTGGGGCATAAACATCAAATGAGGCAATCATGAAGGACATTCTCTGCAGAGGAGCCGTCTTCTCGGGCACTGGTAAATATTAGTCACTGTCTAAATCAGCTGAGAGGTTCAACTATGCAAACCTAAAAACACAACTCATCACATAAGCCTCAGTCTGCAGTAAAATTATGTAATTAATATGAATCCAATTGATTTTTCGCTCTCTATGTCTCCATCTCATTCTTACACAAAATATTCTTTCATTCCCTGAAAGACAGATGTTTATCTGAAAGCTCTTCCCCAAATTATCGTCTCTCAGCTGACTGCTGTTAACAGTGACTTCAGCTGCTCCGAGATAACAGTGTGTACAGAGACAACACCACTGTGACAATCAATGTCCTGATGCCACAGAGGCACAACAGCATGAGGATCAGTCCCATGCCAGCCCTGGGGCCACACACACACACACACACACACACACACTGAAAGTAATGTGTTGGCTGATGGCAGTCTGTACATGTACTGTAGGTACTGAGTGTGTGGGATTGTGAATGGCGAGTTAGTTAGTTATAGTATTATTACAGTTTTTATTGCCTCTTTTTAAAGAATAACGATAATAATAATACCTTCTAATTTTGTTTGTTTTTATCACGTCCTGTTTGTTTTTATATATGTTACACTTTGTTATCTGACATGATATTTTGTGTTTGTCATGTATGATGTATCTTAAGCACATTGAGTTTGTGCTTGTTGTATGAAATGTGCTGTATAAATACAACTGAGTTGAGTGTTACATTTGTAAAATAATGTCTCAGTTTAGAATTTACTGCTGTTTTCCCACTGAGCTTCACAGTCTTAAGATTTTTTTAACTTTAATGTGGAAAGAAAAATGTTACATCGCCTATCACAAATAAGGCAATAACTTAAGTTATGAATGGAGGAACACAGTGATGCTGACAGTCATACATCAGAGAAAGCAGAGTGTCGATGAATACTGCTATCCAATAATGACCTGATGCTGACCCTACAGTACTGCATAATGCATTATTACCAATGTTTGAGACAAAGGCTTGACACTAACTGACAGCGTTTCACTGTGGATTTCCTTTAGGTCCACTCGCATAAGAATCTCTATTCTCTCTAATGTCTTTTCTGTTATCTGTACTGAAGCTGCCGACACGCCAGACTTATGATAATTAAAGCAAAGACTGAGAACATGGTGCTGTAAATATAAATATTCAGTATGTCTAGCCCACATTACTGAAACAATTATTTTGTCGAGCCAATTGTAGTCCAGTAAAGTTTATTTATATTGTGCCAAGTGCATAAAAGAAGTAATGTCATGACACCTTTCACACAGAGAAGCATAAAACTACACTCCTTAATCTATGGAGACCCAACATTCCTCCATGAGCAAGCAAAGCCATGTTGGCAAGAAAAAAGTCAGCCTCAAACAGAACTAGTTCCTGGGTTTCCAGTTTTCTGTGCCAAACTCCCCAATGCATTGAAAATACAATAATTAAAAATAAATAAATAAATAACCATATTAGTTTTTCATTTAAAGTGAAAAAGGTCGTCCACATGAAGCTCATAATAACAGACTCCTTTATTACTGACCTCTGAGAGGAAACTGCTTCTTATGAACATGTTGCAAAAACAAAATGTCACCCAGCTGGGCCACATGTTATGATAGTTTATCATTCAGTGTGCGTGAGTCGTAGTTGTTGTAAAGGGTGTAGCTTGTTTTAGTTGTAGCTTCACATCCAGTTATAGTATGGATGACAAATAGTGTTATTATTAGGGATACATGTTCAAACATATATAGGTTTTTATCTCATCCTCATTTACTGGCACTAAGAAAATACTTTAAGAAAGGAATCAGGACCTACATCTTTACACAGTATCAAACATGTTAAATTAACAGATCGATGTGTAAAATCATGCCAATATAAATTTCTGTTTAGAATATATAATTCAGTAAAGAATAGAAACTACTTTTCTGTCTGTGATTGATTACAGTAACATGTTATATATGCACTCAACCTCCTCCATTTTACATAGCTTTAATTCAGTGTATCATGCATCTCTACGCTTTATTACAAATGCAAAGTCACTTACTCATCACTGCATTCTTTATGATTTGGTGTGTTGGATCTTACTGACCACTTGCAGGCAACAGCACTGGTATATTTTTTGTCTATAAAGCAACATTGGCTCTGGTAGTTACCAGCTACGCTCCTCCAAGTGGCTGCTTTTTAATGTGCCCCAGGTTTTAACAGATCTGGGGAAATCTACATTCTCCTAATCTGCACCTTGGACATGGAACAATCTCCAAAAAGATTGAAATCATAAACACGTATATCCACTGATGAATTTAAGGGCATCATAAGGAATGTGGTGACGTGTGCTTGATTTTCTTTAGAGGCCATTATGTTGGAATAGTTGTTGTTTTATTCTGGATTTTTGTATTACATGTTGAATTTGTTGCATTGTGCAATGTGTTTTGATTGGCTGCTACCTCGGGCAGATCTCTTGGAGAAGAGATTTTTAACCTCAATGGGACTTCCTGGTTAAATAAAGATATTGAAGAAAATTAACCACACAGCATCAGATAACTGTTGGTGTTGTGAATGTGAAATGTGAAAAGATGTGTTTACCTGGGCTTTATTAATCGTAAAGATCCAAAATACTCAACTGTACATGGTCAAGGCAGACAGAAGACACACTTATTAAAGTCTATGAATCTTTTAAAGCTTCAGCAAACAGTTATTTTCCATTACTGATAAACGATTTGGTCTAATGTCAGAAAATGGTGGAAAATGTCCAACACTGTTTTATTCCTTGTTTGGGTTTAGTTTAGTTAAGGTTTTTTTGTTTGTTTGTTTGTTTGTTTTTATTAATAGAGGACAGTCATTTAATCATTTACAAGAAATGAAAACATGGTTGCACTGTGGTTGTTTAGCAAAACACTAATTTCCATCTGTAGTCCTACACATGACAAACAGACGCAATAAATAAAAATAAAATTTAGGACTGATGTGAATGTGAATCAACAGTCGAAAAACCTGAATATCCTAAAAATCAATTTACACTTAATACAAAACAGACAGGAGCAGATAATCCTCTCAGTTAATGGGACTGTAGGTCATATTTGGCATTTATGCTTGATACATTACCATAACCATACCATAACCAATGGCCAGTTATTTTTGTGTAATTATTTGACATGGGTTTTTTTTAATCATCTGTAAATGTCACTCTTTACACATCTACTTGTTTGTTAGAGCTGTATAACCTGTTGGTGTAACATATTTATCCCTTGCTGGAGAGACATGAGTCAACATGAGAACGTATTTATTTATCTTTGGGATATAATGAGATGCCTTTAGGGACACAGACACACTCAAACACAGTCACTGTTGTTCTGCTTGTGCATGTTATTTAAATAACATGGCTGCACTTTGAGTGTTTTTGAAAACGACTCACAATTAACTGCTTTTAAACCTATGGATTTTTCCTCTAATGTATAATTTGTGAATTTCCCTGTCACCATCATCACCTCTCAGCACCACCTTTACGCACACTGCGCTCACTGTTGAACACATCCATATCACCTAAAGAATTTCCATATTTTAAGGACATCCTCACACCTGTACAGCACCACCTCCCTCCCTGTCTACCAGTGGTCAGGTGCGCGCATTCACCTGGGGATGAACTTGGCCTGCTCGCCCAGCCTCCTCTCGAAGCTCTCCCAGGCGGCGGACACGTCTCCTCCGTCGGACTCCATGTCTTCCCCGTAGCGGTCGTGGAAGCCGCTCATGAACTCCAGCAGGGTGACGGTTCCGTCGTTGTCGACGTCCAGCCGGTTAAATATCCGGTCGGCCTCGGCCGCGGACACCTGCAGCTCCGCACAGATGGTGAGAAACTCGTTTCTCTCGATCCGCCCGGAGTTGTCCACGTCGTAGGCGTGAAAGAGGGAGCGCAGCCGGTCCTGCTCCTCCACGCTCATTCCTTTGATGGAGGGATGTGGCTGGCTGGAGAAAAGAAGGCGTTTCAGTAAATTAAAGGTGACCGAGACGAGCAAACCCAGACACCCTACAGATCTGCCCGGGTTTTATTCTCAGGACGCCTTAAAAAAAAGTATAACTCCAAACTTCCAGACCTGTCCGCTCTTATCCAAACATCTCAACAGCTGTTATACATTTACAAAAAGTCTGATCGAGGTAATCCATTTTAAAATAATCAAACCACTCAGTAAATCAAACTTCTGCTCGTGTGGTGTCTCCACTAAATAATCTCCCGGTGTTTTGCAGTCAGTAGCCAGCTGGACGGACAGAAAAGCTGCTGTGTCCGACTCAGGTAACGCTCCAGCCATCAGTACCTGTGAGCAGTGTGTGTGTGCGCGCAGTGTGTGTGTGTATGTTCACTCCTCTCTCACCTCAACAATAGAGGAAGTCCGGGCTTGAGGCCAAATGAAAGTGCTTTCATTGTGCAGAGAGGCTAATAGCCTGTAATGTAGTTGAATAAACTTTTGAAATGATAGAAGCAGAGATTATTCAACCTGCACAATCTCCCAAAACATGCAAGAAAATACATTTCTATACATGAAAGACCCGTATACACAGATCGAGACACAATGTACTGAACTCATAACTTTTCCCACTTAAAATTTTGTTAAGTGAATGATTTATTTTCTCATAAAGTCTTAATATGTAGCATCCTCTTACGTATGTTGTCACACCCCATCATAGATCTTCTGTTATTTTATCACCTTAATTTATATCTACATAGAAGGCGGGTTCTAATCTATGGAGATTGCCATGTTGCACTGCCATGTTTCTACAGTAGCCCAGAATGGACAAACCAACACTGGCTCTTGATAGAGCTATCCACGTTTTCTATCGACCACCATAGTGAGAAGCTCCTCCACAACAAGAGCGCTGTACAAACACAGATTTTAAAAAAAAATGTGAAGCAGCTTTATTCAGTGTTTACTATAAATCACCAGTTCTGTTTGTTTTGGGGAGGAAGAAACCTCTGTGGATAATTCAGCTCACAGTAAAAACCTCCTGAACATCTGGATCTTAAGTTACCAGCGAAAAAAAGGGTGAGCCACATTAGCAGGTGCTAATCACTTGGTCAGATGTTTTGAAGAGGATAATTCAGCTCCTTGTAAAAAAAAACCTCCCGAACAATGAACATTGAAGGAATTCTAACTGGGAGCAGTTTCAGCCAGTTGCAATCTTCAATTTTCGCCACTAGATGCCACTAAATCCCCCTTAATGTTACACAATGCTCCTTTAAATCTGCCAGACCACTTGCTCACAGATATTTGTTTTCAATAGGTGTTCTTACCGCTCATTTTAACTGTTTGTAAATCCTTACTGTCCATATTACATAAGGAAATAACATTGAGACAAACTGCAGGGCCGGATTAACCCACCAGGAGGCAGCAGAGCAAAAATGAGCCGTGGGCTCCTGTTCATTATTGTTTTATTACCTTTTTTATCAACATTTAACCAAAATCACCATCTACGATCAAAGTGCTTTTGGTGCCTAAACCTAAGACAGGAGTCTGGATGTCAGCCTGAAGTTCTGATGCCGAAGTCCTGCACTATGTACGCCCAACATCCTCCCCAACTACCTCCTTTTGAAGCCTTTGCAGTACATGAATGTAGTGTTGTTTAATAGAAATGTTGTCTCTCAACATAAACTGGGCAGCGATTACATTGCCTCAACAAGTTTAAGAAAGCCGCTTGGTAACATATAGATGTAATTTCAAGGAGACAGGTTTTTTTCATCATGCTTAACTAAGTTTTGGTTGAAGTTTGATTTCAGTGCTTTGTTCAGGATATTCTTTTATTTCAATATATACAAATGTATTGTGAGATCAAGGCCTAAGACGTCACAAACTACACTTGAATTCCACAGTTTCTGTCAGATCCATATTTTTCACATCACTCACTGACAAAGTTTGGAGTTTAACAACAACAAAACCACCCAGGCCAGTAAACTGTGCGCAATGCATTTTCTACACTTTCATATATTTTGAAAAACAAACCTGTAACTTTCGTATCTCACCTGGATATGACCTGTTCCTTGTTGTTTGAAAATTCTTCCTCACTTTCCGAGGACTTTTCGTCCTCTGGTTCTTTGTCATCTTCTTTCTCCTCGTGTCGCTCCCTGAAGCCGCTGATGAACTCCTCTAAGGTCACCGTACCATCTTTGTCGACGTCCAGGCGGTCGAATATGCCATCTGCTTCTTTGGATGGTACCTGGAGCTCCTGACAAATGGTAAAGAACTCATGTTTTTCAATCCGTCCTGAATTATCCACATCGTAGGCATGAAAGAGCGCACTCAGGCGTTTCCGTTCTTCCTCGCTCATACCCTTTGTTGATGCCATTTCGCTTTAAATATATTTGTTAATGTGGTTTCAGAAAAATAGGAATAGTGCTATAAAAACCTCCAGAGCCTATTGGACATCAAAGTCAAATAGTTAAATTAAGCATTGCATTTCCTTTGGTGAGAATCAGAGATGGTTGGGCGCCAGCTGTTAAGTGGAAACAAGTAAAACAATTTGATCCATGTTTCAAAGAAATCCCATCAGTGAGACTGCAGAATTTGGTCTCAATCCTTCAGCTACCTCATTTTTATATCTTCCCTCCTCCTCTGTTTTTTCTTTTCTGACACGTGGATACTCCTGACAAAACCACTTTTCTCGGGACCCTAAAAGATGGTGTTGAAAATGCTGTTAAAGCCATGACTAACACAAAAGTGGAAGAATTCCTCAGGGTGAGCCAGACAGAAGGAAATAACAGTCAGTGTGGCAAACATGTGCAGGAAAAAAATTGTTTTCCATCTAAATAAGTTTAAAAGTGAATCCTCAGTATCATCATATAAAAATACAACATACACTTCTTCTCTCTCTCTCATTTGTATGTTCAGTATGTGCACTCTGCAATTTTTCTACCTTGAAATGTTGCTGAGAGGAGCTCATCATTTCCCCCCAATACTTAAAGATGTATGTACAGAAAGATACTTGCCCCTTTCACACTGCCTCTACAGGGCGGGAACTTTACACCATTATGCCACCTTAAGCCGGCATTAGAGGTAGTAACGGGGCTAAAAGGATGTCTGTATAAAAGGAACAGCCGACAGGATTGGATCATCGGTGGCATGGGTGTGAGGTTTTGATGTGGAAGATTTAAAAGTAGCAGATAGCAGTTAGCAGCTAACTCGAAAAAGAAAAACAGCGACTGAAAATGACCCAGATTGAGATATCAATGAGGTCCAGGAGCTCCTTCTCCTCTGAACAGATGACAAGATCAGATGTTATATAACAAAGTGAGTAAGTGATTGTTATTGCAAAGTTCTGTCAACGCATATGTCATATGTAACACTAGAGGCTGTCACTCTTGTGTTACATGTAGCATCCTTTGCTTACACGATGCCGGCTGGCATGCTATCTAGAATCTAAAATAGCACTGCTCATCGTGGACTATATTGCTGTCATTGTTCATTTTAGTCAAACCATATAGTTTAAAAACGAGGCGCAGCTCCAACTAGAAACCAATGTGTTGATGCATTGGATGTGCTGAATGTGCATATTAAGGCAGTACAGGAGGAGGTGCACATTAATAATCCTCCAGGACTGTAACATGCTCATGTTTAACCCAAACAATGTGTCATGTGACTGCAGCTGGTTCAGATCGAGGTTGGAACACGTTCTCACCACAAACGAACCACACGAAAGTTCATTTGTAACCAGACTGAGACCACCTCTTCAAGAAGGTCTCAGTCCTGTTGTTTTGGTGCACACCCGAGTGCTATTGCTGTGTTACACCTGCCCAAATGAACCGCACTTAGGAAGCAAACAAATCTGAGTTTGATAGAACCAAACAGGACAGGTGTGAAAGCCTCCAAAGTTAGTGATTTCAGTGGACAACTCGCAACTGCACTTTTTATGCGTGGCCCCCAGTCATATGCTGGCTCCTTAAATTGACACAAAGTCATCAAAACTTTGAGCTCAAGTAACCATTTCAAAGATTCTTACACAGCTGGATTATTTGGGGATAAACACTAGATAATGGAGCCTTAGGATAGGGGGGTCAAAGCAGACCTGAAGTCCATCTCCAGACACACAGTCAAACACATACAGATAAATTTAAATGCATTTTATTCATCTCTAAACAATCACACACAATCCTCCTTGAGACCCAGTCGGCCTCATTTTAAACCCAACTGGGAAAAAAAGTAGAAGTAAAAATTATACAATTTTATTTGGATTCTTTTTAGGATTTTCTCCCAATACTCATTCAAGTTTTGGTCTTTGATTTATTGTGCCTGTCTGTCCATTTGTGTGCAGATGTTTGTGTGTGAGTCACGTCACAGGGTAAACTTTAACAGTAGTGTTAACTTCTCTGATCTCTCTCTCAGCAGGAAGATGAGCACAGCCGTAGAGATGGAGCACCTTCAACCTAAAGAGAGACAAACATGGGAATAAGTGTAATCATGTGCTTTTTGGGTTGTTCTAGCTACAGAGCGAAGTTTTCACACAGTTAGATGTTTGGTGTTGGTTATTCTGGCATATCACTCCCATAATTACACCATGAACAGCTGATCTGCTTCTGTTTCCCAAGAAATTCCACTAAACAGTTGGTCATTGTGTTCATGGTTGACAGGCTTTATTTTGATTGTCCCTAAAATTTTACACTTGGCTCATCACACCAAGGAGGACGGGCCTGTCTGCATGTTTGGTAAGAATATATTGTAAGTCAAAGGCAGACACAGTCATATATGTGTTTGGCTGTCTGTTTAAATCCAAATCAACCTCTCTTGAAATATCATTATGCATGTGGTATATGTTTACCTCTTGCAGCGTCTGCAGAGCTTCACTATACTCTCTGAGGTGATGTGGCAGAAACTGAGTTTGACAGTATGGAGGTGCCCGCTGCAGTAATTTGCCAGTAGAGTAACCCTGTGTCACACACACACACATTTAAACATTTTAACCATCAGATTCATTGCTGATATCTGGTGATTTGGCGACAAGGCTGCACACTGATTAAGCGGTCAAAAAATCCACAGTGAGAAACACTCAGAGCTCAGTTTGTTGTGTGTCATGTGTTATACCCCCTTATTCCTGTGCCAGTGGAGCTGAGATCAAGCTGCTGAAGTCTTCTGCATCCCAGAGCCAGAGACTGAACTCCTGCATCTGTTACTGCCTTACAGCCACTCACATCCAGAGATCTGACACAGTAGTTCAATTCAGGACACTATGTATGAGCAGTCTTTGTGTTGTGGTTAATGTTTGTGTGTGTGTGTGTGTGTGTGTGTGTGTACCTGATACAAGGTGTGTATTTGCTGATGCTGTGCAGTGTCAGGTCAGTGACTCCAGGACAGCAACTCAAGGTCAAACTCTGAATTTCAGCACAGTTCTGAAGCAAAGTGTCCACTATGGCATCTGTAATCTGTTTCAGTAAAATCAGATGAAGAAAGCAGATTTAAATCTACAGTTAAATCTACATTTTGTACTGTAAAAATCAGACAGAGCTTGTTAATCTCACTCACAGGTGGAATTTTGAGTCACAAAACATAAAACTCACCGCCTGTAGTCCAGTGAGATTTAGCATAATGAGACATTTGAGCCGTGATGTCATCACTGTGAGACTGTGTGCATTAACTTTTGGCACCTGTCCGATGTTTAGATGCTGGAGGTCGGGACACATCTGAAATACAGAAAGTGAAACACTGTCCATACTGTACATGTTCTTAACAGCACTTCAGTTGTGTTTTTACATTCTCATTTGGATGGAGTTTTTTTTAACAGTTTATGTGTGGACGGGAATTTGTTTTATAAAACGAAGGATGGAAACTAAAAGGATCTTTACAAAAATACACTCTGTATCTGTGTGGGCTACGTCTTAAAACTGAATAAATTGTGTTTATTTTTCAAAAATAAAGTACCTCATATACTGTCTGCAGACAAGAGGGAGAGAGGAACTGACAGCCAAACACCTCCAGTCTGCACAGACTAATATGAAAACACACAAACAGAAACAAACAGACACATGTGCACATCCTGATTATATTTGGATAGATTATTGACTAAAAAAACTTCTGGAGGAGAATCAAAACACGCCACAAGCCACACAACCAAAACCATCTTCTGCTCTACACTGACATCCTCACCTAAGGAAGTCATTAGGGGGCAATTTTATATTTCAAAGATAATATGAGATATGAATTACATTTCAACCTGGCTAAACAAAAATTCACCTGCTACCAAATGTAAATGTAACATGATTAAGTCATATCAGTCACATCAAACAACTTGGTGTTAAAGGGACAATGGTCACATTCAGGCACCCACATGCATAAATATACTTATGAATAAAAAAATGTTTCAAAGTGAAAGACAGGATAACACACACACACACACACACACACACACACACACACACACACACACACACACACACACACACACACACACACACACACACATGCGAAAGCTTTGTCTGGTGCGTCTTGACATGTACATACATCAGTGTACGAGTTGTAGTGACCTCATATCTTTACATAATTAAATACAGACATATTTATACTGACCTTTCTTTGTGCCTCATGACGAGCTTCATCAGCGGGTCATCAGTGACCTGACAGCCATTTAGGACAACAGATTTTAGTCGCATCCTACAGGGAAGATAAATTAAGGATTTGTATTTCCGTTCCACTTTAGCTTTTAATCCACCCTTCCATTCATTTTCTAACTTTACGTACTTGTTTTAAAGTGTTATTGTATAAATGTGCACTAAAGTATACCAGTGACATGGTAAATTAAGAGGTTATAACATGCAGTATGTGCCTCAGCAAAACCTTTCTGATGTTTCCAACAAATGCAGCATGAGGTGTGTTTAAGCTACATCCTGTCAACCAGGGAAGCTTTTTAATATGTGGTGGATTTTAATGCAGCTTTCGAGCTTTTAATGACAGACACTGATTTATAAAAATAGGAAAATTAACCAAATTATTGCTTATGATTGAAAACGGTACGTGTTTTAAATCAGCGGTTCCCAACATTTTCATCCCTTTCAGATGAACTCTAGGTCCCCTTCATCAGACACACAGCAGGTTTCAGATGTGTTTGTTTGAATTTTTCATTAACAGGATATTAACACTGTACGCAATATTTTTCACTCATTTTACAATATTTGTTCCATACAATTATACTGTCAATGTTTAGGTTAGTTTGGTCAAACCTGCCCTTGTACATTTAGTGGCAGAAGCAGTATGTTTGTCATTGTGCGTCATACAGCGTATCGCTGTTTCCAATACATTTGGTCAAACCTCAATAGTGATAGCTTGACTTGGATCTCCCTAACTAAGCTAGCTATGGATTCTTGGAGGACAATAGAGAACATAACAGTGAGTGGACATGCTCCTTTGCTTTTACTGCCAGTTAAAGTACCAAACAATCATGAATATCCCACTGCGGAGTAGCCACCCTGTGGTAAAACATATCAAAAAATGCTCATTTAGATCTGTAAGTAATGTTGAGGGATGAATTTAGAGCACTGGTACCTTCATAATAAGGCTCAAATATGTTCTGTGGCTCCAGGCTGATTATTTAAAAAAAAATTGGCCAAAAATGGCTCTTTTGATAGGAAAGGTTGCTGACCCCTGGTTTAGACCAAGATGTACAGTGTTGGAATCATCTGACAAAAGAGGATTTAAGTCTTTAGCCAGTCTGACAACTGATAAATCAACAAATATGGAGATGCATGGTTTTCACTGGACAACAACATGACCTGACCATACATACTGAGTCGACATCACATAGGGTCAGTTGCACTCTTTCAGTGTGTGTGTGTGTGTGTGTGTGTGTGTGTGTGTGTGTGTGGGTCTGACCCTGGGCAGCAGTCACTCAGAGCTTTCACTCCTGTGTCCGTTGCTCCACTCCAGCTCACGTCCACGCTGGTCACATGATGACACAGCTGGCCAATCAGAGGCAGCATCTGGTCACCATGGAGACCAGGACCAGTGCAACTTGTGACCTTGAGTTCCTGTTATTAACACATGACAGGATATAATGTGGACATGTCACCTAGGTAACACAGAAACAATATATATATACTATATATATAAAATAATAAATATATTTAAAGAACGTAGTGTAGTGTATGTTGGGTAATTTTAATCAACTTGCTGTCTTTAAAATGTAATCTACTGTGAATTATAGGTAATATTATTATCATTCGCAGAATAAAAGGGTGTCATCATGTTGACTTACTGTTCACTTCAGTAACACATTATGTACTTTTATATGTTTTGTTGACACTGACAGCAGGCAGATGGTTTCAGGATGTGGGGTCAATAAATTCATAATGTCGATATAAAAATAGAAAATTAATCTTCACAGGAAATGAAAGAAAGTATGTATTAAGTTATTTGCGTATTTTTAAAACACAGACAGCACAGTGGCTTGTTGATAAGGGGGATCTAGTCCTACAATTTGAGGGCCACGCTGTAAAGTCATATGATGGCAAACATCCAGAAGCTTCACAGTGTTTCTTCAGCTCTTAGCAATCAATAGAGTAACCACACAGTAAAGCAGTCTCTTGTCTGGACTGGATGAGCTCAGATTCACTGTTTTACCTCCAGAGAGTTTCTACACAGAGTGAAAAACATCTCCAGCCCACAGGAGGTGAGAGACAGGCCACTGCAGCTGTACAGACTCAGACAGCGAAGACGACGTCTGCCCACACAAAGCAACCACCGCTCCGTCAGGGTGGCGTTTTCAATCCTCAGATTTCTCCCTTCAGAGACAGAGAGATTTGCCGTTCAGTGCGTGAACCTGTTTTGGTGATTCAAAACTTTGGCTCTGACCTACAGTGTGTGTAAGGTAAGAGGGCATGTGATGGTGCAGGTCTGGTTATCTTACTGTATGTTTGTCCAGGGAGTGGTACAGTACACCAGTGGAAGTTCTTACATCATGAGAACACACCATGTGCTGTGACACACTTTAACTTCTTGGAAAAGTTAAGGACATCCCACTGTGTCATTAACTGTAATGTTTAACCTGAATGTTTAAAAGCCAAACAGCTGAAGGCTACTAACTAACACCACCTAATAGCCAAATACTGCTACTTTTCTCCAAAGTGTTTACAGTGCAGCGGGTTGACTCACAGAGTGTGTGATCAGTAGCCAGTGTGTGCAAGCGGCTGCAGACCTGCAGCACTCTGCTCAGATCACTGTGAGGCAGCAGAGACAGGATGGACAGCCACACCTCATCAGGAAGACGCAGCCAGCGCTCACACACAGGGACACCTGCTGGCTGAAAGGAGTAAGGACAATATATTATAACTCCAAGAAAAACAAATACTTGATGGGAAGTCAAAGCATTCTGTTGATACTCAGGTAGTCAGTTTAATTTTTGGCATCGGTGGGCAAAAATTCCATAATAACCTTTCAGCAAATTGTAATTTAAGTGGTCTAAGAGAGAACTAGACTTCTTTTCATGCTTTAGAAAATCTAGCCCCCGACAGGAGACGAATCAGTGGTCATTTCAGAGAGAGGGCATTCCCATTGGCTGTTCTACAAATATTATAATATTTCTCCTAACCAGAGTTAAATGCTCATGGCAGGAGCTTCACATTCACGTTTAACGTTAGCTAATGTTATAGTCTCGAATCACAGTGTGTCCTCCACGTCACTCCCCGCAGCTACAGACCACCTCGCTGGGGGAGAGCTGGCAGCAACTACAGAGAAGGATCCCCAGTTCCAGTTCCAGTCTGTCCTGCCAGTAGCCGCGGTAAAGCAAATCCAGCCAGTGCAAACCTCAGCTCTGGGGGACCGGACAGTCCTGATTCCCCACTGGATCAGCAAACTTTCAGTTGCTGCTGTGACACAAGTTAGACCGGGCGCTGCCACTAGTGGCCAGCCCACTGTGACACCTTGTGCTGTGCTCTAACTGAATCCAAGCCACTATTGCTGCTGACTAAAGGTCTGTCTCCCGAGCTGCTGCCAGTTTTCCTCCTGGGGAAGCAGTCCACAGTGACGGGGAGCGAGGTGGAGGCTAATATTAACTAGCTAATTTTGGTCTCATTTGTGGTCTGACTTACAAAGAGAGAGTGAATATTACGTGAATACATTAGAGGGGGACTCTATAATAAAAAAAGATGAATAAATCAGTGTATGGGAAACACTGAATCACTGGACAGAGGTGGAGAGAGGCGAGCTGAAGGAGAAGGATGTATTTTCAAATTATGTAGTTTTGTACTTGCCTTTTCCAGAGCTCTACGTACCCCAGCTTTAATTACAAATTCTTCTGAAAAACTGTCGTGCCACAGGCTTTTCAAGCATCTGATAAATGTGATCACATTACATATAGATAAACAATATCATAGACAAAGTGCAGAAGTAAAGATTTCTTACGCTGTGTTTGTCAGTTTGTTCACATGGACGTGCACCTGTAAAGGCAAACAAAGAGTTATATGTTAATGCTCTATTAGGCTACAGAAGTTATGATTCTTTTTATTTATTTTTATTTTTCTGGTTGAAATAAAAACAAGTTAAACATCACTGGATGTCGCGTACTAAACGTAAATATTTGGAAGACTTTACTTCAGATACAATCACAGTCCGTTTAGTTAAAAAAAGGTGCTGTGCTTAGTGTGTTTTATGAGCTGTAAACTTAATGATTTGACTGTACTGTGATGAAACACGTCAATGCTAGTGCTGATATTTTTTTACCAAATTTATAAAAGTCTGCATTTCATGGATTAAAAAATGTCTCAACATGCCATCTACATTTTCAAATTAGTCTTGAACCTTGCGGTCACATTATGTTAACGGTTACGATCGGAATCATAGGGTCTTAATCTTAACATAAATAGTTAACCTTATGAGGATTTGATTTGTGTCCCTGAGACTGTGAGAACATATCTTTTCCCTGCATCATGATTAATATCAGCACACACACACACACACACACACACACACACACACACACACACACACACACACACACACACACAGAACTCTCTTTCTAAACTCTAATGAAAATCCCCTTTATCTTATGACTCGCTGCTCCGATAAAGTGTGAAATTAATTTCAGACAAAGATTCCTCAAAAGGAACAGAAGCAAATCTGTGTTATGTGGCACCACAAGTATAAACCCATTAAAATGTAGCCGTTCATATGACTTGTAGATAACAGTGCTTTTTTTATTTATTAGTTTTTTGTAGCATTTCATCATGTGTCTCATGTCATGTTGATGTTGAACTCACCTGAAGCTGGCGATGCTGGTCCAGAGTCATCTTTAAGAGGCAGATATTTGTGTGTATGTCTGCAAGGTGAAGCAGGTTTCACTTTGTCCTCTGGTGTGAGTTTTTTTCTGTGTTTGATTACCTCTGATGACCGAGGTCTGCAGGAGACACAGGGGGAGGTTCAGCTGACACAACAGCACAATAAACTCAGAAAAAATGGGGCTATTCATAGAGCTAATGTGAAAGAGACTCAACTCAAAAATCAAATTGCTGAATAGGTGCGTCTGGATCAGGAGTTATTTAATAAGCTGAATTAGGCTGACTACTGGTTTACTGTGTAGTGTGAAGGTACAGTAACAAATTCAAATTGATGTCCAAGCACTTTATCTGGTACCTTTGCAGTAGTTCTTTATTGGTTGGAGAGGACAGGGAGACACTTGACTTTTCACAGAGTCTCATTGAGGCTCCTCGACCCCCAGTGTTTTTCTTTTGACCTCTGACACCACTCTGACATCTTTTAACGTCTGGATTATGGTCGTTTGTCTCTGAAAACAGGCCTGAATAAAGACAAAGATAGAAGCAAAACATACAAGGACGCACAGAGAGATAAACACACAATGTATATTCATACACACTCACACACAAGTCATTTTCATGCATTTATTTTCTGTAACTGCTTATCCTGTTGGGGGTCATGGGGAGCTGGAGCCTATCCCAGCTGACAATAGGGTAAGAGGTGGGATACACCCTGGACAGGTCACCAGACTACCACAGGGCTGACACATAGAGACAGACAACCGAACATGCTCACATTCACACCTACGGTCAATTTAGTCACATCACCCTAGCCTGCATGTTGGAGAAACCCCAATGTGACACAGGGTGACAGCAAACGTTGTGTCCACAAGAGGGTGCCATTACACCAGAAACCAGCAGCTGACAGGTAAAACTCTGTGAACTTCTAAGGTTTTTTCAAACGTTTTATTTGACTACTTATCAAAAATATTTTGTCCTTCCCCACATCTCCAGAGGGTGCCATTACAATCTAAAGCCCTCATACTATTTTATTTTATTATTTTAATATATTTATTTTAAGTTTCCTGTGGGAAAATGACCAAGCTCGCATTATGTCAAGCACCAGCGGGGGCTTTTATTGGCCTGGTGTGACGTAGTGCATTCTGGCTGTTGTAGCTTTTTGACCTCTTGAGCAAAAGCGAAAGTCACAACCCTTTTTCTGTATTTTCTCCCATCATGTAGCGCCAATTTTAAAACTATTTGTGTCTTTCCACTGCATACACAGCCCAGTTTTATGAAAAGACCATCTTCCCAGCACTGAACTACTTCTTTAATACCTGTGTCAGTAGTAATTGCAGCGCTCTCCTCCTCCGCGGGAACATTGTCACCAGGTGCAGTCCTCAGGAGCTCCACTGGTGCTGAGGTGACGCCTCCTGCAGCTCCTTTTATTAATTCACCACATCTGTTGCTGTCAAGGCCAAACTGTGTGTTGCTGTTAAGAGTGTTTCTCTGACAAACTGGTCCGCTCTCAGCACAAATGGCGTCAGGTGTTACCTTCACAGTCAGACTGTCACAATGTTTGGTTTGTCCATGTTTCGTAAGTGTTGCCCTACTTCTATTGTGCTGAGATCTGTCCTGGTTTTTACTGATGACTCTGGAACCACTCTCCTTTGTGACCTCTGCAGCTGTAATGCGTTTACTCCCTGCTTTTTGTAGACGTTTTTTAATCTCAGAATTTTGTACTGCAGTTTCTTCTGATGTCTTTCTTTCCTTTGCGGATGACTCAATGAAACATCCAGGTTCGATATACTGACTTTGTCTTACTCTAATGAGATGCAGTTGATCCACACAAAGCTGGTATTGCTCATATACAGTCAGAGTTGGCGGTATTTTCGAGTGACAGCTAAAGCTGAGGTTTGGAGTCTCCTCCGTCAGCTCTTGTGGCCCCTCTGGCTCACTGATGATCATGTTATACTTTGCGAAAGCTGAGCTAGATTCTTGTTCGTCATGTACCTCCCTCTTCATTTTACCCATCTTAGAATTCTCCATTTCCTCCTCTGCAACTTTCTTCTTTGTTCCCACCTTCTTGTCAACCTTTGCATTGCTCTGCTCCATCTCATGTCTTGACATGTCTCCTCCCGACTGAGCTACTGCTGGCTTATTGCTCAGTTTCAAGTCACTTGCTGTGCCAAACACCATGCTCTCAACATCGCTCCAGCATGATGTGGATTCATTGATCAACCACTGATTTGTGTTTCTGTGTGATGAGTTGGTGTGTTGTCTTTGATTAGATATGGACAGATTGCTTTCTCTGCAGTTGTTGTAGCTCGGAGTTTGTTTATCAGTGGCATCCTGTAGCTCTATAGTTTCTTTGTACTCCTTAATTCTCCCTGGGACAAAGGTGAAGGGGGTGCAGGGATCATTTGGAGAAAGTCCAAATACCTCATTATCACCTGCAGCACAGGAGATGAGATGATGGTATTTCGCTGCAGATGAATCCTTGTATGCAGGTGATCGTTTCTGTATTTCCCTCCGCTCTTCATCGGCCAGTATCAAGCTGTCAGCTCTGCAGAACTCGTGGTGAACCTCTGACCCACTGCTGAGGAAACTGTGAGCCCAGTCCAACACATGCCTCAGCTTCTGCTGCTCACTGAAGAGAGAGTCACTGAAAGGATGAAGGTTGATGAGCTGCCTACAATTCCCAGAGTCCTCCAGGAGTTCAGACACAGTACACCCTGCTCTTGTGACAGGATGTTTCTCCATTGTTACTTGAAAACTCACCTGTGGCTCATGTTTTTTGGATTCGTGGGATTTGGTGCAGCAAGGTTATTTCTTTCTTCTCATGACATCTCTTAACCTCTGTACAGTCTCTTGTGGCTTTGAGAGCATTTGTTGTTTTGTTGAGTGTGTTGTTTGTCCTTCCAGGAAATTGATCAACAGACTGTACACATGATGTCTCACGCTGATGACACTGTCCTGTAGATACAGAAGAAGCAAGAAAACAACCATTTACTTTTTTGTTCTCAATCCCAACTCATCAAACACCTGTAACACCATGTAACAAGCATAAGCTGACATGGTGTCCTTGCACATCCAAAACAGACGCAGGAGGGAACCTAGCACGTCAATTTTAGACATGTAGGTCCATTGACAAAGTGGTGGTATTGGACGAGTTGGGATGAGAACATGTTGTATTGTCTGTAAGACTGAGAGATGATTTTATCTACTGAAGCCATAAAGCACTGATTCTCAAACTGTGGTACGTGTAAAAATGGTGGTATGCCTGCTCTCTCTAGTGATACAAACAGAAATCTGCGAAATTAAAACAAAGGCAGTGTAAAAAGTTTGAAAACCACTGCCTTAAAATAACAACTACACCACAGCATGATCCATCTTAGGAAACTCAAATGTCACTCTTACCCCAGAGATTTCCTCTCTTCTGATGATTTCTGGACAATCCTCCTTGTTGACTAGAGCTGACTTGAGATCTTTGGATGAAGTAGTTTTGTACTGCACAAGATATTTTCTCATCCAATAGAGAACAGACTCTAACGTAAAAGAGTCAAGTGTCGATGAGATTTGAACACTCCTTGTATCCCAGAAATCACACAAACATCACCAAGGAGACGCCAACACAAGGTGCAATGTCACGTTCACGCCACATGAGGGAGACAAAGCTCTATGAAAGTTTTGGGGAATTGTCTTGAATCCCTCTGTCGTGTTTACAGGATGATTGCTGAGAAATAGAAGAACTATATATTTAGGGGTTGAGATATTTTTGAATTTGAATCAGACATTTAAGGCATACTAAAATCATACAATAATCCACACATTAGGCAGCATATTTCAATATATATTCATCAGGGAGCTTTATTGTGGCAGTATTAACATATAAAACAATCCATGTTTTCTTTTATAACATACAAACATTCAAAATTTTTACTTCACAAAGTTCATAAGGCTTGGTTGTCCCAGAAGAGAGGGGGTTTTTACTTGGGGATTTTTTTCCCTCTTTTTTTCTGATTCTACTTAAATTAAATCTCCCAGAGTTTCTTATTAAAAGAGACTGAATGACAAGAAAAAAAATGAAAGACAAAAACAATCCGACTAACCAATAAAACAACAAATCCGTCTGACTAACAATCAAAAACAACAAAGTGACCGTGCAAGAGAATCTGCTACTGTACATGCCCACACAACACTGAAATAATATACTACAGCTTATTTTTCTCTTATACCATGTGATGTCCAATAGTTTTGCATATAGTAGACCTGAGTTCAAATATTTAAAATCTTAAATAAATTAATTAAAAGCAGTATTTGTGATTTAAACAGCTTTAAATTCCGGGTGTTGTCTGTAAAGCATTTTTGTTTTATTCTTACTGATAATTAAAAGCAGGTAATTAAATTTAAGGTTTGTAAATACTTGACTCATGTCAGGAACTTAGTAATAGTAATACCTCAGATATGACATCAACTGGTGTGTGATCATGATGATGTTTGAAATCACAGTTTTACGTACGTACGCAACAAAAGTTGTACTGTCGGTCCATCTATATGCTGTAAAACACAGGAACTTAAGTTCAGCTCAAAACAAGAGCTAAATCTCAAAGGGGTGAAATTCCCCTTTAAACTCAAAAAGGCTAAACTGATAAATGAGCTACAAACTAATAAAATGCTACAGTGTCACATGGGGCCGAAGATCTGTGTCATCACAGAGCTGAAAGGCCTTTTGTTGTTTGCGATGAGTTGAGGTGTAATTTTACTTTCTATTCACTCAGTTCAGTGTTTATTTTTTAAAACATCTTAAAAACTGAACATCTAAACAATTAATGTTTCTGAATTTAATCGATTCAGTTAATAGCATGCTCTGTTAGTAATGAGGTTAGGGTGTTAGCATTTAGCATCTGGCTTTAATGATTTACACACACAGCAAAAGCACAATGAAGATAACTAGTCAAATATTTTAGAGCTGCTATTCAAGAGACTGTAAAATGATCTTTTGCACACAGTCGTCAAGACGTTCTCCCTTTTGTGCTGAGATATTTTTTGAGATTGACTAAAAGGAAGCTAACAGAATTAGCGACCACATGTAGTCAGTCCTGTCAAATCAATGAAATGGAGTCCAAAGCACACTGCATGAGGAATATTTCACCCACAAAATAAAGTAACTCACCCACTGTTACACTGAATTCACGTAGAAAACGTTCTTTTTCTCCCATGCCTTCAACTAGAATGAAAAATCCAAAAACTTTTTTTGATGAATTGAAGTAAAGGAAGGCGACGTTCAAAGCAAAACTCAACAGCACAATTCAAGTCCCATTCATCCAGTCATTTTCTCAGTGCTTCCCAAACACATGCATTTAAAACACTTCCACATAAACAGCCTCAGGTACAGACAAGCAGTGCCCCAGGCACATGACTCCTAAGCATTAGTATTCTAAATTGGAAGATTTTAGCCAACATGCATGTGTTTTGGAAGTACTGAGCACTGGATAAATGAGACTTGGATTACACTACACTGGTTGTGTGAGAGTTTTTAATAGGGTTGCTTATCAGCCAGGACATTGTTGCAACATTCAGTTTTCACCTAGTGAGTCTGTGTGTCAGCATGGCAAAATGTTGTCCAGGTGACACCAGTAGTAGCGGGAGGTACCAAAGAAGCCGTTTTGAATATTTACCAGGGGTCTCATTTATAAAACAGTGCACCAGGAACCATACTAAAAATGTACGTACTAACAAAAGCAAAAAAATATTAGGCAGTTTCTACAATCAGGGTTCCACATCGCCATCTGCGTTGCCAATTTCCTGTCTCCAAACTTTGTGAGTCAAAGTTTCTCGTTTTTTATAGATCACAACTTTTCCGGGGGAAATGGGGTACGGCTCTTGTAGGCCTCGTTTTGTGCATAAATGAGATCCCATATATATGTCTGTCTGTCCGTGGACAGATTTTGTCTCCATAATAATTTCACTACTGTGCAAGTCAGAGTCATAAAAATTTACAGGTGTGTAGTTAAGATCAAAATGAAAGCGGTTTAAAGATGGGTGAGGTTTGAGCAAGGGGGCCAGAAGTAGGGAGATAGGAAGTACAGAAGTGGCCATTGGCTCCGCACTTTATATCCCTGGCCCACATTCATTTTAAATCGTGGATCCCTAGTTTGACACAGTGTTGGTGTTGTTGGTGCGGCCCCCTACGACTTAAATTTATCAAGGATATATATATACAAGTAGTCATCTTGTGGATGAAGTATTCCTCTAAACGTGGTCACAAAACTGCTCAGATGAACCTAATTTTGATTGAGAGAAAAGCCTCAAATGTCTCAATTCGTTTCCTCTTCCTCCTCTTGGTAAGAACACAGAGAACATGCATTCATCTAAGATGGTCAAGACAGCCAAGCCTAAATCTAGATCGCTTTACACGGACAAGACACGCAGAGGGAAGAAAGAAAGGAAATCTGTTTTTTTCTTCTTTTTGCCACAACTATAAACACAGTATTTACAGATGAGGGCATGCAATTTGCATTGAGAGGTCAGACAGAGAGATACCCCAGGTTAGTTAGAGAAGGATGGAGTACAGAAATAAAGGACAAAAGCCAGAGACAAACTATGTCTGTACAGCTGTGTACATGGAGCCTATACAGTTTTAAATCTACAGTGAATCGCTGGAGCATTTTGGTGCATGTGCATACCGGAGGAGCAACAGTTAAACATGAAGACAGGACAGTAGTTCATCATGATGATATCCCCCTCTGTTAGCTATCATGGGATGATGGTGATCATTTAGCAGTGCATACAGATCAGCTTCATCCATTACAAAGAAGCTCAGAGTCTGTGATGTTGAACGCAAACGTCCTCGTCATAGTGGTTTGGCCCTTCGCTTGGTTTCAGCATCGAAACTCAGTGCATGTGCTGAAGTAGGAAAATAAATGCTTTGTCCCAAATAAGCATGTTTCTGTTGTTACTGCATATTTTCTATATGCATAAAGCTCGTTGATGCATAAAGTCTACAGAGTTACACGACAACACAGCTGAGAACAGGAGGCAGCAACATTTGATCGGTTATAATGAGAGGGCTTTGATGGTGATGGGCACTGCAGAGGCCTCTGTAGCAGCCGAGGAGTATGGAGAGTGACTTCTGAAAATAAAATTTAAAGTATCAGTTCAGTTTTCAAATTAAGAGCCCAAATACCGCGTGAGATTGGTCGACCCCTACTGTCCTCTCTGCCATAAAGCAGTACGGAGGCTCAGCTACCATGCCCAAACTGGAATCACTGACTCTCAACTGTCAAGACTTTGTGGGTAATATTTTTCAGGTGCATATGTAGTTGAGTGAAATGACTCTACAACAACACAAGCAGTCTGCAGCCATATTTATGTCTGGCCACAGACTTTGTTTGAATACATAGTGTTTGGATATTCATAATAGCAAGACATGTACAGTATGGATGTTATGGATAAAGTATATAGTGTATGCTGTGATTAGATGCAGTTTTTTTTCTCTTTTTCTGTACTTTTTTAGACATATATTTGTTATTTTGAACATAAACTGCTAATGCCCTTTCCTGAGAAGTTGATCCAAATCGAACTACACTTTGAAAATAACTTCTTCTTCTTAAAAAAAAAAAAAAATCATCTGCTTTCCTTTGATCTGAAGTATTTTCTCATCCCCGTAGCTCTCTGTTCTCTCCACGCAGAGCCACGAAACTGTAACTGACAGGCACTGTCTGTATGCTGAACAATCACGCCATGACGGCTGTAAATTCCCAAAAGTGACTGATGCATTTCTCATCAGAGCTACAGGAGACTGATTTAATCTTTAGCCATATCCAAGTACACAAATATGATATACTGTGTCACAAAAACCAACACATTTTGACACAAATTAAAGAGACGGTTCACCCCTACTTTAAAACACATATTTCCTCTTACCTGTAGTGCTATTTACTAATCCAGATTGTTTTGGTGTGAGTGGCAGAGTGTTGGAAATATCAGCTGCCTTCTCTCAAATATAATGGAACTAGATGGCACTCGGCTTGTGGTGTTCAAAGTGCTAAAAAATACATTTGAAAAATCATGACCCAGTTGTTCAAGATAATCCACAGACCTTGTCGTGAGCAGTTTCATGTAGGAACTATTTTCTTTCTACTGAACTACGCCCGGCAACCACATCATCACGCAGAAAGAAGTTTGCTTTATAGTTTGAGTTTGCTTAGTGGTGCCAGGTGAGCTAGCAGTAGATGCAGGCTTCCTTCTGCACAGGTTGACCGGTGTACTTCTTTAGAAAATAGTTCCTACATGAAACTGCTCACAACAGGGTCTGTGGATTATCTTGAGCAACTGGGTCATGATTTCTGGAAAAGACACATTGCTGTTGGATGTCTTAAATGTATTTTTTTGGTGAGTGCTATTATATTGGAGAGAAGGCAGACATCTGTATATGCTGATATCTTCAACACTCTGCAACTCACACCAAAACAATCTAGACTGATAAACAGCACCACAGCTAAAAGGAAAAACATGTATTTTTGATTTTTGGGTGAACTGTCCCTTTTTCTCCTAACGTAAAGTCATCTACATTTCATTCCTTGTTCTGCTTTTCTGTACCACATAGCAATTATTTTTAATCAGTATCTTTCATCCCCACTTAGTTTTTAAAAATCTTTGACACCATGGCTCGAGTTTTTGGGAACCACAACCATATCAGCATAAATGTCCATAAACACAGCTTTAAATCTGCTCAAACCAAAAATCACATTCTTAACCTTTACTTTTAAACATCTTCCCCATCTATAACTCCCATTAACTTGTTGGTCACAGACATTAAAATGGGAAAGTACTGTCATGTAGGAACAGCTGCAGTTTGTAAATGATAATCACAGGATGCTCAACGTGATCACAGATCTTCTTAGAAATGGCTACAAATCATTTCTAATTTGATTTAGTGACTAAAATGCTGAAGTTAAATACCTGCAACTGTACTCCTCCTACCATGTTTGTTCAGTCAGATCTTTTACACCAGATAACGACGAGAGAAAGACCTGTATGAGAGATTTAGATAATTAAACGCATCACTTGTCCCATCATGTGTCACGTAGTGTAGTGTAGTTGGAGTATACACACCTGTCCTATCATCCTGTATCATCCTATCTCTTTAAGTCCTTCTGGAATAAACATAGAGCTCTCCCAAAACTAGCAAACCATCAACTAACACATATCCCAAAATCACGGTTTTACCCACCCTTACAACACAGCAACGTTTCACAATAAGCCTTCAAATAATCTTTTCTTTCCTTTAGCATTTCTTTATATGTTTTATGATCAAACTCTCTTTAAACACACTGAAAGATGCACTAGTAGCCATAATTACTCAGCTAACATTAAGTTCAGAAGACATTTAGAAGTTCAACAAAACATATCATCACAAACAGACTATGTTTTCTCTCCTCTGCCGCCCTCCTGTTTCCAAAATGACATCACGTAATCTGAAACAGTTGTAATCTGTGTTCTATGTAAAAGATTTGTGCTATAGCCTCTGTAGGAAAAAACCCAGGGTGCTACCGAGTCAGCAAACGCTGACGGTAGTCTCAAAAAATAGTTTAAATTTCTCAACACCCATCACCCCGATAAACTTCAATAAATTTGCTTTTTTTGTCGTCTTTTGTAAACTCTTAATTTCAAAATAAGATCAAAGTAGATCCTCTGACTGAAAAATTCCTGAAAGATCTGGATCACATAAAAATGTACAAAACGTTAAAAACAACTTATTTAAGATTGGTATTAATTATGAATATTTCTCTTTTGTTTTTAAATATATATAATGTACCTCTGACTGTGGCTATTGTTGCATTCAGCGACAAATCAATAGTTTCTCTTTCCGTCCCCGCCCACTCCGTCATGACTGACAGGTTCTGTGACCAATCAGGTGCTCCGCTCTGAGGGCGAGAACCAATCAGAATGGTTTGCGATATATACCGAAGAGTCGTTGCATCAGCGAGTCAGCATCAGGAGTGAACAGACCTTTAAAAACTGCTTTCAAATGAAACCAACCACTTTTTTCTTTTCTGGATCTTTTTGTGACTTTTCCTCCGTCCATGACTTCCCTCAATTTTTTGCTTTCATGAATCTCTCCCTCCCACAGGTTCTTCCTCAAACACTTATAGTATTTCTTGTCCTCTTTCTTTTCAGTTCATCGCTGCCAGAAGTGTCTATCTTAACAAGTGACTGGAATCTATTATGAAAATCTTATTTATCTGATATCTCTCTCTTTTCTTCAAAAGACACTAAAATATGCTGCCAAAGAGGTGAAACAAATCTACTTGTTTCAGTGTTGTTCAATCAAAAATAATGCTGTAAAGAGAGGCCTGACATGCAGAAGAGCTCTATGTACTGAAAAACACACAAGTAAGCAGTGATGGCCAAATGAAGCCTCATGAAGCATTTTCTTTATTTTTTGAGCTTACTAGATGGCACTTAATATCCAACAAATGGTTGAAAGCAGGCTCAATTGCTATTCTTTGAGCCTCTCTCTTTAAACCAAGAGCGCCATTTAGTGGGCTCGGAAAATAAATAAAACGCTTCATAAGGCTTCATTTGGCCAACACTACAAGTGAAAAAACCTTCACCAACTTTACAAGACATGCACAGCATTTACAAAACACTCTACAAGAAGCTCATGACACAAGGAAAATTGTTTCCAGGGGACACTAACATGATGCACGTGACTGAGACACATAGTGCTTATTGTTGCCATTTATGAAGTTGTTTTAACATTGTGATAATTCAGGCATTATTGCAGATATCTGCTGTTAACCTCACCTTAGCCTTTTGCTTATGGTTATAATATCTGAATCATTCAATCCATCACATGAAATCATATGAGCACAATTTCTGTAAAATGCAATCTGTCATGCAATCACAATGACAGATTACCAACTTCAATAAGCCAATAACCATGGCAACAACAAGCGTGTCCCAGCCGTGTGCATCACTTTTTAGTGTCCACTGGAAACAGTTTCCGCTGTGTTGTGAGGTTCTTGTAAATCATTTTCTAAATGTGTCATGTGTCATTAAATTGACATCTTTGTGTGTTAAGTCAGTGAAGATATCCATTTGCTTGTGTTGTGTCTTTTTGCACGTGTTTTCTTAATTTGAAGTGTGTGAACTCTCAGGCCTCGTTTCCACAGTTTTGTTCTGTGTCCGTATATTATGCAGAGTACGCGTCGAGTGTTCAACGAAAGGAAATGCGTCTAATTTTGGATGGATAAATACGCCGCCACAGAAATGTTAACTGGCAAATGTTAATTTTGACTGTTTTTCGCTGTCCAGTCTTAGAAGGATATGCACATGAAGCAGTAAAGACACAAAACAGGACCAATAAGATGATGGGGATAAATAAGTGAGAAGGTTGGCTTCTCAGGTGTGTGGTCACATGATCCACTATGCATGCACTCTATATGTAATACAGCTAGCATGCTACCAATGTTAACGAGCTAACCATTTGGTTATTTTTTGCCAACTTCCTGTGGCACAGTGCAGAAGGTCTGTCCGAAATCTGCCGCAAAAGTTCAAATTATTCCAGGTACCTGGACCAGAAAAAACACAACTGGAGATTAAGGAGATTTTCACAGGAATTAATGGACTTTGGTTGATTTGCATACGTACGTACACAGAACTGTGTAGAAATGAGGCATCAGGACCACTGTTCTTAGTTTATCCATCTCAGGCCTCTTTTCAACAACTGTAGTGTAAGTTTGTGAGCTCTCATAAATAATCCATTCCACTTGCTCATAAAATAAACTGAGCTTGCTCTTAAATAAGTGAAATGATTTCATCCCATTGGCAGATGTTTTTCTCAGCAGTTGTTGAGACTGAATATAAGATTGAAAGACATGTTAAGACAGACATTTGGGCAAAATTTTCCCTTGCAGTGACTCCTTACTCTCTTTTCCCCCTTCAGTCTTTTCCTCCTCAGTCTGACCAGAGGTTCTCCATGGCCATGCTGATCCTACACAGGATCCAGCGCCGGAGCGGGCAGTAATACTCATAGTGGAACTGCTCGAACTCCGGCGTCTGGCGGATCTCATGGAGGAACGACACATCGATGTCTGACTCCAGCAGTAGCAGCAGTGTGGGCACAGTGACAAGCAAGACGCCCATTACCACAGCGACAAAGCGGGCCACGCTCAGCACACATGCGTTGACTCTCTCATTGGACGACAACAAGCGCAGGCTGCTGGTCAGGACTCCACCCATTCGACTTCTCGCAGCCAGTCGGGTGCGTTCGTAGGCCCGGTCTCGCTCCCTCTCGGCCTCCAGCTGGGCCTGGATGTCGGGGTCAGCATGGAGCTCCCTAAGCAGCCTGGCGGGACTCTGGACCGGAGAGGAGAAGAGCAAGTCGACGCCTCCCTGACTGTCGTCCACTGGGGTGGGTAGCATGCTGGCACAAGGGCTAGAGAGGAGAGATTTAAACAAAACACATATTATTATCTAGTAAGTAGAAATGAACCAAGGCAGCAGTGTTCTACACTCCTATAGTAGAAGTATAGTAAACTGTTGGTTTACCTTACGCTGTTACCTACCTCTGTTCAGGCAGAAACACTGAAATCAAAGAAACTTTATTTCCATTTGCAGTATTATATTTGGCAGTATGGCTCTGTTCTGGGGCCTCCCTGCTTTTGAGCTGTGTTTGACATCATGTCCTGCCTGAACTAAAGCTATGCTCAGTTTAACTATTAATTTGTTATTTCTTGGGCATAAACATGACGACTCCTAAGCCACATCTGTGGTGTGACCACTTTCATTTTCAACCTTTCTATTCTGATTTCTAGTCACTGTATAAGATAAGATATACTTTATTGATCCCCCAGGGGGGAAAATTCAAGTATCACAAGACAAAATCAAAGGACATTGTAGGATTATGTGTAGTGTTGTACTTGAAATTTTTTTTATCTAGTGTGACATTAACTGTTTATCTGTTGAGTAGGAGAGTTTTTCCTCAGTCGCCCGTCAAATGGGCCCAGAAAGGTAGATACATTATTTTAGAGATGTTTTAAAAGTAGTTTGTCACCTTAAACTGGCCTCTTGGGGGTCGGCACAAACAAACACAACATTGACACACCGTACAGTGATGTTATAAGTTAGAAAAAAGTGGCTTATTTTCACAGCAGTTACATAGGAACATTACAAATGACATGACAAATGTAAGTCCAATGTCCGCTCTTCTTCACTTTAAGCTCTGTTTTTTGTCTCCACCAACTCCTGTGGGAAATGCCTGGCTCTGTAGCTGCTAAATGCTCTGGACTGTTCACCAGCTGGTTGCTGACTTTTGTTTTTGTCTGCCTTCTGCTTGATGCCAAGCAGATAATGTACAGCAGGTTTTCAACTTTGAGCTGTTTACGCTGACCGCTGCGGCCGAAAAAATTGTTATGAGAGCAGCAAATCAGTTGTGAGCTGGACATTTACAAACAATGAGCTGAAAAAAAATAAAACATAGCTATTATAAAAGTGTTGATTATCGCTTTTATAGACCTGTAGACAAGCTCAGAAATGGTGAGTGGGCCGCTGGCCTCGTCGTCTTCCTCCACTTCATCTTCAGCTTTGGGTGTCTGAGGTCGGAGATTTGAGGTTTCCATGGAAACACGGGGAGCCTGCAGGTCGGTGCCTAGAGCAGAGTTCCCTCCTTCATTACTTTGTTGCTCTGTGTCTGTGGGTGCAGCTGAAGGTTTGAGAGGAGACAGGGGGACAGAGTCCTTCACAGCAACAACACCTGGTGAGGGACAGAGACAGAAGACACAGTTTCACTCTACATTATATTATATACCACATGTTTGAAGATAACTTTGACTTGGGAATATAGACCTAGTCAGACTGGAGAGCTCACATTTTACTACTAATATTTTTTTCAACAGTCTATTCAGTCTTTTATCACACTGACTGGATACACTGAATTATGTCATATTTGTAGCTATTAAAATTAGAGTAAAAGGTGTCTTCGAAAAATGTTTACATAAGAAAATTGAAAGAATTTTTGCACATTCCTGCCTAGTTATTTCATTTGAAACAGTAACATAGTAAATATTTTTAAACAGTGTCTTTTAATAGTTATGTTTCTTGTCTGTGCACCAAAACAACAAGGCAAATTCCTTGCATGTGATAATCTACTTGATTCTGATTCCTCTGATTCTGATTTTGGCTGTTATGTACCCTTAGTAATACTATGCTTGTAATACTATAGTATGATGTACTTTATACACTTGGTACTAATATTGATAATTTGCCATTTCTGCATTTACAGTATGCACAAAAACACTATTTAGCTATTTCAATTGATGAATCTTCACAAATATCAGGCAAAAATGTATTTTCTCAAGAAATAATCAAAGTAATGTTTGTGTTTTTTTTCTCAGTTGTTGACATAGCTTGACTTATTTTAGGTTTCTGGGACAACAGAGTTCACATTCACAGTGTGAATGTATCAAATACATAAAACACGGTTATTTTGTATGTAACTGGGACAACTGCAACTGTAGCTTGTTATGCTGCAGTGTATCACTTGATCCACATGATGGCGTTCCCATATTTCCAAAGGACAGAGCACCTACAGATATCACCCATAATACTGACATCTAAAATAAAAGAATAAAAAATACCCAACCTCGCTTCAACCCTGAAAATGTGTGAGGGCAATGATAATTTTATTCGACACCAAAATTATTCATCTCATTTGGCCTATGGATGCTGACAGGGGACATTAACTGTGTGTGTGAGTAATACAGTTCAGGCTGCAATGGACTCCTTGATACTGTTTGAACTGTTGCTGTATTCACGCAGGCTGATTTCAGTTTACGGCTCTATTGAAATGCTGCAGTGAAACAGTCATTCCTGCTGGTGTGACGTGGCCTGACAACAGAGCCGAGGACGCAGCGTGTTTGTGTCGATGCACTTCACTCAGAGGTGTTGACTTAATGATGAGTTTCTCTGACATCACTGATGCGTCAGTGCGCACGATGAATCTGAATATGAACGCCTGTGTGTGTGTGTGTGTGTCTGTGTCTGTGTGTGCGTGTGTGAGTGTTAAAAATAAGCCCAGCTGTCTTCCTGCATTGGATTAAGCAGGAGCTGGGCGGTAAACATCAGTGACATATGATTCAGCTCATCAACACCTCTCTAATCCAGACTCTATCTCGTGATCACACACGCACACACACACACACACACACACTGCTAGAAATGGTCAAGAAAGAAAGGTTGAAATATTGAGGACAGGCGGGGGTTTGTGTGAACGTCAAGGCCAAACTGACTAATCTGTTGCCATGCCAACTGATTTAACTATGAATTGAGAGAAATTAAAGAAGAACGGAGAAGGAGGGAGAGGAAAACCTGAGGAGCAAGCGGTGACAGCTACCATGGAAACAGAGTCAGCAAAAAGGCAACGAGTAAATGAACTCGGAGAGAGAGGGGGGCACTACACCTGAAAACAGGAAAAGCAGGAGAAATATGAGAGGAGCAAAACAACAGAAGTGAGGGTGCTGGACATATCTCAACATTACTGGTTGCTGCTTTAGGAAAATTTGGCATCGGACTTGGCCTGTAATAGTCTAAATTTATCATAATTCAGCTTCTCACAGTGCAGATGCACACCACATACAGGGCAAGATGGATACAGATTCATTATACTGAACAAAATACAAAGGAGAGTTTCACACTCAGGTCTCAGGTCCTCCTCACACTGGCACACCCATGCTTGATGTGTTAAAGTAACTGTATTACAATGAAGGAAAAGAGGAGATGACTATACTCCAAGTTAACAAAATGGCACATACGATGCATGATGTGAATGATACTGTATAACAAGTTGTGCAGCAGATCTCAGAGTCAGCAGCCACCACCACCAGTGTCTGGACTCCATGGGGGGATTTATCCTGCTGCCGCTCAGATGTCCCTCAAACACAAAATATCTCCCTCTGAAGTCCAAGCGCCAATGACTTCTGTTAATCTGTACACTCATATTCTGCATTCAATATTATCTTTACTTCAGTGCCCTCACCACCTTTGGAGGGTGCACATATTGCAAAGACAAATACACAAAAATCAGTAAATTATATGATTGCAAATAAACTTAGATATGGCTCCTACACCAGAGCTGCTGTGCAACCTCTGTCACAGCCTGACAGAGAGAGCCTCTACACTACAGCACAACAGGAAGCATCCTATATGGGTTTATATGTGCATAAGGACATCCAAAGGATTATATATAATGTGGCATGAAGTAAAAGTGCAGCTTAGGAGTGTTTGTCTTGGAGCCTCTGGCAGGAGATGAAAAGTACAATTCTTGTATTTTATACCTGTATTTTCCTTTATACCTTTATTTTACGTTACTCTTGGATCTGACTGTTTTTAATTGTATTAAATGCTTGTTTATAATGTCTCTCTTCTGCACTTTGTCTCAATGCTTTTGATGTTTTATGTGAAGCACTTTGCTCTGTTGCTGAAATGTATACAGACTAAACGTGCCTTACAATAACAGCAGGGCAGAGTCCTGTAGATTGTAGACATTTTTAGACAGCAGATATTATTACAAGAAAGTTGAGGAAAATGACTTTGAAAGAGAGTGTTAATGAATTTTATTCATATGGATATAACCATCTGTAGTTCTGTAGTTTTTTTCTGTGCTCACTGGATGGAGATTTGTAAAGAGCTCAAAACTCCAGCACGACTTTTTGTACATAGTACAACCTTCCCACACTGATCTCATCAGACTCCTGCTAATTGACAGGTCAGATGATTATTCAAAAACACCACCTTTATCTCACTATATACTGTATCTGTCCATCCATCCATCCATCCCTACTTATCCAGGGCTGGGTCACAGGGGCAGCAGGCCAAGCAAAGCACCCCAGACGTCCCTCTACTTAGCAACGCTTTCCAGCTCCTCCTGGGGGACCCCAAGGCGTTCCCATGCTAGATGAGATATGTAATCCCCTCTGTAATCCAGCGTGTTCTGGGTCTGCCCCGGGGCCTCCTACTAGTGGGATGTGCCCTGAACCCCCCTAACAGGAGGCGCCCAGGAGGCATCCTGATCAAATGCCCGAACCACCTCAACTGACACCTCTCAACATGAAGGAGCAGCGGCTCTACTCTGAGCTCCCTCTGGATGTCCGAGTTCCTAACCCTATCTCTAAGGCTGAGCCCAGCCACTCCACGAAGGAAACTCATTTCGGCTGCTTGTATCCGTAACCTCATTCTTTAAATCACTACCCAGAGCTCATGACTAGGTGTGGGTTGGGATGTAGATGGACCAGTATATACTGTATTCATTTGCAGAAAACGCATCATTAAAAACCTCTGAGCCGTCCAGTTACCAAGGCATGAAAACTGTCTTAATTATAGTAAATGTTTGTTTTTTATTGACACTTAGAAGGCTCATAAATGACAGCTGACTTACAAAAATGACCCTGTATCAGTAAATGAAAACAGTAGCATTATTATTCATTATTTATTTTATTTAACTCTGGGGGCAGCAATGTTCATTTTACATCATTCCAGGTCAGAAGTAAGAAATCCACTCAACACAGAGAATACAGTTACTCTGCTGCTTCTGCTGTTGCCTCATTTGTAACACTGTCTGCTTTCTGTCCCGTTAGCTCAGACACAAGCCTCTCCTTAGAAGAGGTGATTCACACTTCAAGGTGCTACATTCCTGTGTGGCCACCACACACAAGCAATCACACTCATATACTCACACAGAGCAGGGTTTTCCCCTGTTATGCAAGTGCTGACAGACCTATTCATCTCTGTCCTGCAACCTCATCATCGACACCCAAACACCTCCAAAGTATATTTATCTGTGCAACTGTGCAACTGTGCATGTGTGCAAGACGAGAGCAGTCGCTTGTATGTTTACTCAGCTCGTCTCTTTGTCAATATGATCTCTTTAACTCGTGCTACTGAGGCAACACGCAAGAATCCTGATACTCAAGAGAAGTTTTAAATATTTAATTTCAGCCGCTCATCTTTATGTATTTTAGGGATTACTAAACACTTCTTACTACGGTGGAATAACCTCTTATGCTCACCCTCTGTGTGCAGTTAAGTGAAACAGGATCAGCTGTAAAGCATCACTGCTAAACCTGATGAGGATCCAGTGTCGGGTCAAGGACACTTCAGCAGAGTGGAGATACACCAACGTAATGAGGCCAGTAAGTGAAGGGGCACCCCAATGCCCCTGTTTTAATGTGTATTCTTAAATAGGTAGTTATCAGCTTTCTGTAGATCAAATGATCACTGGATCTAAATAAAAATTGCAAGGAGGTATATTAAATCTTTATATTCATGCTTTGATCCAAACGTTTTTCAAACCTTTACTTAAAAAAAAGTCTTAAATTTGCCATTGCTATTTTGCAATTACTCAAAATGTTTAAGTTGGTTTTAAAGTAAAGAAACTACCCATCTCATACAATAAATGGACGTATAAAACCTAACAGAAATAAAAGCATGAAAATGACCACTGTTTACGATGATCTTTCAGTGTTACAAAAGATTTCATTCACAGGTCTACCATCCAAATATTCAAAATTCCTTCTTCAATACTTCAGCCTGTTGTTTTACAACAAATTTGTTTACCACCTCTCTTTCTACATCAAATATCCAGACAGAAAACAGAGCATGCTTAAGTGTTGTCCTATAATGTAGCTATTAATGGTGGATTATATATAATGTAGTTAACATGTAGTATGTAGTTAACACGCAGTATGTTGTTGTGCATGCTGAATATGACTTAATCTCTCTCTCTCTCACACACACACACACACACTCACACACACACACACACACACACACACACACACACACACACACACACACACACACACACACACACACACACACACACACACATTGAAGTGGTCTCTTAGGAGTCTCAGGATGTTTGACAGATTACACTCACAGTTTGCAACACGCGGTTGCCACAACAAACCCGGCAACTACTGGGCTAAACGTGATCATACATCGATGATTCATTTCGTCAGTACTGATTTAAATGTAGAAATGTTTAAAGCTGCAGCACATAAAAAAAAAATTAAAAGGCCTGCATTCCCGTTTTCATGTGATGTGTTGAGGAAAGTTAAACTAAAATCCACTAAAAGCCATTAAACTGCAAAGGAAGAGATGCACTGCAATAAACTGCATCTTGATGTATTTCTGACATATTTCTGCGTTTTCCACCCACTCTTACTCTGTTCCAGACTTTTCTGAAGGCCAGTATGGATCCCAGCGATGCGTCCCCCATTCCCCACCAGCCGTACATAGACATCCCGGGCCGTGTGATTGGCTATACGTAGATGCAGGCTCCGCCGTGTTGTTATCTTCACCTGGCACCTCAAGGCCTCAGCCACCACTATGGATGATTCCTGTTCATCCGACTCCCCTGGGTGGAATACTTCAAGAGGCCCGGCCTGTCCCTGCTCCATTCCCTCACCCTCCAGCCTCTCCGGGGTCATGTCCAGCCCGAGTCCCCCTGCTCTGCCCTGGCTCCCACAGCTCAGGGTGTCGCCTATGTTGGGTCGGTCGCTAACTCCCAGCTCCATACTGCTCTGCATGAGGCCGCCTCCAACATCACTGCTGTTCCTGTGCTCGATAACCTCCATCGTTAACTCTGACGACAGACCTCAAACGCAGCTGTCTGTGGTAAGACTCCCACACCCCAACTGACTGGGCTGCCAGCCGAGCTCTGAGGCCAGGATGGGTACCAACACACACACGCCTATACATACACACTGAGAGAGATGATGAGAGACATACACCAGAGACATTCTCTCTCTCTGATACACAGACATGGCAGGCCCTCCTGTGAATGTCAGCGATGTTAACAAAGAGTGGAGGGGCATTAGAGGAGGATCAGGCCCAAAGCTACAGTTTCTATATATAACCAGGTGGTCCTGGCTGCAGAGGGGCAGCTAATCTAACTCTGATTACAGGGGGGCAGGCCTGACCCAGGATGGGATGGGGATCACTTTCTTTTCCTCTCTGCAAGTCTGTCTTTATCTCAGTCTTTTCCTCTTATCAGACACAATTATTTCTGTTTCACTCTGCAAGAAATCTGTTACATGCCAGCACTGACAGACAGAGGCAAACTTCACCCTCTTAACCACGTTGATTATGAGGCAAGTGTCGACTGTGACGAAACAAAATGTAGCATGAAAATGAATTAACTGTACAGTAAGTTTGTGTGATGGCAGGAGTGTGAAGAAGCCTCAGATGTGAGACCTGAATTGTCTAATCCCCATGAAACATCCATGAGTGATAGCCTTGGCCAAAACATGACCAGTGTGTGTGTGTTTGTGTATGGATTTTGGTAGATAAGAAGGGGACAGGCTGTACAAACAGAGCAAGGTCACCACTGACCTTGGGTCAGCTTCCTGTTTCCCCTCTAATGGCTGAGATTAGTGCTCTGAATATAGACGGTGATCCTAGACCATCTTGAGGACACTTTATCCCAAAGTCCTTGCAGCAGCCTTCCTAAAAGAGTCAGCGTTTGACTCTTCAAAGGTGGGGATTTGCTTGAAATGAACTGGTTTGAATGAACTGCTGAAATGGGGAATGATTTATGGATTGTAGATTGTAACCAGCTGAAAGCTCCCCTGGTTAGAATTCTTTGAGTTTTCAGGAGGTTTTTTCAGTGAGCTGAATTATCCACAGAGGACTCTACCTCTCCAAAAAAAAAAACAGACAAGGTGATTAAAACCTGTAAACAGCTGCACGTTACAAATAAGTGTTTCTCCGCGAATGGCCATTTTTAGAGCCAGTGTTTGGTTTGTCTGTCCTGAGCTACCGTAGAAACATGGCAGTGCAACATGGTGGACTCTGTGGGCAAGGACAGGCTTCTTAAATAGATATAAACGCTCATTCTAAGGTAACAAAAATACAACAGTTGTTATTTTCGGGTGATTGTACACAAAAGAAAACATATACTTACTATTAGGGGTGTAATGATCCATCGATCTGGACGGATGTATCGATTCAGGGATCAACGATCCAATATAATAGATGCACAGTGAAAAAACATCTAGGGAGATGCTGTGACTTAAACCAGCGATGAGTACGAAAAATAATAAAGTTAAATGTAATCTGTTGAGCTATGAGTAGAGGTTGGCTAGCTGCCAGGCCTATTTATGCAATGTAAACATGCTAAAGCTAATAATGGGTGACAAGCAAAAAACAATTATTTTGTCTCTGAACCTTGACAGTTCTTACCGAGCTGAATGTTATGCTTTTGATAAGTAAAGATTGTTGTTTATCCATGTTTTATAGCTGGAGAAGTTTTCTTTCAGGGCTTTAAGCCAGATAGACCGGAGCTTTTATGAAAAAGATGATGGTTTGGATTAAAATTAAAAGATTTCCTTCAGAAAGGACTCTCTGACAGAAAGAAAGATAACTCATCCCATGTGCTGTTTTATGTGTGTTAGTGGAGTCAGATTAAAGTAAACTTTACTGCACTTAAGTAGTTACAATTGCTTACATCATTCATGTGTTGTTTATATCTTTTATGGCCAAAAGCAAAAACAAAATGGGTGTCAGCTTCTTTTGTAACACATTGTGTTAAATGGGCATTTAATATAGTCTCATATGGATCGCAGGCCCTTTGATCGCATTGAAATGAAACTGTGTCGTGTGCCACTATATCCGCCTAATTCCTAGGCATTCATGTTGTTGTATTCATTATACACCCAAAAAGTGATAGAGGCCTTTGTGCAGAGAGAGAAACATTCTGCATGCAACTTTCAAAAAGCACCCTCCGACAAGCACACCCATGTCACTCAGCGATAGGTCAGGTGTGCCAAGGTGATGATTTAGGATGGATTTGAACTTCTCCTTTTTAATTCCTTTAAAAAAAATCCTCACAGAGCTGTTTCTGTCACTTTATGTGTGTACAACTGAATGCAACACCATTGAGAAGAAACTGTCCAAAGTACGTTTCATCGCATCTCCCTGCTCCCTATGACACCTTCAACTGTGTCTATTGGTTATGTCTTTAAGCACTTTGCCTTCAGATGTAGCTCGATGACACTTCACACACACTAGTTAATTTCAAGCATATCCTGGCCTTCACTTCACGTCACCTCATGTCTTCCAGAACTGTGCCCTCTGACAGGTAATATCTTCCAAAACATTTCCATCAATAGCTTATTATTAATCCTCCACTGTTGCATGGTTCAACATTTTTTGAAATAATAAAAAAATAATGCCTTTTATTTTATTGAGTAGCACACAACACAGAGTGGCAGGACTGCAGAGGGAAACAAGGCTTTTTAAATTGAATCTTATTTCATTACTCAGCCTGCATCCTGTCAGTGATGCACAAGGCTCTTGATTTGATGACTACCTCCTGCCCCGCCCAAACTAACCAACCGAGACAGGCGGGATGCTTACTGCTGCAGCTCTTTGACCCTGAGCCAAGAAGAATTGATTTTGCTCTAAATGGGATGAGGAGAGATGAGAGAAAGACAGTGAGAGGAGGAGAGGTGGAGAAAGTGAGGCGGTGGTCATAAGGAGAAGTCCATCAACAGTCTGAAGAGAGTAATGGCACAACATGACTGTACCGTGCATGTGTGAAGGTTTAAAGGTCACAGGTCGGGTCGATGTGTGAGAATGAAGGATGTAAGGTGGGAGGGAGGAAGAGGGGTGGGGTGTAAATAATGGAGGGAAGGTGTTAGGTAACAAGAGAGGATGGATGGATGGATGGATAAAAGTTGGATTTATGCACTAACGTCTCTCTAAACTTTGACTCGTTGCCAAAATCCAGATGATAGTAACTGGACTGAGTTGATAAAAAAACTATACACTCACTGCAATAAGCTTTATGAGCAACAGTGATTGTTTGGCTCAGACACTACTCAGGGCTTTAAAAGATACTGCCAGCTCCTCTGCATGTTTTGACGTAAACATCTGTTTATGGTTAATATTCTCTTGTAAAGATAACTGAGCATCAGTTAAAGGTAATGCAGTAAAGGACAGTGTTCTGTGACGTCCGTCCCTCCCTCTCTGCCTGCTGCCTGTGTGGTTGGTTTGGTTTCCTGGCTCAGGAGCAGAGCAGGAGGCAACATCAGGAAATGGCCTGCTCCTGAGTAGCTTGGGCCCTAAGGTACGGTCACATTTCATTTCAGTCTGCACACACTGTCCCAAAAAAGGACATGATGTCATGGCTCCAAAAGATAAATATTGATCAGAGTAATCACAGACTGTAAACAATGCGAGAGAGTTCATAGTCTGGTAGTCACATAGTCACATTGTGTACTACAAAACAAATTATTTAGTTTTTTCTTTTTTGAAAAAGTAAAGAATGAAGGGTTTAGAAAATTCTTCTACTTTTTATGCTAAATAAACTTGGATCAGCTGGAAAATGCATCATCACAAAGCTGAAGACAGGACTGTTTTTCATTAAAAGTCAACCTGCTCTCATTTCAAAGTCATCAAAATCAGGTGCTTGGGCAATAACATCTTTTTTTTCTGCCGTTAAAGGTTTTTTGGGGGGAGTTTTTCCCTTCCTGCTGTGAGGGTCCAAAGGACAGGGGGATGTTGTGTGCTGTAAAGCCCTCTGAGGCAAATAGTTATTTGTGATATTGGGCTTTATAAATAAAATTGAAACGCGGCGGGACACAAATGACAGTTAAGGGGACAAAAGTCCAAGTAGGGCAGACAGGTGGGGTAGTGAATGGGTCCAATAAACACAGACTTTCACTCGGGAGAGCGGTGTTCACATCCCAGAAGATTATAAAGCCAAATATTGTTCTTTTTTCCTCAACCTAACCACATCCATTAGTTGCTGAAGGAAAAAAAAAGTCGCTTGTTCGACTGTAGTGCATTTATTTTAGACTATGTTAATGGAAAATTTCCTGTGAAAATGGAAGTGTATTTTGAAAGAAGACACTGCAGGCAACAGGCACTTGCCTTTTCTTACACCTCACCTCTGTCCAACGTCTTCTGTAATACAACCTTCCACTGGTCTTACATTCACCCTCACTTCCTCCACACACACTCCTCCCTCCTGTGCATCCTTATATCCAACTTGAGCCTGTGGAGCACATCCGGCCTCACCTCTGTTCATTCAATCAGCCCTACAGTCCATTTTCTCCTCTCACATATTCTCTCCATCTCCTTTAACTCCTGGCTCTTGTGTTGTCTTGTGTAACCACACCCTGCTTTCTCTTCCCTAACAACAAGATTTATGCTTTAATCAGGTAACAGGTCGCGGTGGAGACTGTCAGGAATAATAACAGAGAGAAAAGGCGACAGAGAATAACGATAATGTGGAATAAATGTCACGAGGGAAACCCTGAAGCCCACAGTGTAGTGAGTACTTTTTATAGGCTGCATAAATCTACTTGGGGAAGGTGGTGTCCTGGGGAAAAACCCTTAAATACCAACTGCTCTGTGCTACTTCATTAGGTTTTCTCCTGGGCAGTGTTGCTCTGCTCGACCATGTTACCTCATCGGACCCTACGCCTCTATTCTCTCATGGGGGGAGAACTGATCTTAGTTCAGCTGTGAGCCAGGTGTCAACAGGCCGGCTGAAGGATAGCTCCACTGAAATATCTTTCATCATGCACCTCACCACTGTGGCTACAGACTCCTACTTAATGTCTAAATGATATGCTCAACATTTTTTAGAAAGAACTATGTAATATAATACTGAGGGTAAATAGACACTGTTTGATTTGTGCACTTCTAATAAATTGATTCCAATCAATTGCTAACTCAACTTTAAACTTAAGTCTCTTAGTCCTCTGCAAAAAAACATGAAAACATGAAGGTCGACTACAGGCCTGCATACAATTCAACACCACAAATGAAGGATAAGTTTCCATTAATAAAAGGATAATTAATGAACATTTACTTGGATTTAAATCACAATTTTCGTTTACAGAATTATTATGTGTATTTTTATTTTATCTAATTTTATTTATTTTAATTTAAGTTTATTTAACTTTACTTCATTTATTTATTTTATGTAATTTGTACTTCCTGAAAACATTCTAGGACTTTAATTGGAAATTATTAGGAAATAATAAACCCATAAAATAAAAAAAAATGACTTTCACTGTTATGATGTAACCACTGAACATTTACACACACACACAAGGTGGCATGTTGTGCACACAGAAGCAAACAAGGACATAAACAGAGACAGACCCGTCGGAGCCAAACAATAACTTCTAATTGAGTTTTCTTTAATGATAACACAAGCTGGGCCTGTTTCCGTGTACCTTCCTCTGTAAAACAGACACCAAGTCAGACACATGGACACACAGACACACACACACAGGCATGGTGGTAAACTCAGAGAGGATCATGGGAAGGGTATTTTTAGCATGCTGCAATTGGTGTCTCCAGGGAGACAAGACTGATGGAGGGATGGGAGCATCAGCTGCTCAATTAACGCTTTCTGTCTGAGGGTTGTGAATGTGCATGTGCTGCTCCATACACAAGGGAGGCCACATGTGACTTTCCAGAAGTCTGTGGCAGGAGGGCACGGGTGTGTGTGTGTGTGTGTGTGTGTGTGTGTGTGAGGGTTAAGTAACATCCTACCATTGTCTGTGGCCGTCTCCTCGTATTCGTTGGTGGAGGGCAGTGCAGGTACCAGCGGTTCCATGTTCATGATGAGGTTTTTGTGGCTCAGAGAGTTAAAACTTCGACTCTGACCAAACTGGGCTCTGAAAACACAAACATCAATACACTGATTGCTTTCTGAGTTACGCTGAGATGTGTATTGTCTTGCATTATCAAAATGTCTGCTCCAGATCTTATTTTCACAGCCTTTCTTTGCACATCTTTTGCTCTATAAATGGATAACAATTAGATTTTTACTTGTAAACAGGTTTCCTACAATACTCAAAAATCAATTCCAAGGACTTTCAAGTCCCAATTATGTCAAATTCAAGGACCAAACATGGCATAGTTTGAGACATAGATCGAAGTTTATTACTGTTAACTTGCAGAGTGCCGTTAAGCAGCATGGCTTGTCAAAACTGTTTTCAAAAACCTCTGAAGCCTTGTTTTTTGTCCTGAAAATTTGCAAACTTTTAAGGATGTGAAGGACCCATGTGAACCCTGTGTAATATCACTCAGTAGTAAGGTATTAGCTACTGCAAATAAGCAAACCGGCAATAATTTAATTTCTAAGTGTGTGAGAGAGTGCAGGTGAATCATCACCTGTCCTTACCTGCGCACTTCTGGTGGCTCTCTCTGAATCTTAGAGCTGGCTTCTATCACCTCCTTGGCTACTCTTCCACTAACAGAGAGAAACACACATTCATTGCAAGACAGACAAAGACAAATGGTTGCAACTTGCAACTGCTGTGAAAAATACTTGTTGCATTTTTTACAAATCAAATTACAAAGCTTCATTACAAATGGCTTTAAGAAAAAAAAAAACAGTAGTAAAATGTTTTTAAAGCATATAGACTCGGGCAAAGGTCACAGAAAGCAGCAAACAAATAGTATTGACAGGTCATTGCTGTGTACAGACAAAAATCTATAAGAGAGTCAATCACTCCTTGTTTTAATTGACACACATACAGACCTACTTCAACTCCTCAGGCCTCAGTCAGGCTCATATTGTATTTAAGAGGACTTATAATGCTTTTCCCTACTTTCTGTCACATATAAGAGTGATGTATGTTCATATTAAACATGGCCAAAGATCCAAATAACGAAGTAAAAATACATAAAAGTAATCCCTGTGAGCTAAATCCTCAGGATTTCTATTGTTCTGAAAACTGTTTTCAGCTGTTTTTCTACTTTTGAGATAAGATAACATCACCTCGTCACGTAGCTAGCTAGTTAATGCTTTCTACTTATCGATTGCTTGATTATCTAAGTTAATAACTTCCCCCGCTGCCACCACATTAAAAGCCGTTCTTGGTTTATCATGTGCTTTAGATTGGTTCCCTAAAAGCCTCACTTTCATTATGCAATACTTTCTGTCACTGGACCCAATCCTGGAAAAAAATGTTAGCATGCTAGCTACAGATAGTCCACTTACTTTGGCAGCCAGAATCAAACATCTATGACTCACTGTCTCTTTGACAATTCAAACAAAAGAGCACATTTTCTTGTAGTGGCCTTTATAAAATGAGCAGGATGGAAAGTTAATGTTACTGCATTCTGTTACGATCAAGGAGTTAATAATGAGCAGTTAGCACACTACCTGGCTAACTGTTAGCTCACCTTTTCAAGCGAATGTGAGCTTATTTCCATGATGGCAAAATACTAACAATTAATCTACAAAGAAAATATGTATTTTAATGTCTGTAGTAGCAGACTAGTGTGAAACTAACGTAAAACCTTCAGGTTGGGTCTCATCTTGTACTTTGCGCCTCTTGGCACAGCTGTTCGGTATATATTTTGCAGGGCTCTGGCAGCAGTGCTCTATTTGGTGACATCGCAAACATTGATTGGTTGAGGCAGGGCTATGAAATGTTGTTCTCAGGACAGCAACCACTTGGCAAAATCAGGATGTGCTCGTGATGTATTTCTTCATGTCTGCTCCAGGCACTCTGCTTCAAGCGTTTACATTACATAGGCGACAGTGCTACATGTAGCTACATGCTAACATAAGGGAAACATTATCTTTGTTGCTGGTGTAAATTTCTCCATGATTTCAGATCATATTCCTGCTGGAACATGTCCGGGTGTGTTTGGAAGCATTTATTGTTTTCTTTTCACAGTAGAAATCGCCAGTATCCTCTGTTACAGTCATTGCTTTGGCTGCAATTACAGTGCAGAGATGCAGAGATACAGTGGACCCAGAAACGCAGACCAATCAGAGCAGACTGGGCTGTTTTGGGAGGGGGGCTTAAAGAGACAGGAGCTAAAACAAGAGTATTTTTGACAGAGGGTGAATACAGGTGTCACCGCACAGACAATATGAGAATTTGGTGTTTTCTGACCATTTAAGTATGTTAACATGTTCTAGTAGAAATCCAAAATACAAGTATGAACCTGAAAATGAGTGTAGGTCCTCCTTGAGGACTCAAATTAAGATAGGATGCCAATGACAAGCTGCTGAAATCAGCATGATGTTTGTCTTTGTGTCTGCATCAAGCTGGAGACAAGAGAGTCTGACTGAAAGGACTACATCAGAAAATAAATTTCATCTGTCTTGTGCAGTTGTTGCTCACAATCAATGGTGTTTCTGTGCTGCTGAGCCGGCAGCTTCCTGCCAGCAGGGTCAGTAGCTCCATTAGTCTGATTGTTGGGTGACTGGAGTTTCTGGAGTCTGACTGCCCTGTTTCAAGCCAGCAGGCTCCACCATCCCACCCATTAGTCTATTGTTGCTCAGATTGATGGTTGGGTTGTAAATTAGAGGGTGAGATGAAACAGCTGGGGTGGTAGACATCCACTTGATAGTACAAGATGAGAGTCACATCAATACTGTGTGCTGGCAAATGCGGGTCTATGCTGGAAAAAGCTTTACGAGGAGCCGTAATCGGCCTGGTTCAATATGGATCTGCTCTGTTCTGCTTTGAGAAAGCTGCCACTATTTGTGGACCACAAATGTCTTTCCTCTTTGCATTTGCACAAGTGACCAATTCGCTTATTTCAAAGCAAACTCCACCATATGCTATTACTCATCACTGAGCCCTTGAGCTAAACTGCTTTAGCTAGCTGATGAAATGGAGCGGACTGAAGTGTAAGCCCGATAAAGAGCTTTGTCTGAGAGGAGAATTGGAGCTAACATGGCTTCAGTACCAGACTTATATAGAGATTTTGTCATATTAGGGTCAGAAAATCACAGAAGCTAGCGCCAAGCTGGATGTAGGTGCTGATGTACAAGAAGGAGAGGCATGTTGATGGGCTGAAGGTAAATCAGCATGTGTGGTATGTGAATGTCTCAGGTCAGAGGATGGTCATTGTAGTTGGTTTACCTCGTACGCCCAATATTTTTACAGTGACAGGTTAAGTATAATTGCAAAGTAGAATGATAGAGCAGTTGAGTGTTGACCTGATGATGAACCGTGGATGAATTTGCATTTTTAAACTCTCTCAAGTGGTTGAATCTGATTCTGTATTCTTATATCTCCCACTTAATTCACATATAACCTTCTCTCCTGTGGCTCTCTGCGTTTTTTCTTTTCCAACTCTCGTCGCACATATAGATCTTGCTCACTTTCCTTGAGCACACATTACACATCTTTTGCAGTCAAAATTCTGTCTGTCACTGCATTGCCTGTAAAAGTGTTCCTCCTTTTCTGAAAACTGACTTGAATACCGTCTTACCTGTATTTGAACCTGCTGCCTTTGAAGAAGATGTTACTGCTGGAAACTGTCTTTATCTGACTTGACTTTGCACACCTGTCAGTGAGAGGGAGGAGGAAACAAAAAGAGATGCAGACAAAGAACTTCATTATGACAAAGCGCCTCATGCACAAACAACTCATTCTTGTAAACAACAGTTTCATGGGTTTTTGTTTGTGATTGTAACATTAACCCTGTGCGCAGACTAGCCTCTCAGTAGCAGAAGAGGAAGGTGTTTCAAGGGTTATCATTTTTAAAACAAGACGTAGGTCAAACCTTTTTGTTTGGTTCATTTATCATGTAGCAGAGATGGTGCCGCTGGCGTACAGACACACACACCTCTGCTCTGTGTAGTGTGTGGGACACACAAAGCTCTGCTTGGCTGCCATTTACAAACTCAATTCACTCCGATTTGATTAAGCTGCTCTGATGCTTGTCCGACATCCGAGATGACATCCACTCCCTCTCTGTCCGCCTCTCAGAGACACATGAGCTGCTGTCATTAAGAAGTCAGTATCCAGGGTTATACAGGTGAGGGCTGTTATGAGAATGCTTTTATAACTTTATGACTGTACTTTCTTTTTAGAAATGATTTTACACAGTGTGTAGTTTAAGGGGACCCCAAATCAAAAATACATATTTTCCCTCTTACCTGGAGTGCTATTTATCAATCTAGATTGTTTTGGTGTGCACTCTAAAAGGTGTATTTGAGTAGCATTTGAAGTAATGTAATATTTTGTATGAATCTCATCCAGTTTTGTGCTTCAGGGGTGGCAGAGTACTTTTGTGGATTATATCAACTTGAAATTACAGACTGCTCTTTTAACTTGCTATTCTCAGTTCAGGTTAAGTGCATCAGTTGGGTTTCGCTTAGGTTTCACAGGCTATCACAAAATCAAAGTCATGCTAGCGTTAGCAAGTTTTTAATTAGCCTAATGTTAATATTTTAGATGTATTTGGCTGGATTTGTAAAGATGTGTAAGAGCTTCATGTTTTCAAATAAAATTGTCAGCCTAGTGATACTTGAGATGATCTGCTGCAATTTAAAAATGCCTTAATGCCACTTCATGTTGACAGTAACTTCGCTAACACGACTGGCCAATGAAGATCTGTTGAGGCCATTGTCAAGTGTTGGAGATATCAGCCGTAGAGATGTCTGCCTTCTCTCCACTATAAAGGAACTAGATGGCACTCGGCTATTTGAGTGAAGGCGGACCTCTCCACGGCTGATGTCTCCAATACTCAGCAACTCACACCAAAACAGTGTGGATTGCTAAATAGCACTACAGGTAAAAGGGAAAATATGTATTTTTGATTTTAGTTTGTCCCTTTAAACAAGATGACACAAGATTTGTGGGAAAACTTCCTCACCATAACATCATTCAATGAAAAATCATATATTTCAAAACTAAAGCAAAGGGGGCGCTCACTAGCCGACCTGGTAGAGCAGGCATCCCATGCACAAAGACTGTGTCCCTACCGCAGTGGCAGTGTGTTCAGTTCCAATCGATGGCACTTTGCTGCATGTCATCCCCTCTCTCTATCTCCCTTTCAGCTATAGCTGTCCTATCAAATAAAGGCAAAAAGCCCCCAAAAATATCTTTAAAAATAACTAAAACATAGTAAATGTATAAAAAATATCTGTTAGTTTTGGTGGGAACTGTTGTGTCCACAGATATGATTTTCCTGCAGTCTTACAGTCCCTGAAAATGAGATGTGTTTGTTGACCAAACAATCTCACCATAAGGTCCACACTGCTCTCGAGCTTTTATTTGTAACACACAATCTTGCAGCAGATGGACTTGGCCTGCTGTCCTTATGGAATTTCAGATGTTCAGATTTTGCACTTCAGAGACTTCTCGTCCCTGTTGGTTGAGCTGCAACTGAAGATGATTATCATTATCCATCAATCTGCAGATTATTTATCCAACTAATGGATTAATTAGTTAACTTGAAAGGTGTCCGTCACAGCTTCTGAGAGGTCAAGGTGATGTCATCAAATGTACATAATATAACATATATAACATAAAAACAGTCAAAATCATTGGCAATGGGCCCAGTTTAGGAGGTCATGTGGCCACAGAGACGTCCCTTCTAATCATCTCTTTAAATGTTCAAAGACATGTTTGAAGATGTCTGCTTTGTCTCTTTTGATTAACCATCCGCAAAGTGTGCCTTATCTAAGACACATTTTTTCTGATATCTCCAAGTCAGACAGATTTGTCTGTTCAAACATACCTTGTTTTCCTACAGAACCTGATACCAAACCAACTGCCATGTGTCTTTTCTTTAGTCCACTGTCTCTAGATGCATCGTCTAAATTATTTAGAAACATCTCAGTGCTGACATGTTCACCTCTAGACAGGATTAGGCAGCCTGGGAACAAGATCTGGGACCTATATCTGAAGACCAATGGCTCTCTGTTCCTTCAACAATACATAAATCTTCACTTTGCACAAGACATTGCTTATTACAATTTAAGGTGGTCCATAGTGCCCACATGTCTAAGGTTAAACTATCTAGTATCTACCCTGATACAACCCCCGTCTGTGACAAATGCAACAACAACGATGCCAGTCTGATCCATATATAGCAGCTTAGCCCTCACTTACAACATTTGTGGAAAGATATCTTCCATACCCTGTCTAAAATCCTTAATTAATCTATAACAAGACCCTGCTGCTGCCTTGTTTGGCGTTGCTGGTGGAGACGACCCCCACCTTACACTTGCAGAGCACCGTATGGTGACTTTTGCTCTGCTCTTGGCCAAACATGCCATCTGCCCTGCCCACATCTGGCCAGTGGCTTCGAGACATAATGTCCTGCCTAATATTAGAGATGCTGCACTTCTCTTCAAGTAGTTCAAAGAAAAAAAAAGATCAGACCTGGGGACCGTCTTTGTCTCATTTTCCTGCCTTCGAAATGTTTAAAGGAAGGAGAAAACTGGGGACATGGTGATGGTGGGGGGATGGGAGGGAAGGCCGTTGAATCATACAAGGTATTACTGTAACTGCCTCAGGGTTATGTTTACTTTTGTTTGTTCTGTGTCCGCCCAACACATCTATCTATCTGTCTGTCTGTCTGTCTGTCAGTCTATCTGTCCGTCTGTCTGTCTGTCCATCCGTCCATCCAGTTGGCTTAAAGATTGAGGCTGAAAGTTCATCCGTGTCCTTGGACACAGGCATTAGTTGACATAAGGTTGTCAGAGGAGAGGGAAGGAGGAGGAGGGACAGTTTAAGTCTTATAAAACTGTCGGGATATTTTATGTAACTATGTACTCAAGGAGTGTGATCACAGGTCTGACAGCCTCCTCTGCTGTTATATGACCATCAAGTGCAGTAAACTGCTGGCTGAAATTCCCTCTGAACCCTGACCGAGGTAACAAGCTCATTTATTTTGTTTGCTCACAACCTTGTCGCAACCATGACCCCGGACAAAGTTTAGTCTCCATTCTCTCACTTTCGCCTTCACCCGGAGCCTGTTTCCATTTCTGACACGCTGGCAGTGTCAAAAGTCTGTGTGAATTCAGAGCGACGGCCTCGGAGCGATCAGCTGCTCCCTCAGTGAAGGGCAGCAGTACATTGTAGCAGAGCCACAGAGAGGCAGGAGAATCATTATTAAAGAGTCATAATCTGCTAAATATCAAAGTGAAATGTAAATGAAAGTAAATTTTAGCCACCTGTGAGCACCCAACAGAAAAGGGGACAAAGGAAAATGACAGAGGTATAATTTAAAATGGATTACATTTAAATATATTCAAAAGCTGCAGCATCAGTTACCAAAAAGATCAGTGCCATCTCAGTTGAGTATTTATAATATATTATAATTCTATGTTAAGTATCTTGGTTTTTGATCGACAAATATGTCCCACAGTGTCCCAAAAAGGGACATTTTGTAATGGAAAAATGCCTTACAGTATCAGGTGTGTCTGAGCTCAAGAGCAGCTCAATATATATCCTGGCTTTGTGTGTATGTGTGTGTGTAGACGCACTTGTAAAAGGCCTGGTTCTCCACTCCACACTTCCATAAGTGTTTACACGCAGCAGGGGTCGAGGTGTGAAATGTCAACACCAGTTTCTTCTGCACAGAAATAAACACACAGACAGACAGAGACAGAGAGAGAGAGACAGCGAGAGTGAGAAATAAGATTACCAAAAGACGTGTGAATCAGGACAAGAGAAGTGCTGAATACGGTGAGAGGGAGCTGTGCAAAATGCTGACCCACAGACCCGAAGCCAAAAGCTTAGCAAGATGTAAGACAGATATAGTGATTTGGCCACGGTGTTCAGCAGTAAAAGGGCTTGTAGTTTGCAGAACATGGTTTTTTATGGACTGGGAAGAGGGACATATTCCTGTAAACGTCTACTTTTCAGTCCTGTGTGTCTGGTAATATGAGATACCAGATCGATGTCGCCCAACAAGAGGGGTGGAGGGTGATGGAGGGAGAGAGGAAACACTGAGATCAATGACATGGGAGTGCTCTGATCCAGTTTGTTCATTTTCCTAAGGCCGCTTAGTCAGCCATATTGCTCAACCCCCTCAGTGTCACACATAAGTTATATCAGGTATGTAGCTGTGATTTACACACATGTGCTGCAGCGGCCATGTGTGTGTGTGTGTGTGTGTGTGTGTGTGTGTGTGTGTGTGTGTGTTAGAGTACCAGGACTGCATGTTATTAACAAATTGTCTATGGTCCCACTTTGGCTGATGTGCTTATAAAGCCTGACATAACATTTTATGACACTAATTAAATTGCTCCTCAACTACTTGTACTGTTGTATTACAGAGTACCAACGGCATTAAAAGGTCCAGTGTGTCGGATTTAGGGGAACATACTGTCAGAAATAGAATATAATAAACATAACAAGTATCTTCTCTTTATCATATAGGCTGATAACCTGCAAATAAGAATCACTGTTGTATTGTTACCATAAATTCTAGTAGTAATACTCTAGGTATGGAAAGCACAGCGATTCTCTCAGGGTGGTTTCACACCTGCCCTGTTTGGCTCAGTTCAACTGAACTCAAGTTTGTTTGCCCCCTAAGTGCGGTTCATTTGGGCAGGTGTGAACACAGCAGTCACACTCGGGTGCCGCACCAAAACAACCAGACTGAGACCTTCTTGAAGAGGTGGTCTCGGTCTGGTTACAAATGAAATCTGGTGCGGTTCGTTTGTGGTGAGAACGTGTTCCGACCTCGATCCGAACCAACTGCAGTCACATGACACATTGTTTGGGTTAAACATGAGCATGTTTCAGTCCTGGAGGATTATTAATGTGCACCTCCTCCTGTACTGCCTTAATATGCACATTCAGCACATCCAATGCATCAAAACATTGTTTTCTAGTTGGAGCCGCGCCTCGTTTTCAAACTGTACGGTTTGACTAAAATGAACAATGACAGCAATATAGTCCACGATGAGCAGCGCTAAAATCAACCTGCGTAGTTGTCCCTCCATTGTGACATTAGAAAGTGTCGCATTTATCTTGCAAGTGTACTCTTCTTCAATGTTTTGTTTACTTCCTGGATTTTTCCCACATGGAAATTCTGACCAATCAAGAGCAGCTTTCTCACGCAAGGCATTTGATCTAGTCCACTTGTAAATGCTGCCGTGACAACACGAACCAACTCTAGGGAATTGTAACAAAGTTAGTCCCTGATTCAGACCAAAGCAAGACAACTCTAGGTCTGGTAACCCTAAGGCTTAGACTGAGCCGTTCATATCTACATAGGAAGCAGGTCCGCATCCACAGAGTCCACCATGTTGCACCACCATGTTTATACGGTAGCCCAGAACAGACAAACCAAACACTGGCTCTAGGTAGGGCCATTAGCAATCTTGCATCAGTCATCATAGTTAGCAACCTTTCTGTGCCGAGAAGCATCAGAAACAGACTGATCTTCACGGCGTGAAACTTATTTTTTTTAGTGTTTTTACCGGTTTAAATCACCGGATCTGTTTGTTTTTAAGGGGTGTAGTCCCCTGCGGATAATTTGGCTCCCGGAAAAAATCTCCTGAACAATAAACACTGAAGAAATCTTTACCAGTAGAAGTTTCAGCTGGTTGCAATATGCAATCCTCATCGCTAGATGCCACAAAATCCCCCTAAATCTTACACACTGGAGCTTTAACGAAAAATAGCTATCCCCTGGTGTACTGAAAAATTAACTATTACCATTATTTTTCAAAACTGGGACACCAATAGGTAACTAAAGAAATGGGGGCTTAGCACAATGATACAGTAGATAAACTGCATGTCAGGCAAGCGTTACGGTAATAAAGCTATGAAAAGTTGTCATCAGTTCAAAGTGGGACGCTTAAGTTAATGTGTTTCAGGTTAAATAACAGAGGTGAGGGCAAAGAGTGAAACATGCAGTGACCTGTCACACGGTGGAAGAGTACACATCAATACACAAATTCAAATCCTGATAAAATACAGTGAAAAATGTAAAAGTATACACTCTCACACACCCACACACACACACATAAAGACAGTCAAAATGAAGAAATTGACAGGTTTCCGAACACAGTGTCTGACACTAAATGGACAGAGATATAGATTATGCATCAGAATAGCATAGTCTATAGTTGAATGATGATGGAGCGATGGAGCTTGTTCTGATAATGTGGCTGTGGACAGAGATGCTAATTAAAATTTCAACCATACAGCAGATTATTTATTGACAAAGACTCAAAATAACTGTTTGCACATGAGCTAAACTTAAAACCAACTTAAAAATAAAATAAAATTAAACTGAATGAACATGTTTGTACAAAAGTGACATAAATCAAAATGACAAACAAAAAGATGAAAAAGGTTCTTCCAATCATAAAGTGAGGTGATGGCAGGACTGTATAAGGAGAGGCATCAAATTGAGGATCTAAGTACAGCAATGTTTTGTGACACTATTACTACTTGTATTTACTCACCAGTGATGACTATGTTTACACACAGAGAGAAGAGACAGAAACACAAAGATAAAACTGCATCTTCAGCCATTCATGAGTCGCCAAACAGACAGACATATCGACAAAGTTAAGCAGAGATGAGAGAGATGGTTTAAGCTTCTGTAATGAAGAGGATAGTTATGAGACTGATTGGCTGATTGATCGGCTGATTGGTAGATTAAACAGCAGCCTGGCTTTAATAACTACAGTAATGACCATTTTAAGTAATGCAGCACCGACTGAATCAATACGGGTTGAGGGTGACATCTTTTCAACCTGGACCTTATTTTCCCATTTTTTCCCATTTTTTTGTGTCTAAGTGACTAACGGGTAAAGAAAATGCATGACAAAGACACACATCCCAGTGTCATATGCAGTGGGTGTTGGATCAAAGAAATATCTGGCAGAGGAGAAACACATAGAGCCACACACCAAATAGCCCAGACAGTAAGTCCAAGGAAGAGCTGCTGGCTCGAAACATGACAGAGCATTAAAATACTTCTAATGAAGGTGTGCAGATCTATTCATCTCTGCTCTACGTAGGTGACTGATGGGAACAGCAATTTTTAAAATTGGTCCAGTATTGAGCGAGAAGGCTGCAGCAAGGAGCTGCGAAACAGGCTGCAATGTTACCACTCAACACATTAGTGCACCCTATATATCCACCAAAAGTGTTTATTTTTGCCGCTGACATACTCAGGTTATCATTATAGGTTCCTTAGAACATAATAGAAAGGACCCTACAGAGATAGACCTTTTTATTCAAGAGTAAGATCCTTTCGCCAAACCCACAAGACTCACTAAATACACAGTAATTTCATCATCGCAACAAGCACTTCAATCAAAGACGACAGAAACACACAGTAATAAAACTATCACAAGCCGTCATGGTTTATTTTTGTGCTGTTCCAACTATCACCAGCTTTGATTTGGTTTGTGATGGTCCATCAAGCTGTCACAGTAAGCATGGAGCCCACACTGTAACTAACTGCACTCCCTGAAGAAACATTATCATATTTTTGGAAAAATGAAAGAGTGATTCCAGAGAGAAGCAGACAGAGGGGTCTACAGTGTGTGTTTGAAGGATATATCCAGGATGTCAAACTGACTCAGCAGCAACAACAGGTTAAAAAGACAAAGATAGTTAGAAGCTAAAGCCGAACTATAGGCTACAGATCACAGTGTAAAAGTGAACCACCACATCACTGCTGATCACCACACAAGACAATGAGGAACTCAGCGAAGGGTCAATTTGTTTGTGAACATATGCTGTCTCCGTACACGCTAAAATTACTCTACTCTACTCTAGAGTCTGGTGGGTTTTGCCATTCTGGTTGAACAAAAAGGATCTTAATATTTAACAAAAACGTTGATCTCTGTAGGGATCCTTTCCTAATGTGTTTCAGACACATTTAAAAAAAGTCTGAGTCTGTCAGCAAAAATAAACACTTTTAGTGGACGTAAATTGAGGGTGTGAACATGCCCTGAGTCATAATATTGCAGCCTGTTTCACCACTTGTGGCTGCACCTGTCTCGCTCAATACTGGACCAGTTCCAAAAACAGTCATTTCCATTAGACACTTAAACACAAACAAGGCCAAAAAGGCCCAAGTTGAAAAATATCAAAGCTAACTTTTAATGTGAATGTTACACTGCAACATTAGACACAATCAGCTGCAGTTCGTACAGAATGAAGGCGGTATGCACATATATGAGGCACAGAATCTACCACAGCTCTGGACTGGACGACAAACATCGAGTGTACAGATGAAACGTGTCCCAAATGCAAGAAACCTGTACTAGTTATAAATTCAACATGTGCAAAGTCAGTATTTCCTGTTTATGTCAGAGATGTCACGTAATTTATACTTGTTTACAGTGTTATACGTGTCCTAACATTGATGTAGTGAAGGAGTCTCATATTTGGGCCACAGTCGACACATGATGCGAGTGAGGAGGTTAGTCGTAACACACCCACCATCCTGTTACAGTGAATCCTGCCTGTTAAGGAGATCTGAAACAGCGACACACACATATACAGTGTGTGTGATGGTGGACAGGATTACACAGACAAACAGTACAGTTTCATCGCACATTTATCTGATGTAACCGTAACACTGATGAGGAAAGGGGGAAAGGAAAGACAGAAGGAAGGAGGCAAGAGAATAGAGGATGTAGAGTACACTCAGAGGTCAGCTAACATGAAACTGAATCAGATGAACATAGACAGTAACTGTGCATCTACATCACAGTAATGGTCTTCATTTTTCCACAAGTACTGAACTGTACAAATGTTAAAGGTTGGGATCTAACAGGGCAACATGATGATGACGACTATGATATAAGACTACATGGGTCATCATCGTGATGGAGGAAACTACACAGCATGTTTTATTCTTTATTTTTAACCTTTAGAGGAGAAAGAGCATGCAGGAGGACGCAGCACTCACCTCTTTCTGAATCCCAATGACGTAAAAGGTTTTCCCTTCGAACTTCAGCTTGCTGACGTCAGCCCTACAGAGAACCATGACGTTAGGATCAGGGCTAAAGGCTAAATGATAAAAATAAAATTAACTCTTCACTGCTGAGCTGTAATAGTGTCCTTAAAATTTTGATATACAGTTCAGTCAACAGTGTTAAACCATTTCAGTTTGTTTACATTTGCATCTATTAACAATGATGGGATGCAACTAAGCACATATACTCTACATATGTGCAGTTTTGAGGTGTTGTATTTGAATTTCAGATTTCAGTTTTCATCACAGCATAAAGTAGGGCTGCCCCCTAATAGCTGACCAAACATTAATCAGCAAGATTTCATTGGTCGCTTAGCTGCAGAAACAAGCAAAACAAAAACACTGTGACTCTATTAGGAGCTGCGCCTTGTCAAAATGAATTAAAACCTATATGACTGGATCATGTGGGAATTTAATTTGAAAGGACAGACACAGGAAGAGGCCACGCTCAGCAGTCAGACAGGAGTCATGTTACAAACCAATCACAGCCGACAGATATCTTTCCCTTCTTCTGTAAATATTTAGTCTGATAAATATGGAAAAGTTGATCATGTTAGTGCAGGGCTACCCAGAGCTTTACATCTGCCCCACTGACGATAGGCCTACACACTTATAAACAGCGCCTGGAAGAAGATCAGCTCTGCTCTCAGGATTTCAGGTACATAGGCTATATGGTGCTTGTTCAGGAACCTCAGATGCAACCTGCTACCATGCTCTTGAAAGCTGGCACAAAGACAGCATAAGAGTAGCACCTAGCACCCAACCTCGCGTTTTCCAGGTGGTTAAAGACGCAGCATGTGTACGGCCTCTAATCTCCAGGGCTGGTACCTGCGGTTATTCCACAGGCTAGTTAATAACATGTCGGGCAGGAAATCCAAAGTGTGGGATCATTTTGAGAAGGTGAAGGACAAACCCAAGGTGGTATGTAAACTCATCTTCATTGGTCGACTACAAACATGACGTATCATCTGAAACATGTCAGTAGCTACATGCCCATTAGCCACTTAGCACAATCATTACTGCTTTGCCGACAGCGTCATTAACAGGCAGCTCGCTCAGTGTGTGACGTGCACTTGTAGATAAAATATAGGCCTATATTAATGAAGGTTCATTAGTACGGTTTTGTATTTCTCTGTAATGTAGCACAGTGTTAACTATGTTACTGATACTATTCTTTCTCACACCTTCAACTCAAACCATTGTGTTGCCCCGCCCATAATATATAACTTAATAATTAAATTACAATGCAGAAACAATAACTGCATCACTAGGCACTGCTAAATGTTCACACCAAAATCCTGAGGGATATTCAAAAGCAAGATAATGTTAACATGAGATTATTTAACTAAGCTTAACTTCTAATTACAAAAGCTAAATATTTGAAGTTATGATAATCATATGTGCAGAAACTAATTATCAAGTCAAAGACCATAATTTTAAATTGCTGCTATTATATCTTATATACTTAGCTCAATTTTAGATGAAAACAAAAAGTAAGAATGTGTTATAATTAGATTTGATGGAGGCTACACATTTAATTTCCATGTTTACAGGTTTATATTCAGGAATTTGGGATAAAATTGTACCATTTGAGGAGGTGGATCCTCTTGTTTCCCTGGAAGACCACAAAACCTGTGGCTGTGAACCCGAGAAAGGCTGTGGAGCCCGTGAAATCCTGCAAACACACACACAAACACACACACACACACACACACACACACAGATGCAGGATGAGAGGCAGCAAATGATATTACAGGTGGATTAACAGCGGGGATCAGTAATCTCCATGGTAACGGCACCTACACAAAATCACTTGTTTGTTTTCAACTTCACCCCCTAATTTGCAGTAACTGAAACAGGGACAGGGAATACAGGTTTGATACAGTGAGGCAAAATGAAATAATATCAACTCCAGATTAAGAGCTGAACACAATATGTTCCTGTCACTCTCCAACATCATTGATTATCATCTGTAGACTTCCTCTGTAAACCACTCCCTGTGCCTCTGCGTTCCCGACAGTTTCTCCGATTCTTCATCTTCACATAAGCGTGATGCTACAGTTCCGGCAAGAACAGCCATTTCCAGCAAACCAAATTAAAATCATCCCACTGACAAGAGCGGAGCAGATAAAGGGGATCCTCTCCAATAGACAGAATTTAAATATCTTGTTAATCTGCTCAGCATGATCTGATACGCCTGTCCATGGGAGGGTGTCCCTATTTCACACTCTGACTGGGCAGAGGATGAACAGAGCGGGCGAGAATGAGCGAGATGTAAAATATTGCTTTTCTTTATCAGATTCAGTCGGTTTCATCTATCACAATGGTGCAAGAGAAACACCAAGAGAAAAGTACAAGCAGCGTTAATATCACATCAGAAAGCAAGACGTATAATTAAGTGTCAAATGAACCACAGTCAGATGGAGTCAATGACATTGGTTTGCTAAAGCAATGATGTTCTTGGACCAATCAATAAGAATATTGATTCCTGAAGGTGATGGTTTCTCTTCAGAACAGGTTTCTTTTGTTAAGATAATGTTGCCAGAGGTGCAAATGTGAACTCCACCTCTGCCTCAACTGATTACCCTCTCTCGGTGACCTCTCAGGTTTGCGAAAAGGCTGCTGTCAGTAAAGTTAATCATGTGTATAGTCATCCTGTTAGTATGCAAATTAAGGGCAAACAAGCAAAGGGTAACGAGGGCAGGTCTCCACTGAAGCCAGAATTTGTACTTCTGGACAACCGCATCAACAACTGTGGTGGGTATTACTGCATATAAATTAAATGTCTGCAACTGAATTACGCTCTTAATAAATAAGAGACCAAAATGATGCTTTGTTCACTATTGGCTCTGGGATTCACCACAAAGAAACATCAAACTTACAGTGAAAAGAGAAAACTTTGCACAGATGAAATCCTCCTGAACATTTACTGAAACTGTAATAAACTGTTCCAATAGTTATTATAACTGTGATCACACAATGACTTTGTCCATTAATACATGGTATACATTTTTATAAAAAGCAATTATGTTTCATGGTATTTTGTTTAAGTATATTTTCCATGCAAAGTACACACTACATATACAAAGAGAGGAACGTAAACAACTTGTTACAAGGGTAGACATATATCTCACCAAGACAGTGAGATATTTTTCTGTATTTTTAAGCGCAACAATATGTCAGAAATCGGATCAGGAAGGTCCCAAATGCAGAGCAGCAGGCAGGTTTGAGGTTCAACAAAAAGTGAGCTTTAATAAAGCTCATTAAAAACATCCAGAACAGGTGGGAAACATAAAGTTCAAATGACAGAAAACCCAAAACTAACTGAAAACCAACTGGGATTATGAACTGAGTCCAAACAGAACACAAGACACCAGGCAGGACTTAAACAGAACAGGTGTGAAGGGAAGACTCTGGGAACAGGGAAGGACTAATGAGACAGGTGTGACAGAAAACAGGAGGGAAAACACACAAAGACAGGAAGTAAAACCAGACACAACACATGAGGACAGAATTTCCAAAATAAAACAAAAAACAGTTGAAATATGAATGAAAAACATGAAACAAGGACAAACACAAACATAAAACTCCATAGGATAACAGAATATAAACAAAAAACCAGGATCATGACACAATAATTTGGGTATCTCACTGAGACATGGGGAATAAATTCTGCCAGTATTAATAAAGAGAGTAGCATCACTGCAACAGCACCAGGCCTCACAGCCAGACTGGATTTAAGTGTTCATTCTCCACTAACGTTACCTTGCATGGGTGAGGGTCAACTCCATATGTCTCGAGGCTGTGCGCCCTTTGGAGCATGTTCAACTCTGCAAATGCAGCACACTGGCCCCTACAAAGAGAAGAGTATGATGTGATGGAAAATTCAACACATTGGTGCTTCTAGCATACATTCCTGTGTGCTGGGTTATGAAAACAGTAAAGGTATGTATTTGTGTTGATTTGCACTGTTCCTCCATGAGTCAATAATGGCAGTTATAGTCTACACTTGATCTATTTTTCACTATTTTTTGTATGCCGAGCTGGCAGCCGACGTGGACGCTGGAAAACGAAGGTTTGCCCAGTTGAAGTGGGCTGCAGAGGCTTCGAAGGCAAGTCAACAACCAGGCTGCTTAAAGAAATGGGAATTCAAGGCCAAACCCAACATCAGGCCATCAAAGCTTTCTCTGGTGCAGCTGAACAAGCAAGCCGTTAGCTATGGATCAAGAGGAGAGCAACCAATTGGGCCCCGAAATACCACAAACAACAGCAGGGTTCAGAGGAGCAGAGGGGGGCACACTGGGGACACCAAGTGTTGCCAGTGAGCTCTCTTGAGGTGTTGTGGGCCTATCATTAAAACACCAGTGAAGGAGGGTACCCACCTGATGACCCCAGTGCAGCTTTTACCCTCCCTTAACCCCCACCAACTTTCACTCACAATCCAAAGCAGGTGCAACAACAATTGACCTGTTAAACTCCACCACAATTAAATTCCTCTCGTGTTAGTTTCTTCTCTCTTCCCTCATCAAAATGAGGGTGTGGGGGGGTAGAGTGTATGGCCCGGTCCAGCGGGGGAGAGCTCAGTCCCCACAGACGTCTCTCCTTGGTTCTGCCTTCCCTACGCTACTTCTCACTTTTCTCCCTACCTGTGTTCTTTCCTACTTTTACTACTACTTTTACTAAGACACAATTGTTCTTGAATGATTCCTCAGCATCCATCCGTCTGAGAAAGTGAGGGAGAATACCAATGTGCGTGAGATGAATATTTCTGTGGTATTGTGTTACATACAGCACATTTTGGCAAGTGATTACATTCGGCCCAGTTTGTGATCATCAGTTAACATTTAGCAGAAACAGACATATTAGCAGCCACTTGTTCAGAGGAAGCATCTACGCTTCACTTGCTCATTAGTCTAAGTGTTGTTTTTTGTTTTAACTTATCATTATGAAGTAAAAGTTGATCGCAGAATGTAACAGCTATAGAATAATGACACCACTGGCGTTTAGATTGGGTCCCTATAAGCCTCGCTTTCATTATGCAAATCTGTCTGCCAGCGGGTATGATTTCCCGGGAATTTAAAAACTTGTCCGTTTCCACTTGAAGTCAAGAAACTGAGTGATGAACACAAGTACTCATCCTGACGCCAGACAAATAAATCAACACTGTAATTGCTCATACAGGCGTCTGTCTATAAGCACACAGGATAAAAATGTCAAAGCCATTAAAGACCTGCTTGATAAAACAACTCACTGACACACACAGTGCACCCCACCCCCATTTGTAAATCACCTGAAGTGTCTTTCTACGGCTCGGCATTAATCTACACGCTGTTAATCCTGTCCGTCAGACCCATCGGGGCAGACAGAGGGCACTTGGCATCGTCTGCCTCTGTGCTGTGGGAAATGAAGGATTTGTCTTTGATGTTTCTGTAATCGCTGTAAGTGTGACGGTCACAAACCTAACAACATCACTCATGAGCTGCAGCGATGATACGCGTAAATACCCATAGGGAGAGGGTTATGTATATGTAACTGTCTATCATGTGATCGTATGAGTTAGGAACTTATTTTGCCCGAGCACAGAGTTAGATTAAGAACGTGGTGTTAATGTCGACATATTTTAATCTTATTCACTTTTATAATCATATTTATGCAGCAACCTCTGGGCTCATTAATCTCCTCTTTTAACTCATCCTTTTCTTCATTTTGCATCTTGTTCCACACCCAACGTCCTGCTGATCACGTACACCCAGCTCATTCTGCTCCATCTATCCTGAAAGGATGATTTTAATCAAAATGTATATTCTGGAAATCCCATAGAAGCGAGCAAGGTGTCTAAACTAAGCTAAGAATAAATAATTCATAGTCATTCCTCTGCAAATTAATTTCACTTTTTATTTACTTCCAACTGAAATACCTTCTGCAATGCAATGCGCCACAAATCTCTTGGTGCCATCAAATTTTGTCTCGAGCCAGAACAACAGAAAAAGCGCTTTATTGTCTGCAGTGGAAAATTGTCTCCACAGCCTGCTTTGAAAGCGCAGATCACAGGAACGAGCATCTGCGCCTGTCATCAAAATCACACAGTAAACTGATAACACAGACGCCGCTCCAGACAACAAATAACCCCACCAGACGCACACACACGTCTGCTTTACCTGAGCTCGTTCTTGTGTATTTCCATAATCTTCCTCTCCAGTTTGAGGGATTGTTTAGGGAACAGTTTGAAGTCTCTGATGTAGTCGGACGGATGCTCCTCTGGGTCGTAGTCCCCGAGCTCAGCTGGAAACACAGGGTGATGTCAGTGTGACAATGGTTCAAAACAACAGGTTAAACAGTTTAGAAAATGTATATATCTGCTATTGCTACCTTAAAGGAACAACTCAACATTTTCAAGCAACAGCAATTCAATATGCTAAATAAATGCAGGCATTTTAGCATGACATTTTGGAGAATACATTTATTTGCTTTGTGGTGTAGAGTAGGATGAGAAGATTGATATGTGGCTGGTCTATTGACCGTCCCAAGAGTTAGAATAAAACATGGTGAAGCAGCGTTTTGTTATCATGCAGCACAAACCAGAGGCGTGTACTACAAAGCCACTTACCCAGGACATATTTTCATTATCTGGTTTGACTAATCCTAACATTGGCGGTTTGGATAACTGGTACTACAAAGCTGGTTTTAATTAGCTCAGTCAACTCTGTTTTTTTTTTATCCTGTCACAAGCACGTTCATGTGAAAGAGGCAGAGGTAAACTACAAGTAACATGAATGAAGTTGGTTACTTCATATGAGATGAGATGAAACAGCCCTGAAAGTGTCTGCGACTGCGAGACAATAAAATGTCAGTGGCGTGGAATGTAAAACACACTATCTATAGAGTATCCATCTATACTATCCAAAAATTCACCGTCGGCTGGACCTTAAATTACATGCAGGTATCACAGCTATGGGCCTATGTGACATTAGCATAACAGTATTTTTTGCTATTAAGTTGGTTGATGAATATGTCACATAAAACAATTTAAAGGCTGAAGTAAAGGGTGGAAAAGTAGCCTAGTTAATAACTGATGAGGTCTATCTGACCGAAATGTTGCATTTATAATAAAGGGAGCCAATGAACAGTGTGTGGATTATTTTACTAATAAAATATTATCTGTTTCATCCCAGTTCTCATCACACAGGTGTCTCGTGATATTTTGATCCCCAGTGATGGAATCAAAGTGTAAAAGTGGAAGAACTGTCCAATCACTGCGGACTAAAATAAACTTTGCATAAGTTAAAATCCTGCTAACATCATGTGTTTAGTGTTGTAAACGATCTCTCTGTTTGTTAGAAGCTCAGTTTAAAACCAGTAGTAGCAATGAAATTATTCTACTGACCTATAACAATATATAGGCTTCTCTTTTCTACCTGAGACTCCCGACCTATGTCCGTGGATACTTCTTTCTTCAGTGATCTGATTGGTCAGAGGTTGGGGTGTTGACATGTTGTGATCTGATACTCTGAAGTTAAACTGCTACAGAGCAGATTAGCTGTTCAGCATGAGTTGCCACAGTGATTCATCTACCCAGATTTAACCTACAAGTTACCTCGCTAACTCCAAATCCTGCTTCGTAGTCCAGGCCTCTGGAATAACCTCCCAGATGATGTTAGACAAGCCTCGACTCTGACCACTTGGTGATTTCCTTTTAAAATTGGAAATCATTTAGTAATTAATGTCACCTTTTCTACCTTTTTTTCCCTCTTTACTCCCTTATTGTAAATCTGTAATTATGTTTTATATTTCCATAAAGCACTTTGAATTGACCTGGTGTATGAAATGTGCTTCACAAATAAAGCTGCCTTGCCTTGTCTACCACTCTCCTGTCTAGTGGTATCAGTTTCATCTAACTCTCCATCAGAATAAGAATAAACATATTTTCAAAAATGTTGAACTTTTCCTTTAAAATCTACTTTAGATTTGTGTCATCAGCAAATTTGCTGGTCGCTCAATGCAGACAAAAGCTTAAAAACAGATTAATTCCTAATATTTATATATATATTTATTTCCACAGGGGAACATAAGCAGCTGAGATAACCCGGATAGATAAATATTCCCCTTATTGGATCCAGTACAAAGCCTTAACAGACACTAATTTCTCTTTATAATCCGTTCTTAATTAGCAGTCATAATAAAGGTTAAATCAGAAACTTGCCTGGAGTTTAATTAAACAGTAATCCTCAACCTATTCTCCAGCTCTGTAATCAACACCCTGACAAAGTGGGACAGGGACCTGCCCTCGTTAATCAAAGCAGCCAATGATATGCTGCAGAAACACTGTGAGTCAAGATAACTCAGCCAGTCACGCTCCGCTCTCTGGGGAGATGAGCCAATCAGAGAGTGTTTGCACAGTTCACATATTTGTGTATCAGCCAGAGGGGTTCATTTATATGATACAGCTCAGCTAATTCCACTCTTAATCCATATTAAAGCAAGTGGCCCCGCTCTGTGATTCAACGTTAAAGGTGCCATGTGCGACATGCAGAGAATTAATACAGCAGCAAATAACTATTTTAGATGTAAAGATATAGCAGGATACTTTTTTTCAGCATCACAACCCCCCAAAAATGACTCGTTTCACTATCGGGATTTGATTCATTCAGTCCGATAGCAACTGGGAAGTCTAAAAGAGCCACACAATTTAATAATTTTAAGTTAAAAGAGCACGACATGAAGTAGCCGGAGGAAGTCTCTAAAGTGCCTGCTGTATGGGCCGTACAATGCAGAAGCAGCGCTGATCATCAGGTTATTTCATACACGGTAGTTAAATCACTGAGCAACTTCCATAGGAATGAATGGGGCCCCACTGCCGATGCTGTATCCAGGTCTCTTTATACTTCCATGGAACCATGCGAAAAAGCTAACGTTAGCTTACTAATAACCTTTTTAGACTGAAGAGTAGGAGAGATAATACGAAATATGGCTGACATAATTATATTTCAAAACACACAACATACCTTAAATTACAAAATGCTAACAACATCAGATCAAACTAGCTGAATAGCATCGGTGAGAAGAACATAATCAGATATTTGCAACTCATTATAAACTGCACAATAAACCTAAGTCTGAAACACACAAGTATCTATACATGCATACAGTATATAAATAAAGCAAAGTAATGCCTACATTTAAAAAAGATCAGCAGGATAGTTTAATATAACGGATTAAAAAAAATATTATTTTAGACAGTTATGTTAAAATTTGTGATGCTATAGTGCAGTGGTTCCCAACTGGGGTCTAGATTTCAGTTAGATACATTCAGTGTTATACTTGTGTTTGACCATGTCATTGAGCTAGTTTGCTGTCTCTATTAAGTAACTGTCTGTTAGTCACTCACTCTACAGCAGGAAACAACACTTCACAATAAAAGCTCTGAGTCAGAAATTCAATGTATTTAAAAATAAAGTGGGTCTTTTACAAACTTGCCACATTTGCAAGTCAGTTGAGGTCCATTCAGAATGGATTTAAACTAAAATTACAGTACCGAAAACTGTGATACCAGCAGTATGAGCCTGCGAGGGGCCACAACAACCACTGTAAACTGCACAACTAGGTAATGTAACATACTTTGTTCAAAGCTAGGGGGAAAAAAAATAGTAAAAAATGCTCAAATCCATGCATACATGTTAAAAATAAAATATATCATAATTGTCAGTAAGGAATCATCTTTAACATGCCAAACTACCAGTAATTAATTGTCAGTAAAGTTAAACTAAATCCAGTGGTTGTCAGCAGGTCTCACCCTGTATGATGCAGGCTCCCAGATATGCAGCTTCAGCAAAAGGACACAGGAGACGGCCATGGTAGATATCTCTCTTCAGCTGGAGATACAGCAGATACCTGGATGCACAGAAACAACACATGCAGTTAAAAAAGACAACTGTCAATGCTCACATTGAAAGTTTATTTAGTCCACAGTAAGGGAGTGTATGGCTGGTAAAAATTCTGCACGAAGGAAGAAATACGTAGAAAGTTTAATGTGGATGTGTGTCTCTGGTTATACTTACTGCATCAAAGTGTGCATTTAATATTTATTTTGTTAAATGAGTCTTATTTATGTAGCCTAATATTACATACAGTAAACACACACACTATGAATAAGTAAATCTGTACTGTACACCGTGTTTGTTCCAGAGAGTTAACAGAAACATTACTAAAACCAAAACAGTCTCAGTCCTTGATTCAATAATGATCCAGCTGTGTTACCATGGCAATTAGAGAGCACATTGCTATGGAAACAACTACCACACAGCAGCGACTGGTACTGTAGTTACTATGGAAACGGCTTCAATGTTTAGGCATGCTGCTGACATGCTGATTTGTCTCGTGTTACCAGGGAGACAAGATATGACAGTGGTGCTGAAACTATAGGGTCATGTGTTGCCATGGATACAGATGAGTTTCCAGAGGAGACGACATCAGCCGCTCACACCACAGTCAACTGACTCATTAAACTTGTTTTCTGACTCAAGCAGCAGAAGGAAAGCATAAAAGATTGAATGGAGCGAAAAGCCTGCTGCTGAAACTAAATAGTTTTATTTATAGAGTCGGTCTGGAGCCGCACGGAGCTTCTTCAAATTGACCTAAAAACACAGCTTTCTTTATTTACATGACCTTCTCAATTGTGTTTAATTTAATCCATGTCTGGTTTTCTTCTTTGTTGCATGCAGAGATTCTTCCTTTCTCATCTTCTGTTTCCTTCTCTGAACTCTTATTTCCATCTTACAGTTTAAGTTACAGTATCTTTTTTTAAATAACAGGAAGTCCTTCATCTGTAACTGCTTTGTGATTTTGGTTTAATCAATTAATACAGTACATAAAGAAACAGCTGTCATATTACTACAAAATGCTAAGTCTTAATCCAATTTTTCCAACTTGTCAGTTTCTCTAATTTTACCCTTCTCTGCCCCCACACCTTGCTTTTTTCTCCCTGTCTTCTTCCATCTCTTCCTCTCCCACTCTGTGGTTTTATTATTCCCATTCTCATTTACTGCATGAAGTTACATTTGTGTAGGTCAGCAGTGCTTTGACAGCACACTATGGGATCACTGAGCAGGTTACATTCATGCACTTTTACAGCTGAGTGATGCTCAAATCTGGCCAAACAAACAAGAAAATAAAATCTGGTAGATTCTGTATCCTTGGGCCACACTCTTTGCTGACGTTTTTAAAAATTCTCTTTCTACAATATCTGCAAAGGGAAACTATGGTATATCCTCCTGAGACCTGAACTTTTGGTTGGTATGCACTTTAATTTCTCCGAGCTATTTGGGATCTGTATGACCTGATAAGTATAAAAGACTTAACATTGTCAACAATAATTACATCCTAATATCTTCAAATTAGCCAACAATAAAGTCCCAGTGTCCTCAAATGAGTATTTCCTAATTAACAGCATCTTAGCTTGTCTTAGCAGTGAGTTGCGGCGAAAAAAGCTGTCCTTTAACGCTGGCATGACACATGGCTATAACTTCACCATTATAGTTTTACAGCACTTGGCATGTCAAGGGGAAACACAGCGGTACAAGAACTGAAGTTAAGGTGGTGAAAGTCCAAGTGGGGCAAGTTGGAAAGTGGTGGATGGGTCCAACATCAAACACCGACTTTCACCTGAGAGAGTGGCGTTTGTGTCCCGTAAGATTATAAAGCCAAACCAAGTTTTCCAAATTCTAACCACATGCTTTTGTTGCTTAAACCCAACCACTTGCGTTTGTTGTTGAGGAAAAAAAACATCAATTTGTGGTGTTTTACTGATGTTGTGTGTTTATTTTGAAAGAGACAGTATGCAAACAGTGAACTTCCTGCGTATGTGGACGTGTAAAGTCTATGACCAAATGTAAATATGTGATGAGGTTGGATTGAGAATGTGTTGGTGTGTAAGACCAGTTAAATTTTGTCTTTTTCTTATCCACCACCTCAACCTCCCCAGTCACTCTGCCCATAAATACTCTCTTCTCTCTGCCTTAGCCTTGATGCAGAATCACCTTATATGAATGTGATTACTAAGAATACTGGGTCACTTTTTTCATCTCTTTTTGATATTTTTGGGGGGGGGAGCTGAGGAGGAAAATGGCAGACTTCAAATAACATCCTGCAAACTAGAGCACATGCAGCACACACACATTAGCATAATAGTTTTTGGATTTTGATGATGAAAAAAAAATCCCTCCCAGAAAAAAAACTTGATATTGAGCACTTCATTGGATTTCATCACTGCCTGCAGTTCCCTCTGAACTTGAAAACTAAAACTCAGCCTCAAACTAACTTCTGTGTCCACTCCAAACTTAGAGCAATGCAGTGTAATGGTGCTCCTTAAGGACTCTGAGATTAGGTTGTTTTTTCTTTGACACGAGCTAATGAAAATAAATACATTATAATAAACACATAAAAATGCAGTCCTTTAAACAAGTTTAAATGCATGAAGATAAGGGCAACAGAGAGAACAGAGATGAAATGAAAGTAAAGTTTTAATGACATTGACAATGTGCAAAGACACCTTTAAGTAATAAAAGTTGAGGAGGATGGGGAGATGTGCCAAAATGAGTTGAGAGACGTGGAGACACACCTGAGGGAGCAGAGTGGGCTGTGATAACGGGGAGGAGGAAGAAGGAGAGCAGAGAGAGACCAACAGAAGGGAGGGAGGAGACACCTCAGGGATGAAATTATGGAGGGATCTGGAGAGGATGGAGGAGAGAAAGATGGAGGCTCGGAGGAAGGGAAGAGAGAGATGGTGAGACATGACAGCTCAGATGGGACGGAGAACACGAAAACAGAGTCCCCGCTGAGAGAGCATCGCTAATTATCACTATAGGCCTGAGTGAAGGTGTGTGTGAGTGTGTATATTTGGGAGGAGGAGGGCTGTTAAAAAGTTTTTATGAATATTAATTCGACAATTTCATTAAACAGAAATGTGTGGGGTTTTTTTTTATATAAATTACGACACTGTCTACTAGAAATTACATTTATATTACTGGTACATAGTTACTAAAACATGAATTCAGTTAAATGTTGATAAAAAGGTAATATTACAAAAATAAAGTTGTCACTACGACAGTTTATTGCAAGATTCCTTATTTTGGCGAGAAAAAAAACATAGTCAGAAAACATTTTGCTGATACATTCAGTGTCAACATGTTTGTGACTTGCCAGATACGTTAATTAGCAACATTTGGTGACAGCCAGCAGCCATGTTAAGCTGTACTGCTCATTACACACTGGACAATTACATTGTTGGAGTGAGTTTTCTGGATCATATTCACATGAAATCATTGTAAAAGCATGTTGCCAAAGTCAAACTGCAGTATTTGTGAATCTACACTGCTGCTCAGGAGTCTGAAATCGCTGGCCACAAAAGCTTGATTGGGTTCAGTTGGATGGCTGAGAGGCGCACTCTGAATGGTCTTTTTGATGCTTTTGGGTTGTAGAAAATTGTCTTTACAAATAGATGCTATTTAGTATGAAGGGTTTGTTTTGTATCGGGAGAACAAAACGCAGTACAATGGTTCAGCCAGACTGATAAATGAAAGGGCAGAAAGAGACAAAGACCCCTCTGAGCAATAGTTCAGTAAGAGCAGAAAAAAAATCACCAGTCAATGGTGAGACTGAAAATGTGTACAGACTTAAATAGGAACAGGTTCCTGATTACGTGTTTTGGTCATTCACTTCCAGCACAATGTGAAAGGTACCCTGGCTGCGTTTGTTGTTGACACTCTGGGACACCATGTCAAGTTCTGCCTGTTACATGCATTGTTTTGTTTCAAAATACACTTCCATTTTCACAGGGAATGTACCGTTTACATACAGTCTCTTTCAAAATAAAAGCACTACGTCAGTACAACACCTCAAATTGATGTTTTTTTTTCTTCTTCAACAACTAAAGCACATGGTTAGGTTTAGGAATAAAGAACAGGGTTTGGCTTTAGAAACATATGGGACGCAAACACCGCTCTCCCAGGTGGAAGTCATTATTTGTTGGACCATCCACCACCCCTTCCTTGGTCTTGTCCCGCCGCATTTCCCCCTGACACCGCCAAACGCCATTAAACTATAATGGTGACTAGCCACATATCATGTAGATGTTAAAGGACAGCTTTTTCCATCAGGGTCTGATGCCGCAAGTCCAAGTGGTGGATTTCGATGACTTGGGCGTGAGACCGGGCTGACTGAGTAGACTGCAGAGGGCCCAAAGAAAAACAGGTTCCCAAAATATTTAGAGCCCATTTGCACCATTGTAGTGCAATAATGATCGAGGGTCACAGAAGCTTTCCTGATTTGAAAAAGATAAAAAATCGAAGGTGGGGACATTCATTGAGTGAAAGTTTTACTCATTTAACTGTTCTTCTTTTGGGGTCAAAACTATTTAAAATGTAAATAATACAATTGGTATCAGAATCAAACTGTTTTTATCTCTCTCTCTATATATATAGATACAGTATATATATATGTGTGTGTAGCTATTGCTGAGAGAAAGAAGAAAACCATGAATATAACAGCTGATTCCAAACTTCTGAACTGCAGTGTTTTTCTGAAGGCTAAAAACAGAGAAGCAAATACATAAGATAATCTTACAATCAGAACTGTGGTGGCAAAACTTGGATATTACTACAAACTGCTGTGTTTGAAAAGAGTACTTGAGTCTGATTTTTGACATACATTTTATTTTTGTTCTTTTAGCAGGCTTCGGATAGAGTTAGCAAACCAACAAAAGGTCCCTGAGATAATCAACCACTCTCTTAATCTACCATCAGGTTACTGGAATTCAGCTGACTCCAGTTTAAGTGTAATAAGGCTGCTGTGAGATATATGTCTTGTTCTATTTCACACTTTCTCTGTCCCTCCCTTCTTACTCCATCCCTCAAAAACCATCCATTGTGTGTGTAAGTTTTTACCTGGTGAGCTCCTCCTTGATTTTCATTGGCTCGTGAGGATAAAACTTGACCCGGAAACACATGGTGTACGGCTGCTGAGCTGCTGAAGACAAGAGAAGAAAGTTTAGAAGAGAGGAGAAGAAAGAGGAGACAGAAAGTCGTTTGAGAGAGCAGAAGGCAAAGATGAGAGAAATGAAAGAGGATAAGTAAAAGTAGATGTTTTAATTGGGAGAGAAGAGGAGAAAGAAGAAGAGAGAGATAAATGAATGAGTGCAGGACAGAAGGGGAGCAGAGCAATGAGGATTATATAAAACTGAGGGGAGAAGAAGGAGTTGGAGCCCAAAAAAGAATTGCGGTATGCCTCTAATACTGATTAGTCATTTGATAATTACAGTAATTACCCATCACACACACACACACACACAAACACACACACACACAAACACACACACACACACACACACACACACACACACACAGCCTGACTTGGACTGGGGTCTGCTCCTTTTCCTTTGATCTGAGACCGAAAGCATTTCATTTTTGACTATATGTGTGTGTGTGTGTGTGTGTGTGTGTGTGTGTGTGTGTGTGTGTGTGTGTTGCTGTGGGAGAAAATTTGAGCACTGTATAAGATTTAAATATGCCCGGTAACATACATACACACACACTTATGTAAGTGCACACACACTGACACGCGCGCGCACACACGCACGCACACACACACACACACACAGTCAGTGATGTGGGGCTGGGATCAAACGACAGCAGTAGCTTAAACTCCCTCCTGGGGTCCCGCTGATCTCACCAAATTGCATATAAACACACATTCATGCACACATGCTAATGTTCAAAGTTGACTCATTGAAGTTTGCACATTTGCATGGCGTGCAGACATATATATCATTACACAGTGTGCAGTGAGAAAACATCAGTAGCAGCTGTTGTAAGCCAACCCATTATGCATTCACAGATTAGACGATAAGTATAGAAACCATGCTTCATGTACAAGTTCTGTTGTTTAGTTTATGTGATGATATGCTGTGTATAGAGAGACTGAATTTACACTTCCTGGTGAAAGCTGTCAAGGTCTGATTGTATTTTACTGTAAAACTTCAATTAAAAGCCTAGTCCCAGTTAAACACCAGTCTCTTTTACTAGCCTGGTGTGGCTAAACATTTTGACAAACAAAGGCCTGTCTCAATTAGAAGACTGGTCTGGTTGCCAAGTAGTTAATTTTTACAGAAGTTCTTTGGATGTATAAAATCAGATTGTTAACTACCCACTTGAGCTAACATTAGTTAGCTGTTTAGATGGTGCATATAAATATAAATGTTTAAACTTATTTTTTTTAATAAAAGTTAATTCAAGTTATGAATGTTGTGTCAGCATGCCAGCTGCCGTGACACAAGTGTCATAACATAACAACTAATTGATATGTTATTCAAAGCCTAAACTTTATACAAGTAATAATCATACTGGTTCAAATAAACAATTTGATTGTATTTCCCATCTTTGCTGAGCAGCAGTTTTGTGCAAAAGGAATTAAAAACCTGTCCCAAAAATAAGCCTGTTAAGTTCAATGATTTAAGCAAAATAATAGCCCGGGCTACCTATTAAAGTTTTACGGTATTTTTATGTTCTTTCAAATGTCTGATATTTATGGGAGACCACAGTTTGCATTCTGTTTCCTAATAAATAAAAAAAATACTTCATGCTATAGTATTTATTTAGACATGTTATTATGTTGTACATAATCATCCAGTCCATGTAAATCCATTAATTTTCTTTTATTATTATTATTATTATTATTATTATTATTATTGTTATTATTATTACTATTTTATACAATTTAATACAAACAGGTGCTTTTTTGTGTACATAATAGACCTATCTATCCTTAGCCTTTACTTGTCAAGCATTGTTATCCTAGGTCTTAGCTGTTACTGTATGTCTATTTTTGTGTTAGTACATAAGAGCACTGCCAAAAAAGAGTCAAATTCTTTATATGTACACACATTGGCTACTACTGATATAGGTGTTTCTAATTCTGCTAATGACTGTCAATGTGATAAGCAATTTACAGTGTGGTTTTGTTGTATGAATTGGGTATCCTAACCATAAAATGCTTACTGGCTTTAACAGGTAGTTATATGTAGGTACACTGAAGGAAAACAGGACCATGGGTAACAAAGGGAGCAACAATTGGGAATTTTAGGGGACAGGAGAGAGGCACAGTACTGGGAAACAAAACAACACATTCTGACTCCCAACTCGTCAAAGACTGACGCTCGGTCAGTGGCCCTACACGTCAAACTATGACACTCTAGATACCTCCCCAATGTCGGGTTTTGTTACTCAAGAACAGCGTGTTGATTTATGCTTGTTACATGTCTTATGTCTTTTTTAAATAAACTTCCATTTTCATAAGAAACTTTGAACTTTGGTAAAAATTTGTTGTTTTTAGGTTTACTTTTTAGTAGTTCGGTTTATAAAAAACATCATGGTTTGGTTTAAAGTAACTATGTTTGTTACCAATGTAATATAACGTCAGATGACATACGTTACATACGTCACGTGACAAATGTCACTAGTGTAGTATGCTACACATACTAGCACGCTACATTGTTATCAAAATAATGCTATTAATCTGTGGTTTCACATGGAAAACAAACAGCAGGCTCCCAGGTGAAAGTCCGCAGTTTGTTTGACCTAGCCACGTCCAATCCCATCATCCTATTTGGACTTTCTCCCCCTTTGTACAATGGCAGCTGCTTGGGGCATCAAGAAATGCTGCTGTCCAGTGTATCTTATAGCACCATTAAAGGATGCCTCTATGCGTCGGTATCTGACACCAAGGGCCACTGACCAAGTGTCTGTATTTGACAAGCTGGGAGTGAGACTGGGTTGAACAAGTTTGGCAACAAAATGGCGTTAACAACATTAACAGTCTGCTGACGTTTTTATGGCATTATGTATTTCACAGTTACAATATGCAACCAAAACAGTAAAGCAAGATAACAGATGGGTCTTTGGGAAAATCCCTCAGAAACTCAGATGGAGGCGTTGCTGAAGAACATATATAAAATGTGATTCCAAAATGACAGGCGGTACTCACCAATGCTGGGGTACAGCAATGTAATTTTGGGGTAGGAGGCTTGGGAAAAAAAGGGGTACAAAGCTTGGAATAAGAATAAAGAGGGACTTGTTTGTAGTAACTTATGTCTGACATTTACTTATGTGCACATGGGTTATTTTTAGTGTAAAGGCCCAGATACACCAAACTGACATCAAAGAACTAGTGACAATGAAGGCCTACTTTTTAGTAACCCCTCATTGCCGCTGCAAAACACACTGCAAAGACTACAGCAATGGCCAACTAGCACATACGTTCTGTGCCTGCAGGAGAGGAAATAACTCGCCACACCAGCAAGCGGCAGCAGTCTGTATCAGGACCCCTGGAACGCCGCTCAGCCTTCCTCTCAATTTTTCCCAGAGGCTACTCACAGTATTGCAGCAAAAAAATCCCCTGTGGTCTAAAAGGCATTTTCTCTATAGAACAACATTATAAAAGAGATATCTGTAAAACTGTTGACAGAACACCTCGGACTGCAAACAATCACAATGTAAAGTCTATAAGAGAAGCAGGAACTCGCGGATGGGGTCAGCAGGACAAACTATTTTGCATATTCAGTGGGCCACATATTGCAGAAGCAAACCCAGAAGCTAGAAACTTATTTTGGCATATGCACCATGCTGCAATTTCATAGCACTGAATAGGTGCCATCTTGGCATCCGGTATCAAGGTATTATATCGAGGAATTATTACAGATCTATGGTCTGTATTCATTTTTCAAGGAAAACCAGAAAACTGACAGGACGGATTCAAGATGCTGATCCTAATATAACAGGTTTGTTTCAGCCTCACAAATTCTTGACTTTCACCATTTGTTTACTTTCCTCACTTCCATTTCTCTTCTTGTGTGCTGTACTGAGCTGCTAATCAGAGTGATTTATCTCGCTGTCAGACTCTGCCATCAGCAGACGCTGATTGAACATGCTGAATCGGCCAGAAAGAAGCCAACAAGTGCCGACTAGTGCCAATGGTGCGTGACACACTGTAAAAACTATAGGGTGTAATGTAATCACTGATAGCTCAACATTGACCGACAGCCGACCATTGGCTTGGTGTGTCGTGGCCCCAGTGCAGGAATCTAGATAGATTGGATGCTAAAAGAAGAGGCAAAATCATTTGATATGGGCAATGATTTTTAAAGCGGGCATCAACCATGAACTCGGCCAAAGAGAAAGAGAAGAAGAAAAGGACAGAGGAGCAGAAGAGGAGGAAAGTGAGTATCATCTAACATGGGAACAGGAATCTTTACTAAGTGCCCTCACCACTCTGTCTTTAATGGCTGGGATCCTCTGCGGTATTATCTAGCTATGAAAAACAGCACACATCTACATAATACATGCTGAGCAATATGAAAGACGCAATCCTCCCACCCGCGCCCAAAGAATTTGAGCTGCTTTCTGCTCAGGCTTAAGGGACCACGGTGCTTTTTTTAAAATAAAAAAAAAAAACACTGTTTCAGGGGAAAGGGAATTGACACAATACTATGCACACACACACACAATGTGACGCATATGCACGTAAGCTAAGACGCACAAAGAGAAAATAAATCACAAGCCACACACCCTAATTTGAGCGTAAATGCTGCCACAGGGAGAACTGATGTGTCAGTACGACTCAGGGTCTTTTCACCACTCATCCTCCGTCCCTCTCTCTCATCTCCTTTTCTTTCTTTCACTCTCTGTCAGCCTCTCTCATCTCAAACTGTCTCTCAAATCTCCTCCTTTCTCTCTCTTTTCCTCCCTAATCTGACGTCTTTCTTTAGCCACATTATATATCACTGTCCCTTCTCTCTCCCTTCTGAATTAGCCCCCCACACACTTCCTCTTTATCACTCTTTCCCCCCTCTTGCTCCATCTCCATCGCTTATTCTAATTTTTACTGGTCTCCTCATCCTCCCCCCTTCCTACCCTCTCGCACATGTTCTGATGAAGCAGAACGAACCGCTAATAGCTCCTTTATTAATTTATAGCAAGACAGAAAGAACAGGACAGTCATTTAAAGAGTGGGCGAAGTTCAGACGGAGACATGTTTTTGCAGATCGCAGAGGTAATTGGCCAAATGTAGACGAAGATCTCACAGAGAAATTCTGCAGCAACGCATCAGTTTCAGCAGCAAACATCAGCATTTGGCATCAGTCCATTAGAGTGAAAAACCAAGATGATTTTTAAAGCCTATATAGAGATGATAAAACGTGAAAGAGGAGGGAGAGGACATTAAGGTGCACTGGATTCCAAATAAAATCTCTGCTTTTTGATTTTGTCTTCCAAACTTCTGTATAAAAAGGTGGCTGACAAAGCGAAATTTGTTTAAATATTTTATGAAGCAAAGGCAGTCTTATCCTCCCTTGTACCTTCAGCTACTCCTTTCCAGGAAGGGAATAAAACATTTGCTTCTCGAAATAAAGTGTGTCTCAAAATTCACTGCAACGTGATTTTACACTGCATTTTTAAAACTACACCGATCAGCTATTTCACCAGTCATGTCGCAGTCAACGGTGGAAGAAGTGTTAGTAAAGATCTTTTACTTGAGTAAAAATAGCAATACCACAAGTGTTTCTAGGTAATTACTATGCCTACAATATAGCACTTGACCTGGATGACTTCACCAATATGCCTCTGGATGTTTGGTTTGGTTTAGGATTTTACAGCCTTGATTCATGATGACTATTCTGATTCTACCACAAGTGTTTCTAAGTGACAAGTGACAGCATTGGACATATACTTCATACAGTATTTCCTTCAAACAAAAGTGTAGTGCAGTAAAAGGTCCAGTATTTGCCTCCTAAATCTAGTGGAGTAGAAGTATGAAGTGACATAAAATGGAAATAGTTCAGTACAGTACTTGAGTAAATGTACTTTGTTACAATCAAAGTCAAATGCTTTTTCTTACTGACTGGTTGCAGAACATGAAGAAGGCAGATCTTACACACCAAGCCTGGCTTGCAGCACCTACCTAAATTAAAGCCACTGGAAAAGAGTCAAATTTCCTGGTGCCTAGATAAATCTGCATCCTCTCATTGGTGATGCTCAACAACAGTCAGTACACTCTGTCACGGTATATAGTTGCTATATAAACCAAGCGATAACTTCCAGAGCTGAAGAAGGAAGCCAATGCAGAAATGCCAAAAACAGCAGTTCCTCTACTGGCCACTAGAGGCCCATAGACCCCCCCATGTTGAAATGCTTGACTTTACAGCAGAAATAAATGTGTTTACAGCCTGGTGCAAAAAACAGTTTTGGTCTCAACCAAGCTAGCAACCAGCATTAGCTTAACCCAAATATGGTCACTACTCATCACTTGTAAATCCAAGATGGTGACAGACAAAATACCAGATTCAAGGTTTCAAAACAGGAGTCCACAAACCAATTGGTGACATCACGGTGGCATCGTCTGTTATTTTGATACAGTCTATGGCGTAGGCTGATGGCTTGGCGTTAATTAATTTACATAGATGTAAACAACATCATCCCTTCAGTGCACCCAGATCCATGACACATATCACTGGCTAACCTGCACATCAGCTGAAGGCAGCCGGTTTATTTATCTGACAGCTGATTCTCTGTCTCCTGGCTTGTGCTCCTCTGCCATGTCTGTTTATTTCACTTTGTCTGTTAGTTTATTTCCTTTATAGGCCACTTGTCCCCCTGGCAGTTTGTTGTGTCACTTTGTCTGTCTTTATTGGGTCTCTGTTTGTCTTCCTGTGGTGTTGTCTGGCTCTGTCACTACTCATGGCGAGTGGTAATGTGAGCGATGTGTCCTGGGGATAAAGGGGGTGATACGGCCCTAAAACTTATATATGAGTACATTTCCCAAATGCTATGTGTTTACTATGAAAAACAAATGTATTTACACTTTTGTAATCACACATAATGAATGTTACATGGAGTAGACTACACGCCGATATCATATTTTTGTTTTAATTTGTTTGACTATCCAGTGACTTTTACATTGCTGTATGTCATGACCCTGAATGTGTCAGAGTCCCTGTGGCGTTGTCTGTTTGTTGCAGAGCCTGACCTCCTCACACTGAAGCAGCTCTCAGGGAAGGGAGGCATCATTACACACACACACACACACAACCACATACAGACACACAGCTCGTTGTTGTGTACATGCACACTGATGCAAAACACAGAAAAACACAAAGGGAGCAGAAGTGACACTTACACTTCATCTGCCTCACCACGGGCTTATTGGGCTCCAGCCAGTGCTGACAGAGAGAGGGAGAGAGAGAGGACCAATGTTACCCTAAAATAAGAAGGCCATTTTAATTTTAAATCAAAAATCTCTTGATGTTTTTGATGAATAATTGAATGACACTTTACTTAAACTCAGCAAATTGAGGCAACTTCAGTGCATTAAAAACAAATTTAAAATTGCATCAGAAAATGACATTTATTTTAATGATTCATTCAATGTTCTTTTTTTGTTTGTCTGATTTGTAGATTGTTCATAAAAAGACCAACATACTATATGGAGGGCTGACTCTTCTGACCCTGCTGAATGGACTTGACATACGTGCTTATAATACATAACACATACAACATCCTTAATTATGAGCAACATATGCCAAAAAAAAAAAAAAGTTAAGTCTTTGGACCATAACATAATCAAGGAAGCAATGCTGTGCTCACCAGAGGCCTGTACTATGAAGCCAGTTCATCTTACCCTGGATATCTTCTCGTTATCTGGCTTCACTAACCCTAACAGTGGCCATCTAGATAACCAGTGCTACAAAGCTGGTTATCAACTAGTTCAGTCAGCTCTGGGTTTTCCTATCCAGCCATGAGCGCGTTCATGCGAAAGAGGCAGGGGTGTTATTTACGAGTGACATCATCAGAACCATGAATAAGGTAGGCTGCTTCATAGACAGTAAAATGTTTGGTGTGGGATGAAACCGATATCTTATAACTTAAAATGTAGAAACATTGAAAATACTTTCCAAAAATTCATTATTGGCCGAGACTTAAATTACCTGCAGGTGTTGCTAGTATTACACCTACTTTAGTATGACATTAGTATAGAATATTTTTTTCTATTTAGTTAAATGATGATGATGAATATGTCACATGAAATACTTTGACGTAATGCTGAACTTTTTCTACTACTTAAGTATCGGGTGGAAAGTAGCCTCGTTAATGACTGATGAGGTCAAACTGACCCAAATGTGGCATTTATATCATGTGTGTGAATCATTTTACTAATAAATATTAGCTTTTTTCCTAGTTCTCATCATGTAGGTGTCTCATATCATTTTGAGTTGTTGTGAAGGAATTAGCGTGTAAAAGTAGCAGTACTATCACTGTGGACCGAAGTAAACTTTGCATAAGTTAAAATCCTGCTAAAATCATGTGTTTAGTGTTATAAACAATCTCTCGGTTTGTCAGAAGCTCTGTTTTAAAACCAGTGGAAATAGAGCTCTGAAACAATAAAATCATTCTACTAACCCTATAACAAAATACTGTCACTCACACAGAATTTTCTCTGTTTAGGAATGTTTTTGTTGAACGTGGAGGCCTGTGATAACAAAGTTTTCTTCATCATGTAACACAGGATGAGTGACAGATACATAAATGATCACTTTGTGGGTGACGTATTCTTATAAGGGCCTCGATCAAGGGCCTCTTGGTGAAGGAAGAAGAGGCGACCTTTTGTATATCAGGACATTTTACCCAAATCCATCCAACAACTTCACTGATGCTTTTATTCTATTGTGGGTTTTCTTTACTGCACTCTACTATACTATCAGCTTTTGTGTCGTAACACCTCTTGCTGGTATTTGCTTGTTTGTATTTTTCTCATTCTGCATTTTAAATGCAGCTTGAGGCAGCCTGAGCTTCTGTTGAGACAAAGCGTCTAGTCTCCTCTGTGTGTGGGCTGTTTGAAATATGGAGTCTGATCTTGTTATTATTTGTCACTTGAACTTGTAATACAATGCACTGACTGCCTCCTGATTCATACCCAACAATCCCTTTTTAGCCGTGCTGACTCAGTGCTGCTGTAGTTTTTAGTTTCTTGAGAAATGCTTGAATATATAAAATTTTACAACCTTATCTTGCCTCGAGATAAAATCACTGGAGTGGAACAATATGTCGATTTACTGTTACATCAACCAAACAATTGCTGATTCCTGCTTCTTAAATGCGAAGATTTGCTGTTTTTCTTGTCATTAAAATGACTGACGGATAATGACAATACTTGGAAGTTGCATCCCCACTACCTTTGGTCGTCCTGCATGATGTGTGTTTGATAGTTACCCTCTGTTTCTCTGGGTCCACATATCGAATACCAAAGTAGTCTTTCTCAAGCAGGTTGTAGTGGTTACACACATGGTCCAACAGGAACTGGCCTTTGGTGTCTCTCTGTAAACACATAAAACACACAAAGCATATTAAAACTTAAAATCTAGGGTGCTATTTTATGATCACTCAGCAGCCGCTGCTTTCATCTAAGATAAACCCCACTCCCAGCTGCATCACTGCACCATAATCACAGTAAACAGTCCTCTCTTGGGTGATATTTCCATGATGCACGTGTTTTTGTATCATAGTAAAACATGTTAATGGAAAGAAATATGTCAGCAACTTTTATGTCTCTTGGCAACAATATCTCCTGCGGTCATATTCCAGAGTCAGCCTGCAAACATGCCAGTAAATAAAGTCCATATGCAGTTCATAAACACCGAGCAGACACAGAGAGATCAATATTCACTCTGCATTCATCACCTGCTCCTCAGTCAATATCTACTCATCACATACGGACACACACAGGCATTGTAAAGTGTATGTAGCTGAGCACAAAATAAACACTTTCACATCTGTGTAAGGTGCAACTATGCATGTGCACACACTCGGGCTGGAGCAATATCTATCTCTAGAAAATTTGAAAAACAAGAAAATAAAATAAAATAACACTATCAATCTAGAGTGTAGGGAGGTGGAGAAAGAGTCTGTGACCATAGCTGTACTAAATCGTACAAAAACAGCAATTACACTTAATGGATAGGGGAAAGACAACCAGTTGGGGAAGGGAGAGAAACAACAAGAAACTAAAAAGATTTAAAGGTCCAGTGTGTAGAATTTAGGGAGCGAGTCCTCATCCACGGATATCACAACCACCATGTTCCTGGTTAGCAGCCCCTCCACGATGACAGAATCCCAAAAGACAAAGATTCTTTAACGTGAATCTTCTTTATTACTTGTTTTGATAGTTTGTTTTGGTAAAAACATCTTATGTTTCTGAATGCTTGGCTAGCATTAATTATAATTTTTTTTTTTTTTTTTTTTTTTTTTTTACACACAATAGCCACAACATTTTGTTTCAAGTCCATTCCTCCTTCATATTTGTGGCATATTAAATAAAACACACAAACAAAACAAAGACAAACAAACAAGACCTATAACACACTACCCATAAACGAGGGGGAAAAAAAACAGTGATAAAACTACAAAACAAAATCCAAAATAAACTCATAGGATGGGATGACAAAGTTCATGTCTCTCGAGATTCTGCACATATCTATATATACACATATACATCTTTATCTGTGTTAACATATTCTATTTCTCACTTTCATTTTTTAACCAAGTTCAGTCAATACTCATGCTAAGTGACCATATTTAGATGAGAGGGTGGAGCTGTGAAGAGTGAGGGGTGGATCTGACTAACAGATTGAACAAAGCCTCACTCAAGTGGCCCCACCCTTAACTATGCAGAACTTTGGACCGCAATATAATGTAAACAGGTGAGTTATTAACAAAAAACACCCCCTGTATAGTTATTATGAAGAGGGAGATTAGCTATAGAGACCAAAACTGTTTTTTATCAGGCTGTAAACATGTTTATTTCTGCTGTCAAGTCGGGCATTTTAACTCTTTTTTGGAGTCAGCCTCTAGTGGACACTCAGTGAACAGCAGTTTTTGGCACTTCAGCATTGCCTTCATTTCTCAGCCTCAAGGTTACCGCTTGGTTGCAATCTGCAGTCCTCACCACTAGATGCCACTAAATCCTTCTAAATCTTACACACTGGACCTTTAAGAGGTGCTGGAGTATTTACACAATATCATCGTGTGTGTTATTATTACAATTACTAATATATCTTACTTTTGATATCATGGTTATCATCTCACACACACATAAAAGCTTTATGTATAAGCATGTGTGTCTAAATACGCTTTCCACTCTCACCTTCCTAACCTATTGACCAAATGTTCAATATTCCTTAGACTTCCATTTTGCCATTTTATATGCAACACGGATCACCTCATGTCTTCAGTGTGTGTGTGTGTGTGTGTGTGTGTGTGTGTGTGTGTGTGTGTGTGTGTGTATAACTGCTCTATAACCTGCTGATGGAGGTGGATTCTGTGCTCAGTTAAGCAGGACTAATTGATTCAGCAGGAAATCGTTTATTTGCCCTTGTTGTGATTTATTCACCACCGCAGACACACATGAACGTAAACATCAAGACACACACACACACACACAGCCACAGATTTCTCTTTAGCCACATCGGGTCAGTAAAACATGTAAAACCACCAATCAACACTAATGTCAGTATGCCATAAATCCAACGCATGTCTCCATGGCAACTGATCACTTCTTTTACGTATTCACCCTCAGTAACAAGTCTTATCATGGCTGCTTTGTCCCAGATACACGTTAAACTGCAGGAGACAGCTGTCCTGATTGTGTTTGTTGACTGTGAAGCATTTTACACACTTTTTAATGTGCTCAATGTGCTTCATGTTTTCTGCTAACAACGTCTCACGTCTTTCTAGTTTACTTGGGAGTTGAAATTGATTAAGAATTAGGCAGAGATGTCCTGAGGGCCTGACATCCCTGTTATTTTCTCCTCGGTCAAACAGCTGCCACATCAGCAGTGGTTGGTATGTTTTGGTCATTCTCACCGTGCAAGCTAAGGACATTAACTGGAGTCATTAGCTTAGTTTGCTGATTCTTTGTGCAGACATTCACAGCTGATTCGCACCATAGGGTGAATGATTGACAGCAGCTGACTGTGCATTTGAATGATCAGACACTGCCAGCACTTCTGCCTGGACGGGCAGCTTGAACCCCAGATGTGCAGTATGTTCAGTCCCACACTCAGCTCAATATTTACAACAAAAGAGCAATTAACATTTCAAGTAAACAGGAGCCTGGAAATCTTTTTGCCTTGGGAGTATGTCTGCTGTTTTCGGTCTTATTTTCTCTGTCACTTCAGCTGACACCTCCCCCATCACCACCATGATTGCCAGGATGTTTGGGGAGATTTAACCGAGAGTTTCCATTTTCCACCTGCTGGCTTCACTCCACCACCAGCAGCGTCTAGACTTCCTGTCCTCTCTTCAATGTTTAATGAAGATGCTTCAAGTCACTGGAGCCTCATCGTCAAAGTCTGTCTTAGCTGCCAACCTCAATAAATATTATTTACTTCCAATTGATCTCTGCCTAATGAAATGAGATCTGAGGTTGTGCCTTTATTTCTCCAGTTTTTCTTTTCTTGGAGTGAGCTGCTGCAACTCTTAAAACCAACTGTTTCTCCTTTGTGCCGGATAAAAAGAACATTTTCCTTTTCAGGCAGAGCAGCCATGCAATGATTTTGTATGAATAGTATACACGCCGCATATAAATACCAGGCACACAGCATCTAAGCCCTGAAATCAGCACCTTACATGACCCTGTTCATCCACCCTGCAAACAAATGTGAAATCCTGTGCATATGTTGTGTTTGGTAAACATTGCAATCTCTCACCAAAGCAACCTTTTTAAATAAATTTCTTGGTGAGTCATGCTCCATTTCTCAGCAAACAATCTTGTTATGTGCAGTAATTGCAGTATACTGTAGAACGGCCATGACAAAAAAAAAGGCAAGATATTTCCTGTAAATGTCACAGTAGCTCAGAAATAGTAAAAACAGGAACAGCACAGTGAGTAGAGACAGCATGTGTGCCCGACTGTCCACAGTAACAGCATCCACACAGCATATTTATGTTACACACCAAGCAAAGCAGAGCAAACATTATTTCGGTAAATGCACAAAGGACACATTGTTGTAAAGCAGCCAACTATTTCAGGTCAATGCATTGAAGAGGAATTAAAAATAAATAGAGTACACTGTACACAACACACACAGGGAGCTCATATATAGGCTAACCACACAAACACACTACGCAGCACACATTAGCATATCAATATTTCATTAAACACCATTCCCAGTTGTTCTACCATCTTTACGGCCAGACACAACCACGATAACAGTTACCATAGTAACCCATTACTTAGCAACAACAATAATGAGATTACTATCTTCAGTATCGAGTAAGTGATACAATTTACAGTTGCACAATTATTTGCTCCACTGCTTCAACAATTTGCGGGTCAGCTTTTTTGCTGACTTACTGGAAGTGTGAATGAAGGATTGATATCAGACTGCAGCTGAAAGTGTCAACTAGTTTGCGGCTGAGGGTGACAAGAGAAAACACAACTTATAATAACTCCAGTCTAGATGGTTGTGGCGCCAGTTACCAAGTGTTGGAGATATTGGCCGTAGAGATGTCTGACCTCTCCTGAATATAATCAGCCCAGTTGGCACTCGGCTTATGGAGCTCAAAACATGAAAAAATTATTTTGAAAAACTCAACAGCAATGTCTCTTTGCACAAATCATGACCCAGTTGCTCAAAGTAATCTACGGACCTTGTTATGAGCAGTTTCATGCAAGAATTTTCTGTCTACCAAACTACACTTGCCAACAGTGTAACCATGCAGAAGGAAGTGTGCATCTACTCATGGACGAGAAGCTCGTGCTTGTGATAGCACAAGATGTAAACATTAATGGTGTCCTCCTCGGCTGCGCTCTAACACTAGCTAGTGCTAGATGAGCTTGCGGTAGATGCACTCTTCCTTCTGTGTGATGTTTTCTGGAAAGAGACATTGCTGTTGAGTTTGTCAAAAGTATTTTTTTGGCGCTTTGAGCACCTCAAGCCAAGTGACATCTAGTTCCATTATACGGAAGGAGACACCTCTACAGCCGATACCTCCAACACTTGGCTGCTTCTTAATGTTGTCTGTTTCTATTTCTACATGTGAAAACAATATGAGATTCATCAATTTATAATAATAAGTAGATACCTGTGTGATAATCTGTCATGTTATGTTCACATGTTTGTGTCCACTTCCTGTTTTATTTTGAAATGTGTTTTCATTGTGTTCCTCATTGTGTTTAGTGTTTCTTTTACTTCCTGAGTTTCCCTGCCTTTGGTTTGTCTTGTTCCACTCACCTGTGTGTAGTTAGTAATCAGACCTTGTGTATTTAAAGCTCAGTGTTTCCCCCATTCAGTTGCCAGATTGTCATTGTCGCCCTAGTGTGTTCATTGTCTCCAGCCTTTTCCTCATGTTTGATTCCCTGGTTTTTGACTTTGACTTTTTTATGGACTTTGCTTTTTATGTGATTTCCCTCAATGGACTTTTTCTGCCTTCGCTGACTGCCTTCACATGTATGACCCCTGACCTCCTTAGTAAAGATTTGGAATTGATAAACTGTTCTTGGTGTTTCGTGTTTTAAGTCCCAGTTTTGTCCTAATAGGGTTATGATCCACTGAATAGTGTTTCTCCCGCTGGCTCTGCCCACCGCTTCCACCTCGGCTCACAGATTTAACTTGAGATGACATCACAGACTTTTAAAACACATTCTTGGCTTCAGAAAAAGTTTTACAAATAAAAACTGAATCAAAACTCAGTTATAACTGATCTTGCTGCAGTTTGAGGTGTCCTGTCAACAGTTTCTCAGACGTCTCTTTTATAATCGTGGCCTGTGATGAAAATGCTTTTTGAGTTGCAATACTGCAAGTGACCACTGGGGCTGAGTCACAAAACTGGACAGTAATATAACCACTTACTTTAAATTGCTTTCTCAGTGTGTGATGAGTGGTTGCTTAACTTGCCCGTCGCTGCATCCAAAAACATCAACAGCACGGTTCGGTGGATGTCCCATGTGACCTTTGTTACATCACCACGGAAACAATCAGCTGTCAGTGATCTCAGAGACAACGTGTCCCTATTGGCTGGTTCAGGTTTACTGTTATATCACTGTGACACAAGTAAGCTGTAAATCAAGTGTGTGTCCCTGTGGGTGTAGCTGTGATCGTCTGTGTCTTCATGCTGGCCTGTGTGTGTGTGTGTGTGTGTGTGTGTGTGTGTGTGTGTGTGTGTATGTGTGTGCGAGTTGGATAAAAATTCAGTTTGTGTGTGTGTGTGTGTTTGTGTTTGTCTGTCTACATCTCTTCAGGATTTTCGGCTGATCCGTGACAACAGTGTTACTAAGCTGTTAAATCTGAAGAGCAAACAGACAGAGACACACACACAAACACACAGAGGGAGGAGAAAATAGAAGAAACAGAATGAAAACAGCCACGCTGCCAGCCGTTTCTAGCCAGATCATCAAACGACACCTTTCCTCTGTCTGGTTCTCAGGGCAGACACTCGTGGGGAGAAGAGAGGCGGACTGATGCCAAGAGAGAAGACCAGACAGAGTGTGAAGCAGGGCCAAAGACGCCGAGAGGCTGAAAGACGGAGCAGGCAAAGACGTAGCTAAAAAAAGGAGTGAATAAAAGAGAGATTGGAAGATTGACTGAGATGAGCTCGGCAGAGAGGAAGAGAGATATAAAGAGTCTATGTCATGTCCAACAAGGGCTGAATACATATTTTATATATCCAAAGGCTGGACATTAAAAATTAACCTGGTCATCCTGTCTCTACATGATCTCACCTAATGACGGCAAAGTGCTCCTCTCTCTGCCTCGCCTGAACACACACAGACACATACACACGCTTTAACCGTGTAGAGCGTATTCAGTTTAGCAGAAGCAAAGTGCACTTTACGTGTAAGTTGAAATGTGTGTGTCTATCCATCCTCTACCATTTTTTCTCCATAAAGCAACCTCCTTAGAGCAAGCCGAGTCCAGACGCAGAGCAAGCAAAGAAAAACCAGAGACAGAAAATAGAAAACCATCAGCATATACTGAGTTTAAAAACACACATAGGATCAATTATTTATTCCTGCATCTAAAGCAAATTCACAAAAAATACCAGTTAAACTTGGTAAAAGCTGATAAGTTTTAACCTCCATGGCGCACAATCTGCCATAATCTCCACTTTGTGTGTCATATATCATCATGTTAAAAGGTGATAATTTGAGCTTGTTGGTAGGGCTGCCCCCTTATAATCGACCAAAAATTAGTCGACCTGAAAGGTCATTAGTCGGCAAGATTTGATTGGTCGCTTGGTCGCAGAAAAAAAAAAAAGTGAAACTCTATTAGGAGCTGAGCCTTATCAAAATAAATCAAAACCTATATGACTAGACCATGTGGGAATTTAATTTGAAAGGACAGACACAGGAAGAGGCCACGCTCAGCAGTCAGACATCTTCATTGGTCGACTACAAACATGACACATCATCTGAAACATGGAAGTAGCTACATGCCCATTAGCCACTAGGAAAATTCTTAGTTGGGGCAGCCCAACTTGTTAGCAAACAGTTGCTTACGTACACACCCAGCAGTTACTGAGACACATGTTCATTCATCTGAACAGTGATGTGCATGTTCAGGAGCTATCTTACACTTCAGTTCACACAGATTAAAATGAACTGGTTCACATTCTTTGTTCACAATTTAAATTGAAGTTCAGAGCTCCAAAAAAAGGTAAATAAAATCAAATCATGTCAGCATCATCAGGCACTCGCAGATATTTACAAAGACTGGTCAGATGCTTCAACTTCATCTCTAGTTTCAAGTTCATTGCTAATGTGGCTGACCTTTTGACCTTTTTTAAAAGACCCCATTGAAACATGAACAACCCGTACTGGTCGCCGTGACAATCACTAAAGCGACAGTTTTGCTGAAGTGGAAAGACAGCAATAACATCTCAACGTCCCAGGAGCATCATCTACTCTTCGTCATCTACATTTCAATAGAAATACAATAGAATACAAAGAGCTTTGGGCTCCAATCATTGACACCACCTATCTACCATTGTAACATATACATGTACACTCCTACCCTGATGACTACCTCCTCTCACTGCCAGTGACACCGATGTCCCCACCTACATGCATCTACACACCCCAGCCTCATACTACAACAGCTGAATATTTATTTACTTTACTTTGATTAATTTTTCATTATTTCTTTTTCATCACATATTTATTTCTTATTTTTTAATATGTATATATATTATTAAAATTTCTATTATTTATTTCTTTAGATATATCCTTATTTGGTGTGCTATGTTTTTTACATTTATACCTCGTCAAGCTTTGTACATCACCCTATTTTCTTTTTTTGTCTTTGTGTTACACTTTTTTGTTTCGTTTGTTTGTGTTGTACCTGTCACACCTGTGTAACATCACTGTGTTAATTAAATTAAATTAAATTAAATTAAAGAAAAAATAAAATAAAATAGAATAAGAAAAAAAAATTAGAAAAGACCCGACAAGCACAATTTGCATAAAAATGTGACGTGTTCCACTGGAACCTTCAAACATCCGTATGAACTGGCTTCATACTGGCACATACAATGACATGCTCTCATAGTGGTTTATGCACAACACTGGATTTAAAGTCACATTTATGGTCACTAAGTCCAGTATTCACTCTCTTTTTGCTCTGCTTTTGGTCTTTAGAGACTCTAAATGCTCCACCATGTTCACCAGCTAGTTGCTAACTGTGTCTGTTTGGTGTTTGGTGCTGAGCAGGTAGTGTACAGTGAGTTTTTAGAGTGTTTTCACTAATAGGTTTCAGACACTTAAATTTAAAGACAGTTTTAAGGTAATTTTCAATCGACTTAAGGATTGATTTTTGCACAAATCATCTTTTTCTTATTCATGTATTTCAGGTAAGTATTAAGATAAATAGGATGTATGTGGTCCCATGCAGAGGTAGGTTTTATGCATCTTTTTATACAGTCCCTGGTTTTATTCAGTTAGAATATGGTAATGAGAGTGAGTACAGTTAATCTACATTTCGCCAACAGTCAAGTGCAAGTATAACGTAAAAGACAGTGTGAGATCCAGTGGTGGGCTTAAAGATTTGTAACATCAGAATGAGGACTTTCAAGCAGAAGAGCTTGATTTACTTTGACACTTTTACTTTGATTCAAATTAGAATAAATATTTGTGGCAATCAAAACCTCACAAATTCAAATTTCAGCCTATTCAATGACTTCTAAGACCTTTATATAAGACCTTTTCTTTTTAAGGACCTGTAGACACCCTGGTTAAAAACAGCACTAAGGAAGCATTCAGAGCAAACCAGAAAGATGCATTATTGTATATGAAAATATAAAACCTTAGAAAATAATAATGGAAAATAAAAAATACAGAAAAAATAGTTGGCAATACAACTTTAGAATTTTGGTCCATGTCATACAAACTGAGCACGGGCAAAGCTATGCACACATACCATCTACTGATTTGGAAATAAATTAGCAACTTTGGAAACGGGTTAAAATCTTTCATTATAATGCAACTGACAAAATATTCTTTTAGTCCAGATGGACAGAAGAATCTCTGAAGATTATGGAAATACTTTCAAAACTGAGCATGCTGTTCAGCAATTGTTTGGGTTTTCACAAATCACCATGGATTTATCTTCCAAAAAAAACAAAATGAATAGTGACTCCAGTTTCATGAAAATACATGAGAGAAACAAACCAGGGCTGGATTGAACCAAAATAATTGTCCATTGATGTGTAAAATGCTCAAAGCTACCAACAAAATAAACAGTGCATCTGTTAAAATGAGAGTGTTGTTCTAAATCAGATGTTCAACACTACAAAAACATGCGCATTCGGTGAACTATTTGTCCAGAAAGTGACTCTGTGAGCGACAAGAATCAAGCACTAGGACCCTGGGTGCCCTGGCCCACTTACACACCGCTTGTTGTTTAATTAATATGCATGCCAGCTCAATTATGACTGGTCCTTATCGACTCATTTCATGACACGGCATACCTAATTGGCTGAGCTGAAACACTGTGAGGAGAAAGAGCGTTAAATTCCTGCAATCACTGTGTGAAGAAGACACACACTCCTATCTGCACGCACACGGAGGGAGCAAAGGAGAGTAGGGAGACTGTGACTTTAAAAATAATGATATGCCCCTTTTTACCTCCACACAAACCAATTTAAAAGCCTAGTGGCTGCCTTTAAGACAAATGCTACACTAATTCTTGGCCTTCCTCTGTTGTCACTGCAGCTACTCTGCAGGGAAATAGAGATTTAAGACTCAAGTGGACCAATTTGCCAATTTATTTGCCAATTAGGATGAGTGTGTAAGTAGGCTTTTGTGCGTGTGTGACAACATTGTCTTCTTATTATTAACAGTGCCAATATTTCTAAAGCCAGTTTCTATTTACCACCCCAAAACTCAACCCCCAAGAGAGCCAATGAATGGATCGATTCAGAGGCTTGACCAGGATACAACAGAGACAAATCAATGTGGTGGATGCACAGTGAGGGAAAAGCAATGCAGAGGATCAAAGTGGAGGATAAGAACTGGGATAAAAACCTCCTCTCTTTCTGTTTCTCAGGATGCAGAAACACATTTTTATGCACATTCTCCACAAGTATTATCTTTCTATTTCCTTAAAGTCCTTTTATGTCCATTCAGTCTATTTCCAAGCAAAGCACTCCGTGCATTTAATGTCCTTACTGTAAAGCACTTGTGCTGCATTTCTTATCTGAAAGGTGCTCTACAAATACAGTTTAATAATAATAATTAAAATGACTGTGGATTATATTTAAACAACACATTGGTTAACATGTGGATGGCACAAAGTCTACTTGATGAGGTTAATTTGTTATCTTAGATCCGGGAGCAGGTCCACGCCTCAGCCACACCTCTGATTACCTGCCAACCCTCCCTTTCCCTTCCCTTCATCCATCATCCTCCCTTCCTCATCCCTACCAACATTCCCTCATCCTCTCTTCCCTTCTCCCCTCATCTCTTTTTATTTAATCTGGTGCACACCTCTCCCACGTCTCATTCTAGGTACCGTCTGGGGAGCCTGAAATTAGCTCTGGTGGAAAGACGCCTGAGACGGATCCCCCCACACTGAGTCTTCCTCTGCCCATCTTCAGTACATCCACCCAGATCCCTCTTCCACCTTCACACCCCACTTACATCCATTCACCAGTCCTCAACAGTCAACACTTCCCCAGTTACAATTTAACATTTAAACAACATATTGTTGTGGCAGGGTCCTTGCTAGTGAAGTTATGGTTTGGAAAAGATCATGTTTTGATTTTTTGTGGCCTTGCCCCAGCTGGGAATGAAGGGATGTCTTGGAAAAGACCAACTGCTTTTTGTGGCAGTATTCCCAGTGGAAAAACAATGATAGTTTGGTTAAAAAAACCAAACAAACAACATATTCGGTGGCTAAAAAGCTCCTGGAAACACAGGTAATACTCACAAAGAAACAACTGTTTTTTGTCTCGCACAGTGGTCTGCAGCAAGGCAGGCGTCTTGCCTAGTTCTAACCTTTATTTAACCAGGAAGGGTCCCATTGAGTTACAGTAACTCTTCTTCCCAGGAGTCCTGGCCAAGACTAGTTGATTTGTAAATGCGCACAATGCCAACATTTTCTTCTGGCAGCTGGGCTGAAAAAAAAGTGAGCTCGCCTGAAAGTCATAGTATAGTTTGCACACTGGTCTTTGATTATTTTATACATATATCAGTAAAATACTACCTGATGAAACTTCGGGACTCTGCTAAAAATGATAGTTCTGTGGGTTTCATGTTGGCTGCACAGCATGAGTTCGTGATTGACCATTTAAATGATTAGAAAAAAAGCAGGAAAAGCTGGGATAGTAATATCTTTAAACAGATTTTAAAAGTAAGCAGCAGAGGCAGGATGCAAATACAAATTATCCTCTGAAGCTACACTGACTACGAAATTGGAAGAGAGAGGCAGATGATCAAACACTTCCAGTGGAGGAGCTGACTTATGGAAGCAATCCAATTTAAATTACGGGGAGAAACCTTTGGAAAGAGCCGCTCGACCTCACCACAGCCATCCCGCTCGGTAATAGTCTCCCACCATCACGTCATTTATCAGTAAATGTTTGATTAATAAATCCAGGCTGTCTTTGTTTTATACCTGAGAGGGAAAATTGAGAGAAGCCGTGTGAAGGGACGAGGAATTATGTCATATATCAGAGTGAAACCCACACAGCGCCAGTGTAGTATTGATCTCGTGAACTGCACAACAGAGTACGTTGGGTTTAACCTCTTCAACCACTGACCCACAACAGTAATGGACTCTCGCCTGCAGCTACAGACATGGCATTTAGAGGAAGTGCCTTCATCATCAGTTTACCAGAGCCAGATACAAAGATACATTTTTCTATACTTAATAAGGAGTTTACATCTTACTATTATTCAAGTAATATTTTAAGCCATATGGACTATTTCAAACCAACACATTCTCACTCCAACCTCCCCACAACGTTTCACTTCCAGATATGACGTGTAAGGTACCACAAGTGCATTGGATGCTGACGTTCTGGGATGATGTGTCAAGTTCTGCCTGTTACATGCATTGTCTTCTGTCAAAATACACTTCTGTTTTCACAGGAAATTTACCGTTTACATACAGTCTCTTTCAAAATAAATGCACTACATCAGTATGACACCACAAATTGATTATTTTTTTTCTTTCAACAACAAACACATGAGGTTGGGCTTAGGATAAAGAACAGGATTTGGCACCGCTCTCCCAAGTGAAAGTTAGTGTTTATTGGACCCATCCACTCTTCCTGCCTGCCCCATTTGGACTTTCACACCTTAACTGTCGTACTTGTCCCACCGCATTTCCCCCTGACACTGCCAGGCACCATTAAACTATAACAGCAACCGGTCATGTAGCATACCAATGATAAAGGACGGCTTCATTTGGTGTCTGACGTCGCAAGTCATTGCCAATGCGCCACATTTCGTCAACTTCGACAGAGTGAGACTGGGTTGTTAAAATACGGTGCTTCAGTTTACATTAACTACATTGGGCTCAGGTTGTTTCATACATACAAGAAAGAGCCTGCTAGGTTCAGATCAGGCTCAGTTACTACTCTCTTTGGACAGGAATATGTGGTCCAAGTGAAACTCTATTGTTAATATCCTGCCTCTTGAATACGGTGTGCAAATTATTCAACATTTTTAAGCACTTTTTAAATTTTGTTGTTGACACCTGGGATAATTTTGTAAGAAATGGCTATAATTTGCTATGGGAAGGTACAGTGTAGACCAAAATTTAATTTGGAAGTCCAAAACATCTAACTACAACCTTCTAATTAAATAAAACAAACTTCATGAGGTTCTGTTTGTGTTCATAGTAAAAAAAAAAAAACCCAACACATTTTACTTTTTTTTCTGTTAAATGTATCCATTATCAGACAAAGAAAATGTAAAATTGTGCCTTTAAATGAGTTAGACTGAAACTTCAGGTTCTTTGGAATAAAATGATGTATGGCACTTGATACTGACTGCTAGATTGAGTTAGAAGATCAAAATAAATACAGGAGAGTCAGGCAACCCCCAAATTGTTGTAGGCCTTTAAAGGATAACTTCGTTATTTTTCAACCTGGGCCCTATTTTCCCATGTGCGTATGATTCATAGGTACGACTCGTTCTAAAATTGGTTAGTATTGAGGGAGGCGGATGTAACCAGGAGCCGCGAAACGAGCTTAAACGGTAACGGGGGCAAATGCGTCCCGTATAAGTTTGCGCATTAAAAGTGCTTTTTTTCACCACTGACAGGTTCAGATCGCCAGTGTTATCTCTGTAAATAGCATACTAAGCGTTTCCCTGACCATTCACTTGCTCTGGGCTGTGACCTCATCTCGCGAGAGCTTTGCTTATTGCCGGAAGAAAACACAGGAGCCATGCAGAGCACCGCCCAGAGTGGCGCTGGTTGTCCCGGTCCGGGACAGCTTTCAAAGGCTGCCTTTGTCAGACGGCGAGATGCTGAAGTTGTGGCTAGTTGTCCTACAAATGGATGCTAACACTCCTGTCCAGACACTGCGCCTTGCAGACCATCGGGTCTGCAGTGCTCACTTCTCCCAAGATGACTACTGCCAGCCGAAGAAGAGAAGACATCCAATCCCGAAACACCTCTTCCTCAAGAAAACGGCTGCACCACAAGTAGAGAGAGCTACAGACACAGTGGAGGTAATGTTATATAAACAATGTTCAAAACGCTTAGTATACTATTTACAGAGATAACACTGGTGATCTTAACCAGTCAGTGGCGAAAAAAGCACTTTTAATGCCCAAACTTATACGGGACGCATTTGCCCCCGTTACCGTTTTAGTTCGTTTTGCGGCTCCCGGTTGCATCCGCCTCCCTCAATACTGAACCAGTTTTAGAACAAGTTGTACCTATGAATCATATGCACACATACACATGGGGAAATAGGGCCCAGGTTGAAAAATACTGAAATTGTCCTTTAAGGGTTAAAAAGTGCAAATTAACTAAATCTAATGTCCCTTACTTACAAGTGATCAGTAGGCCTACTCATTTCCTCAAATGTTGCTGTCTATCATCAGCGGTTTTTGTTTACAAGGGATAAAGTCCAAACAAATGATATCATGTCAGTATACATTTACAAAAACACTAATCTTCTGTGATATCGTGTTTTAAATAATCTCATCTATAAATATACTTCCACTTGTAATCTTGCCATTTAAATCATTTACATATCAAACCAATAATCCTTCCCATCCCTGTGAGCAGTACCCATAACGGTGACTGTGACCTTGTTCCAATGTGGAAGGAGACACAGTTACCCTGTGCTTGCATACACACACATAGGTGGGCACACAGGCACGCACAAATTAACACACATGATATAAAACATGTCATGTGAACCTGCTTTCACGGCTGGCCACGCAGCCTAATAAGCTTTAGAGGTAGAGCCATAAATTATCAATATATGGAGCAGAACCTGTTTCTATTATGACGGATCTCCATCACTCTCGCCCCGCGTACAGCTGGCCACTAACTCACAGGATGGCAGAAGAGAAAAAGTGTGATGATGATGGCATGACTGCCTCCGCAAAACACTACTGCTATGAGCGTGTGCACACGCTGGGTGCATTGGAGCAGCTGTCTTATCTTCGCAGCGCAGGGTGTTCAACATGTCGAGGCAAACAAATAAACAAGCAAACAATCCATGACAGAGAAAAGAGAGACTGTGTGTAGAAGACTTTAAACCTGCGAATTCATATGTTTGTTTGTTTATTTGAATGTTTTTGGAATAAATGAGTGTGTCTCTGTCTGTGTTTCCTCACAGCTGCCTCTCATTTTTCCTCATGACTAACACTATGATGCAATAATTAACGGTGCGGACATCCTGCAGGAAAAGAGGTTAATACCCCAAATATGCACACTCACATGATGATGATGATGATGATAGTGTTTAAATTATGATTGCTGTTGAACTACAGCAAAAATAGGAGCCTGTTGTTTGGCAAAAATACATGAAAATACAAGCATGACCGTAGGTTGTTACTGTTTGTGATGTTTAATTGTTCTATTGTGTGTTCCTGCTGTCCAGGGCGCTCTGGAAGGCAGTATTGATTATCCTGAAATAAAGCAAATTGAATTGAATGTTATTATGTCAAACTTTTTACTTCCAGTTTGCTGGCTTGGCTGTTTTGACCAGACTTTACTGTCATCAGAAACCACAGCAATAAAACAACTTATTGATTAAAAGGTTTCTATAAACCATGGTGAAGGCTTAAGATATAGTGTGCAGGATTTTCATTAAAAATAAAATGTATAGACATTCACAAAACAAATCCCTCTAAATCATCACTTATGACCCATGAGATGAATGTGGCAGTGTATTTATCTGCAGAGACTCTGCACTCTGTACCTTTTATTTCCTTGATATTTTCCTACATTCGGGATGTTCCTGGGCACAGTGCGCAGGTGAAGTAAAGTAAATAAATAAATAAAAAGGTAGTGACCAGGTGCCAGACTGTAAGCAACACACATCCAAGCAGAAGCCACAAAAAACAAGGACCCGGCAACAAAAAAAATGCAAATATTGCGAGGTGAAACCAGACTGTATAAAGTAATGGATGTAGCTACCTTAACATCACCCATTGGTTTGTGGACTCTTGTTCTGAAGCCTCGAGTTTGGCATTTCAGCCGTAGCCATCTCAGTTTGTTGGAGCCAGAAGTGAGCATATTTGTGCAAAGGTAAATTATACAGCAGTAGTAAAGTGCAACAAAGTCAACTGTATATTTGTAATATTAAGTATTACAAAAAAATTAGGCCTCTATAGTCAAAATATGGGGGTACCCCACCTATAAAGGGGTGTCTCCCACCTTGCCTTTCCCCTTTTGCTGTTGTGCTCTGTGGGAGAGGGGCTCGAGTTGTATGGTTGTAACTGATGGAGGATTTTTTTTTTTACCTCTTCCTGTCAGTCAGCTGTCAAGAATAGACGGAGATCATCTCAAGACATTTCCACAGTCTAGCCCTCTTAATATTTGCACAACGCAGACAACACTAGAGTCCATCGGTTACATGTGGACGAGAGGATAGAGCTGTGGAGGAGCGAGTGGTGGATCTGACTCATAAACTATATGTAGACAGCCTTCACTCAGATATGCATAAATTTAAGCCTTATTAAAATTCAAACAGGTGAGTTATTTAGAAATCCCGCTGTACAGTTGTCAAGTTGAAATTATCTATAAAGACTTAAACTGTTTTAAGTGCCAGGCTGTAAACGTGTTTATTTCTGCTGCATTTTAACATGGGGTCTGTGGGGACTGACTCGCTTCTGTAGCCAGCCTAAAGTGGCCAATCAAGGAACTACTTCCACATTGGCTTCACCTTTCAGCCCTCAAGGTTTCCGCTTGGGTGAAATGCCAAGTGGACAAAGCTGAGGTTTACTTCTAATTTCATTTTCACGAACAGTCACCCTCACTTCCTGCATAGCATACCTTTAAGTTTACTTATTGTTTAGCTTGTTTAAATTTTGTTTCATGCTTCAGAAAAGTGGTAGCAGTGTTTGTGTTGCTGTATCTGTTTCTTCTGTTCCACCCCCTCTCTCTTAAACTGAATTTACACCGGTATGAATCGTCAGAATCAGATACCAGATATCTTTTTATTGCCCTCATGGAGGGGCGGCAATCGGAGGAACCTGAAAATAACTTTCCACCACTTTCTGAAAAACAAGTATGATGAAGTGAGGGGAGTGAATGCAAACCTCTTTTCTAACATAGAGAATCTAACAATGACCATGTATTCTCTGCTGCATACAGATTAATATGTGCATTACGGCAACAACTGATAACCTAGGCCTATTTGTCAAATGTGTGCTGCATGTGTTGTGTTGCATGAAGATATCTCATTCTATACATGTGTGCTGTGGTTATCAGCCAGCATGGTGACAGTGAATAACCATCCGTCCTTCAAAGGGATGATCTGATGCTTAAGTGTCCTTGAGCAAAACAATGAATATCAATCAGCCCCACGTGTGACCTCTGACTTCTCTTCTCTGTGGTTCATTTTTTGACAATTTCCACCTCTTTGTAGAGTCTTTTCCTCCCCTTCCAGGTTTAGCCTTCCCTCTTTTTCTCCACCTTTTCTTCCCCTTTTCCAAAATCTGCCCTGTCTGCCAGTCTCATTTCAAATCTCTTTCATGTTTTAATCTGCTTAATCTGTTTTCCCCGCAGCCGCTCCACCTCGTTTCCTCTCCTACTCCTTCCTACACCCTGTTGATTTGCTGCCGTCATCCTCTCAGCTCATGTAATGTGACCAACCATGTCATCTTATATTTTGTCTTATCAACCATCTCTCTTTCTTTCCCCCTTCACGCGTTTCTTTTGATGTTCCCCTCCCCTCCCTTCCTTCCTTCTATCCAGCCGTCTCATCTCTCTCTGCCTCCGCTCAGTTGCGAGCACAAGTCAGAAGACGGATTATTTCTCTTTAGTCATCTTCGGAGGAGCATCAAAGAGGCGCCAGCACGCAGGATAAGAATAGAAAACTGATGCTATTTATAACTTGTTTCAAAGAATGTCTACCAGCCGAAACAATAGTACAGGCTCAGCATCACTAACAGACACACACAAACACAGCCACAAAAAGGCTAGTAAATAAAGACAGACAACACCTGAGCTGCGCACATGCGCCTCTCTTTGACCGAGCAAAAGGCAGACGCAGTGAAAAACAATCCCTACAATTATATGCATCTTTAAATAGACTGATGTATTGATAAGGTGACTCCCACCAGAATAGAAACAGACCCACCAGCAGGATGTATTTCAAGCTTTCAAAAGTTCAAGTTATCAGAAGCTATTTCAGTCCCACGCAGCAACCTCTTGCCCAGTATGGTGAATTAATGTCTGTAATTGCAGAACTTTGGCTCATTGGCTACTTTTAAATCTTTCATGCAAGCGAGCCTCGGTCACCCCGCCCTGCAAACACACATATACTGTATGTGCACACGTACACACACTCTTGGTGTAGCGCATCGCTGACAGCTGACTGATGTTGGCCTCATGAAGAACAGTGATCACCCTTAATTATACATGATGTGTCACAGAGAAGGAGGGGAGAGGAAGGAGAGAGATAGAGAGGAGGGAGGAGATATAGATGAGCGATGTAAAAATAGAAAGTGAGAAAAGGTGGTCAGAGGAGTAAATACGAAGCTGTAAGTGGAGCAGAGAATAAGTGGGATGAGAGAGAGAGCAGGGTAGGGAGGGGTGGAAAGATGAGAGAGGGGAAAGAGGAGAAGGACAGATGGGAGGATGAGGGGATGAGAAGAAAAGCAGTGAATGATGAAGGGGAGAGGAGCTGAAAGCAGAGGAGGTCAGTGTGTATTGATCTTGACGTGTCTCTCCTGCAGCAGGTTTGACTTAACATTACCACCAAACATGAGAGCAGCAGGCTGGACACGTTCAACCCCCGGGCTGTAGACGCACATAGAAAACACACACACACACACACACACACACACACACACACACACACACACACACACACACACATAAAAAAACACACACACACACATAAAAAAACACACACACACACAGAATACAAACACACTCTACCTCCCTTATATTCTGCTGTCAAGCTATTCTTAGAGTCGCAGTAAACAACATAATTATGCTCAGCTGTAGGCTGTTGCCATGTCTCCAGACCCAGGACCGACATCTTTAAAAAACATTATGCATCAAAATATTTGTATATTTACAAAGAAAACATATCCAGGACTCCCTGAAAATAAGCTCTCAAAAACAAGAAAAAAAGCAGTAAAATGGGGGAAATATTACTCGGAAAATTATCTGCCAGTGGAACAGGGAAATTTCCCCTGCTTAGATTTTTTTTCAAAAGTAGCCTAAATATATCTAATTTCAATAAAGCCACAGATATCTCAAAACTAGACTAAACTAGGCTAAAAAAAGTACATCCATCTATATACAAAGAAAATATTTAAAGATTATGTTCTCAGTATGTAAGAAAATGGGCTTAAATTTAGCAAATAATAATAGTATTGTGTTGAAATGAGACTGTAAGTTTTTGTATAATTTCTTAAAACCAATAGAGCGACACAAAAATGCCACAGAAGGACAGAAAAGGTTGCTACAGTTGAAATGCCCCATATTCAATTCAATTCAATTCAATTCCTTTATTCATTCATTTCTGTAACCGCTTATCCTATTAGGGGTCACGGAGGGGCTGGAGCCTATCCCAGCTGACACTGGGCGAGAGGCAGGATACATCCTGGACAGGTCGCCAGACTATCACAGGGCTGACACATAGAGACAGACAACCATTCACGCTCACATACAGTCAATTTAGAGTCACCAATTAACCTGCATGTCTTTGGACTGTGGGAGGAAGCTGGAGTACCAGGAGAAAACCCACGATGACATGGGGAGAACATGCAGACTCCGCACAGAGGGGCTCCCCCACCCCAAGGGTTTGAATCAGGAACTCTCTTGCTGTGAGATGACAATGCTAACCACTGTTCCACCACACCAATTTAATTCAATTCAATTCAATTTAGCTCAATTCAATTTTATTTATAGAGCCAAATATCACAAATCACAACCTCTGCCCTTGGACCCTCACAGTGAATAAGGAAAAACTCGCCCAAAAAACCCTTTGTGTCAGACTAAAACAAGCTTATGTTGCCTTGATTTAAGATGTTTCAGCTTACTTAGATTTCACTTGTTGCATTGTGTCAATCCAACATGCTCTCATCCCTACTTGTCATATTTTGACTCTTGGGCAGCCTTTAGCGTCGTTTCATGATGAAGAAGTGACGGTGGCAAGTAGCAGAAGAAGGGGCTGGTGGTTAGGTTAAGCAATAAAACCACCTGGTTAGGGTTAGGGAAAACATCAAGGTGTACAGCCCAATCCCATTTCTACTCCTTAAATCTTCGACTTGTGTGCCCTCGTTTGCGAGATAAGCCTTGATGAGTAAAGTAAGAAATATTAGGGTAGAGATCTTTCCCTAAGAAATGAGACACCACTTCATGCAAATCAGCGTGGCCGATGTGCAGGCATCAGCCGAGTTGCTGATGAGTTTAGGCTAGTCCGACCATCTGTTGTTTGTATAGCCTACATTCCGATCGTACAGCAACAAATTGTTTTCCAAAACTTGCCAAAGTTGCTGACTTCGCAAGGTGTTCTCGGAAATTTCATCTTCCTCTTCGTTGAAAGTGTGGGTCTGGGCTCCCTTGGAATCTAGCGTGGGTTTTAAGTGTTGGAAACCACTTCCACTCAATTCTGTTTTGGGACACCACTAGCCTAAACGTGAACACGCACAACCAAGTGCAAGTGGGTATTTCTAGGAGAAGTGTGTGTATTGGGACAGGCCCTCCACATGACTGAATTTGAATTTCCTCATTCTTAAAAGGTGCTTTATTTTTATTTTTGTGCTCATAGTACTGAGACTGATGTGTTACGCAAGGACCATCCCAGTCATAAATTTTCTTCCATTCTTTAGGCAAAATTGTCTATTGCCTTAAAGAATGTTCACATTTATTGTGGCTTTTCAAGATATTTTAAAGTCTTCATTTAATCAGGATAATCCATGCGGTGCCAAATGTTTTGCCCTGAGGGACCCCGGCTAATGCACCCACGTTTTATGCAAAGTCAAGAGCTGACGCCTTAGAGGAAAGTCAAAGGAAATAAGGACATCAAAGACTTAAGCAAACTATTCAGTGGTGACGCATTTGCTCACAAGCACAATTTATGAACAATTTTAAAATACCGTTTTTATGATGGCGCTCAATCTAGTGCTTTCTTTGGCATCTCAGCCTGACCTACATATTCAGCACGACGGGGAGAAAATGCGAAAGACAGACAGCGATAATGCAGAGAGAAGAAAATAAGCAGATAAAGTCAGAGAGGGGAGTCTCTGTAGAGTGGAAAGAGGAGAAGTGCTGTTGTTGAGCAGCAGAAGTGTAGCATGAGGAGCACAGGATGTCATGAAATATGTAGGAAGGAGCAGCTCAGTACCGGAACACAAAGCCATTAAAGAAAGCCCTGGAAAAGGCAGTCAGCGAGAAATATAAATGTCCATTTCCTTATCGTGCACAGATACAGACACACAGCTAAAAGCACTTCCACGATGTTGGACTCGTGCATCTGCTAGTGAAAAGCCACACTCTAATGTTCTCAGACGTGTACACAGAGTTTAACACACTTTTGTGCTCTCAGGACATACGAGCACGCAGGTATACATGCATGTGAGGCTGAAAACACAGGAAGAGACACAACCTCCCCCCTGCCGCTCTCCCTCCTCCTCTAGGCGCACTTTATAGTGTTTTGTAAATCATTGATTGGGTACCTGTAGGAGAGCAGCGAGACAGTTAGTTTGACATGCAGCGAGTGTTTTCAGTGTTTCAGGGTCGCACAACGGGGCAGCTGACAACTTCTTCTGGAGGCGGCTCAGGGTGAGATTAGGTGCTGCTCGCAGCTGCGTTCACTCTCAACTCTGTTCAACTCACTGGGTTGTCAACAAGCGGGTGCTGCTTTAAGGAATTTGTTGCAATATTTTTCTGCACTTTTCTCTATCAAACACGTTTGTGCTCTGTAATCCTGCATCATAATTTGGCAGACTCACAGATTTTACTTTTACCTCTCTGGCAGCAGCTGCAGCTCAGGCCCAGAGGGACCCAGGAGCCACACAGGATCTAATTTGTTTGTGGAAACGGGGAATCGTATATTTTCCTTTGTTCAGGCAGCCCAAAAAGATTTCAAAATTAGATCTCTAATGGGAATTGTTAAAGCCTACAATCAGGTTTTATTCCTTTTATGTCAGTTTCTCAATTGGATGGAGTTCAGTTTTAAAGGTGGTGGTCGGTGCATCAGTTCCTTGTTGGTTCAAGTTAAGTCTGGGTTACAAGTCAAAGGTTTTACGCCAGGTCAGAAACACAGATTGATGGTTAATGCTAAAAGCCATAAGCCAGGAGAAATGAAAAATAAATAAATCTTCCAGCCACACTTCAGAGCTGCAGTTCTGGAAAGGTTACACAGGGTGTCTACAGATATAACCAAGTTAAATTGAAGACTTTTTAATACCACCTTATATTAAGTCAGCAAAAATGACAACGGTTGGATGAGTTTAAGTGTAATGTGTGTCACGTGAAAGAAAACAAAATCTCATCGCTGTCAAAAATCCTATTTATTATTGTAATATTCAGGGAAATAGCGTGGGAAAAAAACTTTTTCTTAGGTCTTGGATCTGTCAGGCTGGGGGAATGTTCACGGTAATGTGACCGAAAATATTTAAGACCTATTGAATCTGAATTAAAAATAATTCAAGACTTTTTAAGGCCTTGTATTAGGAAAACTGTATCTGAGGCAAAGACCTGTAGACACCCTGTTACAACATGAAAGTCACTCAAAACCAATAAATGATGAGGGGAAAACACTCTTCTGCTCAAAGTCTGATCCCACTGACTGTGAAGTTTTAGCAGATGGCAGACCATCATCTTGTTAAGTCACCTGATACAACTTTATCTTTTGAGTATAAAACTACTCTATTATTCCAACTTCCCAACCTCTATCATGTTTTTCTATTTTCCTGGAGGGTGGGGGTGGCGTTACTCTGTAATCAATAAAAGGTTTATGACTTTGATCTCTTCTGTTCCTTAAATATCAAATGTCTCATACTCCATAGGCTGTCAGATTTGAACGTGAATGTTCCAGTTTTTGACTCAGACTTGCTCTGATGAAGGTCTAGTGGACTGAAAGCTCAACAATAAAGTGAAACACTGCATAGATGCAAGTGTGCGGAAATCTTTTTCTACTAGTTTGGACTTATTGATGTTTCCAGCACCTTGCCAAGAGCAAGCTGGGTGGAGCGGTGTATGTTCTGCGTCAGACCCAGATTTCTGAAAGTGATGAGCTTTCTTTTTTTTTTTTTTTTCAGCCAAGGACCCCTAACAAGATAGAAACTATGTGGACCCTTTCTTGAGTGTGCCTCAGACTAACGTGACATAGCTTACACACAAGTGGATAATTATAATGTTATTAGATTAGGAAGTTATCTACATACTATTTTAGATCTAAAAATTAAAATGTGAAAAAAGGTTGTTTTTCATACTGAATCATGATAATCGGATGAATTTGAAAACTTTTCGCAGCCTCCCTGACAGAGTACCCATCCACCCCACTGTGAGAGTCACTACTTTAGTGTAGATCCTTCTCTGTCAGTTAAAAGCACATTTCTAGTTTTCAATAATATATTAGAATATCCTTGTTTTAGTTTGACAATGCAGCATCTCATCAGCTGAGAGCTGTATGGGTGACAGGGCCATTTGAAGCTGGCTGGGTGGAAACATGTATCATCACTGCTATAGGGAAACAACAGAGCGAAAGCACAACTGTCTCCCTCTCTCCACACACACACACACACACACACACACACACACACACACACACACACACACACACACACACACACAGAGCTATACATGACTAATTGCAATCAATAACCCCAACAGCAGTCCTCTCTGTCCTCATCATCATCACCACCATCATCATCACCACACCCATCAGCTCCATCATTTCCTCTGCCATGAATCAAACTTCATCCTAACTTCTCTCCATGTGGGTCACATCTTGCTTGGACCCAACTCACACACACATATCACTGCTGGATATGGCTTTCCCTCTCTATAACCCATATCTCATATGAGCTGTGTGGAGCAAAAAGCATGCAACCTCTCCGGTAAATCACAGCAGCGTGGACAAGAACATCACGTTAAGATGGTGTTTGCTGCACAAACATGACGATGTAATCAGAGTCATCATAAACAATATGGGATGTAACAGCAGCAGCCTTATTATGAGAGTAGCTTAATTCACCCGTGTGATTAATTTGCTGCGTCCACGTGATATTTGCAATGATCACAGAGGACAATACATGAGGTGGATGAAGCTGTCGTCTCACCTGGATGCTGCAGGAGATCTCGGAGTCGTCCAGTAACCGGATCGTGCAGAGGACCTCCTGGTCCAAGGAGCGGATGCTGGGGCTGCGAAACCGGAGCATTTTCATCCTTGTGTCGGTTCTGTTTCAGCTCCTCATGTCAGCGGATCCACAGGCAGACCAGATACGCACATACACGGTGGACGTGCGCACACACACGCGTGCATGTATGCGCCTCTCAGTCGGGTCTTGTCACCCCTTGTGACGCCCTTGGGAATGAATGGGTGGATGGAGAGGTGGATGGATGGATGGATAAGAGAATGGATGGATGCAACAGAGCGGGATGGAGGAGAGCTTGCATCCGTCTCCTGCCTGCCCACTGGTGGATCTACAGGAGGGAGAGAGGCTTTTTACCCCTTCACTCTCTCTATCTTTCTCTCTCTCTCTCCCCCTCCCTCCTCTCCCTGTTTTCCCTCCTCCTTCCAAATTTCAGCACATATTACAATAATGATCCCACGTGTGTGGTGTCACATCGCCAGCTGGTGAATGTAAATCACAAAGTAATGTGGGTTTGATGTGCTATTTTATTACAAATTCTAAGCATGGTTAAAACAAGCTGCGAGCTCTTTGAACACATTGTTTCACAGCCTATTGCTGATAATAAAAGCGACACACTCAAGTGCACTAAACAGGCAGGTGTTTTTTTTTTTGCATTAACTGGTGCATCAACATGTGATTATGTAAAAGAAAACCCTGCATAACCTATAATATCTTGAGAAATGTATATTATTACCTTGCATTATTTAACAAGGTGACTTCCTGTGGTCAAATACGCACACAGCTGCGGTCAGACATCATTTTAACTGTGATATTATGGTTTATTTTAATCAATAATGACGTCAGAAACACTTCAGCTGCACTATTGGCATCGTAATCTGAACAGGACGCTGGCCCTTTAAGAGCGAACGTAGCCTCGGAAGTGCGTATACGTCATCACGTACTGTACGAGACAACCTGCCTGTGTTACCATGTTTTCTCAGCTCTTGTGCAGCAGGCTGGCTGGTTCAGCGGGCAGGCCGGACGCAGTGAGTGTTTTGTATCGTCAATATGTCGCCTGTAAAATGAGACGTATGCTTCGTTTAATACGCGATATTTAAGCTCGTGTTTCAGGATGTTTACATATCAGAGCTAATGCACCGCTAAGTGACAGGGTACACCAGCTACGGAAGCTACGGAAGCCCCGTCTGTTTGTTTTAAAGCTAGGTCGCCTCACATGAGCACTGCTGTTACATGTTATGATGTTCACAGATTTGTACAGAAGTTGGTGCCAGCAGTGATGAAGGGATTTTTCTGCCTCCAGGTGTCTGAGGATCCACTGACACGATGATCTACATCATAATGGGAGTCTCAGGCTGTGGAAAGTATGTGCACTGTGTTTATGTTTGTATAGGACAGACTTATAAGGTGGTGTCTCACATAAGAAGCACAATGAGTAGAGCTCTAACAACACAAGTTTACTGAGTCACGTGAGGGAAAAGATGCGGAAATACTTTTTGTTTTTTTTTTACATGAGTGAGGGGGAATTTGAAACTGTTTGAAAAAAGATGGTCTGAGTGGTCAAATTGCTATGATATGGGAAAAGATTAATGAATAAAAGCTACTGGTATGTTGTTTCTTTGTATCAGGTCTGACAGTCATCCAGGGGAGCACTTTTTTTACTCTTTATGTATTTAAACTTTATGTATTTCATTTTATTTTATTTTGAATTTAATTTAATTTATTGTTTTTTTTGTGGTGTGTGTGTGTGTGGCAGAGGTCTTTTTTTCCCTCTATTAATTCATAGTCTTATGTTGCTGTTCAGGAAAGTTGAAATACTGAAAGAAGAAAAACTGACTATGAACTATGAAATATAAAAGGCAGAACCTTGAATATGAAATGGAATCAAAGATATTTTCTATGACACCAAAATTACGATAACGTACTTTAAAATTCAAACCTGTGCCGTAACTGTTTTCCATTTATCATTGCTCTCAATAGTTTGTTATTCTGACGTATCACTGCGTGACACACCTGTTCACATCATTTATCACTCAGAAATTAAAGAAAGAAATGTTTTGTAAGCTCCGTAATGACAGATACATGATACAGTATGATGAAAAAGTGATTACGTGGTGGTGGTTTATGAACTGTTAATACCTCACTCCATCACATAATTAGTTACACTATACTACTATCTGAAGAGGGCAGTAAATCAGCTGAAGCTGAGGCCTGTAAAGAATGAAATTTAACACCTATCAACTAATGATTTTCATTATCTTAGAATCAGCTGATTAATTACTCTTATAAAAACGTATAAAAACAATGACAAACTGTCACCACAAAGAGCCTGGGTCTGTACAAGGTTTCTCTGTTAAAGGAACAGTGTGTAAGATTTCGGGGGGTTTAGTGGAATTCAGGGGTGAGGACTGCAGATTGCAACCAGCTGAAACTTCTTCCTGTTAAAATTTCTCTAGTGTTCATTGTTCATTGAGTTTTTTTACCAGGAGATGAATCATGTGCAGAGGTCTCCTCCTCTCAATAAAAAAACAGAGTTGATAAAAACAGTGAAAACACTCAATAAAGCAGTTTCAAGATACATATCAGAGTTCTTCCCTGTTCGGCTCATCGCAGATGGGTCACTCATGTAGCATCTGCAAATAACTTAATGTGTGCTTACCTTATTTCTGATCCAGATATTCAGGAGGTTTTTACCGTGCGCTGAATTATCCACAGAGGTCTCTTCCTCTCCAAAACAAACGGACCTGGTGATTTGAACTGGTGAAAGCACTGAGTAAAGCAGTTTCACATTTTAAAAAATCGGTGTTATTCTGATGCTCTCATCGCAGATTGGCTGCTACGTAACTAAAGTGGCTGATGTGAAAACGCGAGTGTGTTTGGTTTGTCTGTTCCAGGCTACTGTAGAAATATGGTGGTGGAACATGGCGATCTCTGCAAACGAGAACCCAGTCCCTATGTAGATATAAACAGCTCATTCTAAGGTGATTCTTATTTTCAGGTGATTTTACTCTAAAGAAAACATACTTATTATATTATATTCCATTTTTGCCAACATATCCCTCTAAATCCTGCACACTGAAGCCCAAGGCGATGGCTTGAAAATACTTGTTTCATTTGCCAAAGCTGAAAAAACAAAGATATTCTAATTATTATAACATAAGACAAAGATAAGTAGCAAATCCTCACAACAAAGAAGCTTGAATCTGTTTTAAATTATTGATTGATTATCATAATAGGCTAGTTGCTGACTATTTAAAAAAAAAAACACCAATGATCTAAACTAAGCTCTAAACTACATCATGTCTGTGACAGTAAAGTGATGGCTCAAAGCAGTAGATCAGATCAATGTTACTGCACCGTATCAATTCTGTCTGTTATGTCTTACTCATTTTCTCATATAGGAGCAGCTTAGGGGCCCTCCTCTCAGAAAAGGTAATTGGATCCACCTCCCACCCTACACACACACACACACACACACACACACACACACTAACACAACTCCATCATTTTTCTGCTCACAGTATGACTTATCACTGTTTGTATCCACCTGTCAGCTGGGCTGGCCGCTGCACGAAGGGGATGACTTCCACCCACAGGGGAACATTGAGAAGATGGCTCGTGGTGAACCGCTCACAGACCAGGTATGTGTGTGTGTATCTGTGTGGAGGTGTCTTGTCAGCTCACATCGACTGTCAGTCATTTACAGAGTGAGCCATTTCACTTCTGTCATGAGTAAATCATTCTCAGAGACCTCAACAAGTGGCCAGAGGAGGCTTCAGTAGAGCAGACAGAGAGAGCAGCAGCGATGAAAACTGATCTTTTCATCGCTGCTTACAATCCTAAAATCCAGTCGAGGGATTTATTTCCTGTTTGTCTAATATTTGTCTTTTTTTCCCTTGTTTGCTGAATTTCAAAATAAAGGTAGACTGACAAACTATTGACTGGCCGCCTGCCAACGCTGAGTTTACAAGCTCACAGGCAGAGCAAGCCTTGCCAACATTTGGCAGCCGTTTGCTGGTAGCAGTATTTGGTGGCTCATGATAACCTCCCACTCAGAAATCTGCTTTGAGCGGTGGGGAGAATTCCCCCGGGACCTGCTCTGTCCAATGCTTTGGCATGTTTTTAAAATACTCAATAGTCGGCAGTTTGAGAATGGATGTAAATTTGGGATTACTGTCAGGCTGTGGCAAACACGTGTCTTTCATGCCAGTATTAGAGTTGGCAGGTTGAGGTTGGCATCACCGCACAGCACATGAGAGAATTTGATTCCTCTCATTCAAGTTCAGCTCTTCATATTAAAGGCTCTGCAGTGTAAAAAAGTGACTTCAGATCAGTTGTAACCAAATTAGGACTGATTCTATTTCTGATTGCAGTGTAATTAAAGATGTGTTTGAGCTGCCATGTCTATCTGCCTGATCTCTGTTTGATTCCCTGATTGGTTCTTTCAAAGACTCTCTGACTTGAGTCCATTAAAGAGAAAATATTGTCAGTGTGGGCTCTGACTTGGAATAATAAGATCCACTATGAAACCCTGTGCTGCATTATGCTCGCTGCAGCTATGAGGGTACTTAGTTTTTTCACGTTTTTTAAAGGTCCCATATTGTAAAAAGTCAGATTTCTGTGTCATTTTTCACATGAAGCAGGTAAAGGTGCTGTATAAACACTGTGAAAATATCGAAACACTCAATCCACAGAGCAATGCCCACAGTTCGTATTCAGTAACTGTGCCTTTAAACAAGCCGTCAGGACTCTCGTTAAGTTGTGATGTCACAACTATACAATAAAAAAAAAATATATATATATATATAAATGGGCCCTTCTGTATTTCCTATTGGAGTGTTTTGCTGTGTACATGAATTACATCAGCTGACAGGAAGTAAACACAGACTTAAATGCTGCCTCGGTTAGTTAATTTTTTTTAAGTATCTATAAAAGGCCTACCCCCAAAAATGTCAATATTGCTTTAAGTGTATGCTGTATTTAGAATATTTTTCCTTTCCGAGAAGGAATTCAATCAAATAGTGGCCACAATTGGTTGGTGTGTAAGGTAAAGCAGAATAAATATTCAAATATAGATTAGACTATTTTTTTAGTTGGCTAAAATATGCTTTGCTGCAGCCCTGTCCACAGCAGTACGTTGTTTCGCTTCTGTGCCGGTAGAATTGGTTTATTTAAAAGATGATAGCAAAGCAACAAAGTACAAACCTGAGAATGAGAATAACATGGGACCTTTAAATATAAATATATATATATATATTTAAATATATTTTCATGTATAATGTAGTATTTTCAGACGAGCAACATCTCTACAAAGTATAAAAATATTTTATGGTGAATTTATGAAACAACCTTCAGATTGATGACGCAAACCCTCAGTTTGCATTGCAGGCTCAGCTCGCCCTGTCTGTCCTGTGATGCTATGCAGTGCACAGCTTGCCTCTCTGATGGCCGATGATATGATGAAACTAGGAGTGTATGTGACTGGATTTACCGACCCAGTCTTATTAAAGGGCAAGGCCAGAATCAGTGATCATGTCTGTGACCCCAGGCAGCGCCTTCTCTTGCTTCCCTGGGCAGCAACAAAGCTCAAACCAAGTAAATGATGAGAACTCTTGTCTGTCTTTAAAACAGCTGTAGTCAGTATTTTCATAATAACAGTGCACCAAGTGACAGTGTGATGTCTCGTGATGAAACTACAGAGAAACTACATGAAACAACACCCGAATTTCTAACAGCAAAAGAAAAAAATACAGGGTGCTCACAGTTGTGAAGTGGTGAAATTCAGGTGAATGTGAGGTGCTCTTAAAGTCAAACTGGTTAAATGCTTTCATCAAAGGAGAACACTGACCAGTTTCAGCCCACTCTGTGTCTGCCTTGTTCTCTTTCCACTCAAATCCTTTTGTAACTTTAACTTTTATGTGCCCTTAATTAGCGGTTCTCAACCTTTTTCGTGTCAAGGACCCCTGAACTGACACACATTAGGTCATGGACCTCCACCTGAAAGGATTTTGGTTGTATGATTAAGCCCAGTATTCTAAAGCTGTCAACCACAGTAATGAAGATAACTATCCCAGCTGACATTGGGCGAGAGGCGGGCTACACCCTGGACAGGTCGCCAGACTATCACAGGGCTGACACATAGAGACAGACAACCATTCGCGCTCCACCTCAGGGTTCGAACCCTCTTGCTGTGAGGCAACAATGATAATGACTGCACCACCGTGCCGCCCCAAAGTGAGACCTATGATGACAGTACTCACTCTTATGACTCTTACTCACACTGGAATCACTTTTATAGTATAGTTAATGATGAAAATAAGCTATTCCCCATTTTTTTGGGACCCACTGGAACTCCCGCAAGGACCCATTGAGATCCATAGACCCCTGGTTGAGAACCACTGCCCTAAACTAACAGCAGCATTTTTACTATACATCCTTGGCTTGATGCTAGTGTGCCTGGAGTAAGCCCAGGGGCTTCCCTTTTTCCTCTGTCACCTGAATCTGCAGCATCTCTCGGCTTTACAGAGCTTTATAGCTCTCACTGCTCTCAGCATTGTTTTCAATGGCAGCAGGCAAAAAACCCACTGTGCATAACCAGCACCAAACACAGACAGATACAGGTCTTGTGAAAATAGTGGAGCATGTAGCAGCTTAAGAGCAAGACATTTCCCTCAGGGAAAGAGTAAATATTGGACTTACATTCATCAGGTGGCCACAAACAGGACTCCATATTAAAGGTAATGTCATTCCGTAACCGCTGGATGTGTAAATAAGCAACTGCAAAAACATATTGATCACAAATATTAAAAAAAACATGTCTTAGCAAGGACAACTGCTGCTGTAGACAGCGATGAAATAAATTAACAACATGCTACTTAAAACAAGTTAACAGTTGTTTGTCTCTTCAGGACAGATTGCCTTGGCTCCTCAAACTACATGAAGTCATTGAGAGGTAAGAACAAACAGACACATGAACATTTTGCACTGCCAACACATCATACTTTTGTATTGACAGAAATGGAGAAGATGATGGGTTTAGGGAGTGAGAGGGAGCAGCGAGGTAAGGATATATGCAGGCGTGAAATTGTCTGAAAAAAAGATCAAAACTATCAAAGATGGTTTTGAAAATTGAGATGAAAACCAGAGAGCGAGGAAAGGGAGTTTGGGAGAGTAAAAACAGATTAAGTGAGTGAGAGTGTAGAGGAGAGGTGGGGAGAGCTGAAAAGTATGCCATCTCTTTCTTAAAACGTCTGCGGCGACATCAAAGACTTCTCTTTCTTAACTCTTCCACACTCAGCCCGTATCCGCTCATCCTTGTATCCTATCTTTTCTCTCCTCACCTCCTTCATCTCTGACGCTGTTTGTGACCACAGTTCACTTTAAGTGAAGTGTTTCTAACATTTCTCATGTTATCCACACAACATTTCAGTGTACAGGTCAGCACTTGTCACTAATTCACTCCTGCCCTCACCAGCTACGTGCATTTGTGTCTTCCCATCCCAGAGAAAGGCGTTCAGGCTCTGATGCTCTTGTGGCGTGCTCCGCCCTGAAGCGTCTGTACAGACAGATACTGCTCTACGGCTCCAAAGCCCTCGCTTTCTCCTCCGGTCCAGACCAAGATATCCTGCCTCCAAACTACCCTGATGTCTTTTTTATCTTCCTACATGGTGACTATGATCTCATTCAGCAGAGGATGGTGGCCCGGAGGGGACATTACATGAAAGCAGACATGCTGCGTTCCCAGTTTGATGATTTAGAGCCTCCGTCGGATGAGGAGAACATGTTGTCACTGGACATTAGGAGGAGCACCACTGACATGGCCATGGAGGTCGAGAAGCACGCCATCAGCCTCAAGTCGTCACCAATGCCTTAACCACATTTCATCTGTAGTTAGCACTGTTTTTGGTTGTGGTGCAAAATCACAGAGAGGTTTGCACACAAGGCGGAGTTTTTGGCTGATCTGCTTATTTGCACTGAAAGGGAAACTTGGTATTTTTGAACATGGACTCTATTTCCCCATGTTTTTGTGTCTAAGTGACTAAATAGCACTTTTGATATTGGTCCTGTTTTGAGAGAGACTCCTTCAGCCACAGCAGATAAGCTGCAGTGGCGGGATTTATACCTGCAGAACCTATGCTGTTGTGAGCATTTATACTTGCGCGGTGGTGCGTCTGTGTCACTCTGCAGTTACACCTCCAAAACACTAGTTGGTGTTGGGGTTGCTGTGAAGTGCTGTAAAGTTTTGTTGATTCGAAACACACATTAAAAAAAAAACAACTTCAAAAATGATTGTCTCCATCAGTCACTTAGACACAAAACATGGGAAAATAAGGTCCAGGTTGAAAAATAGCAAAATTTCCCAATTAATACAGAATCCGAATGATCATGTGGTGCTAAAACATTTCAAAACACAGTCTAAGTGCCATTCCAGTTTATTCTGCAGAGTGTTTGAATTGGGACCATTGTGCCAAGTGCTTTTTTGTACATGAGATATATCTCACACCAGCAGTTAAAGATAGTGTGGATATTAGCTTTTTTAACTAATGGCAAGGACTTTGGTAGTTTTGTAAGTCTACACTGTGAGGACGTAAACAGGAAATGAACCTGGCTATGCAAAAATAAATAAATAAATAAATATGAGGGAACTGATTAAATACTATGTATTTTGTTACATGGGTGTGACAGACACGAATCATTTACAGGAGACATTTGGCATTATAGTCACTGATTGTGTTGATTCACAGTTGCATCAGTGCGGGAATATGCAATAAAAATGGACTGATGATGGCTTTGGTTGAATATTTTATGCCTCAAGTTTTTGAATGCCGTGTTTAATATTTAATTTTGCTTTGACAACAGACCAAAACCCAAAGATACTCAGTTTACAATCACAAGAGACAAAGAAAAGCAGCAAATACTCACAATTCAGAAGCTTGAACAAGGGCATGTACAATCATTTTTGCTTGATATTAAATATATAAATGATTATTGGCTTATCAAAGTAGATGCCTATACTTTTTTTTTGTCAGTAGACTAATTAATTAATCCGCTAATTGTCTTAGTTTTACACTGAACTCATTTATATTTTAGAGAATAATGGTTTTTCCTAATGCCTAAAATGTTAACTGTTGTATAAAGTTTTTATAACTTACTGAAGAGGCGACAGTTAACTGGCGGACAGAAGAATCCCAGGCCTGTGGAAACATGCAGCTAACTATAATGATTCATCCTTTTTTTTAACGAATTCTGCTGAATTTAAGACATTTGTTTTTTGTTTCATATGACTCCAGATCTTTCTGTTCTTCCCACGGCATTACAAGTCTCTCTCATCTGCTCTTCAATAGATCTTTAACAATCTGAGCTGCTTTACTGGAGTTTCTGACAACTTAGCATCAGTAAATGGATTAGTTTAGTTACAAGCGACTGCAAATCATGTTTTTATATCATTTGATCTGTCAAACCACGTTTCATGCACTCACGTCACCTGCCAGATGCACCGACCCATCTTAAAGTACAATCTTCACACTGAATATGTTCAAGTAAAATGATTAAAAGGGATTTAGATTAAACACCTTAACGCTACACACTGCTGTGAGGCAGGTTCAGCTCCTCTGACAATAAGTTGATACCAAATTAAGGGTCGGATCAGGCCAAAGTTTAGTGTTCCCTGTGTTCTGATCTACAAGCATCTTGGGCAAAGTTCTTTTTTTAAACTCTAGTGTACTGAAAGTCTCAATAGGTGACCTAATGTCTGCTTTATCACTGTTACAGCTGAACAAGTGATGTGTTTAGCTTTGTTATATTTTGGTCCTGAGATCAACCCTGAATTCAGCCTCCTGCTGGAATCAGATTAATCCAGATTTTTTTGGATAAAAGGCATCCTAATCTTAGTTAAAAAGTTTCGAATAACACATACTGAAGGTTTAATCCAGATCAAAACTAAAATAGGATTACATGACCTAATGCGATTCCAAAACCTCTGTTTCTTTTAAACAAATCATTTTCAAGATCTGATCCAATCCCATCAGTTTACTTCTGAACAGCTGAAAACACACACACACACACACACACACACACACACACACAGGTGACCATGACCGCGATGCCACCACACACCCTGCCAAACACACACCAACACTCAGCACTGTCAAGCTGTTTTTGTGGTGTGACTCATCTGCAAACCTCAACTCGAATATTTTAGGAGCTTCTAATCCAGAAAGAACCCCTTGGCTACTCTCATATCTCACACATCCAGACGACACAGCACACGCGTGCACACGCATACACACACACACACACCACCAGAGATTAAAACCCCCTCAGTCTGGCAGCAACAGAGAAACACACATAGGTTGTCAAGTGGATCACATACACACAGATCTGATGTCAGAGTCCGTGTCATGTGTTAATCCACTCGGTCTCTGGGAGTGAGGATACAAAAGCAGGGCTGGAAAACAGAGTGCGCACATGCACACGTGTACACACACACACACACACACACACACACACACACACACACACACACACACACACACACACACACACATTTAATAAGTGGCTGAAAATCACCTTTAAATATTACTTAATGCTTATTTGGTGTTAGGTAATGGAAATAATTACGAGTATGTCATGTTTGCACGTTTGAGCTAAACATGCAGACACAGATTTCAGGGTCATGATTTACGCTACATCTAAATAACATGAGAATAATAAAGAATCAAATAACAAATTTGTGTCACAGACTAGACAATAATATATTGTGTGCAGTAGCTGTACAAACCAAAACAGTTGATGTTACTTAACAGGTTAAGTGTAACTGCCCTCTAGTGTTTGTAGTTGAGTAGTACAAGAGTAGAAGACAGCAAAGTAAAATACCTACTCAAAAGGGGTTGAATGGGTTGGTGAATTATATTTATTAAAAAGGATGTATAATGTATGTTTTAGTCAGTCAAAAATTGTAAACCAGTTTGTGACTTGTGTCTTTATTGGTCGCTACACCAACTCAGGATACAGCATAATGTGTTTTAAGCCTCAGAAATTGGGAGAATTTCTGATGCTTTTCTTTGTTTAATAAAATCAGAAATTGGATTTTGAACTCTTAGTTGAACAAAAACAAACATCTTGATGTCATTTTGGCTTCTGGGAACTTGTGACAGATATTTTTGAAACCTTTTTTTTTTGACATTTTATGGACTAAAACTTAAATCATAAAAGAAAAACAAACCGCAAAGTTGTTTAGGGGTGCAACTAATGATTATTTTCACTGTCAATTAAACTGTTGATTATTTTCTTGACTAATCGATTAGTTGTTTGATCTGTCAAATATCAGAAATGGTGAAAAATGTCAATCATTGTCTCCCAAAGCCCAAGATGACATCCTCAAATCTCTTATTTTGTCCATAATCCAAAGATGTTCATTTTACTGTCACAGAGACCGGAAAATATTAAAATCTGGATTCAGATATAAACATTTTCTTCATAAAAGAGGACCCAGATAATTGATCATAGAATTAGTTGGGGATTAATTTAACTGTTGAGAACTCTAGATAACTGATAATGGAATAATCACTTGTAGCAGCTATAAAACAACTACTGTCGTATTAACTGTACTTTTAATCCTACTGCAGAACAACTGCTAACATTACAATAAACACAGAGCCATGGAGAAAACATAACACACTTTTTAAAGCAGGACATCGTCATAATTCATGTGAAACAACAAACAGTGCATAAGTACATGATTACGGGACAACAGAATTATGTTAGCTGACTTACATCAGATCCACAAGTCAGCTAGGTGAGTGGAAGTATGTTGTTCAGTCAGTCGATGTTTAGTGAAATCCAGAGGGACACAACATGCACCCCCTCCTCATGGCACAGAGACACTGTGGCATGGTGTCTTTACTGGAGCTGTGTTTAATATAAGCTTAAAGGAAGAGCAAAAAAATCCCAGGTATTACCAGTCAGTGCAGTGAAAGATGATGAGACACAAAGAACAGTCTCACCTGTGTAAAGTTAATCATTATCAGCAGGTTGTGTTGTTCCAAAAGTCTTAAAATCTTTCTGTCTCAGTTTTGGACTCAAATCCAAAACCAGGCTCAAATTAAATTTTCTCCTGGGTAAGTGAGTTGAGATTTACTGTGCAAATCAGAGTTTTCTGTGCCTGTGTGATAAACACTGACATTCTAGCACTTTTTGACTTTGCACAAAGTGAAGCTCTCATCATTTTAAACACACACAAGTGTAATTATCTCCAGTGTCTGCTCTTAAGAGCCTGTGGTGGACAAAACAGAAGAGCAGCAAGGGAGGGAGGGGACAGCACACAACAGATTGTGCCCCTGGTTCTCTCTGCTGACTGAAGGCTGAGAGTGTGAATCCTCTCTGTGCTTCCAGCAACATCTGACTGTCTCTGAGTGTTACGAGCTCTCATTATCATCCAGGTGGCAAGATGAAAAGAGGCCTGAGCTTCATGGTGTTGCACAGAGATTAATAATACATAACCTGACTCTGAATATGTATGAAACTGCTACAAGTCTACAGTATGTGAGGTGGATTTAAGTACCTGTACAGACCTGTACCTGTGTGTTTCTGTGGCTCAATTCACATTCTTATGTACTCACATCTGCTCTTTTGAGTGCATAAGTGCATTCACACTGATAAGTAAGGCAAACTGCAGTGCATGATGAGTACCTGGATGGAGTACTCGTAATGGTCAAAAAGTTGAGTGTGGAACACTGGACACTTCTCACCCTCACTGCGGGTAAATATGGGTTTAGAGCAAATACATCGACATCAATGGCATTAATGGAATTAACAGAGGAAATTACTGGTTGTATTGATAACGAGAATTATGGAGTAGGTAGTAGACATAAACATTGACATTACTCGAAAAACTGGAAAGATATGGTGTAAGAGGGGTTGTGTTGGATTAAGAAAAAAGCTATATTGGACACAGACAGCAGTTTGTGCCTAAACATAATTGTTGGGGTCCAACAGGGGTCAGTTTTAGGTCCCAAATTGTTTATTTTGTACTTAACACACACACACACACACATATATATATATATATATATATATATATATATATATATGTATGTATGTATGTATGTATGTATGGTGTCCAGAAAATTAAAATTTGTTCTATTCACAGACGACACCAATGCTCTTTGTTCTGGGGAAAGTCTGCAGCAGCTTTTGGAAGAAGTCACGACCGAAATGAGTAAATTAAAACAATGGTTGAGCATAAATAAATTGTCTAAGAAGATCTGTGTATTTCAGTGTATGGGGTGGACTTGTGGAATGGGCTGTGTGATGAGTTGAAAAAAAGGCACAAATATAATTCAATTCAAAAAACTATACAAAAAATATGTTTTTGGCAGATATATAGAGGAGGAGAGGTTGTGTTAGGAGAGTGCATATTCATTTTGTAAGACTGGGTGGTACTGTAAATAAAGTACGTTTATGAGTTATTTATTTAATTGGGTTGTAAATAAACTTGGGATTAGTTGTAAATAAATTTGTTGAAATAATATGAGTTAAAAGATGAAATGTAAGAAAGGGGTAGGTACATGTAAGTTTTACTCCTACCTGCTCCTTGTCAGACATTATTATCTTTGTCTTGTTTATTTTTTATTATTTTTGGTTCGAAATTAAGTCATTCATTCATTTATTCAATGGTCGCCATCTTGGCTACATAGCAGAAGGGGAGGGATCACCAAACTTGTGAAAATGGTGGCAGTGGAAGCAGCTGCAGTTGCTCCAGTGAATAGGCAAGAGGACAAGCCAGCAGATATTATGGCCAGCAACAGTCTGCAGTGGTACAATGTTGCAATAGTCTTTTCTGGTGAGTGCAAAACAGCCGTGTGCAATTTGAGACAACACTACCCTGTCAAAATGCACACATTATAAGTACATAGTGTACACAGTGTACTACATGGAAGTGTACTATGACACAGCCATCGTCTCTGAAAGGGTGAAAGTGATTGTATTCTTTCGTTTCTACCCTAATATTAACTTGTGCACATTTACTCAATTCATACAAAACATGTCAAGTCAGTTTTACATGTATTTATACAGCCAAATATCACATATCACACCACAGTCTGTAAAGCTTACGGCACACACTATTCAAATAAGGAAAAACAAGTGTGAGGTGTACTGAGGTAAGGGTGGCAGTTATGCAGTGTTGGGAAGGTTACATTTGAAATGTAATCGGTTATAGATTAGTTACCCTGTTAAAATGAAATAAGTCATGATGTAACTATTTTATTTACTTCATCAAAGAAATGTAACTTATTACATTTGATAACTTTTCAAAACTAGGTGATGAAGCTGAAAAATATCTGACAATATGCTATGTCAGAAGAAGTGCTTTATTCTAAGTCTAAGCTTTATATCAAAAAGAATATATTCAGATGTAACTCCTTTGTAATTACCAACATTATTTTGTTTCAGCAACTGTGACTGATTTCAACTACATTTCTTTTATAATTCATTTACATGTAATTAGTTACTTCCCACCACTGCTGTTACACTTGAATGAAACACAATTTACTACTGCACACAGAGGTTAGTGAGAGGAGTTAAGGAATGAATATAAGTGCAGCAATATAAATATGGCTTGCATGTTTCCTGTGTTTGTTTTTTGTAGAGCACTTTGTAATCGTTGATCATAATGTGATCAAGTGTATGAGCTTAAATGTAACATGTATGTGCATTCACTTATATATGTGAGTATGCACATATCAACATGTTTGTGTGTACGTGTACTTGTACATGCTACACAGTGAGGACCACAGAACATATTTTGGCAACAGAGTGAGGACATTTAGGCCTGTTTGAGGGTTAAGACTTGGTTTTAAGGTTCAGGTGAGAATTAAGTTTAGGTTAGGGTTAGGGCAAGTGTTAGGGAATGCATTTGAGGATCCTCACAAAGCTAGAAGTACAAGAATGTATATTTGTGTGTGTGTGCGTGTGTGCACATGCGTGAGTGTATGTCAGAGACTGAGCAGATGCTGTATAGCAGTGGTGAGGTCTCCTCCAGTTCTGATGAGGACCTGAAGGTTTGCCTCTCTGTCTCTGAAGCCCATTGAGCTCAGGTGCTCCAGCTCGTCCTGGAACTCAGCCTCCTCTACATGGACCTGACAGAACAGGGCAGGAGAGTTATTTAAAGTCGTTACAATAACATGATCAAAAAGTATTGGTTAAGATTTCTTGTGCCTCTAGGAGTGAAAATACAAGGCAAAATGTCATGTTTGTCTCTGTTTAATCTGCATTTAACTCTTTTGAAAAAAAAAGAAGAAAAATCAACGACACAAATGAACAAACCATGCAGTCTATTTAGTTAGTTTAAATCTTGACAAGCACCAGCTGCACTGGCCTCTATGTGTTGAAAGGCATAAGGCTCTTAAACCTCTGACCACACCAAACATCACAGCTGCATGTGGCCAGATGTGTAGGGTGGTACTAAAGAGCCACACTAGGAAAAGCATGTCACCACAGGCTGTCAGTGCAACCAGAGTAAAGCCACTCTCTACATGTTGGACTGCTTGTGTAAGGGCTTATTTGAAATGTGTGCTATGTTCAGTGAGCACTGAACCATTGTAAATGGCCTAAAAACTAATCTGGTTACATTTCAAATTCAGGAGAAGTCACATCAATTACAGGAGAAGACAACCAGGTTATAAGGAAACACCAAGGTACCCCATGATCGGTGTTCGCCAGCGCCTGTAGCATCTGCTGTACAAACTGCTGCTGCTGCTGCTCTGTCGCCATGGCAACCTGAGGACCACTTCCTGATTGGTTGTTGAAGACAGAGTCCGAGGCTCGCTCAGGGGCAGCATTAACACTGACTCCAACGTTTACAGTCCTGCAGGACACACACGTGGTGGTAACTCATGAAAAGTTTAACTTTAATACATTAAAGTGCTGCGTCAACTATCTTGTGAGTAATGTTCAGGATATACTGTGTGCGTTTATTTTGTATATTTATACTCACGCAGGTATGAGTGCAGGAGCCTCTGCAGCCAGAGTCTGTAAGCCCTGTTGGATGTGTAGCAGAGCCTCCATGGCTCTGGGGTTCAACATGGCTGCCAGCAGCTCTGGACTCTGCATCTAGTAATAATTATCACTGACTATTAGTAATGAAGATATAAATCACAAACAGCAGACTATGTGGAGTTTACTGTGGCAGACTACACTGCTGAGTGCTGTGTGCTGCTTACAGTCTGGCACATGGTTGCTACCATTTTACAAAGCCCCAGCCTCACCTGACACTGTGGGGGTACACAGGTGATGACTGAGAAAGATTATTTTGGTATGAGTCTATAAATTGCTTTTTGGAACTATGAAATCCTGCATTGTATACCTTTATGGTGGCTATTTATGATGATCACACACAAGACATTTTTCTTAAAGCTGAGCAAATCATAATACAGTTTGTTATCTAGTTGCAAAAAGTAAGAGTTTAGTAGTGAAGGGGAATAAACTGACCTGTTGCAGGAAGAGAGGGATCTGCTGTCTCATCTGCTGCTGCAGCTGAGGATTTCCTGAGAACAAAGGGTGGCTCAGCAGCATCTGAATGAGTATGAAAATTGGGCTTTAGGATCTGTCCGAGGGTGTTGGATTTGAGTGGAAAGATTACCGGGATGTGTTAACAAGAAGTAGGGAGGGAGGATTGTAGCCTGGTTCTACGCCACTGCACTGCAGTCCATATGATTTTTTTTCAGCAACTCAGATGCTGATAAATACCATAAAGTAAAAAAAATATATATATGCAGTTGTGAAGTGGAAATTAGTGCTCTGATTGCCTGTCATACAATTTCCATAAAATGTGTATGCGTCACCTGTGCAGCCAGGTCAGGGTTCTGTCCGAGGCAGTTAAGGAGACTGCTGACGTATGGCCCAGACAGCAGACTCTCCATCAGTCCTGGGGTGGAAGTGATCTCCTCTAGCAGTGACTGCAAGCCTGAGGAAAGACGGAGGAGACCACAGATATAAGATAATGAAAATCAGGGATAAATGTATGGTGAATGTTTAACTATACAATTAAAATGATGACTTGTTCCTTGGTTTGCCACCCTAAAAATAACTTGAAGTACATCAAAAGACAGATGGTTGAGAGAGCAGATGTTTGCATGATTGCAGGTTTGCCAAATTGGTCTGATTACCTCACTATTTCATGGCACCTACTTATGGGTATGAATTTCTACTTTTTCTCTTAGTGTATTCATGCCTGCAGTAACAGTGCTCTGAGAGTTTGAATTAGCTATGGGCGAGGCGGTCAGTTCTCTGAGAGGATCTGTGGAGTGACTGGAGACAGGTGGAGTCTGCTCGCTTCTTCCTTCAGTTGGCTGTTGAGTCCCAGATGATGCAGTCACCACTGAGGGTGCTCCTATCTGGTTCTGAGTGGGAGCAGAGAAGAGACACCAAAAATCAATAGTTCAGAATGACATTATCCAAACAGACAGTTGAGGAAAACATCATTTCTAAACCGGTACCTGTGAAGATTTTTGCCTTTTTGTTTCAGTCTTCTCAGACACATCAGAATCAGAGTCGTCCTGCTCTGGCTCTAAATTGCCTAGTGCTCTGTCTTCATTACGCATCACTTCCTCTATCATGTCAGGGTTCCTGATGAGCTCCAGCACCTGGAACATTGAACATGTGAGTGGAAGACATTAGTCAAGGAGCGAGCAGCTGTGTTCAAGATGCAGAGATGAGTTGCTGAGATGAAAAATGGCTGTTCTTCTTCATTTAACAAAGTGATATCACACACCTGTCTTAAGCCTTAAGCACATTTTTAAAAAAAAACATGTTGAGATGACATACTTTTAGTGATTCTTACTGGTCAATGTAGCCTTTTATTATATTAAAACTACAACTTCACAATAATCACAGTGATACAAGTTGTAACTTGTACACAGTATAATACACGTGACCCTGCCATGCACTACTCACAACCAAATCTGTATCTCAAACACACACTCACACACACTCCTTTATATCCTTACCTGTGTGATCACATCTGTGTTGTTAAGCATATCTTCCACCTCTGGGTCCGTCTGCAGGAGCTGCTGGATTTGGGGATTAGACAAAATGAGCTGTCTGGTTAATTGAGGGCTAGAGGTGGAGAGGGTGCTCTGCACTAAAGGGCTGCTCAGGACACGGCGCATCATCTGCGGGTTAGCCAACAGCTGGCTCTCCATCTGGCGCTGCAGTGCAGGGAAGAAGCCAGGCCCGCTGTTTGTTAGGCCAAGCCTATCCAGACCTTCCACTGTGGAAACAAGATCAGATCAAAAGAAAAGGAGCATAAAAATGACCTGGAGAACTGAGTGGGATCTGATCGGTCAACAGCAGCAGTATGAACCCAGACAAGGCAATAAGGGGAGTTCCTGTGCTCTGCAGTTCTTACCCAGACAGAGGGGAGAGGTGGGAGACGGTGTGAAGTTATCAGGGTCAGGATCGAGAACAGCTGTGAGCTCAGACTGGCTTTCTGAAGGTGGATCACAGGTGTGTGCGACTGTCGGATGCTCAGGCCTGGGAAGGAAGGAAGGACTGAATCTAAATCCAGAGTTCCAGTACTGTTGTAAAACCTGCATGTGCAGGAGGGGGTTTTAGCTCAAGTCAAGTTTGACACATTATTTGGAAATCTGAAACTGATGCTGTGTATGAATAATATAATTTCACTTCCATTATGTAAAATTATTGCTGAATTTCAAAGCATTTGATTCATCCATCCAAGATCACGTTTTTGAGAAACTTTTTAATCAATTATCGCAGTACATCAGTTTGTTTAATATTTTATCGCTATCTCAATCTGGGTTTAGACCAAATTTTTCCACCACCACAGCTGTTCTAAAATTCTCGAATGATGTGTTCTCATCCTTTGATAAAGGCCAACTTACAGGTGCCATTTTTATTCGATCTATCCAAAGCACATGACATGACATGGTTGATCGCCAACCTCCTCCTTGACAAGCTCCATCTATTCTATTGGTTTATTTAATGCTTGTCTTCATAACCAATGTCAGTGTGTTGTCTTTCAGGGTTATCAGTCTGACTACTTAATTTTTGAAAAGGGTGTTCCACAAGGATCCACCTTGGGTCCACTACTTTTTTCTATTTTGATCAATGACTTACCCCAAGTATGTTCAAACTGTCACACCCATTTGTATGCTGATGACACTTATTTACATTTCTAACTCTGATATATACAAATCCAGGATTCTTTACAGCTCGAGTTTAACTTGGTCCAAAATTTTTGTTTCATAACAACAGACTTGTACTAAGTAATAAGAAGTCAGGCAGCATGTTTTATGATACACAATGCAATTATTCACATCCCCTGAATATGCATATTTATTTTGCTGACCTCTCCACAAAGCTGCCTTGTTCAAATATCTTGGACTTTGGATCGACCCTGAACTCTCCTTTAAGTCCCATATGGATTTTATTATCAAAAGAGTGTATGATTGTCTGAGTTCATTTTATTCATCAATTAATTGTTTTACATGTCAGGTCAGGAAAATAATAATTTCACAGTTGATATTACCTATTATTGATTCTGCTGACACTGTCTATCAAAACACACCTGACACTCATCTTAAACCTCTTAATGTAGTGTATAATTCTCCATGTAGATTCATTTTGAGGTGTCCATATAGAACTCACCACTTCTTCATGTGTGAACCTCTGAATTGGCTGCAGCCTAAATCTAGAAGGCAAATTCACTGGATTCAATTTATTTTCAAATGTGTTCATTTCAGTTGTCCCTTGTAGTTGAAACAGTTTTGACTCCATGTAATTCCTCATATCCGCTTAGACATATGCAATATTCCTTTTTCTTTGTCCCCAAAGAAGTTGGACGAAGGTCATTCCAGTACAAAGCTTCATCTGACTGGAATAATCTTCCTCTTTTCTTGAGATCTGTTGCTTCCTGTTGCTTAAGGACTTATTTATATTCTCAAAACAACTTTTTCATGTTTGTAAAATACTGTAAACTGCTATGTAACTATTTGAGGTCATAGTATCTGTTTCTAATTTTCTCGTACAACAGCTAAGGGCAGGGGGTGTGGTTCGGAGGTGGTGAGCAAGATGTCTCTATCTGTGTATTTGTAGTGTATGTTTGTTATGTAATGTAGTTTTGTCTGTGTTTTTGTTCTGTATTTGTGTTTGAGGACCCCCTTGAATATGACATGCTACATCTCAGGTGGTTATCCTTTCAATAAACTCAAATATATACATTTCCAGTTGTTATTGTTTGCAGGCCAACAGTGTCCCTCTTCTCTAATGCAATAAATTGAATAGGACACTGACTTTGTCAACCTGTAACACAGGCACAGTATGGTGCAGTTCTATTTTTAGCAGTGCTTCATTTTCTACTTTAAAGTGACACTGCAAATTTATTAGCTCTCCATGATTTTTAGATTTTGATACACGTAGTCCTGGTTAACCAACTCTGATTGTCCTGGCGCACAAAAGTAACATTACTCAAAACTCACAGTTCACCGTTATATCTACATGCTGCATGCAGAATACTAAAGACAGTTATCATTTCTACATGTAATGCACACAGTATAGATTATAATATCAAGTGTGTCCGTCTGCCTGTGACCAAATGAGCCAACTCCATCTATATTTCTGTGTACCTTTGGATCATAAAGATGCTGAGTGACTCATCCTGTGCTTTGAGGTGACTCAGGAGCTCTGACTCCTTGAGGATCCGGCCGGAGTGGCTCAGCACCAGCTGCTCTGCAGGGACTCCCAGGCGCTCTGCTAGTCCCCATTTCAGCTGTACACAAATACATACACACACATACTATAACATCTGTTTGTCAGAGAAAACCGCGGTATGGAAATATTCTTAAAATAACTGCCTTTAAAAGACATAAGGCTACAAGTAAAGCGACAATCTGGCAGTTTTTACGCACACATTAACCAAGTATCAGCGGGTGTGTTTGGCCTCCTGACCTGTCTGACGGTGCAGCCTCCTCTAACGCTGAAGTCTTTGCTCTCCGTAAGACTTTTGATGGTGACGTGGATCCTCTCAGACCTCTGACGACCACCCGGTGCTCCCGGTGCATCATTCACGGCTCCTGACATCTCAGCCCTGCCCGCGCTGACGGTGAAGGTGATGAGCAGACCTGGAGAGGAGCGCGCAGTCCCGGGGCGGAGGTGCGTGTCTGTCCCGATGACTCGGCAGAAAGTTGTGTGGATGAGTGCCAGCTCTGACCCGACTGCGCAGGGTGGCGCAGATACAAACTCTATGCGTCTTTATTATCTCTGCCACTTTTTTAAATGATGTACAGCTTTTTACAAGGGTGGTACTGCGAGCTGTCTGATGACACTAATTCATGCCTTATTGTTATGTAACCGGAGACAACTTAAAGATACAGTACACTGCAAATCCTGATGCTCTCTGATTTAGTTCACTATTTTTTTCCACATTAAAGGGACAGTTAGAGCCAAAATCAAAATCATATTTTCCCCATTACTCATAGTGCTTTTTATTAGTCTAGATATTTTGGTATGGGTTGCAGAGTGTTGGAGCTATTGGAGATTTAATAAAACTAATGGCACCATGTGGTGCTCAAAGTGCCAAAAAAAGTTGTGTGAAAATTTCAACAGCAATGTCTCTTTCCAGAAATCATGACCTGGTTACTCAAGATAATCAACAGACCTTGTTGTGAGCAGTTCCACCTAGAAATTATTTTTCGTGCACAGTGTCCCCATAGCCGATGAGGTCCTCTAAGTCCAAAAAGTCTGTTCCAAGGTGTTCTTGAATCGCTCTCAGTCTGGCCCCTCCCCTGGGACCACTTTGCCTTGGGAGACCCTACCAGGGACAACACAGCTCCCAGGATCACAGGGACACGCAAACCCCTCCACTACATCAAGGTGGCGATTCTTGGAGGGATTACATATCTGATCTGGCCTGGAAACGCCTTGGGGTCCTCCAGGAGCAGTTGGAGAGCGTTGCTGGGGAGAGGGACATCTGGGTTAGTTTGCTTGGCCTGCCCTCCCCCCAACTCGGCCCTGGATAAGCGGCTGAAAAAGGATGGATGGATGAACGAAACCCACCAAACGAATCACCTAGCAGAGGAAAGTGTGCATCTGCTCATAGACACGAGGCTTCTGCTCATGACAGCACCAGATGTAAGAATTTATAGAGCCCTCTTCCATTGAGCTGTAGCGTTAGCTAACTCAGTAATGCTAGGTGAGCCAGCAGATGCAAGATTCCTTCTGCACTTTCAGGCAAGTGGATGTAGGTAGGAAGTAAACAGTTTCTACATAAAACTACTCACAACAAGGTCTGTGGATTATTTTGAGTAACTGGGTCATAATTTTTGGAAAGAGACATTTCTGTTGAGTTTTTATAAATGTATTTTTTGGCGCTTTGAGCTAAGGCTGGGCGATATGGACAACAATTCATATCTCGGTATTTACAGGCTGACTGGCGACACATGATAAATATCTCAGCATTTTCTAGTAAAAAAAAAAGTTATCTCTTATCTTTTCTCTGCATTTCAACTCAAAGCTCTTAAAGCTGTCTAAATCTTGACATTTACAACAATATACAAAACAAGGGAAGATGTTTTTTTTTCTCACTGAAAAAAAGTATTTTATTTACTTAACAGTGAGAAAGAAAAAAAACAAACAAAAACATACATTTCACGTCTGTCATTTTGGCATTAAACCCACACAAAGAACAGGCACGCGGCCTTTAACAGTACTATAGATGCTTGTGTCTGCAGAGGGCAGCACTGTGTGCCAAGTCACCGTTTGAACACAAAGTTTAAATTTAGTCATTTCTGAAAGCTTAGTCATTCTTGTTCAGCCATGTATTACATCCTGCTGCCTCTGGAGTGTATTCTGTATGTGTGTGTGTGTGTGTGTGTGTGTGTGTGTGTGTGTACTTAGGGGGGCATGCATTATATGCTGACATGGAGTCCCAGCTAGAAAAAAAAAAGAACCAAATAAGGAAAGAGAACCCTGATTATGAGATCAGTTGATTTTTTTTACTTCATTTGTTCATCCATTTGTTGAGTTTTGCTTTTAAGGTCTTTTCTGTTTTGGACCTTCATAGATCCATCTCCGAGCCTTTCCTCCCTTTCTTGTTTCCCTGCCAACCAGAAAAACCCAGAAAGTGGAGAATTGTTCATTATAATATTACAACACATTTTATTGAAGGTACAGGTTGATAAAAATACAAAGTGGAAAAAACTTGAATGAAATTCCCTGAAGCATAATTAATTAGTACAAAGTGTAACTCTGAACTTAATCGAAGCTTACTTCTACTTTGACCTCCGCTGGGTGTAGTGATAAACTAAAGCCCGTTTCCACTGAGCACTTTCGGCATGTTACCTTTGGAAAGATAAGTAACCCTTCAGACACCTAGACCGACCTACCTACCTACCTAGACCCTAGCTTTTCCACCGCAAACGGCACCCTTAAATGTGGGTGGAGCTGTTGTCATTTACTGCTCTGTCCAGCACTCACTGTATTTCCTGGCTCTTCATCAGTGACCCAGAAGAACGTCTGCACCTTGCTGATCTTCCACGGAACGAGACTGCATGCCAACATGCTCAGCTCAGGGGTTTAGTGTTGCCGGAGCCCACAGGGACGCCACTACGCTTTTTTGGTAAGGATTAGAATATATGCAGTTCACATAACCCTGTCGAAATTAATACGTTTTTTTTTTAACGCTTGAAGATCCACTCATTACTACAAATGTAGGTCATCCAAGAGAGACAATTAAAAATACAGTAATGGTCAGAGTTGTCACAGTGAAATTTAAGGTGTGCTGATGGATTCAGATTGTCAACTCATACACTGAGTAACATTACAAGTTAACGTTCCACTTTAAAGGGATAGTTCGACATTTTGGCAAATTCGCCTGTTGCCGTAATCCCTATAGTCATATGTGTAGGTACATTACCTTTAATTATCGGTGCCTGCTGTTCTGAGATCAGTGGGACAGAGCTGCCCACTGAAATGGAGGTGAATGGTACAGCCACCTCTCTTCCTCAAAACCAATCACATACACCGTTAAATGACTCCAAAACGCTCTAGTGGACAACACATGGCTTGCGCATTCCCCACGCCATGAAATAATAATGTATAATTAAATAACGTTACAACACATGAAGCAAATACTCTGAACTACTTTCTTGAGTAAACCACTGGGCGGAGTGACACAGTGCGTACCTGAGACAGTGCCGTAGTTATTGCTTGCAGCCTTGCATTTGCGGTATTGTCAGCTGGACGTAGCAGAAAGTTTGAGGAAAGTTTACAGAGTGCTGTTGTAAATCATGGTTTACACACGTATTGGAAAAGGTTGCAGTAACAAGCCGAAGACATGGAACAGAGTGAAGTTTCACGTAGTACCAACCAAAAATACAGACAGGATGAAACAATGGTTATTTGTGCTGGACATTGACCCCTACAGTGAAAGGATGGAGCGCAGAAGCTCAGGAATAGTTCAAACTCCTTTCTTGAGAGACACTGCCATACCATCTGTCGGCATCACAAAACCAGCAGACGTGGTAAGTGATTGTTGTGTAGTTTGCTCAGCAATCTCTCTGCTGTAACGTTACCTCCATGTTGAGTAACGTTAGCCTACAACCCAAGCATGGTAAATAAGGCTAAAATGCAAATGTTGTTGTGGTTATGTTATGGATAAGTGCTTGCCCAGAGCATATAGTGAAGTGACTGGCATTACTACTCATTGTTGGGAATAAACAGACTGATAGGGAACATTTTATGTTGTTGTTCCCTCAGGAGTTGTGGTGATTTTTTTGAGGCGTACTTTTGTCCCATCCCATACATATCAACATATGTATGTAACATACAGTCACTGGCCACTTTGTTAGGTACACCTGTGTAATCTAATGCAATCCAGTAGAACGACTATGCCATGATTTTTTCCCCGAAGCTTATAAATTTTCGGTTATTGTTGACATTGTCTAGAAAGTGGTGATTCTACTTTGTTTATTATTGAGGTCATAGTGAATGGTGGTGGTGTACTGGGGTGGTCTCCTAATTTTCTCTAATTGAGGGGGACAAAATATTAGGAACACTTTTAAATATATTGCACTCCAGTACACCAACACCACCCACTACGACCTCAATAATAAAGTAGAATAATCACCTTTCTGACAAAAGCTGAAAATGTAAAAGCTTTGTAAACGTAGAATGTGTGGCAGAGCTGTTGTATTGGATTGTATTAGATTACAGGTGTACTTAATGAAGTGGCCAGTAAGCCCCACATTTACACCACCAATCCATGCCGGCTCTGGGTCTCCCCTCAGCCCCTGGTTGCTTGGCAGTCTCGGCCTCTCTTCTTGCTCTCTCTTCTTGCAAAACCTGTAACTCTTCCTCTGTATATTCTGGCTTCTTCTCAACAAATGTGTTTTGATGACGGGGAGTAACTGCACTAAACATACGCTGTTTGAAATCACTCCGCACAGCAAGTACTGTATGTCCGGAAGGTAGTTCCAGCTGTGCATTTGGTTTCAAAACAACTCTGTCTCGTAATATTACATTATAATTTCATAGCGTGGTGAATGTGTAAGCTACAAGTTGTCCACAAGAGCGTTTTGAAGTCATCTGATGGTGTATTTGATTAGTTTTGAGGGAGAGAGGGGGCTGTACCATTCACCTCCATTTTGTACACCGAGCAGCAGGCAGCTCTGCTCCACCGATCTCAGAACAACAGGCACTGATAATTAAAGGTAATATACCTACTCATTTGACTATAGGGATTATGGCAATAGGCGAATTTGCCAAAATGTCGAACTATCCCTTTAAAAGTTGCAGCCAGTCGGCCCAGTGAATTAAGTTTTTTTTTTTCTCCGACTCCAGCTGCTGCGAGAGGCAGGAAAACATCTGTTATTTTATAGGTACAGTTTACCAATTATGTAAAACTCTCCACAGTATGAACGGTGGTTAGATCAGCCTCAAAAGCTCAGCTCTGAGCAGAGTGACCGTCCGCTATCGACCAGTCAACGGACTGCAGTGTTCACAGCTCCACCTTTTAGTACCACATCTGTGTGCTAGGTACCCCAACAGAGGGGGGACCAAAAATGGGGACGGTACAGAATGATTCCATCGGTACCATCCACAACTTTTCACAGTGGAAACGGAAAAAAGCGTATCCAAATGAGGTGCTCGGTGGAAACAGGGCTTTAGTTACACTTTCAATACTGTATTTCTGTGCTCTGGCTTACTCACACTGCAACTGCTCTCACTTCACTTCTTGTCTACAGGGGAAAAAAAAGATGGAGCATAGCATGCACACGCACACACACACACACACACACACACACACACACGTATATACACGTATACAGACACATATGAATATCAGCTAATACCCAGCCAATCACATTCACACAGCGGATCTTAGCTTCTCACAAGGTAAAATGTAAGACAGCATCACGTCTATCTAAAACCCAATCCTTAAATCTGAGTCCTTCTCTTTCTTGTCTTGATATTCCTCCACAAAAATCCGAAGTAAATGAGTGATTGAGTGAATCTCACCTGATGTTTCGGTTGTTCTGATTGCAGACCTTTGACTTTAGATCTTTCTTGTTCAAGTGCAGCATGTAATGATGCTACCTAAATGAAAAATTAAACAATTCAAATGTACATAAGTGGATCTTACACACCTGTGTTCCCATCCCATAATCTCTATATGACCATCACGCACCTGTAATGACAGTTCTTCTTTTATGTGTAGTAGCTCTTCTACCTGTAGAAGAAGTTCTGCTTTGTCTTTCACTGGAGGAGAGAAACATCATGAAACATATGACAAATTGTTGTGATAATCTTTAGGAAAGACAAGAAAAGGACAGAAAAAAAGAAGGGAGGCCTATCTGGTTTAATTTTGTCGATGTTCAACTCACTCTCTCCCTGTTGGAGCATCTTAAGAAGCTGGGAATTTCTTGTTTTCACCTCTCTGTATTTCCCCTGCAGAGATGAGGAGCAAGAAGAAAAAGTTTTTTTGTTGTTATGACCTCTCAGGTAAATCCTCATTGCCTTAATTCTTATTTTTCCTCAACAGTATCACTTTATGTATCAACTAAAATGCCTGTAACCAACAGTAGTAAACGCATATATCAAATGAAAGAAAGTACAGCTATAATCTCACACAGGTGGTGTATATTTATATAAAACAAATAAACATTTCTTTGCATTTTCTAGCAAATCAGGGTGACATTATAGAATGGTGGGGAAACTGTGTATGACTGCTGACCTCCCACTGTGAAATGTTCTTCTTTAATTTGTCGATTTCCTGGTCTTTCTTCTCCAGGTCGTACTTCAGCTGCTCTGCTCGGGGGTCCTAACAGGAAGGGCAGGTAAAAAAAGAGCAACTCAGGAGATGTTCATACTTTCACGCTAATTTAGCTAAGCAAGGAAACTTGAGGTTCATAATGGACCGCAAGTGACTCATGAATGTGTCAAGCTTGTAAAAACACACTTCATTTTGATGTATAGTGAATTTCTGGCACAGAGTTTTTATTTTGAAGTGCTGTTTCCTTTTGTAGAGTGAATGACTAATGACCAACGTCTTGACAGAGAGAGCAAACTAGCTCAATGACATGGCCGAACAAAAGTATGATGCTGAATATATAAAACTGCATGGACCTTGAACTAATGACTTGGGACAAATCTGGACCCATTAAAAAAATGCACAAAAAAGACAGCTGTATGTATGTGTTTCTATCTGTGATCTCACCGGTTCATGTTCCGTAGATGTGTTGACTTCCTGCCCCTGGCTGTTTGCGTACTGCTCGCGTCTCTTCTCCTGCTGAATAATTCGAGTGACGTCATCCTCGAGCTTGTTAAAAAAACGCTCCTCCTGTCCGACTCCCAATGCTAGGTTAGTTACTCTGGCTTCCTGGATGGGAGCAAGGTCAGTGTTTCAACGGGGATACATCACATCATATATAACATATCTAACCCCAAATGAAACTCTGTAGATATTACTGATTTGTTAATATTTATTCTATATTTATATACAAAAATGTTCCATCAAATGTGTTCCACTGAAATGACAACACAGATTAAGCAAAGAAAAATATGCTCAGGGACTTTACTTACCTCTTTCTCTTGTTTCTTACTCAAATGTTCTGCAATGACACAAAGTACATTGACATTAATCTGAGCCTGTTGGGCTACAGACTGCGACACACAACATCATAGTGTGACAGCTTTTGAAAGTCATCAGTAAGTTTCTCTGACCTGCACTGCCCTCAGCCTGGAAGTCCTGCAGTGAAACTGTCTTTTTGTCTTTTGCCTGCTGATTCTTCTTTTTGTCCTTCTTCCCTCCGCCCTCTTTTCCTCCCCGTGACTTTGGCGAGGATGCGTTTGTGTTGTGCTAAGGGAAAGCAGATAATTTCACTTCAACTTAAAATTAAGGTTCTTTTCTTATAATTACTATTTACAACAAACTACATTAAATAGCACTTTAAAATTAAACAGAACTCAACCTCCATTTCATGGAAGAAATTATTTTGAGGAATATCATGTGGTTTAAATTTATAATGACAGTGATGTGTTTTTAATTGTTTCTGCTTTACTCCAGCACTGGATTTTAAATCAAACTGTGACTATAAGGATTCAAGTGCTGACTTGGGAACATCCATGTTGGGCCAACAGTGTACGACTCAAGATTAATTTTACACTTAGCAGCTGTGTCTAAAAAGTGTTACTATTTCTGTATGGTTCGTCTGATGCAGTCATAAAAACCTTCAAATTAAAGTCAGCATTTTAACACCACAGTTGTTTCATTTTAAGTCTAACAAAATGGTAAACAAACCAAAGACAGACATATGTAGTTTGGTTTTGCAAACACTAAGAGGTGTGTTTTTAGAAGTACTTTTTTCTCTCCTTTCTTTAATCCCACAACAAATAAAACAGATGGTCCAGAGAAAGTTGCAAAGGAGCTGAAATTTTTCTCTTTTTAACATCTATCCAATGTCAGTTTTGTACGACCAATGGCATCTGCCTAGTTGCTCAAGGTGTCAGCATGAAGATGGCACAAGAAAAAGCTATCCTTTCATGTAATTTTATAACTCTGACCGGTGTGTCAGAAGGCAACGCAGCTTGAGTAAAAGTGAAAACAGCAGTAAGTGAGACTGAGTGCTGCTGTTGTGTATTTTCTAACAAAACAGCATCAGCTAAATTTCAGCATACTTATAGTGAATTCATTTTTACAAGGAAACCTTGCAACGTCATTCACAGGAACATCGGCATGAACAATTAAGAGTCCTGTAAAACTCTTCAAATCTTTCAACTCTGACCAGGGTATCTGCAAACTTTTTGAAATCTAAATAATGCATTTTAAACCTTAAGCATAGAAAACTAAATACTGTTTCCCAAACATGCAAAATATAAAAAAAAGATAATTAAAATGTTAAATGCAATGAACTGTGCTGCACTGTTGTGCATTACACAAAGCAAACCCTAACACACAACCCTTTACAAATCTTAAATAAATAATTTTGGACATTTTCATTACAATTTGCTTGAAATCTTTAATTTAGACATCAAAAATTTGCAAAATGATGAAGTAATATACAAAACAATATAACTGCTGAGCCCTAATGCACATAAATACAGACAAGGTTGTCAAAACCTCCTAAGAGTGAACAGGGTCCCCTTTGAAAGGTGTGTATTATTGTGTGAGGGCAACGTACCTGTTTGTTTTGTTCAAACTCCAGTTTACTTAGAATTAAGGCTTTTTCCAAGTCGGCCTCATAAAGCTCAGTGGTTATCTACAGGGAGACAAGGACAACAGATGAGACACGCACTTGAGGCAAACAGCTGGTAACATCTGTATGGTCAGACATGAACAGTTTGAAATGCAGGTATATCAGAGAAAGACAGTAACTTATATTTAATGCATCAACTCTTTTCTAATGCCTGTTACAAATCAAGATAATATGCACCCTTACTTTCTGCAAAAAGTTTTAGTAACTGTATTTTAAGTCAGGTAATTATTCTAAGAACACCTTGCCTCTGGCTCATACTGCTGCACACAGCCCTCAAACCAGCCCTCTGCCCAGACCTCTGAACAGCTCTACTAAAACAGCTGGAAGTAATGTGGCTTCCTGAAGGGCACGTCAATTATTAAGACAACATCATCTACAGTATGGCTCACCAGCTCACACATTTGTTGTTGTTCTCTTACCTGCTCATCCCTCTGCTTCCACTGCTGCCACCCCTCTGACGGTATATTTTGTTCCCCTGGTGCAGGATTGAGAAGTTCACTGGCTATTCCTGACAGTGTCATACAGGGAGGCGGGACACACGACTTCTGAGGAATCTTTTTGAAGGCCAGATTACGTAACTGATGGAAAGATATGAGATTAATTCAAACACTGACTTGTTATAACCATTATTGCTACAATAATGAACACTAACTTGCTCTATTGTTAGCAGTAGAAGTCATCACCATGTGTTTGCATGAACAGAAGAAACTGTCGTCCAGTCTTACAATGATTACAGCCTGATAAGAGCCTTCTGCTCACTGTCGACAAACCAGCCAGGCCTCTCCTTATTCCGTGCCCAGAATAAGATCTACATTTGGTGAGCACACTTTTTTTTTTTTTTTTTTTTAAACTTTCATCCTGTTCTCTGGTACAAACTCAAACTGTGTCCACTTTAAAAAGTGCACTCAAAACTGTTCTTGTTTCTCATTACTGTAGGTCTTTACCTTTTGTCTAAGCAGTGGATGTGGGCCCCTAAAGTCTTTGGTCGGGTTAGTGGTTCTTTGCACATGCATTTTAACAAGGCTGAAACTTAAAACTTCTTTTCATGGTCAGATCTTCCGATAATTAATTTTTCAACTAATCTATGAATGATCTAGTCTATAATGTGACTAAAAGTCATGTAACTATCTCCTTGATATTTTCCCAGATTCCACAATGACCTCTTCAAGTGTCTTGTTTTTTCAGATATTTAGTTTGCAATCATATAAAAGGAATAAACAAATCCTCAAATTAGGGAAGCTGAAATAATATTCGATATATATGTATATATATATTTTTTTTTTTCATATATATATTTATATACATATATGGATCCAAGGGTATATTTTTGGAATTTACAAGCTGTTTAAATGTGTAATTTGTAGCAGATTTTATTTTGTTTCATAAATACTGTATACAGAATCTGAATCTCACTTTGCTGTCGTCGTTCACAAACTAAAGATATGAGAGATCATTTTAATTTTTATTGAATACCGTTAGGGTGACATGTAAACTATATCACAATTCTATTTTCTTAAATGAATATTTTTTTTTTTTTTTTTTACTAACTTGTTTTATCAACAAGAATATCATTATCGCAAAAGTACCCTCAAATATCATGATTTGATTTTAGGGCCATATCACCCCCACTATCACCCCTACATTTAATGTAAAACACACTGAGTTTACATGTCGTGAAATGTGACATAAATAAAACAGCCCTGCCTCACTGAAGGCCCATTTGATCACCTGACTGCCAAAGACAACGCACGTATGTTTTCTCTTCTCTGTTTAATATCACAGACTAAACATTATGGGAATTTCAGGTGTTGCTTTTGCTAAGTAAGCATTTGGCCAAGTGTCTTATCGAGCAAGGAAACGGTGGTTAGCTACATGTTTAAGTTGAATGGATGCCAACACCTGCTCAAAGGACTGAAAGCAAAACACAAGCTGGTTGCTGTACCTGGCACCGTCACCTGCAGTATCAGTTCAGGTGAAGTGAAACCACAGTAGAGCACAATCACGTCTGTCACAAATCTGAAGCCATGTTTGCACCCTACAATCACAGCTGTGTGTGAAGCAGAGGGTCGTGAGATGCTCCTGTCACCCACCTCGTTTGCCTCAGTCTGCTGCTGTTCCCTCTTCTTCTTCTTCTTGTCCTTCTTCTTGTCGTTGCACTGAGCTCCTTTACCCCCGGCTCCTCCTGCCTTGCCTTGCCGGGGCTTCCCGGAGGAGTCCCGTCCGGATTTCGCGGTGGTCTTCCCCGCATCGGATGCGTCAGAGTCCGAGTCCGAGTCTATCTGGAGCAGGGCGAAGCGGGAGGCGGTGGTGGGGACGGTGATCATTGCAGACGATGCCATTGCGAGAAGGAAAACTGACTGATGACAAAAGGAGACGAAGAACAATACAGTTAGGACAACTTGAAGCCGGTCATAAAACAACCAGTTAGCTTCTAGTTGCAGCCTATTCATGGGTAAAAACGTCACGCCTCGACCAGCCGCTCTATCTACTGCAACATATTGCACCGTAGGTATGTTTCATCATAGCATAATCGTGGTGATGAATGTAATATGATTTCGACTGCACCGTTGCTAACGGTCTGCTGTCAGCTAGCATTACATAGCATCAAGTTAACCTAGCTAACTGCACAACGCTTAGCCGGTGTCGTTAGCTTCTAAACAAGTGCAAAAGTAGCGGAGCATGACAGTCACAAACCTGTTAATGAACTCACGTCGATGTTTTGTCTCTAATACACCCGCTGACTTGTTTTGAAGCGACAGTGCTCACAAGAAAAGTTGCTAAAGAATAGTTTCACCTGTTCGTGAAGGTGCTGTCGGTTACTGTCGGTTTGCTACCAGCGATTGCCCGAGTACAGCTGCCCGGCGGTGCCAAAAAGGATAAAGGCGATTGGTGAATGATCGCCCTCTCGCTTTATCGGTGTCTGCTATTAACAAAGAAACTGAAAACTGTTGTTTCTTCATTGGTTATCCGATGTGATTGGGTACAGCGTGTACTATGTGTACAGAGTTTTTAACAGAATTTATTATTATTATTTATTATTAAATCATTGTTTGCTCTAGCAAATCAGACCTACTCATCAGAGGGTGCTCGTCATGGTCAGATCTCAGTTGTCATGTCTTCTCTTATGACTAGAAAGATAAACTTTCTGTCATATTTGTTGTAATATTACTTCACAATTGGGCAAAGGGGCCCCAGAACCGAAGCAGCCCCTCAAACCATGGTTTAGTGTGTGCCATTTGGTCTTTTTTGGGAAATTTGCACCAGTTAGGCTCAATTTGAACCAAGACAGGTATATTTATGAGCTTGTGGCTCTGTCATGTAGAAAAGCAGAGTTAAAATGTAATTTTAAGACCTTAAAATTGATATGAAATGTTAGATTATTCATATTTTTCTTTATTCCTGAATAATGGTATGTTTAATCAAATAACCAGAGGAGGGATAAATTATATTTCTATGTTATTTGGGGGAAAAAATATGCATCAAATGTTTTAGTTTTATCTCTCGCTGAAAATAATCCTGCATTCAAGGTGTTGGAAGTATCATAAAAATTAGTTCCTGACTGGGAAAATTCTTGTGAACTTGCCCTCAAGTCGCTACAAGTCAGAAAATCTGCAAAAGTTTTAGTACAAGGCTTGCCAAGTGTACGTCATTACACAGAAAGATGGTGGACGAAAGTTTGCATAGCTTATCAATTTTCTGCTCATATGTAATTTGTGACATGGTATTGTAAAGTGAAATTGGACCAGGATTAGTTAGAAAATTTATATATCAGCATTAACCCAGATTAACAGTTCAGATAAAACAATATTTTAGCGGTTTTAGCAAATGTACTGGTGCAGTACAGTGGGATTTACAAGTCTGGTGGGGTAAGGGTGAAGGGCTGGAATTAACCCAACACAATACAGACAGGGCAGTGAGACATGCACATTAGTCAGTTTAATACATTAGACTGTAACCATCAATGTAAAAAAAAATTCACAGCAATCAACATATATCTAATGGTACACAGTGCACACAGTTAGAAAAAAAAAATGTATCAAAAAATCAAATGCATATTAAAAACACTACAAAGCTTTATGTTGCTGTTCAGAAGACATATTGCATGTAGTGGTCATTTTTAAGTGCTAAACAGTGCTGAACATTAAAGGGCAAAGGCACTATAAGTCACCATTTGATTACATTTAACAACAGGTTGATGAACACGTTTTCCCTTACTTATTGTATTGTTTAAAGTATACACTGTATTATGACATTGTAAATTATATCAGAAAAGTGCTGCTTTTTGTATTAAATACCCCATTCCTACACACAATGCACACAATATTTTAAAACCTGTTGTATGTCTTTATCTAGGACAACAGCTTGAAACTAAAGATCCAGAGAAAAATGGGAAGTCTAGCATTGTATTTGTAAAAAAAAAAATGATGGGAAGTTACTGGAAATTTCTCTCTGTATGTCACAATCATCAGGGTCATTCTGTTGGCATGACTACACTGGCCCTTCTTTGTGTTTTCTTCCCCTACTGAAACTCCACAACGTTCAGCAGGACTGGGGAAATCTGTGACGTCCATGGAAGACGGATACATAGGAGACAGTGTTATGACAAGAGACTGAACTGGATCACAGTAAAGACATTTCAATATTCGCCACATTTCAGTCACTTTCTTCTTCTCTTTTCAGTGTTGAGTGTGAGTATGAGCATGCATTAAATATACACCAGTATGCAGATTATATGCAGTAAATTAATGGCTGCCTCTCACTGACCTCAAAGCCCCCAAAAGTCCTCAAATTAAATATTCTCCAATAAAAAAAATAAATACATTAACATTTTCACAGGATAATTAGGATTCATAGGTTTCTTTGTTCATATTCAGTGAGCTTTTGTCATTGGTTATTTATGACACACACTTCCGTTTGTTTACTAGCACCCAACTGGAATCTGCTGTACAGACTGCTGCTGCCAAGTGACTCATAGATACCATGCTAATATCATCTGTCATTGTTTCTGGGCACTTCTATGGAGTCCTCCAGCATTGACTCTGTGCTGGTATCAACAGCAGACTGTCGCCTCCCTGTGGCGGAACTACAAACCTGCAGGTCAGCTGGAAAGATCTGCCTCAGCTCCCTGCGACACAAACGAACTGGTGTCACCTCTAAATTTTCCCCAGAGGAACCAGCCCCTCTTTCACTCCTCCCCTGTGTGTGTGTCTGGCTGGAGTCAGGCAATTTGGTGGTTTTGCGTGCTTGAAGGTCAGAAGATGAGGAGGGACAGGGGGTATGCTGTCTCTTCATATGCGAATCGTCGTGTGTCTTTTTGTCTGTTTGCTCAGCGTGTATCTCTGTGTATGTTGTTGCAATGTGTGTCCTTGTCTGCACCTCTTCAGTGTGTGTCTGGGGTTTGTTTGCATGTGCGTATGTCTGCACATTGTGTGTCTGTTTGTGCTCCTGTGAATGTGATGGCTGATCAACTGGGTGCAGGGCATCGCTGAGAAGCTCTTTGACTTTCTTTTTGAGCTGCCGACTGGAGCTTTTGTAGAAAAACAGCTCTTTCTCCAGATGCTGCAGTCTGTCTTCGATGGCCTGCTGTATCTCTCCTGAACCACCCTCTGAAACACACACACACAAAAGTACATGAAACAGCAATATTTATTGAATTTCTGGAGAGGAATAGGACAAAAAAAATCACATTCCAACTGTTTTGTCCAGGCAGAAGTGAGTCCCTCACCTTTAAGTTTCTGCAGTAGTAGCTGAATGTTGTTCTGGTGCTCTCTGTGCTGCTGGGTGAGCCTGCGGTCTGCATCCAGCGCCAGGCGATGCATGGCGACCTCCATCTCCCTCAGCACCGCCTCTTGCTCTCCAGCTTGAAGCTCCAGCTCCTCACAATGCAGACGCAAACCGCGCTCCGCCTCACGAAGACAAACAACCTAGAGAGGTCGATAAAGGTGGGAGGGAGCAGGAGAAACACACATTATTACATAATTACAAATAAATTGGCCGTAGCTTTGTTTACTCTCACACCTGCGGAGAAAAATCAAGGACAGAGCAAAACATTTGGGAGGGAGTTCATTATGGTGCAAACAAAACCTCCTGGAGAGAAGTTGATATAGCTCATGATGGTATTAACACGCCTCAGCTGGATAGATGGAGGACACGGGGGGGCATTAGGGGAACAGAGAGACGGAGGAGGTATAATTTAATTAGCAATACAGAAACAGTGTAGCTGCATTTCTGACTCACAGGAAAACATCAGCTGGAGAGAGAAGAAAGGGAAGGTAAATAATGGAGGAAGAGAAAAGGAGAAACAGAAAGCTGGACCAGAAAGAGTCAGCATTCACTTTATGTCTGACCATAGTAGAATACATTGGGTTTTTTAAAAAATAAATTAATAAACATGTTTTAAGCAAACCAGACACCAGGCACGCTTAAAATATCTGTAAATATGAAATAACAGGAAAGCAAAGGGAGGGCAGAGTTAACAAAGTGAAGACAAATAAACAACATTCACTTTGCATGCAGAGATGAATGTTGTGTATATATTTTATATGTGTGCATACATGTTATCTTACCTTGTTGAAATATTTGACGAGCACCTCTGAAGCCTCAGGCCGCGAGAGCTCCTTCAGCTTCCCGATGACATCACAGAGTTGGGCTGGTTCACTGCTTTGTGGCTGATGCGAGGAAGAATCTGTGATTAATAACTTCTTTTGTTTGTCCTGGATGGAGCTGTTTTTAAACTCCAGAGCTGCATCCAGAGCTTCGATGGCCTCCTCCAGCTGCAGCAGGGAATGCTCCTCCTAGATAAAGACATGCACAAAAGAAAAAGAATACAAACTGATGATGAATGTGGGAGACATACACCGTGTATATCATACACATGTACAATGCTTCCTTTGTTCTGACCTCCACAGTGAGCACTCTGTTGTCCTTCAGCTGGGCGTCCAGAGCATCTCTCCTCTTTCTAAGTGCATCTCTCTCTTTCTCCAGCTCCTCCATGGTGACTCCTCCAGTCTGCCTGACACTGCTGCTGCTCTGCAGCTGCTCCTCCAGAGACTCCAGCCGCATCGACACACGCAGCAGGTCTTGATTCAGAGCCTGAAAAGTCATTGAGGAAAAAACTTCCAGATTCTGGCTTCATTAAAACATGTTGCCCTAATCTGTACTTGTCACTGATTATCGGCTACATTACAATAAACACCTGACACTAAATCACAGGGGGACCACCACGTATAAAGGCTGACCTGACTGGAGCGTAGCATCTTGATCTCCAGTTTGTTTTTCTGTTGCAGACAGGCCTCCCTGTGCAGGAGCACCTCTTCTCTCCTCCTCAGCTCCTCCTCCAGCTCCTGCAGCTCTGCTCTTTTCCGAAGCACCCGCTCCTCCTCCTCCTCCAGCCAAATACAATCATGCAGCTAAAGTGACAACAACGACAAGTAAGGAGTGTGAGGAGGGAAGAAAGGAGCCGAGAGAGAGAAGGGGTAAAGGAGGAGGGAGGTGAAAAATTAAGAAGAAGAGGGTTGGAGAAGGAGAGGTTGTATATTAAAGTGAAGCTGCAGAAATGGCTATTTTTGGAAGGAGAAGAAGCAAAAAACAAACTTTCTTAAGAATTTATACTGCTATATTCAACGTTTACCTTTTCCTTTGGCTCTTCCTGGATTGTTGTCCTTTGCTCCTGTGAAGAAATACAAAAATCATGTACTCAGAAGGCTCTTTAAAGATTAACCAATGCTGTCTCAGCTGTTATGTCTTTTTTTGGTCGATTTGCAATTCCCAAAAAGTATAACTTAACTCAGCTGAGATGTTTTTAGATGATATGCACACTGCCACCAAGGTTTAATATGTACCTAGATCAAGGTTGTAATAGTTCAGGGAAACTGGTCTTAAAATGATCAGACTGATGACCTGCTTTAACTCTGGGTGAACCAAAGTTAAACATCAACTTAAGCCAAACAGGTAGGTGTAAGAGATCACTAACAAAAGTAGCACCTAGAGCCATCAACAAAAGGTATTTTTTAACTTCCTTACACGGTGCGGATACACTGTTGCTTCAAAGTTTACTAGCTTAACTGACTGTGGGATAACATGGTCATTAATACAACTATGTTGACTCTTTTGTCTTGAGATTGTACGTGGGATCATTTTTAGAACACAAACCCCATTTTGGTCAAGTTCTTTGTTGCTGTTGGTTTCTCTCTGCTGCCTGAGGCTGCTCTGAAGCTGTGCTCTCTGCAGCCTCATGTGCTGCAGGCTGCGGTACATCTCTGCTCGGACCTGCTGGCTCTGCATGGACAGTCTTGTCAACACGTCGGCTTCTCTGCCATCACCACTGTGCCTGACGTGCCTGACCACTGCTTTGGTCTCCTCGTCTGTCAGACAAATACACACATTTAGAGATGCAAATATATTGAAACTATTATATTATGATTCACAGTTGTTGCTGGAGCTTCAGTACAAAATCTTGGTTGACCTAAAGTGAACAGGAATTTGCCACCCATGGTAATCAATACAGAATTATAATCACAACTGGTTTTGTATAGACTTCAGATCTGTATTTTGTCCCATTTGCTACTTCACAAGACCAGAGGGGCTAGCTGCAGCAACACTGTTATCTCAAACCTGAATTTTTTTCATACCATTTTCTGAAAGCACTGTCCACACGGTTCATCTTTTGCCAATCAAGGCCATCATTTTATAATAACTAGACACTGCATCGCAACTATGCACATGCCTTGGCTCCAGACATGTTGTTGACAATAAAAAAAATCCCATTTACTGCATATTTTTCCAACATTGATGTAGCAGCTTAGGCACACACTACTGTCTGCTACAGTACGTATTTCAGAGCATTCCTTTAGAAATCTCAAATTTTCAAACTAACAAAATAGATTAGACCAGAATAAGACTAGACTAAACTCCCTTCGTCATAATGTGATTATCAGATTTTTAGTATGGGCTATTGACATGTATGTAATGCTACTTTGTCTGCATACTTCTCTCTGCTACAGTTGTTGTCCTTGAAGTTCTAAATTTACTCAGCAGAAGCCTGTGGAAGCTGCAGGAAGTTCCTGTTCAGTGTTGCAGGAATGTTCTCACCAACCTTGGCTACCACAAACAAATCATTCCAAGATTTCCATTGTTCTTGCCTCAGTATACCACGCTGAGTACAACTACAGACCAACAAACACAGGAGTGTAGGAATACACAGTTTGTATTTATATAAACACACCAGTTTTGTCGAGTTCTTTGATGAGCTCCTCTTTCATGCGCATGCTGAGTGAAAGATCTTGGATCTTTCTCTGAGTAGTGCTGACTGTTAGTCTCGTCTTCCTCATATGGATTTGCTTGGAGTGGTTTTCTGTGGTCCCTGAGAAGAAAGAGCAACTAAGAACATAAAAACTGAAACAATTTCTTGGATATTTAATAACTTCTTGTCATATTAAAGAAGAAACAAAAGACTGCAAAGTAAAGTCAAATACATGTCAAGTTTACCTGTGGCTCGCTGAGGGTGTTGTACTGATAGGTTTCCATTAGATGTTGGGTCTAGTCCAGAGTTCTTCTCTTTCAGAGCTGGTTTCTTCAGCCGGCTGGTCCATGTTTGGTTCAGAGCATGCCTGGAGTAACGTTACAATATTTCAGATACTTTCAGATTAATTCATTGCTGTAAGAAAAATACTGTTCAAAATAAAAGGTAACTGATATGTGTGAAATTTAGATCAAGTGATTTTTGTATTTCTGTTTTGCATGGCACACCTGCACTTCTCTTGGACACAGTGTTGTAGCAGAAGGAATAAGACTGCTGTGTTAAAACATGGCATCATTTATTCCCAAACATGTCTGAAAAAAGCAGAGGGCTCCTTGCCACATCTCCACAATCACCCCTAAGGATTTCACATCTCCTTTATGCCCCAGGATTTGCATTGCATAAACTGGGAGGCTGTGAGGAACACCAAAACTAGTTTTTTAACCGGTGTGATCCACAGAAGGGCACATCTGTTGGTGAGGTTCTTAAGAAACAGTATTTTGCAACAGCTTGTTGCTGGCTGCACACATTTTTAATTAATTTACTACACTGTATAAGCCATGTGCAATGCATTGCACCTAAAGCAGGGGTAAAGCTGGAGGCTCGAGATGAAACCTTTATTACTGGGGAAGCAGTAATTCAGTCCGTGGGAACTTGGCTTGGACACTAGAGGGTCACCACTTCAAGTCCACTTACGGACCAAGTACAGAGTGTGGATTGGTAGCTGGAGAGAAGCCAGTTCGCCTTCTGAGCAGTGCAGAGACACCAACATGGGGCTCTTGTCCATGGGCAGCCCCCTCGCTCTGATATCTCTCCATTAATGCAGATGTGTAGGTCTTGTTTGTGCAGGTGTGTGTATTCTGGCCTGTGTGTGTAATGTGTAAAAATAGCAACAGAGTGGAAAAAACTGAATTTCCTCTCAAGGATCAATAATAAATAAACTATGTCTCTTATTATCAATAAAATGACCACAACTAACACAGCATTTTTGTCGTCATTTAAAGGTTTCTACTCGTTGAAATATGTTTAAAAAAAAGATGAATGGAAAGTATAGCATGCAAGGTCTGTGTGAATTGTGAGAGGTCAACTTGGGTGCACCAACTAAAGTGACAAACCAAAATTGTATTGTGTCACTGGAGTGACAATGAAACACCCTCCCACTGTGCCTCTCTTCCCACGCTGGTGCACAGAGGGTCAGTGCTATACAAAGCAGGAGCAGGTGACAAATAAATGTTCCCACACCTAGTGGCTGAAACTGTATGTGTTGTATGCGGTGAATCACTGGTGGCTTGACAAATAAAGAACCAGTAGGGTTGTCTTAAACAGGCGCTCACCTAAATCCCATTCTGCCCACAGAGACATCATCCTCATCCTCCTTCTCTTGAATCCCGTCTTTGCTCTCTGCTTGTTGTTTTATGAATGGAGAGTAAACCTCATCCCTCTCCTCGATCTCAGCCAGCAGGAGATGACCGCGCATCTTAAAGGCTGCCATCACTCTCTCCAGTGAACAGGCCGGGGGACTGGAGTGAATCTATAAAACACGCAGGCATTAGGACAAATAAATGCACCATGAACAACAGAGTGTGGGTGCCCATACGAATGTATAGAGCAACACAAGTGCAACAGATAAACATACAAACAACTACACACACACACACACACACACACACACACACACACACACACACACACACACACACACACACAGAACAAAACAGTACAGCTACCTACCCTCCTGGGAGGTCCACGTCCACAGCTGTGTGTGATCAGAGGGACACTGTGAGGTCTCTTGCCTGAGCTCCCAGAAGCCCCTGTTTCTACAGTTGCACACCTAAAGGTCAAAAGGTCACTGCGAAGACGACTGATGAGGATCTGCTGGTCCACAAGTTGTTCAGTCTGACAAAAATTCACATACAAATGTGCACACGGTCATTTTATTTGCAGCTAACCTACACTGCTGTAGGTGTCAGTGTCCTTTTCTGCTGTGTTACAGAACTGCACTCTTTCTCCTCACCTGTATACGAGTACGTTCCTTCTCTTCTTTCAAAGCTTGAAGGTGGGTTTTTCGCTCTTGTAGAAGTTTCTCTACCTCTTTTTGGATCTGTCTTAGCTCTTCATCTTTCTGCTCAAATAGCTGTTCCTCTGTGGTGAGAGCTTCCTAAAACACAGAAAAAGAGAAAATGAGACAAGGAGGGTTTTCTCTTTACCTGGACTTGTCAATTTGTTTTGAGAAGTTCAGAAGTTCTCATTTTATTTTATGAAGTAAAACCAGTTTCAGTGTCCATGTTACTGAGGCTTTTGATGGCATGAACTCCGCTTAGACAATAAAGGACATTACATTGTGCTTTCACTACCACTAGATGGCATAAAAAAGTGTCCACGAATGAAGACAACGGGTCTAAATTAAGAAGAATGAAGTATAAGGTCAAGAAAACCCAAAATGTGATGTCCACATGTGAGGACACAGGGTTTCAGGAGGATATTTTAGGTGCATCAACTGATGTCCTGGTCTCTCATTTACCCCCACCCATCGAAGCATCAATAAATAGCAAAGCTTTGATGCCCCAAAACTGGTATTTGAGACAGTCCTAAATGGAATGTAGCCATTATAATACTGATCTGATGTTTCTTTTTCACTGACTATCATTACCTTGCATTTGTTGAGTTCCTCTCTGAGATTTAATATGGCGACATGGTGGGGGTGATCTTCTCCTCTGTCTGAGCAGTCCTTCTCATCAGCTTGATGTGAGTGATTGACAGCAGTCAGTCTCTCCTGCCAGTCCTGCAGTTGCTGCCTGAAAGAATGACTCAGAGTGGGGCTGGTGATATCTAAAAACATGGCTGCAGCTTCCTGTGCCAGGATGCGGTATTGTGATAGCTCCTCATGGTTCACCCTCTTAGCTGAATCAGACACCCTCATCTGACTGGAGCTGTCAACCTCTCCAGCTCTTCCAACTGCCCTCTCCCTTTCCATCTCCCTCTCCTTCTCCTTCAGGAGCTCTCTCAGTGTTTGTACTTCATACTCGAGCTCCCCCAGTCGAGCCTCACCAGGGTCCCAGGTCGCCAGACATGCTTTGACCTCTGTATGAGCAGGTGTAGCTCCGGGACGGTTATGAATGTGACGAGCCTTGGATGCAAACTGCAGGACACTCAGCGTTTCAGCTACACTGTGGTGAGACGGACTTACACACGCCACCATCAGCGTGTGGGCGGTGCCTCCCAGTGAGTCACGGAGGAGACGGGTGATCTTTGCATCACGGTACGGTATGTGCGCACTGCTGCAGCTGTTACCACGGCGATTTCGACCAGGGTCGGAGAGGGCACGGATGACATTGCCCAGAGCGAGCAGGCCTGTGTTGATATGAACAGACTCTTTGAGCCGTGTCCCGGTGTTTCCAGTTTTCCCAGCACGCTCTGAACCCGCCAGGTCGACCAGACAGAGTTTGGACGAGCGGACAGATTTCAGGGAGGAGTTGTTGTTGTGGCAGCACTGGATGAGCTGGAGGGTGAGGATGGTGTGAGAGCGACTGGAGTGCTCGTTCATCCCTGTGGTACTGGTGTGACGCAGGGCATTGCCCGTCTCTAGAACACTCAGTAGTTCCTCTGCTGAGGTGACAACCATCTCTTTGGCGCCCATCACCACTGAAAACACAAAGAAAACCACACATTGATCATTTCTAATCAAACATCACTGTCCTCAGTGGACAGGGATCCAGTGTACAAACCAACCAAGTCCAAACTTGGCATTCTGTGACATCGAAAATTGTCTAATGTCCTTTTTAAAAAGGATCATATGTTTGTCACATTTGCCTGCCAGACAAAAACACTTCACTTACCTGTGTTTCCCTTCTCATCCTCTCTGATGTGAAGCTCTTTGTGAATGGTCTGCAGCTCCAGCAGGTCTCGCAGCTCCTCCTTGTACAGCTCCATATATGAGACCCGCACTGTGGCTTCCACACCATCACTGTTCTTCTTCTTCTCCCCCAACAACAGGAACACATCCTGGGCCACACGGTCAATAATTCCTCCCTCTTCATCTGAGACAGGTTTTGGAAGGAAGAAACATACTGTAAAACCACAGTTAATGGCTGCTTAAATCACTGAAATCAACAGACCTGTATTGGACACAAACCTTGAGGTAGTCAACAACCCTGTTTTATACATCAGAAAAATAACTGCTTGGCAACCAGACCAGACCTCTATTTGAGACAGGTTTTTATTCATCAAAATGTATGACCACATCAGGCTAGTAAAGGTGACTGGGTGTTTAATTGAGACTAGGCTTTAAATTGAAGTTTTAGGGTAGTTAGGAAGTACATGCTGCAAAGAGCAGAGAGTGAAACATTAGAGGAGACCCCTCAGGTCAAATCTGTGAGAGATAACAATGGGGCAACAGCAAATCACTGGTCAGGAAACCTTGTTTAGGCCTTCAGATATAGTCTAAGACTACAAAAAAAAATTAAACGAAATTCTCAAAAGCATGCCATTTAAACACTCAACTTCTGGTCTGCCATCCATTTGCCCAAACTTGTTTGTCCTGTCCCTCTAAAACCCTTACCTGCACCCCAGGCAGATGGGTCCAGACGTCCCTCATGCTGGTGGGAAAACGTATTAGCCACCTTACCACCAGTGTCTCTCCCAGTTGCACATAACAGCCTCTCCTTTAGGCATATTAATCAGGTGGAGATACACTATGCTACGTGAGCGAATTACATCTCCTTTATTAAAGGTCCCTGATGTAACTCAAATCCTTAAAAATGATTTAGAAATGCGTCATGTGACATTCAGTTATTTTCACAACTATGTAACCTCCAGAGTCCTTGTACCCTATTTTAACAGATCATGGCCATATGATGTATCCCATGCTGTTTTTTCTGCTTAGAAGAAAACAATAAAAATGACTGATTGTAAAACAGAAGTGTTTAAACAGTACGTAAGACCACAGGGAGCACTTTTAACACACAGTAAAGATGCTCTGATATGCTATTTTTTCATTTTAAACAGACTGGCTTCTATGACAAAACTTTCCCCACAACAGATAAACTTCTCAACAATATTTTCCAATTCTTCTGACTTAATAAATATAGCTTTAATATGTCATTTGTGTTATCTTAAACTCACCCAGGTTCCCTCCTCCGAGTGTGTGAGTCTTCCCGGACCCTGTTTGTCCGTAACAGAAGACGGTGGCGTTGTAGCCGTGCAGCAGGTACTCCACCAGGGGCTGGACGCAGGACTCGTACACCTCATCCTGGTTGGCTGTGGGTCCAAACGCGTGGTCGAAGGAGAAGAGTCGGTCTGAGCCCAGCATCACCTGGGCTGAGCCCGGCACCACCCGAGCACACACCTGGTGGTTGTGGAGGACTTCTTTGGGGAGCAGGGGACGGATACGGAGCGCCACCCGGACACACACCTCGCTCATGACGGTTACTGCCACTACAGTAACGGTGCTTTACGGAGTTCACTGTCAGCTGAGCTGTGGTCAAACTTTGTATTTGAGCGCTTAAACGTGTTTAACAAGAAAAAACACGAGCTAATAATCTACATTTTGCCACACAAACCGTCTGGTGCTGTGTGTTAAGGTGTCGTCCTCTCTGTTTGGCGTGTTGCTAACTTCGTCCCATCTCCCGTTTGTTGTCGCTGCTCGGTTGCCCGGGAAACCGCCGCCGCGGTGACGCAGCAGTCAAGGAGAGCAGGTGAGGCGTTCAAGAGCATTCATGGAGGGCGGACCGAGCGGTACGTGAAGGCAACAGCGCCACCCTCTGACATTGTCATGTGTGCAAAACTTTTCATTATGTACAGAAGTAATAGCATCAAATAGCAAACAATATTAGTTGTTTGTTGTAATATTTTAGTATTTTATATTTTTTTCACGTATGTAATTGTTCTTACCGGTGTTATTCTGTTTTATATTTGTGTACATGTTATATTGCTATATACTGGTGTGTCATTACTTTAATTTGTGCAGCACTTTGGTCACTTTGTTTCTAAATGTGCTATATAATTTTAATTTGATTTGAAAATATAATTTAAGTGCAGAAAGTAAAAGTATTTGGCCAATGTCAGAATAGTATATTTTAATATCATTGGATTATAATTATCGCTGCATTCATGTGTTCATGACTTTAAGGTGGAGCTCATTTTCATTACTTCATGTAGGCCCACTGCTGGGTGATTTAATCTGTAATGATACACAATAATTTATTAGTTGATTATATTTGAATTGATAATCAGAATCTGTCAAGTAACGAGTAACTGAACTAAAACTGCCTCCAAGATGGAGGGGAGTAGCAGTAGCAGAAAAATGGAAATACTAAAGTGAAGCACAAGTACCTCACTGTTTTATTTAAGTACAATACTTTAATGCCATCCTGAAATAAGGCCATTTAGAAGTAAAAAAATAAATAAATCTGTAATTAATTAAAAATGAACTCAAAAATTATGAATAGATGATATCATATTAATCATGTTTGAAAAAATATTTTATGAATTTATTTGAATATTTCATATATTTTTTACTTTATTTTATATTTTATTAATATGCCTATATATTTTATGACTTACTTGAGGCTCCCATGTTTCTTTCTTTATAAATATACACAATAATATTCAATATCCAATTTAAACCAGTTAAAACACCTTTTCCTAATAGCTACCTCTCATGCTTTATTATGCAATACTTATCACCAACTAACCATATCTTATTTCCCCCAAGGAAAAATTGCATCTTGTATGATATTTGCGATATTAATTGGAGGCTGATGGTTCTTCTCCTGCCTTTACTTTCTCTTCCTCCACCCAAACACTAGATGCATCCACATAATTTGAGCTATAGCATTTATTTTAACTAATTTCCAGTCACTTTGGATAAAGTAACCACGCATTCCAGATGCTTTTAGTTCACCTAAATAGTGTTTTTCTGATCTGACACTGAACCTTTCCTTTTGTGATCACTAAATATATTATAAATCTCTTCAAAAACTTTCTTTAGGAGTTTCCCTGCAGACATCCTGCTTTAAGCAGTGGATGATATGAAATATGATTCCCAGAAATGAATCATTGCAGCATTACTTTAAAAGAATTAACTTGGAATATCTAATCAAATTATTTCACTTTCACTAACTGTTTGATTAATTTCGGTTTAAAAGTTCAAACTACCACAAACAGGCTGATGAGTCCACCCTTGTATGTTCATATCAAGTATATCATCACTTGTGCTTCGTTGCAGTGGGACCTTTATTAGAAAATGCTCCATATCAACAAGAGTAAACATTTTAATTGACTGCGAATGGACAACCGTGCCTCTTCCCACATAGACCAACAGGCTACATTAAAACTTGACACCTCTTTCCATTACAGCCATAGAGAAACTCATTTGTACATATATCTGGCACAGAGACGTGATTGGCTTTTTCCCAGAAAGAGGCACTGATGCCAAAGCTGCACACTGAGACGTGCAGCCTACTGTATGTGCTGCTGCCAGGCAGCTCGTCAGTAGTAAATACAGCGTGTGTGGTGTATAGGAATGTGGGCCATCTCTTTGTGGTGCTGCTTGGCGTAAGGCCAAAGGTAGAAGTCGATGATCGCTGAGTTGACACTGCAGGTCTGTCCGTCTCTCTCCTGCACCAGTTTGCACAGACGGTCTTTGATCAGCTCCACAGACCAAATCGAACAACCTCGGATCTCGACCTCCCTCCTGTCCCCTGAACCCAGCAGCTCGCCTGAGAGAAAAGGGAGGAAATGCAAATTGTACCTTACTATTCCTAAATGACTGGTTTATTTATGAGCCGAGAATGAACACATACACTCCTGTCTCACCATTTCTCAGCGCCTGCATTAGTGCTTCAGAGTATCGTAGCGCTCCGAGGTACACAAGACCCTGAGGGACTCTGTAGTCTGCAAACATGGTGAGCCAGTCCATGCCAATAATGTCTCCCTCTCCTCTGGCCTCCATGACGCCCCAGAAATCTGCCACCAGGATCTGGGCTCGCTTGTAGAAGGAGACTCTCTTACCCTGAAACAAACATTGGTGCAGCTCGACACTTGCTTACACAATATGTGCTGTTTGATCCACTGCTAGACACACGTTCTTATACAGAGACAATATCATGGCAACAAGTCATGTGCAAAGAGCATAATTTGCTCCTTAACTGACTTCATATTATGAAGAGAGCATTATTGCCACACTGTCTTTGGCCAGGAGGTGGAACTCACATCACAATTTATCTTAGGTTTTCCAAATGCATACCATTATCTCAGATTAAATACACTTCATATATGCTTTCAGTGTTTTATCCATGTTGTATATTTTCATTAGACGAGGGAGTTCAGAGTGTCCACACAGCTGGACAGTACATACAATGCACCCTGGAGAAAAACTGCCTCTGTGAAATTAAAAAGCTATAAAACCTCAAAGCCATTTCCCCCCAAATGTTGTGAAAGGTCCAGTTTATATGTTTGTAAAAGGAAACCTATCTGACCAGAAATTATGATTACTTTAATATCTGAGATGTGACAAAAATTTCAAGGATGCTTTGTGAACATGAAACATGAACTTTCATCCACTAATTTCCAAGCACGAAATATTCCACAATTTCAGACTCATCCATCTCAAACTCTGACCTCATATGTAGCTTCGTCCCTGTAGGATGGGATCTTCTCCACAATAAGTTCCACCATCTTCCGGGCGTCGCTCCCAGCTTGGCTGATAAAACTCCGGAAGCTTCCGCCGTGTTCCTGCAGCACGCGGCCGCCTTCAGTCAGCACCTTGTGAAAAACATTCAACATGGGATGTGTTCAAATTTAACTACGAAGATGAGTGGGATGTTAAGAGCTGCACACTTTAGATTTCCATTTATACTAAAGGGAATACAGTTTGGCTCATAATGTAACACCAACAGACAAAAATAATAATTAAGTGAGCTTTAAAATCTATTTCTAATGTTTTTCTTGGTTAATATATAACGTCTGAAACTCCATACACAAAGACAGAGTAAAACACACACAAACAATATGATCTGAGACACCTTAGTTACTAAGTAGAGATGTAATTAGAACTGCAACGATTCATCCATCAGTTGTCGGCTATTCAATTAATTGCCAACTAATTTGGTAATCGATTAATCAATTTGAGTAGTTTTTAAGAAAGTCCAAATTCTCTGATATCAGACTCTTAAATGTGAATTTTTTCTGGTTTCATTGAGGACGTCATCGAGAAAATAACAGATAACAAACTGTCAATGAAAATAATCATTAGTTAATAATATGCTGGTTTTTGATTTCGAGCACCTTCTTTGTTGAGAGTTTATGATTGGAGAGATGTGATGATACATCATGTTTGTCTTTAAACTGAGAAGTTTTACACATAAAATAAAAACACAAGGAACACATGTATCAGTTGTGATAACGATGTGAAATCAATCAAGCAACTTGTGGATGTTGATGATTGTTACAGTCTTAGTACCACAAACATTAACATGATAATGTTAGAACCTGGTGGCGCTCCTTCAGCATGGGCATGGGTGTTTCATTGTCTGATCGAAGGACGTGTCCCAACTCCTCCACACTCATCTGAGAGAAGTACTTGGGATCAGTTATAGTTATACCTGTGGGGAGAGTGGGAGAGCTATTCAGATACTTGACTTAAGTAAAAGTAAATCTATGATAGTCGAAAAATACCCCCTTTGGAATTAAGGTAATGGATTCCAAGTTTTACTCAACCAAAAGTACAGAATACAGATCAATAAATGTTAGTATGCAGAACGGCTCTTTTCAAGGAAACACTTTGCACATCTAATAAAAAAGACAGGTGCCTTGGAGAGAGAAGACCTAAAAAGTTGCAAAAGGACTCCCGCACACTGCAAATAAATTATTTATTGCAAGTTAGACAGTGTGCAAGAGTTCTTTTGCAATTAACAAGACATGAAATGAAAGAAAGAATGAAATCATTTTAATGTAGAGTTTGTCAATGAGGAGCCAATTTTGGATACTTTATAAACTACTGCGTAGATTGTAGTACTGCATCATACCATATAAGCATATCATATGCTTTTTTTTTTTAAATGTTTATTGTCATTTTCAATACAAACAATAAACAAGTAAACAAGCAGTTGCATCCACAAGTACCAGACACTTATATTTTATGTTTTTTTCACACCTTTTCAAAATTATTTTTAACCCAGTTTACGATTTACTTTTTAGAAAAACAAAGCACATTTTTCTCATTCAAGCATCACGGGAAAGTATAATATATGTGGCTCAACATTTTGCCAACAGGTAAGTATAAGTAGAAAGTAAAATGACAGTATCAGGTTCAATGGTAGGTAAATGTGTAACATCAGAATTGTGGACTCATCCAGACGAGCTTGATTCATTTTTACATAAAGAAGAAATCTAAATATGGATAAATGAAATTAAATAAAATGTTTGTGGCAATAAGCACCTCACAAATTCAAATTTAAGACTATTTAATGACAATATAACCCTAATGTTTCTAAATTTAAATTGATTTCTTAAGGACCTGCAGACATCCTATAAAGAAATGAGAATGCCATTAATTGTATAATCACATATTTAAACAGAAAAGTTGTTAAATAATGAAATAATTATAACAATAAATCCTAATAAGTGATAAAACAAAAGCAAGCATACATAATGTCACACTGACCACCGACATGCATCCAAATACATCACACAATCAGGTACTCACAGATGGTCCGATTTCTGGAGGTGTTAAGCTTATGCTGGGAATAGAGGCCTCATTATTGAAAAATCACAAATTTTCCCATTTCTGAGCACAGTTCTCCATCTGGTTAATGAGACCGAGAATATATCATGCGGTTTTATGTGAAATCTTAATCAGCAAAGTGACTAGTACCCACAGCTGTCAGATAAATCAGTAAAAAGTACAATATTCCCCTCTAAATGTAGTAGAGTAGACATACAGAGTAGCATCAAATAGAAATACTCAGGTAAAGAACGAGTACCTAAAATTTGTACTTGTGTGAGTGCACTAAGCAAGTTTCCACCTCTGCCTGTGAAGTGAAGATGGATTTATCTTGAGACAGGAACTACTGGAGAGCAAGAAAGAGGGCACTCAAGCTACCAAGTCATAAATTTATGGCACGCTATAATAACAGCAGCCAATTCTCACAAGTGACACAAAAGACATAATTTGTTCTGATCTTACACTGTTAACCCTCAGGATTCACACTGTTGAGCAGAGCTACCTGAGCTTTTCTGAGAGAATCTCTTTTAATTATAAAGGCCACAGCGACCACACATTGAGAGCACTATTCCATATGAGACATAATTGATTCATATCCGGAGTCATTCACGCTAATTATGAATGATGCATAGGCGCATGCAGAGCTGCAAGCAATTTCCCAGCAGTCCAAGTTCAAGTAAAGGGCACATACACAATAATTGGTAATAGCAGTGCACAACAAAAGCACACAGAAAAGAGGAACAAAAAGAGACATCAAAAAGGGCCCTGATTAAACATCATTCTCTCCAGAGATGAAGCTGCACACAAAAGCCATCTATACAAAAAGCCAAAGACATCAGTTGACAGTGTTAGACCATGGCCCTAACTTCGCTTCATGAGTCTGGTGTTTCTCTCACTCGTGTTTTTTGTTTTTGTGTATGGTTTATTTCCTGTTTAAGTGCAATTAATCATGCAAAAATGTTGCCCACCAAAACAGCCATGATCTGTCACCTCAACACTGAAAGGAGGTAAGTTGTGTGCGAGCTGAAGCAATGTACACAAACTGAAAAATATAAATTCAACACTTGTTTTTCCTCCCACTTTCATGACTTAAAATAAAAGCTCTAATACCCTTTCTATGCACACAATAAGCTTTACGCTCTCAAATCTGTTTAAATCTATGTTAATGAGCACTTTGCCAATATAATCCATAATAAATCCACCTGCCAAGTGTGGCATAACAAGATGCTGATATAACAGCATCATTACTACTCAGGTGTACCTTGGGCTGCTCACAATAAAACGCCATGCTAAAAAATTTAATTACACAACACAATGCCTACACAATACCTTGTACACGATTCCGATGCATTTTATTGTTCTATTTGTTGTGAAAATTCTCAATACCTGACAAAATGAAGGCATATTTCCTCCTTTGCCTCTCTCGACTGGAGTTACCTATCTGCTGTCACCATTCCCTCCCTGTCTTTCATTTGGCACCGCACCTACATGAAGAGGCGGAGCTGTCCACCTGAATATTGATATCTGACCTGTTGAATGTAGCTATCTGAGTTATGAAATGATTCTGTGCTCCCTGTTCTGTTTTCATTTTCTTCACTGATTCTTGGTCAAACGTCTCTGAAGGCTCTGACAGATGGAAAAACGCAAAAAAACAAACAAAAAAAAACCTGTTCTGAAAATCTTCATGACTGACGAAAGTTTTGGACTCACTGTGCAAACATAAATGACACAATGTGAGGTTGTATTTATTTTGAGATGTGCGACAACTTGGGACGAAAAAACTGACTCAGTGGGCAAAGGCCATAAGATGGTCTGGGGCCAGCCACTGAGACGAGTTTCCCTGAGATGGTTTTTGACAGTTTGTGCAAAAATTCTTGAGCTGTGCAAACCCACAGGCCCTGAGCTGGCGTGGCTACACATCGTCTGCAGTTGTGAGGCCGGTTGGATATACTGCCAAATTGTTGGAAACGACATTAGAGATGGCTTATGGTAGTGAAATCAACAACTAATTCACAGGCAACAGTTCTGGTGGATGTTCCTGCAGTCAGCATGCCAATAAGAGTGGCCTTTATTGTGACCAGCCCAAGGCACACCTGTGTAACAATCATGCCATTTAATAATCAGCATCCTCATATGCCACACCTGTCAGGTAGACGGATTATGGATTATGTTGGCAAAGTGCTCACTAACACAAATTTGTGAACAAAATGTAAGAGAACTAAGCCTTGTGTGTGCTTAAAAAAAAATCTTTTATCTTTTATTTCAACTCATGAAAAACAGAAGCAACAACAGAAGTGCTGCATTTATGTTCTATACCACTTAACAAAACAATGTATGATATTTCTAATCTCATAAAGACGCTGTTGTAACAACCCTTTAATCCTGCAAAAACACAGATTAATCATTTAAACCTGCTCTCACCTTCCTCCATGGCCCTGGTGATGGCAGCACACAGGGTCATGTAGCCCGTGTATGTGGTCCCTTTATAGGTCACCTCACACTGTTGAGTTTCCGACTCGGGCCAAAAGGAGAAGTTCATGGTGTCGACCACGAACACCCAGTTCAAGGCCTGCAATGTTGAAAAACACAAATTATCAAGACAGCATTAAAAAAGGCTAGGAACCTGAAACATTGATCAAAATGCTTCAATAGTGCATTGAGTAAGCAGGCAGTTACTGTACTGAGGACACACTGGATAAAAGAATGGATAGAGGAATCTGTTAAAATGGTTTCTCGACTTTGAATTCCTCATTTAGTGGAGATTCACTGTGTGTGTGTGTGGACACAGATGCTCCAGGCAAAAATATTCAATTCACCAGTTGCTGTCTTGAATAATTATTTTCCCGACGTTTGAGTAAATATCAGGAATAATTAACTCCTGAGCTGTGATGACTTTATTTTCTATAATTGTGCTTCTCAGTCATTTATGGCCAGTTTTTATTAAGTAAAGTATAAGAGAAGCCTGGTTCCAGACCAATGAATTAACATCCACATCTCCGATTTCTTCAGTGTGTGTTTACCTGAAGGTCCAGTGTGTGGGATTTAGGGGCAGCGATGGGAAGAAATTGAATATTATACTATACTATACTATACTAGAATGGACAAACCAAACACTTGCTTTAGATAGGGCCACTCAGGTTTCTCCTATACGTGTGGCACCAAGCCCCCTGAAACAGCACTTTGAAGCTAATTTTACAGAGACCAAAGGAGGAATTATAACTTTCGAGTCTTGTGATGCCATTGGGCCCAAAAAGACGTTTTCTCATAGACTTACATTGTGAAAGAGACATCGATAAATGAGTTCATTTATTTTTTGAAGGTCACAACTGTCATGAAATGAGTAACTTCACTATCAGAAGTTGGCAGAGAGTTAAACTGGAGTAAACCGCGCTCAGCTGCTATAAGGGGCCGTACACATGCCGCATATACATTTCAATGTAGAGGCGTCTCAAACTCAAACGCCATCACTGCGTGCACGCGTTTCCGAGCGCCTATATTTCAGGGTGCTACGACTGCAATCTGAGAGTTCAACTTTTAGATTGCAGCAGCGCGTACCTCATGTCATGTGACAAGGAACAACCAATCACATCCAGCAAATATCTTTTCCTTCTTTCAAGAATATCAGTCTGTGGTAAATATGAAATAGAGGTTGATCATTTTAGTTCAGAGCTGCCAGATCTTAACATCTGTCCCACGGACAATTGCCCAATACACACTACAAAACAATGCCGGGAAGAAGATCATCTCCGCACTAAGTAAGTAGGCTATGATACAATGCTCGTTATGGATGCTTAGCAACCTCAGACACAACCTGCCTTCGCACCCTTGAAAGTTGGCACAGCGTAGACAAGAGGAGCTCCCAGCGCTGACCTCACGCTTTCCAGGAGGTGTAAGATGTGGCATATTTATGGCCCCTATGTCTATAGAGTGCTTGCTCTGTGGGCCCCATAATACCAAAGGTCCAAGTAATTTCATAGCGTGGAAATACAAATTTGGCTTCATGCATCACTGAGCAACTTCCATAGGAATGAACGGGGGCCCGCCTCCGATACTGCATCCAGTTCCCTTTATACGTCGATGCTTGGCACATGGGAGAAGTTTCCATTTTGCAAAGTCACCGCTAGATGCCACTGAGTCCAACACACTAGACCTTTAAGTAAAAATAGAAATATCATGACCTAAAAAAACTCCCTTACAAGTAAAAGTCCTGACTTAAGTGAAAAGAAGTAAAAAGTACAGTATTTCCTTCTGAAATGTGGTGGAGAAGTAGTGTAAAATGGAAATACTCACGGCAAGTTAAAATACCTCAAAATTGTACTTAGCTACAGCACTTGAGTATAAAATCTTATTTAAATGTTAAAACTGGTTGACAATTTTTAGGGATTTAAGTTTCATGTCAGCTGTCATAAGCAAAGAATGATAATGTATTGATTGTTTATGTGATAATCCTACAAATTATTTGACGCATGTAGGATTTCAGACCACAATAGCCACATGTCAAACCATCTGACATTTGACACTCTGTCATCTTGTCCATATCACAGCACGGTTAAAGATATGAATCCTGGGCCCTCTTATACTTTATACAGTTCATATGAAAATAATTAAAACCTCATTGTTGTTCCCACTGAACAAAATTTTCAATGCACCACGTGATTCATTACTCAGGTATGCTTAAAAATAATCTGTTTTTGTTAGTGGCCCAGACTGTTAGCAGACTCCCCTGATCAGAGGTGAGCTCTGGAGCCAATGGATTTGCCTTCTTCCAGCCACATGCTGTCAGATCGTCACTGTGTCGGAGGTTGTAGAGCATTTCCGCCACCTTCTGCACTCCTTCTTCCTCCACAAACACATCCTTACTGCGCTCTGCAATGAACTGCCCAGACTCACGAGGACACAAAGGTGGCTCCATGATGGTCACTGTAATGCTGTATATGGAGAGGAAAAACACCCGACAGGACACTTGGCACATGAGCTACAGTTCCTACAAGAATCCGAGGAGATAACTATGAATATACTGATCTTTTCTAACATTCATGTTTGCAAAAAAAAACTTAGACACATTACAATCTCCAGGAGCTGTTTCTAAGAGCATGCATGGATGGGTGCAGGGAGGGGGGTGTGAATGCCTGTGCTCTCTTCATAGTGAAACAGCAATATCCTACATACATCTCTGGGGAAGTGCCATTTTAAAGATTATCCCTGCTTTATTAGATCATTCGAAAATGAAAATATATAATCAAGATGGGAGAGATGTAACAAGGCAAGGACATTTCTACTTTTTTAAAAGGAGAAACTCAGTGTTTCTATGGTGGGACTTCACTCTATTCTCATTTAGGCGCTTTGTAGTGCACAAAACATAAAAGCACTGCACACAGGACCATCTCTGACCAACTCCATTATAAAAAGAACAAAACTAAATTGTATCAAGCTCTTAAAGCTGCCGAGTCTTTTCCATCTATCTGTAGTGTCCGGTGGCTGTGTTAATGATGTGTTCCCTTTCAGACTGATAACAGGATACTGTGACGCACAAACATAGTAGCCTCCTGAATGAAATTCATTTTCACGGTGCTCTTTCTGTGGTGAGTCACATGAGTTACTCTCCACACTAAAATTTAGAAAATTAGTTGTTTTTTATGGAAAGAACAGGATTCTGCGTGGGTCAGTGCATATGGACATCTCGTCACTACGTTTCACTGAAGAGTGGGCGACCAAAGTGCAGGTAGTGGCTGACTGTTGGGGTAGTCATGTTAGCCACTGACTTTCTCAACACTTATACGGACACTACGCCGCTTTCACAGCGGGGAAACTTCTTGTTAAGCGACAATATACGTATTTTTTCATTCATAAGCGGATGTTTTACTGAACTTACCGATGAATGCAGGGAAAGTACACTGCACGCGCGTTGCTTCGTGTTGCCACTACCTGGTTTCCCGCTGCTAACCAATCAGAGCCTCCGTTGTGAGCGCATCATGGGCTGATTAGCCAATCACAAGACGCCAGAAGAGGAAACCGGAAGACAATAACCGTTATGGATACGCAAAAATAAATAAACACTTATTTTCCTCTATCAAACTTGTTTTATAATGTTATATATGTTCTGGGCCGGTTGACGCCCTAAACGTTTATTAATTTAAATTTTTTTTAATTTTAAAATTTGAGTTAAAATGCATCCGGTAACCACCCAATGAACATGAATTTAAATACTGTTTAACAACAGGTAAGCAAACGTGATTGTTTATGGTCAGGTTTCCATATTGTAACAAGAGATCGCCTAGCTGACCGACAGAAAACTAATAGGCAACAATTTCGATAATAAATTGACGAGTAAATATATAAATGTTTTGCCAAACATTTGGAGATTACACCTTATAAGATTTGCTGCTTTCCTATGTCGTATTTGATAGTGAATTTCTGTAGGGCTGTACAGTTTATGAAATACTAAAATCCCAATATGGCCAAGTGAAATATCCAAATCACAGGAGTTGTCTTTTTTAATTAAAGTAAAATGCATTACAAAATACCATTTTAAGTGTTATGGTGCTACAGAGATGCCCAGGCCTTCAAATCATATTCCAGATTTAAGGCATCATGATTGTTTGGCACAGATTGCAGCAAAAACCCTCTTATCATCGTTTATAAATCTATTTCAGTAAAAGTGAAATGCAAAAATTCCCACTGAAATCGCTACTCATATCACAATCTGTCGAAAATAATCGCAATACTTTTTTTTTGGCATATCGTTCAGCTCTATATTTTGGGGGTTTCATAATTTTCTTACATTTTTGACAACCTATAAAACACTTATTAATATGATGAAAATTCGTGATAGTCGTAGCTTTAAATTTAAGCTTCATGAAATGGCAGCTGGACTGTCGCCTGAACAACCACATTAGCCTTTAGTCCAAATGCCATCTGCGCACCGACAAGTGATCCAGCTGCAATGATTTTTACCAAAAAATGTTCAATAAGCAAGCTCATTAAAGATGCAAATTGGTTCAGTAAAAAGTGGCACCATCTTTATTCATTTTACAATTTGACAATGTGAAGTCTACAGCATGGAGAGCAAACAAGTGTAGAGCACAGGAAATTGCAGGGACAAAATAGATAAGTTCAATATCATTTGTCAAATCTCTAATAAAATGTCAAAACAAATTTCTAACTACAAGTTTGTATTATTGAGGAGTTACTCAAATTATTCAGGTTTATTTTATCACACAACTACCATTGATATTCATACAAATTAGTCAGACTGTCCTGTATCATGTGTGAACAAGAATCCTAACTTAAACATCCCCAAGTCCATTGTGAAGGGTAAAATTTCCCACATCTCTATAAAACAAAACAAAAGGTTCAATATGAAAAGAAACGTAGCTTACATTCTGCATGTTGCACAGAGTGGTAATGTGATACGACTGTGTGTGAAGGGACCAATATAGACATGATAAAGCACACCAAACCCACACACGCTGACATGCGCGCACACACACACAGGACAGATTTAAACTGGAGACACACATACACATACGAGTCATAAAAATCAAAACCATCAAAAAATAAAGGTTATGTTTATTTTTGTCTTTGAGGAGACTGAAGAATAATTTGATAGATGTGTGTGTTAGGGAAAAAAAAGCAAAGTGTATCTGATAAACTAATGGACTACACTCTTAAAAATGCAGAACATCTACATTTTCTTTTATGCACAGGAATGTTGGACATTTGTTTCATTAAAAAATACAAAAATAAAATTCAAAAAAGACACCCACAATCCAGAATAATAGTCTGAAGGGGATGTGTTGGACAGGGGAAGAAAGGTTGAGGGAAGGGGGAGGGGGGGGAGGGGGGGGGGGGGGCAATCTGAGTCTGCTTCAATCTGAGTCTCCTGGGTCTACAGCAAATGACCAGAGTACTGCTTCACACTGAAATAAAAAGAGTGGAAAAATAAATAAAATACACAACAAGAAAATTGCAATTCACAAGTCGATGACAGTGTAAATATATAGCTATGCAACTGTGGGAGGATGAAGTCTTGGGAGGAAACGGGTGGGGAGGCAGAGCAGGAAGAGAGACAGACAGACAGCGAGGAAGAAAGACAGGCAGAGAGGAAGACGGGGGAAGACGTGAAACAAGTGGCTGACGGAGAGCAAGGAAGAGAAGGAGGAGGAGGAGGAAGAGGAGGAAAAAGAGGGGTGTGGTTAGTCCTTGTGTCCAAGCAGGTGCAGCACACTGAAGAGGGGAGGGGAGGAAGGAAGAGGGAGGCAGGGTTAGTTACCATGGCAACACTACACTACTCATGAGACAGCGGTGGCAGGCCTACAGCTGGATTAGCATTCGGGGCTAAGCTCGGATAGCATCAACAAGGAAGTAGTGTGTATTATACGTGCCTACTGGTTGCCAAGGGAGACAGAAGAGGAGGAGCCTGTGCTATTTGGCAGACTGTGATTTGTTGTCGGTTGATCTAACTAAAAACAACAAAATCACTAGTCTTCCACACAGCAGCAGCCAGGGGAAGAATCAATCCACTCCCTGCTTCACAGTGAAACGGCTTTGATGGCAAATAGACGTTGCTTATTTTTTTTCTTTTACCAATCATATTCAATGGACGAATGTGACAGTCAAAGAAACTTTTTTTAAAAAAATGCAACATGTACTATTGCATTTGCCTACTCCTTCACAGCCATTTCATGCAAGAGGAAGGTTTGAACTATTTGCAGGTTGCATGGGGAAGAAAGGAAGGGGGTTAGTGGAGAAGAGACAGCAGGCAACAGAAATGCATAACCCAGCAAGAAGTGGGTTTCCTACTATTAGGATGCAATTTCAGAACAACACATTTAAGCATTTACAATCTTAACAATCTATCATCTACATGTTTGGTTCAGTGGGTTGAAAAAGAGGTAAATAAAGAAGGCATATTCTAAATATTTCCCCTGAGTGAGTTTACAAGACAGCACTTTAAAGATGGGTTGCATCAACATACTTTTATGATGCGCCCCATTAAGTGTGAGCTCAGGCCAGGTAAAGAAACCACAGGATGATGTCAGAGGTTTTCAAAGTAGGCTACTAGGCTTGATGAGCACTATTTGATGGGATAAATGGTTCAACTACAACTACGGAGCTGAATTAAGAATTTATACTTCTAATGAGACGGACATCAGTGTAATACTATGAGGCTGTGTCAGAACTTGCCTGTTCTGTAGAAGGTACTGGGCATTCTGGATCTGATCCTGGGTGCCAATAATGGTGATTATTCGGTCCTCAGAACCTTCTAGAGGCTCATCGATCTTGATGGAGGCTCCTGACTCATTGCGGATCTGTTTGATCCGCTGGCCTCCCTTACCAATGATAGAGCCAGCCAGCTGTCGTTGGGGTTCAGAGAAGAGAATGAGAGGGGCGGGGAGGAAAGAAAAACAAGCATGCGGAGAAACACTTTAGAACTGGGATTGCATTTGAGGAGCTTAAAAAGTGTGCTATGTTATGTATAGGTTTAGGAAATATTGTTTTAAATGTTTTAGGTTTCTTAACACTGTGAATATAAAAAGATGAATAATATTTCTCAAAGGATTTTTGTTAATTACACTGAACGATTACTATGAACCACGATGAGTCAATGTGTGGGAGACAACATGACTTATTGGTCCCTACAACTGGAATGCTGTACCAGTCAGCTGCTGCACAAATAACTGACTATGACACACACATACATGACTAAATGTAATTTATATGAGGATAATGAGAGAGTGCAGACGACAAGCTCACATATGGCAATGTAGGGATTTTACTCAGTCTGACTGAATGTCATTTATGACATGAGGGTGTAGTGGGTGAGTTATGCTCATCTTTCTTTGGTTACGTTGAAGGCATTTACTCACATCTTTAGGGATCGTCACTTGTGTGGTGATGACAGGGCCGCCCATATCACTGTAGGAGCCACGTCCACCTGATGTTGAGAGGGAGGGGGTGAAGACCAAAGCAGACAAACACGGAAAAGAGGAGTGTTGAAACAGAGAGAAATTAAGTAGAGTGCTAAAAATCAATACTTGGCTGTCACCAGCAATTTTTTCTTATCATATTAATCAATTACAAAAAAAAAACCTAAGTGTAGAGACTCACCTGACTGGTAGCTATCCCAGGAGGAACTGTTGTCTGAGCAGAAAAGAAAGCAAGAAACAACACTGACTCAGTGATACACATTAAGACAACTTATATCTGTGACGTGTGTAAACAACTGAACTAAACTCAAATGTGACCTGTCATACGTTTCCTAAAGATCTTCTGAAAAAAGCTGTAGAATGATATATAATTAGCTCTGTGTGCCATCTTTAACATTTGTTGTAAACACAGATACTTTCAGTAAGATGTCATTTTACTGGGTTGTCAATAAGAGCACAATATTACAGCAGCCAACAGCCACGATGTGAGCTGCAATGTCCTTCTAGCCACATTGTCACTGTACAGATTGTCATTTTGTCTCAGAGCTCTACACTCAGACAAAATGCTTGATACTACGATATGTTGAAAAGAACATTGAGAGCTGCACACTAACAGCCTTGAAGCCACATTCATATAATGACACAGAAAAAACACGAGGCTTAGTACTTACCATATCCTCCTCCGCTCTGTAAAACACAAACAGAAACACAAATAGGTTACATACGGTACGGTACCACCGATTGGTTTTCATCTTCCTACAGATCCCAGGTGAATGGACGGAGGAGCGTAAGCGCCAATGTATGGATGATGCAGCAGCCTCGTCCATGGAGTAGACTCAACTAAAAGCCACCCAGTTTTCATCCATAAGCCAGACTCCTCCTCCTTCCCTCCCTCCATCCCCCCTTCCCGTCTCTCCTTGCATCTCTATCAGCCCCCATTTTCACCTGCTATTCAGCTGCTGCTGTCACCAGGGCAACAGGCAATTCAAAAAGCTGTTGCTGAGCAACGGCAGGCAGTATCCTGCCAGCTCTCCGAGAGGAAGAGAGGGAGCGAGAGCGGGAGAGAGCGAGAGAGACCTTCCAGTCTGTCAACAAAGCGTTATTATTGCCTAGCAACCAACCATGGCCACCCCCACCCTCCCCACCCCCAACATCCTCCCTCTCTTTGCAGGAAAAACAGGCTGGCCGTGAAAAGTACACAGTAAGAGGGCAATTATAGCTGATTATTATGGGGTGTCTCCGGCTGTGGTGATTATGGTCATTTGGTGGGATGGCTTACACCATGCAAAAACTAGCCTGGATGCATGGATTGGGCTCAGATGAGTGTATGTACGTGCATATGTACATGAGTTACCAGCTACGGTTGTATTGTCAATATGCCGCTATTATCATCACAACACAATGGACAATCACAGCATATTGTCTAGTGCTGGGACCAACCAGTGTGCAAGTCTGTGAGGACGCTGGCGCCCAATGAGATGCTAGAACCAGAGCTGCATGCATTTAGCAAAGGGTCACTAACCATGTTATCGTTATAGCGATCCGGTCTGCCTCTTCTGTCACTGGTGACGAGAGAGTGCCATGGAGGGAGGGAGGGGTGGGGGGGGGACAGAGAAACAGAGAGAGAGATGGAGAGAGTAAGAGAGAGAGATGGGGGGTGGGGGTGGAAAGAAACAGAAAATGCTTAGAAAAAAAAGGTTGACAACATTCCAAAGGAAATTTCTGGTCTAGGTCAAACTGCACACACACGCTGAGCAAGATTACAGTATAAACACATTTCCTCTCAGCCATCTTCCCACACAGTAACAGGAACAGCTCTGACAGTGTTATGGTGAGAGAAGTGACAGGTGGTGGTGATGATGATCAGAGCCAAGGGCTGCTGCTTTTTTTCCCCCCAAAACTGAGCTCAAATAAAGGAATTAGCCGGAGAAATGTGTTTGGAATTATTTGATACTCTTGCCGTTGCTAAGAACATACATGTACAGATGCTACTATCACGTCAAACTACAGCCTTAACATAAGTTCATGTCGCTTATAGCTTTTTAATTGACAGTGTTTCTCTGTAGCCGTGTTGTATTACATGCTGGTGTCATTAGCTACGATGACACGAACACTGAAAGAATGTGTCGAAAAAATGTCAAAAATCAACCCATTATTATCATCAAGTGTCTTACAAGGACGAACTGGCATTTTTCTACAAATAATTTCAGCCATATTTTTTATGTGTTTGCTTTTCATTTATTTGAACATGGACAGCTGAAACAGAACCAAGGTCAGCTCATCATAGTATTATTCTGGCTTTGGGAGATGATGATCTTCACATTTTAGATGTTGCATCGATGAGCAACTGTAAATATCAGAAAAATGGCTTCTCCAGTTACAATCCAGCTTGTGAAAGCACGCCGTTTTGCAAGGGACTCGAGTGACATGTGTCAGCTCCACATCAGCGCATGACCCTCATGCACACACCACCACAAATACTTTCTCTCAACCTGGGAAAAAATGGGAGTGAATAGCAGATTGGATGGGTTTTTAAACACAGGAAAGAGGGGGGTATTACAACATCACTGCAGTTGTCTACAAAGCACTCCAAAAAAGTGGAATGCCAACAGGTGAATAGGGATCAGGGTTTATGCAGGCTGGGGCACTACAGGCAAACAGAGTGGAGCAATGATGCTTGAAAGGCAGTAATTAGTATTGAGAGTTAAGGATATGAAAAGATTACACAAAGTGTTGCTTTCTCAAGAGCTATAAGAAGAAATGGATAAACAGGCATATTAAAGAATAAATGCAACGATAAAAGTAGTAAGAAGGGGAAAAAGGGACATGTAGGAATACCTCAACACTTTGAATCCATCATGGCCAATTATTTGTCACATTTGTGAATGGAAATCATGCTGAACACCTGTCAGCGCTAGTAAATGACTTCGGCTGAGTGTCCACATAGGGGTTTTTTTTCTGAGTGCCAGCATTTGTTTTTAATTCTTCCCAAAAGGAGAGCGTGTATGTGGCCACCTAGAGAAAAGGCGCTGCATCCAGCATCTTTTATACAGATTTCTCTGTAGTTCTAGTGAGCCCGCTTGGAGCACTTCTAGTTAGAAATCGTTGGTGTCGTCACTGTCATTCATTTTCAGGCAACCAATCATATGTTAGATGGGGCAGGGCTCGCCAACCTGGTAGCTTGTGTTGTCAAAATATCAGTTTATTGATAGTGATTATCTGAAACAGTTCAATACTCATTTTCTGCAGTATCGAAACAGCAGTACCAGCTGTGCTTTCCTACTCTCTACAGTCATTCTGCTGTTCTCTGCTGCTAACAAAGAAAAGTCGTGCTTGTCATATTATAGCGTCGTTATATTTATCTTAAATCAAAATGTTTAACTGTATGCCCGAAATGTCAGTTTTAAAGAAAATGGCATCGAGTATCAATATTTTTCCAGATACTGTATCAAAGTTCCAGTATCGTGACGACACAACTGGTAAGCAAAACAACGAAGGAGAAATTTGTTCTGGCCATGTCTGTCGATCCTGAGATAATAAAAAGCAAATGGGCGATGCTAGTGCATCAGCCGCGATTAGAGTGGTTATATGTTGTCAAGATATTGTTGTCATGGAAACAAAACCCATGCGGAGTGTTTTCTTGACGAGGCGCTGGAATGAAGTGCTCCCAAGCGCCCTCCCGGGCACTTTTCTGTCAGAGAAAATGGCTATATGGACACACACCGTTATTTTCACAAGGACCAAAGGGTACAATGCTTCTCTTCAGGAAGCACCACCCAATGGTTATTAGTGCAAGTAATATAAAACAAAAATATTAGAATGTCAAAGTATCCCTGTTTAGAAAAGTTAGGGGTTTGAGGCAAAGATTTGGGGACAGAAACTTACTTTGACCTTTCGTCTGAGCCACGGTACGAGTCATAGTAACGATCATCTCTGTGGGCAAGATGGAGATGGGAAAAAGACACACACACACCCAGACATACAGTGATGAGCACATACAGTTAATGGAATGATAACCATGAATACAAATGTTTCCCAGAGGGGTGCACAGTGTGACACTGGACTACATGCACAATACTGGACTCAGTTTAACCTCTGAATAGACAAGTTTGGTGAGCCTGAATGGGAAATAAGCACCTGAAGAGGGATTGAGCTGTGTATATGTAGATGCAGGAGGAAACAAGTGCTCTAGAAGAGGAACTCTGAGCGGAGCCTAGTATGTCTAAAATATCAAGCACTTCAAACTCAAGAGGTTAACAGGAGTAAAAGGACTCTCAACTTCAAACTGATGAGTGGGATCATGCAGCCATTTAGCCCTACAGTGTTCAGTAAAACAAATAATACATCCAAGATAGTATCTGTATTAGACACAGAAGACATTTCCACTTGTAATGTGAGACTTACGCTTCAGTAAAACAAGTTAAACACAAACTCAATGACATGGCCACGCCTTGGCAGGACTCATGTTTGTGCACGAGTAGAAGAAAAAGCGACAGAAAAAAGCAACAGACTGTAGATCATTTGAGTTCACGTCTTACCCTGCTCTGTGCGGGTGTCCCATAGGCATGTTGCGTCCACGGCCACTCCCCCTGCTGACCCTGCTTGGGTGGGGTGGAGGTCCTCGGCGGGGGCTCATCTCATCGTAATCCCGGCGGGAGGGGGGCATGGGTCCCCGTCCCCCTCTGCTGGAGGGCATTCGGTCAAACCCGCGATCTCCACCGCTGGACCTGCCCCCTCCACGCATGGAGAAGCCTCCCATTGGCCTGCGACCACTTCCCCTCTCTTCAAACATCACGGTGAAACCACCATATTCATATGTTTCGTCATAGAAGTTAGGGTCATAGGGCTGAGCACGGCCCTTTATGGGAGCCTTGAAAGGATGACAGAGGGAGATTAACTGAGCTGCTGAAGTGAATTTGTGACACATAGTTGACAAGAATAGTTACGCTGGGAATAATCTATTAACAACAAATTCTCATAACGTAAAAACTAAATCTCAGTGAAAGAGAATTACGTGTTCTGATTCATCTCCAACAAAATTAAAAAAAAAAAAAATCAGCTAGAGCATGACATGCTGTTGACATATTTGTTTCCTCATCAAGAGCTCTTAAATCAGAAAAAGGATAAAACTTAGAAATAGGCCTCTCAGCCACCGTAGAAGATACTTACTTCAGCGATGAGCTCCAGCATAGTCTTGATACACTCCACCACCCTCTCTGTTTTACCGCCGACCAGCACCACCCGGTCTGTCGACTGAGGACAACACTCCTGAAACAGCTTGATGCTGGTCTTTGTGTTCTGCAGACACAGATCCAGGCGCACGTAAGGATCACAGGAGAAGAGAAAGCCACTATGTGATACAGCAGTTGATTATACTGGAGCAAAAAAGAACTAACTCCAAGCACACATCAAATCACAACCATGTCTTTTGATGGGTAATTCCACATCGTTGAGGTATGTGAAGTATCGCAGGACACAAAAGATTGAGCCAGAAGAATATATAACAGTTAAGAAATCAATTCAATAACAAACACAAACCATACAAAACAAAAGATTAACAGGAGAGAAAAAAAATGATATCCTCTCTGGGTACCTCCAGCTGGGTATAATCCAGTCATTTCATGGAATGTATTCTTGTTACAACCGAAAAACTGGCAGCAACAGAAGGCTGTGTGAGAATCCATGTTGTACATTACTCACACATTTCACTCCGTAAACTGTTTTGCAACTGATTTAATTGTAAAAACAAAAAAAACACTGATCCCTATCCCTTGTATTAACATACCTCTCGGAGCTCCTTGATCTTGGCTCCCTTCACTCCGATGATCGAGCCAGCGAGGCTCTGGTGGATCAGCAGACGCAGCTCACAGTCAAAATCCATGCCATTGTACTGCTGGTACTGAGGGAAACAGTTAGTCTGTTAATGCTTGGATAATCTGTTTAGCTCTCTGAAAGATTCAAACCTGCCAGAAACTTGTTACTTGTAATTCTTGCAAAATCATCCACCAAACACGCACATGACAAGAAGTTAATGTAGAGGGAATAAAGGTGACAGTAAGAATATATTACCATACTTCAGATAATGGGTGGTATATACTCGTACAGTGACAGAAACCCTACTATTTATTTTACATTTTCTTCCACCAATTAATCACAGATACAGGCACATGGCAACAGCGTAATACAGAGCCTCAAAATAGTGTTCAGACACAAGCAGACAGGTTATGCACTACTCAAGTTTAACCTATCTGCATCTTGCCCACTTATTTGCAAGTGAAAACAAGAGGCAAAAATATCAACACTGCAGGCGTACAAAACTGTACATTTTATATGAACTTGAAAGCATCTCTTCAACACTAGAGCTGCAACAACTAATTGATTAGTTGTCAACTACTTAATTAAAATCACCAAATATTTCATAAAATTAGTTACTCTGATTCCTTAAACGTTTATTTACTCTTCTATGACAGTAAATTGAATCTCTTTGGGTTGTGGACATCATCATCTCTTTCATCATTCTGACATTTTACAGACCAAACAACTAATTAGTTAATCAAGGAAATAATCAGCAGATCAATTTAAAATGAAAAAACCATTAGTTGCAGCCCTATACAACACAATGGACATTTACAACATACTGTTTGGTGACTGTTTACATCCACTGTTTTTTTCACTTCAAAATAAATGGTTCATTTCATTGTGTTCAACAGACTTGCCATGGAAAGAAAGTGAAAAAACAAGTGGAACAAGTCCTCACCTCTTCCAGTGTTGGGATAATCTTCAGCAGGATTTCTCCAACTGTCTCGATGTCGGCACTGATGCTCAGGATGCTTCATATTCCACCCACCAATGACAAGGCAGCGCACAGCCACGCAGAGAAGGTGGGGTGGGGTTGGGGGTGCCGGGGCATCCCAGGGAAGGGAGGGAACAACATTTCAGATCAGAGATCAGAGATTATGACACCCCCTTTTTTTTTCCATAAAAAGTAGTCACACCCGTTTTTAACCAACTCGCTACTCAGAGACTGACACGGCTAAATGAACTGTTGAGATCCAGTGTTTTCTAAATGGTAGGTGATTGATAATTCAACACTGTAACTGGGAAAAAGCTGGTACCCAAATAATGCAATGAAAAGAAAACAGTTGTTTGTCCAGAGAAAGGAAGAAAAGAGACAAAATAAAAAAGGGACCCAAAGAAAAGTGACTGCATTTGGTGACCACTGAAGGGGCAAGACGGGGGAGGGTGAAGTCTGAGGAGGATCTGGCAGGAATAAGCACCGAAGGTGCCAGAGACAACTCTAACATCCTAAAGCATAGTTTGGTGGATGCACACCACAAAGATTTTAACTACAAAAACCCAAAATAAGGTGCCTAACACAACTCTGGAAGATCTGCGAGGATAGAGAGAACAAATTAATCCTCTCTGTGAGTGTTATCATTTTTATGAAAGCATCCTGTCTTAAAAAAGTTGGCTTGCCTTTGACTAAAAATTTGATGCTTCATTTGGCCAACAAATAATGAATTGAATTTTGTTGTCTGCACCCACCTAGTGACATAATAAAATAAACAATGAATTTACTGATCAAGAGAACTTAAGCACAGTTTGTACATGGAAGTAGAATGGTAGACAGCTGAGGGAGAGTAACAGAGCAGATTACACCATGGAAAATGAAGTTTGCCACCACTGGAGATGATGCTTTTTAAGGGGATGGGAGAAGCAATAAACAACGTCACACCAGAGAATGCAGGGATGAGAGGGACAGAGAGACAGATAATCTGTACATTCAGTAGCTCCAGCAGTCAGTAACAAAGTTCAGATGAAGCAGAAGACAGGAAAGGAAAAACACACAACACTTGAATCCTAGCTTGCCTTTTGCGTTTCAGAATGGATGGACAATCTGAGTCTATCAGTATAATGAGGGCATCTCAAGGAAAGAATGGGATGGTGCGAGAAGCAGGTGAGCTTATGAGACTAACAGAAAAAAACCAAGAACACCAGTATATCCACTCTGAGGGGGAAGGGAGGTGAAAACGCGGAAGATAAAGGAGGATAGATAATCATCAATGAAAATTTAAAAAAAAAGAAAAAACAACACGTACATATTGCACAGATTATAGCAAAGGTTTAAAAAGACAGTGGCAGATTGTGGAAAAACCCTGACAACACCAGCCTAGTTTCAATGTTGACGTGACTTTAAAAATGGCATATAAAAAGGATGTTGACATGGCTTTTACAGGCTCAACAGGCAGATTTGGACATGAACGCATTTAGGCATTTTGACTCAGGCTAAAAGACTAAGAGAACAGGTAGGTTAAAATACAGTGACTTGACAGAGGCAGGATGACTATTTATTATTCATCTCTTCTTGTTTGTTTGACCTGTAGTCAGGCAGTGAGAGGGAGGAGCTTAGGGACATACCGCTCAGGCCCACTGCTGTCTGGGACTGACACACTGGCATTGTACTGGGCGTGGCATGGGCAGGGGCCAGGGCCATTCGAGCACAGATGTCAATCAAGTAAGGCGCCCATTTAGGGACAGGGCACGATTATGGACAGGGCCAACCAGGGTGTCAGGTGGGCGGGCGCAGGAGGGGCCATCCAGAACATGGGCAACAGAGGAGGAAGTGGGCAAAAGTCAACAGTAAAATAATAAACAAGGGAGAGGGAAGAGGGAAGAGGAATACATTTTTAATATACAGGCTCTACACTGTTCAAACGTGACTTTAATTTGATTCTCTCAGAGATTGGTTTGTCAAAGAGAGAAAAGGAGAAAAGGTGACATTGGAAAATGGGTAATGGCATATTAAGAACATGATAAGTTCAATGTTGGGGAATAGACCAGAGACAGTGAGAGAAAGGGGGAGAACAAATTGTGGAGGGCTAGAGAAAGAGGCAATGACATTGAATGAATTAAGAACTGGTCAGGTTGCCTTAACACTTATTAAAACATACGTATTAGCTGGCGATGCAGGTGACCTCATGAACACCGCACTGTGCCCATTGATTTAAATTAACAAGATTATCAGTGTTGCCACAACAGCATATTTACAATAAATTACCAATATGAAGACATGGACTTGAAATTGGATTTTTGTGCCAAGGGCCAGTTTAGCTGAGGAAATCACATGATGTTTATATGAGAATAAAAAGGGGTTTGTCAGACGTCTTCATGAACAGAGGGCTAATATCAATACAGGCATCAGCTAACCACACCCCTTGTTTACACAGAAGAAAACAGTGCCAAATACCAAATTAAGTTTTTAAACAGTTATCCAGGGTAAATGTTTGTTTAAGAAAAACTGCTGTCCTATAGAGGAGGCTGGGTAGTTTTGGGGGGCTTAACGCCAGTGTGAGGAAAAATAAAGAATAAAAAATAAAAACTCTAACCAAAATAAAAATTCAGGGTGTATGAAATGTATAAAATGTACTCACGTCTGTACGAAGGGCTTTGATGTTCTTGCCGCCCTTCCCAATTACAGCTCCTGCATTCTGAGAATACAGAGAATACTTACAAAAACTGAAAACATAACAAATAAATGAAAAAATCTTAACTATGGTGCTGCAATTAACAAACAAGGTGCCATATAATATTACAATTAGTGTCAGGAAAAGCATGATAACTGCACGAATACCCCCAAAAAAGAGTGGGAATGAATTATTCAAAAGGTAGAGATGTGATCAGGGCAACAAAAAGAAAGCGATAAAAAATGGAGGGGGTATAAAAAAAATCGTCTGACTGAAGGGGTGCACAAAAGAAAGAGACAAAAATATGAATAATCACATAAGGGTTCGACATGAAACGTGAAATGAAAGGGGAGCTGATTTACTTTGCTCTGCAGGAGGATGCGAAGCTCAACCATCTCGTCCGAGTTCCTGGAGCGCTTGAATGATTTCTGCTCATCTGCATCCTCAGCAGGGCGCTTACCTGGCATAGGGAGATAAAAACACACACTGACATCCCTGCATACACATCCCTTGGCTAGATAAAATGAAATAATCAAAAGAATGCAGAAAGCAGTGACAAACACAATTACAAGACTTAGATATCTGGCACTCTGTTTTCATTTTATGAGCTAAATTTAAACTGATCACTGTGTGCAAAACCAGGAAAGACTTTTGTAATGCTTTAATAAAAGAATGAGCACAACTTTGGGAGACAAGACCAGGTACTGTAATAAATATGGCTTATGGTAACAGACAACAACCTCCAAGAGGAATACCAAGTGAAAGATTTTAATCATAGATAAGGTGCACTATTTTCCAAAATCTGAGCTGTAAGAAATCATCAACAACTCTTGAATTGCTATCGTTCCTTTACATGACACACAGATATCAATGATGTACACACAAAACCTGCCAATAAATTGGTGCATTTTGAAAACATAACCAACAAAAAGAAAGCTTTGTTTAATACCGTTTGTCTCTGTGTTGCTGAATGAAGCGTCTTCTTGCTGTTCAATTTCTGTCTCCATGATCTTCTGACAGCGAAAGAGATAGGGTGGGCACCTCAGTCCGGGGAACAGGCGGCAGCAGCAGCAGGGAGAGAGAAGCAGAAAACTGGCCCCTGTGAGCTGTGGCAGTGTGTCAGCATTGTGGAAGAGGGAGAGGGAAAAAAAGAAATAAGACAATTCAAGCTGTGTGCTGGAGATCTGGCTATTCAAGAAGAACCCGGGATGACATGGTGAGAAAAACGAGAGAGGAAAAACTGGCAGAAAACCGGCACTCACCGATATTTATTACAGGGACAAGGGCGTGTTGATAGGCGGAACTAAATAAGCAAGGACCAAACAGCTGCTGCGACCTGTCGGGGAGGGAGAGGCTAGTTGAAACACTCATTTGTAACATGACAAAACAGCTCATTAACAACAAAGTTTGGAACACACAGACTGTAATCACATACACGTTATTTCATTTAATTAATTCTATACTTGAATCGATGTGACTGATATGTGACTGATATGTAACTAACATTACAGGTTGGCTGTGCTAATGAACATTCACCCAGCGGGCGTTTAGGACCGTCAGAATTATCATTACAATGTTGGCAGTCATTGCATGTTAACACTGATATGATTGTTTGGGTGGCGAGTGGCGACAGAGACATACATTTGCATTGCTTCGGAGTGCGACCACAACCAAGAGATAATTTAATCAGCCGGTGATAGACACGTTAACGTTATATTGACGTTAGACACCCACATAACATTAATACTTCGCTTAATGCTATTTCAACACATCGATTTCTCAATTTCAAGCGAAGTTACGTTGCAGCTAACAACTGAAGCAAGTCATTTAACAGTTAACAGCTCTACTGTAAATTATGCTAAATCGAAAACCGAAAGCGAGCTAACGTAGCTCCACAGAAGCTAAGTTACGGACCATCAGCTAAGCTAAGTCGCTAACTGCGGTTGCGGTTACCTGAGGGGAAACGCGTTAGCTGCGTTAGCTTCACCGTGTAGATTTAGACTACTAGTTTTACTAAATGTCGACTGTAACTTACACTCATTTCAACCACTTTACTACTTGCATACGAGGCAAAAATGTCGCTTTGTGTCATTATCTAACACGAGTCGGTTGATAAAACGCTACCAGTCGATTAATACAAAGACCAGCCCGAGCCACTCAGGCTAACGGCTAGCTAATTTCGCCATGTTGCTATAATTTCGGGTTGAGCACAAGGGGAGCTAGCTAGGCCGGCTAATTAGGCAGCACTGCATCACATACAATCTAAGCAACAAAGTGACTGCTAAAGACATACTTCTTTTCACCGTATATGTGCTTTCGACTACCTTAGGCTCAATGTGGCTAAGAAAAATAGGAAAATACCGTCAAAACACAAACCTGCAGTGCAACACCTCGCTCGTCCCCCTTCCTTCTCTACCGAACCTGGAAATGTACAAGTTCAGTCAGAGTGTGCTGATTGGTTGAGCAGAAAGCAAATCAAACAAGAGAGAGTCACGATTGGCTAAAAGAGACGTCAATCACAGGAGGTGAGGCGTTTCCAACGCAACACAGTAAGCCCTATTTCCGGGTGCCGTTAGTTTTATGTGGTTGCTCAAGTTATTCCTGTTTATACGGTGTGATCCGCGAGGTTAATGCTAAGCTATGTCTTTATAAGTACTTGTAGAGACACAATTGATATGTTTAAGACCTTCTCTTGTATATAAGAGCTTAAATGGTTATGTTGTATGGACACAAAGCTAGGGTGCAGTAGCACCAACATAGCTATATGAAGTGGGTTAGTCAACTTTGGCGCCTTGGCTACTTTCCACAACAGCCTCCATACATCTCAGGTAACCTCTATATCAACACGTACTGGAACTTTTTTCCCATTATTTTATAATTCAGTCTTCAGCATGCTATACCTGCTTGCATCTCTCACTCAATCTTTCTTTCTTTATTCTCCACAGTGCCCAGACGTGACCATCTGCAGAGACACAGGGCTTATCAAAGCTGATGTGACCACAGAAATATAACAGAAAGTAATTCTCCTTTGTTCCTGTATCACGATAAACTAATCTGTCCTAATCAATAGATCACAACAGTATCTGGTGTCAAGTGGTTTTGGAGATATAGAAAGAAGATGACCCCTTAACAAAGAAACTCTCTTTAAGCCCTCAGGGATTGCATGTAACATTTGAACCACCACTTGTATACTGAAAGCTATCATGTACAAAATGTGTCACTGCTTATGTGAAATCCAGAGGAGAGTCATCACTGATAACGTACTGTTTTTATATAATAACAGTTACCAGTGGAAAGGATATCAGGAAGTGGCCTAAGTCAAACACACACAAAGGAAGAGGATGGCCCCTCAGATCCAGGCAGTGGTCCATGCTACCCAAGCCTGGCTGCGGTCCTCCTGGCACGTCCAGGTGCCCTTTGCCTGGCTGGAAGCTTGTGTGGAGTGGCTGCAGGAAGAGGCAGGAGGAGCTGGTCGCCTGTCACAGCAGCAAATCAACCAACAGGTAGGCAGGACGAAGGTCTAACTGTGCAGCTGAAGGCACGATGGTCACAGACTAGAGTTTGCTCAGTTGTCATGGAGATAGCTTAGTTGTAACTATGACGTTGTAAGTATGGACTTGGGTCATGTGATAACAGGTGGTCATATGTAGGGAGAGTGAATAATCTCCTCAAAATAACAGACTGCTTGTGTCTCCTTCTTTCTTCTATGAGATTTAATTCCACTATCCTTCCATGCTAAACTCAGAGCACAATATGAGCAGCTATTTTATTTATCATGGCATCCCATATTACCTCAAAAGATGCTATACACAGTGTGGGAACCCTACACAAACATGCAGTGCACAGAGACCACATCTCATTGAACCGTGGTGCAGACAATCATCAAAAGCCCACAACCACTGTTTTACCACTGGACCCTGAGACGAGGAAAACCACGCTACAGTGGGTAGTGATCAGCAAAAGTGGGTGATTGAAAAGCGAAAGAACACCTCCTGGTCTGACAAATCCTGGTTGCTGTTGCAACACGCTGATAGCAGGGCAACATTTTTGTGTAAACAGCATGAATCCATCCTGCCTGGTGTCAGCTGTACCAGCTGGTGGTGGCGTCATGTGGGGTATGTTTTCCTGCATTTACGCATCATTTGTACGCCACAGTGAACCTAAATATTGCTGTTGAACAGCTGCGTCCCTCCATGGCCAGAGTCTATTCCTCTTTCTCTTTTTTTAATAGATACTTGGGAAGGATAATGCTTCATATCTCAAGGCACAGATTACTTCCTGATGGTTCCAGGAACATGACAGTGATATCAGTTGATTCAAGCGGTCAGCATGGTCACTTCACCTGAGAGAGCACTTCAGTGTTGTAGATTGAGATGTTCAAATCACTAATAAGGGACTTTATGACAGTACTACTGAGTCACCATGCCTCAACATTACTGTGATAGATAATACTGAGTCTAATGAAATAGGTCTTGTGGTGGGAAATAAACTTGCTGTAAACTGCATGATGTGAAATTTTAGGCACTGGACCAGTGGCTGTTGACAGACCTGAGGGACCTGGGCCACCCTGTTCTCCCTGAGGGTCTCTCTCAGGCCCAGAAGACTCAACTCAGCGGCACTTTCTGTGTCCAGGTAAAGGCTTGTAGATCAAATACTTCATGCTACATATATTTTATCTCATACTTATTGTTCAATTTTATGTTACAGACAATGCCCCTTGATCAGTAGCTGCATGTTTCACTCACAAATAAGATCAGCATTTCAGCTAACTGTCATGTACAGTACTGTGTATCTGTGTATCTGTTTACAATTGAAGTGTCAAACATTTCATTAGATATTTAAGAAATTCAAATGCAGGGAAAACATAACATAATCAAAGGTCCCACTCTGTTTTAGGCTGACTCATTAATAGACATCAGCCAGCCTGCGTACAGTCAGCTGCAGAAGTGGAGGGGCTCAGACTGTGGCAACGACGAGGTGTCTGCTGTCACGCAGGCCACCCAGAGGCCCTGGGAAGCCAAACCAACCCGTATGCTACTATTGCAGGTCAGAGGCATGTGTGAAATGAAATAGGTATATAAATATACATCCCTTGAATTTTGTGCTTGGTAAGTGATATCACTTTATTTGGATAGTCAGCCCAAAGATAGTTTATGGGGTACTGGTAACATTTCAACAGCTTATTAGTTGAGATTCAACAAGTCAACTGTTTTACTATGTCTGTGGATGTTTAATAAATTATCTACAGAGTATATGTGGCCATTATTAACACACCTACACTGAGCTATTCACTCTGCAGCATAGCTTCAATGAATAGTTCTAGTTCAACTAGATTATTCTGAGACTATGAAGTGAATTGTCACATATACTCTAAAGATAAACATCTACAGGCAAAGAGAAACAATTGACTTGTTGAATCTCTACTAATAAGCTGCTGACTTGTTACAAACACAGTACAAACTATCTTCCTAACATAGAGCGAGCAGGCGAACTCTGGCAGATGGAGTGAAAAGAAGCGTCCAGATTTACTACTAGTGACACCAACATTGAGGGAGTCAATCAAGCCTTAAACGAGACTAAGCAACAGCATGCTTTTGCTCTGAAAATAGATAGGAGGTTTATGGAGCTTTGCCAAAAAAGAGCCAGGGGAGCGTTTTTTCTAAGCAGATGCCACATCGCATACCCTGCGTGGTGACATGCGGAGCAGGTTCGGACATCTTCATCGGGAAACACTGAAACAATCTGATGTTCACTCGCTTGTATTGCATTAGGTTAAGAAAGGCTAGGAATAGCTGTCATAAATTAATGCCCAACTGCACCAAGCAGTTGCATTACACGAACAGAATATGTGATACAAGTCGGCCGTCTGTCAACTCAGACAACCTGATAGCTCTGATGAACGGTAATCAAGAATTTTCAACCAAGCTCATTTTCAAAAAACAAGCAAAGAACAACAATCAAATTACGAGTACCTGTAATTGGTATGTTTGTATGCGTGTATTTTGAACTCGTGGCTTTTCCATCAACACTGACTTAACAAAGCATTGTGAGTGTGTCTTAGCACTTGCACGGCTCTCAGGTTAATCATCAATAATTTCCCTACTGTTTATTCACTCACTCACAGCAAACAAAATTAATTAAAATTAAATTAAATTTGATGAAATTGTTTGTAGAACTTCACAACTTGTCACTCGACTGAAGGTTAGTGCAAGGTTTCCATTAGAGATCCATGTAGCAGAAAACTCACATTGTACACACACTGGTAGTGACTACAGAGTATTTTACATTACAAATGCAGTGTTACATTATTCACCAGTGTGTACAATTGTCCTCAGTGAACTGTCCAACCATCTTCTACGACCAGGCTTTGTCTTCATGTGTTCGGTTGGGTAGAATAATGAAGACTTCTGCTTCTCTTCCTAACTGAATCAGAGTGGACAATCAGTGGGAGCATATGAAAGAGTAAATTGCTGGAATATAAGGCGCAGACTGTAATTTTCACCTTAAGTAATACACTTGTCGCTGCTCTATGGTTTCTCAAGAATAGTGCTGGTGTTGCTTAGAAACGTTGCAATGGCTTTTTCCTTTTTTTTTTCTTTTTTTTCTTACTGTGTCTGAGACCTGAAGTCTCACAATTCTAGGAGTCACGAGATACAAAGAGCCATGGTAATTTAAAATGCACTGGAATCACTGTCCAAAATCACTGGAACAATTTTCAAAAATAATAATTTTGAAAGTCTGTGTTTGAACCAGCAGTAAAGTTAAGCTAAGCATCCTACACCGTGACTTACAGTGTGACTTACAGTGTGACAGTATGTCGCTGGTTAAAATGCATGAAGGTGTTTTAGTGTCATTTGTTGTTCCACTTTCAGAATGTTTAACAATGCAGTGAAGCAAGGTCTTTTGTAATATTTTCAAAATGTAAGTCTGTAATAATTACACAGTCATCTCCCTGTTCAGCTGTTTGTGGTCAAATACACCATCTCTGTTGTGCAGGTGACAGATGGAGTCCAGAGCTTGGAGGCCATGGAGTATCAGTCGATCCCTGCACTCAGCACAGCTCTCAGGTTAATCATCATCATCTCTGAAATGTTTTATTATTGGATTTTTTTCTTCCTTTCTTTTTACATCTTTCCAGCTACTGTGTCTAATGGTACCTAAAAGAAACAGAGGGACTGCTGCTACTTATGTGAGGTATTTTTTTAGATTTGGTTGGAGATGTCATGAAATCAAAAATGAAATCAAAGTTTCTCAAGAATTAAGAAAATAGGAGTGACTTTCTGGAGTTTTTGTACCATATATTTTTGAGAATTAAACTATATGTTTAATTGTTGGCTCTTGTCACCCCCAGGCCTGGTGTGAAGCTGCAGCTGCATGGGCAGATGGTTTGCAGACTCGGGATGCTTCTGTTGGGGCCGACCAACATCAAGGTCCTGGGTGGTGAGGTGGAGGACCTGGTGGAGAGGAATAAACAGGTAAATTGTTGGTTTCCCTTGCTGATTTGAGATAACACATCTTTGTGCTTTCTTTTCTTTTTCATTTAAAACAGCATTTTGACATTAAAGCTACAGTTGGTAATTTTTATAAGAAATAACTCCATCATATCAGCTGAGACTGTCACTATATTCACACAGCATTAAATTAGAAAGATAATTTGTGGAAAAATTATTCCTCTTCCTACTTTATTGTCCTACATTTCTAATTTACTTTACTGCACGTGAAAGAAAGCAACCAATCACAACTGAGGAGTCACTAAAACAGCTGTCAATCATGTCAATCACTGCAGTCAAACAGTCAAACTAGGCAGCACTGATCAAATATGAATCAAGATTATGTTGCTGCATTGCCGGTTTCCGCTTTAACTGTTTTCAGAAACGTATATTTGTGTACTGTTTAGCTGTAAAATGAGAACGTTTGTGACCCGGCTGCCATGTTGGATACAGTTAAATGGGAGTACCAAGCACCACCCACCAACTAGAACCAATGTTCTGTGTCTACAGCTAAACAATACACTAAAATATGTTTCTGAAAACATTTGAGGAGAGAAATAGGTAATGCAGTAGCAGAAACTTGGTTCATATTTAATCAGCGCTGCCTAGTTTGACAGCTTGACCGTAGTTCGAGCAGTGATTGACATGATCTACAGCTGCATAACAGACTCCTCGGCTCAGATTGGTGGTGCTGACCATGCTGCAGGGACAACATGATTATTTTTTTTTCACAAACCTTCTGTCTCACGTACTTCTTTCAGAATATAGTGACATTCAGCAAATATGACACAATGTTATTTTTAGAAAAGTTGCATACAGATGTGTGTACAGATCCTGTGGTATATTTCTATACTACTATGACAGGGCAAGATTCTGTGTCGGACGCTGGGACTTCCTGAGGAGGAGCAGCAGGAGGGGGAGGAGGCTCCACCAGCACCACAACAAGGTATATTTAATTCAATTAGACAATTTAGATGTTTATAAAATAAGTCATGTTGAAGACTGGTAATGGATGCCTTATATGGTAGTTTAATTTACCCTTTTTAGGGTTGAAAATAATCATGCTACTTTTTGCTTTCTCCTCAGGTAACCAGGAAGTGGAGGACCTTGAGGTGGATGACACAGAGTTGTTGGCGGCCAGTCTGGAGGCCCAGGAGGAGGTGGAATGGGTTCAGATTGAGCCTGTTCGAGACAGTGGCTACAGGACGCTCAGTGTGACCTCCACTCAGTCCTTGAGAAGCTCCACTGTCAGGAGCCTTGTATCGACAGCCTCATCTAGGTGAGTGGTTATCAACGTGATGTCTTGACATTTTAAGCTGGAACTCCGCAGTGCTCAACGCCGGGCAAATAAACCTTGACATTTTAAATTTTAGCATAATGTTTGCCTTCAGAAAAAATATCAGCATTTATCTTTCAGCTACTTTAGGGAGCGTTTAACACTAACTCTACACAATCTTCCTGACTTCAGGCTGTGATCAAAAATAAGACTTACAGGGACAGTTCACCCCATAATCAAAAATCCATATTTTGTCTCTTACCTGTAGCACTAGGCGTCAGTCTAGATTGTATTGTTGTGAGTTGCCAAGTGTTGGAGATATCGACTGTAGAGATGTCTGCTTTCTCTTGAATATAATGGAACTAGATGGCACTCGTCTTGGTCAAATGTAAAAGAAAAAAAACAACAACTCAGTGCTTACATCTCACACTGTCACAAGTGCGAGTCACTCATCCATGAGTAGATATACTCATGGAGAGTGAGAAAATGGTTCCTACATGGTACAGCTTTTGATATCTGATTTGAAACTATCTTGGACCTGCATGGTAAATGGGCCTGCACTTTCTAGTCATCTGACCACTCAAAGCAATTTTTACACTACGAGTCACATTCACCCATTCACACATTGGTGGCAGAGGCTACCATACAACCACCTGCCACCTGCTATTCAGTTTTTAACACACTCACACATTGATGGAACAGCCATCGGGAGCTTCAGTATCTTGCTTAAGGATATTTCGACATGCAGACCAGAGGGGCCGGGGATTGAACTGCTGATATTCTGATTAGTGGATGACCTGCTCTACCTTTGAGCCACAGCTGCCCATCTTGTTTTGTTTTGGGGGTTTTTTTCTCAAAATTATTTTTAGCTCGGAAAAAATGTTTTTGGCAAGAGCAATATATTCCCATGTCATTAGACTTTGTCATTTGGTTGTGACGTTGGGTGATCATCAAGTCTCTTCTGTAGTGGAATTAACATCATGTTATGCATACATACTCTTATTGTGATGGCTCACCAGCAAATGAAATAGAATGCTCCCCAATGTATGTAATATTCAGTCATTGTGCAAAATAAGAAAAAGCATGTTGGTTGGTTCTGATGGTTTATTTAAAGCCGATATTGGCCAATACTGATGATGTACCCATATTATCTGCATGTCGGCCAATCCCGATAGATCATTTTGAAGCCAATACCTACAGATACCGATGACGTGCAAACATTATTGTGCATCCCTACTGACGACAGATGATATTTTGTGGTTATAAGTCGTATTGTTCGGCAATGAGATTCCAATGTCTCAGACCAATGTCATCCTGACATAGAACAACAACATTTAGTTGTAAGGTATGGAAAATAAAACCCAACGTCTGCAAAAGGCCATGATATTAACATCCACACAATGTGATATTCTAATGTCTTTAGACATTTAAAATATCGTTAACCCAATTTTCATTTCAACCAAAATTTACCACGGCCTGACATAAGAGTCCAACTAAACTCTCTGATGTCATACTGACATCTGGTGCCAGCTTGGTTTGAATTGTGGGGGGTATTAACACTGTTACAAACACATGCTGATTTAAAGCTGTCTTAACTCAGTCCCACATTTTTGGCCGGTTTCTTGCAGAAGTGAAGCCTCTGAACTCTCGAATAGAAGTGGTTTCAACCAGAGCAACAGAGGTGGTTTAGTCCAAGGTCATCGCTATGGAAACGAACAAGAGGATTCTGACCTCTCCATTCAACAAGAGATCCCAGATCACAACATGGCAGACGAAGACTTTCCTGATGAAGACTTTGACGATCTTCCCCTGGACGAGTTGGACAGTGTGATTTTTCAAGAAAGTCTAAATGTTGCTGCACAGTCTGACAGCAGTCACAGAAACACACCACACAACAACAACAACAGAATAACAGGAAGTCCTAACAGAGCAACAAAAGCCCAAACTGCTCAGTTTGAGCAGCACACTTTGGATGGCTCTGGGTCAAGGCTTGGTTATAGCAACTCCAGATCCACCACACAGAAAAGAGACCATCAAGGCTGCGCTAAAGGAGCTACAGTGAAGTCCTGTAACCCAGCAGCAGCTTCAGGGCCAACACATGACTTAGAGGTTGTTACTAATGATGAGAGCGATTTCATGGATGAAGATATGGACTGCCTTCTGGCTGAGGTAGAAACTGGGATGCCAAATCAGCTCCCTGTTCAACAAGGACCCAGTAGAGACAGAGAGAGCGCCACCAACAAAACAATAACATCAGGTTCAAGTTGCAGACTTGCTGGTGACTCATCAACAAGTTCTATTAAGACAAAACCTGCATTTGAGAGCTTGCACACAACACCCCAGGGGCAAAATTACACCTCAAACAATATGGTATCTGATAGACCATCTGGCAGCTCAGTCCCTGCTGTCACTTTGACCTCTCCACCTTTCACCTATTTGTGCCTGCTAGAAGAGACAATGTCCAAACCACACCCTCGCACCACAGAGATCCGTGTCAAAGCTTTCATTGTGACTCTCTTGGGGAAACTGAGCAGCAACAGCGGTCTTTGGAGCGTCTGCGCCACGATATCTGATGGAACTGGTTACCTGGACGTGGAGCTGTCCAATGAGGTGTTGACGGGCCTGCTCGGCTTCTCTGTGGCGGAGAAGGGGGCTCTGAAGCGTGACCCAGCCAGGAGAGGTGAGCTGGACACTGGGATGAGGAGGTGTCAGGAAGGGCTGGTGGACATGTGTTGTGTTATGACCATCGTGGTTGAAGCAGGCGGCAGGAAAGCTGTGGTGACCAAGGCGGACCCCGTCAATGAGAAAGTAGTCCAGGAGCTTGAGCAGAGGGTGAGAGAGAGGAGAAAATAGACACGGAGGAGAGGTTGGGTGGGGAGTGGGCGATAATGAGAAAATTACGGGCAACAGAAAACTATATTGGCCTTAAGCAGAGATGGAAAATTGAATGAAACTAAGGTGTTTTTTTTAGGACTGGTCATCAGCCTTCCCTTCTGCTTCAGATTTGGAGAGCAGTTGTGTTGTCATGCGTCTCATCTGCTGTAGGTGGATGTGAGTTCTGTCATTTGTCATTAGAGGATTTCATTCATCTATTCGGGGAGTGAATTTCTGCTTGACATGCACTGCATTGCTCCCACGCAAAGTAAACAGATCTATAACATCGACGCATGTGTATAAACGATTGGTCATCAACATATTAAGTCAAACTAGTCAGAGCTGAGCATCCCAAATTGTATGTAACATTAAAAACTAAGAGGAGAAGTGTGAGGCGTGTGAGGCGTGTGAGACGAGAGAAGGGAATCGGGGGAGAAAATAATTCATATTCTGATTGTTGTAATGAATTGCCAGCCTTTGCATTCATTCAGTACATCCATTACTTCTGACTGAAAAATGATTGAATATCCAAGGGCAGCGTGGGTCTTTAATAAACTCCCCCAGAGGAGAATGAGAGGAAAGGGAGATAAAGGAGAGGCCATGAGCTTCGATTATTTTTGTTCATTATGAAGCCTCGTCTGTGTTTTTGTCTTTGATGAATACATATACCGCAGATTTGATGCTTTGCCTTAATTCTCTGTATATTGAAATAAAATTGTTTTAAAGGTTTTATGTCATTTTCTGTTGCACACTTTGACTAATAAAACATGCTTCAGCTTCACTGCTCGCTGCTAATTTTATCTCTCCGTCGCTCCTTGGTAAGTGAGGATTGTATTCCTCAAGAATAACAAGAAAAAATCAATAAGCGGACAGAGAGGCAGTGTTCCATTTGCTTCGTAATAGTCTTATTAAATGCACCTTTGGGATATGCGCCGTTTAAGCACACATAATAGTAATTAAAAGTAGCCCTGCAGTATTATCTGGTCTAGAGGTAGAAACGTGTCTTCGACAATTTGTACTACTCAAATTAATTTGTGTCTTGCCTGCCGCCATACAATATAATTAGGCATCTCTTATACTTTAATGTTCTTGGTGTGAAAATGAGCAAAATGCAGGCTAATAAAGGTACCGCAGTGGATGTACGTTATTACATACGTGTGCTTATATGTGTGCGTCTGTGTGTATTCGTTCAGTAGAGCATATACATGTTACTGCCGTGGCGCTGTGTGCACTTCCATTCAGGTAGCTGGTCTCGGTTCATTAAGGGCTAATCAGGTTGAATGTCTAAATCAGGACCCTGCTATGCATGTCGATAACCTGTTACGTGCTAATGAGGCTGGATACAACGGGAGGGGGAGAGAGGCAACCCATAGGGAGGGACAAGTGGAATAAATATTGGGTGATAGAGTAAATGAAACAAGAGGGGAGTGTTGTCTCGGTTGTGCTGCAGTCAGACCTCACTGTATACACACTGTAACATGTCATTAATGACAGGTGGCTGTTATGGTGAGCACCCAGTGTGGCTGTGTTCAAAATTCTATGACAAAATACATGTGTGCATGTTCAACAGGTCTATGTAGTCTGGTTTTACATAGGCAAGAAGAGGAACTAACAGAACGACCTGCCCGTGGAAGTCAGGCCAGCAGTCAGTGATCTCTTCAGATTCCTCTCTTAAAACATACTTTTATCAGAGAGCCTTTCCCGATTTGACTTGAGTTTTAATTTGCTTTAAACTGTCTTTTATTTTCCCAGTTTTGAAACATATTTTTTTAAATCCAGTTTCATTTAAAACCTGTTGATTTTATGACTAGTCTGTTTTATTTTGTGGTCTTGTGAAGGACTTCATTATGCTGTTGAAGAGGACTCTTTAGGGTGCACTAACACAGTGGTTTCAAACTGGTCCAGCCCCAGGGTCCAGATTTCTCCTTGGTCATCAGTTCAAGGTCCACACAATCTAATATATTAAGTGTCATATTTGCATTTGGCCATGTGATCAAGCTAGTTCGCTGTCTCTGTCAAGTAGCTGTCCGTTAGTCAGTCACAACAGCAGAAAATGGCACTTCAAAATAAAAGCTTTGTGCCAGAAATTCACTGTATTTAAAAAATGAGGTGTGTTTTTAACAAGCGTCACACATTTGTGAGTCACTTGCTGTTCATTCAGAATGGATCTGTGACCCACTTTTTTTTTTTTTAAGCACAAATTGTTTTATAAGTCAAAAGAAGCTGCATCTAATGCAGGACTCAGCAAGAGGGATTTCCTGAATGCCTGCGCCAAATACAATGCCATGCCAGGCTAGTTGATCTAGCAGCTCACGTGTCCAGTCGGGTGAGCGTATTGTTACCACATCAGGAAAAAAATTATGGATCAGTATTATGTTATAACGTGAAAAGTTTATTGTTCAAACAACAAGTTTCTCACGTTATAACAATAACAAATCACAACCGGAGTTTATGGGTGCACCTCCTCCTGAGACCAAATATTGCATTATAATGTGGAACTTTTAATGTCCTAACAATATAAATTATCACCCAATACTGTAAAACTTTTCGCGTTTTTACGATATAAGCTATCACGTTTTAACTTGAAAATATATTGTAATTTAATAATACTAGCCCATTATTTTTTTCCTGGTGTGGCAGCAATACGCTTCCATAGGCGAGTGCTACCAAAGAATTTTAACAGGTTTTTTTTCCAGAACCGAACAAAACAAGTTATATAGGGACAAATAGATTTCTAACTCACTTGCCCAACCACACAATTAAAAATATAAATCATGAACACTGAACAGAAGCCGTGCAAAGTAACAAGCAACAGCAGAGCATCAGTACAATACAATAACACAACAACAACAAATAGCATGTTAGCACAAACAGACATGCAAGCAACATGAAGCACCAACACACAGATTAGCATTACACACAGACATGCAGAGCAGAAATAGAAAGTAAACATGGATAAAACAGAAAAGTCATTATGTATGGTCAAATTCACTAACACACAAGCCATGTGACAGAAAGTTACCTTTGCTGTTAATGAAATAGATATTTCATACATACCCATGCAGAGTTGGCCGCCTGGCAATGGGCAAGGACATAAAGCAACTTAGCAGCAGGTTAGCTAGAAATAATAAGAACAGTGTTTCGGTGAGCAGTGTACTATGTTGATTATAAATGTTCACATAATTGATTGTCCAAAAAGCAGGTCTTGAGCCTTTGTTTGAAGGTGTGATAGGTGTTAGCAGCATGGGTCTCATTCTTGAGGGGGCACAACATTTCTTGCATTCTGTCGGCCATCTTGGTTTTGAGAGATTTGTGTTGCACTGACGCTGTCATGACACAACAGGGTCCACTGTTGTGTTAAATGCACCACATCATCAAAACCCATGTATATACAAGAACAGGCTTTTTAATAGCTGTCCATTGTAGTGACCACTAGCCTATATGCAAAAGGGTCAGAATTTCTAAAAGGAATATTGTTGGTTGTAATTATGGCAAAGATCAAAAGCTATGACTAATAATCGATCTCGACATCAGAACAGTTTTTCTATGGCAGTTTCAAATGTCAGTAATGATTTTATTGCTCAACTTTTCAGCCTCTGTGGACGACAAGTCTTTAACGTGCTCAGAAAAAATAAGAGAACTGGACGAACTCTGCTGATGAAGATCACGTGACTGATCGTAAGATCAATTTTGTCAGCTGTTTTAGTGTTCTTTGTTCTTTGAAGGCACTTTTTAGGATTAAAAGACAATTGAGTGTCAAATAAAGTCAAGCAATATATTACACGATGATATAATGTGAATTTACTGTGCTGCATAAGTACTGACAACACATGAATGTTCGCTTGCTTTGGTCCGAGTCACCTCAAACATCTGTAACATTTAAATGTTTAAATATTAGGTTACCAGTATATATCAATAATTATGGTCCATAAATATAATATGTATAATGAAATAACACCTTTCAAGGGGCCATTTTGCAGAGTGGCATATTTTATTTTTTATTTTTTCAGTTTATTTTTGCTGATGACACCCTTGTACTACATAAGCAAAATGTTAAATGCCGGACTTTTACTGTGACAGTGTTTTAAAACCTAAGTGAAGCATCTGAGTACTTCCTTCACCACCACTTAAGTATATGAATATGAAAATGATATATATAAATATAGCCTTTAAGGCAGTAAATTACAGGACGGAAGTTGGCAGGGAACAAGCTCGGCAAAGAGAACACGAACCTCAGAGATCTTTTATGAAGCTTATGACCTTCATCATTTCCTCCTAAGTGTATTACATGTGCACTGTGGGTCTGGGGTTCAGTGAGAGGCTGGACTGCATAGTCTTGTGAGGAAATTACAATTTTTGAGTCTTTAAAAGTTTGTCATGCAGCGGCACATGATAAATGACATATTTCAGAAGCAGCATGAGAAAGTGCTCGACCACCCTAATAGCTTTCCATTTGCAATATTATTTCCGCGATTTTAGTCTTCCACTTCTGTCTCAGTCCGGAGCGGTAGCAGGGAGAAAAATATGCTTTTTCATTCCCCTGTGAGTTTGGATGTACCTTTCCAAATTGCAGATAGCAGGCGAGTGGAGGAGACTGAGGCAGGGGGGACGGAGCACTGTGCTAATTTCTCTAATGCTCATATACAGCTGCACTGTACCTCTTTGGTCATTACAAATATCAATGAAAAAAAATACATGAGCAATCCTAATCCCCCTCCTGCTGCAGCAGATGTAATTTTCTTTGGCCTATTACATTTAGTAATGAAAAATCCACTTAGACAGCTCAACCTCTCTTTTAGGCCTCCATCAAAATGAGCAAATGGTTTCTCCTCATGGCAAAAACATACCTCTTTACGTGTGTGCATGTGTGTGTGTGTGTGTGTGTGTGTGTGTGTGTGCAGGCTTGAGGATGTGAATCATTAAAGGAATAGAAAATTATGAGGAGCTCGGACTAAGGTAATAATAAAGTACCTTCCTACTTTGTTTTGGCTCATCTGGATGGATGTAGGGGATGATTATTGTGGTTTGAAAAGAAACAAAGAAAGGACCCAGTTTGTGCTCATATTGAAGTTTCTAGGTGTTTTTTTTTTATCTTAACTGAGAAAAGTAAATATTGTATATTAATTAATTCATTTTTATCATTAAGATATTTCAAGCAATTTTCTCCAGTATTACAAAGTTAAATGTAGCCTACAGCCACTCTATAAACACATGCATATAATTATAATATACGATCGATTGTAACGCAAACAAATTTGCAAGTAGAGCAGAAATGATTCAGTGGTGGAAGAAGTACTCCGATATTATTTAAGTAAAATAACAACAGTGCAGAAATACTAGTGGTCATGAAAAGGTTTACTAAAGTAAAAAGACAAAGTATTAACATCAAAATATACTTAAAGTATCAAGAGTAAAACTCGTTATGCAGAATGACCCATTTTAGAAACAATTGCATCATGGGATAATAATTATTGATGCATTTTTGCAGCAACATAATTGTTTGATGTAATTTTAATGTTACTGCTGGGTAGCTGAATATATAATCTTCCATCATAATTATATTTGATAATATATTGTATAATGGATCTAAATCTTTAAAGTAATTTGTTACTAAAGCTGTCAAATAAAATTTTGAGTAAAAAGTATAATATTTGGCCTTCGAAATGTACCGGAGTAAAAAAAAAAAGAAGCAAGTAAAAAAAAAACAACAACTCAAAATTGTACTTAAATACTACTTTTCACAAGTTCTTGTAAAACGTCCTGGTTGGGCCAAGAGCAGCTTTAGCGGGTTTAGTTGTGTCATTACATCCTCCAGTTTTGATCTTCAACTCTTTGGGGGCCACCCTGATTGTGGGCGCCAGACCGAGAGGATCAATAACTTTGACATATACGTATGAAAGATCAAAAATCCTCTGGTTGCAAACAGGACAAAAACATGGCAGTGGGGACACCGATGCCTCAGCATGTTTCAGGATATGTTAACAATCTGTCTTAAAACAATATTCATATGCCCATACGGACACTAAAACAGGTTGTGCTTGATGTAATTATTCCTTCTGTTTATACTGGCCATTTAAAGATCCCTAAGATCCTGATGTGCTTTCATGTAGTAGAAGAGGGATAAAATCCACTGTAACTTAGAAAATGTACCTTCATTGCAATGGGCCAATTTGCAGCTTTTCTAATTCTAAACCCTAAAAACACATAGGTAAAATATATTGTTGAATATATTTCAATGGTCAAGCTAATGTTGAGCACATCCCCTCCCTTGACATAGAATGCAGAAATAAAGCTGTTCGACACAATGGGCCACGTGTAGCAATTGCTGGAGTCAACTCCAGATGCACCAAAAGTTCTTCTCTTACCCGATGTGCTGAATGATGAATCCCACTTGATTATAAGTAACCTATATTGGCACAGGTAACGCCCCCGAAACACTATATAAGGGCAGGTGTTATGCTCTGTGCAAATACTCTGGCACATGCCTATAGAAACCGCAGAGATACCTCCAGTAGAGGCTGTAAGAACAAGAAGAACTTCTACAGCAGCGAAACCTACGAACTTAAACATGATATTCAAGAGTGCGTTACAGGAAAGTCAAAAACTGAACAATGACAAAACATTTGTGATGCAGGAACTGTTAGAGAGATGCACTTTAACTTAGATTTAAATAAAGGTTTTAAAATCAGTGCTCTTGGTAATCCGAAAAAGCTCAGCAAACATTTATCTGTCTGATCAAACACATCTGTGTGATTTAAAAAAAATAATTTCTCTGCATAAGGCCTGGGTGGCTAGATCATCCAACAGCAGTATGAAAGCTGCTCAGAAGCTGAAGGTACACAATATCATTCAAGGGTTTTTATAATCTTAATTAGGATCAATGAACCAATATTTCATAAAGGTCCAGTGTGTAAGATTTAGGGGGATGTAATGGCATCCAGCAGGACTGCAGAGTGCGACCAGCTGAAACTTCTATAGGTTAGAATTTCTTCAGTGTTCAGGTCGTTTTTTACTGGGCGCTGAATTATTCACAGAGGTCTCTTCCTCTCTAAAACCAATGGACAAGGTGATTACATCTGGTAAAAACATTGAATAAAGCCATTTGATGTTACAAATCAGTGTTTCATAATGCTGTTGGGCATGTTGAAGACGGGTGGCTAGCCCAGCACCTGCTGATGCGCGCTAACCTTTTTTCTTTGATAACTTAAGATCCAGACGTTTAGGAGATTTTGTACTAGGACCCAATTTATCCACAGAAGTCTCTTCTTCTCCAAAACAAATAGACCCAGTGATCTAAACTGGTAAAAATACTAAATAACACAGTTTTATGTTAAACAAATCTGTGCTTTGATGATGCTCTTGGCACAGAGGGGCTGCTAATTACATGGCCAACGCAAAAATGCAAATGACCCTATCTAGAGCCAGGGTTTTGTTTGTCCTTTGAGGGCGACACTGATGAAAAAAGCTGCCCTTTCACGTTGCCATGATACATGACCAGGCACCATCAGTAACAGCGCCAACGGCATCAAGGAAAACATGGCCGGACAACAGAGTAGGTTAAGAGGGCAAAAAGTCAGAGCAGGACAGGTGGGAGGGGAGGTGGATGGGTTCAACAATCACCAACTTTCACCCAGGAGGCTGGTGTTTGCTTCCTGTATATATGAAAAGCCAAACCCCTTTTTGCCCCCAAACCTAACTATGTGCTTTTGTTGCCTAAACCTAACCATGTGTGTGCTTTGGCTAAGCGTAACCACATGTGTTTGTTGTTCAAGGGAAAAAAATGTCAGTGTGGTGTTGTACCGATGTAGTTTGTTTAATTTGAGACTGTATGCAAACTGAACATTTCCAGTGAAGCCAAAAGTGTATTCTGAAAAGACACAATGCATCTAACAGGCTTAAGCTACCACCGTGTCTCAGAAAGTCAACAACAGATGCACCCAGGCTACCTTGCATGGCATATGTCAACGTGGAAAGTCGACTATCAAGCAGCGATATGTGACGAGGTTGGAGTGAGAATGTGTTGTAGAAAAATGGTGGTGTGACATGTTGAACCCGCTCCCTATGTAGATACAGTCAGGTCCATAAATATTTGGACAACACCACAATGGATTTGAAATGAAACAATCAAGATGTGCTTTAAGTGCAGACTCTGAGCTTTAATTTGAGGGTATTTACATCCAAATCAGGTGAACGGTGTAGGAATTACAACACATTTTATATGTGCCTTCCACCTTTTTAAGGGACCAAAGGTTATTGGACAATTGGCTACTCAGCTGTTCCATGGCCAGGTGTGTGTTATTCCCTCGTTATTTCACTTACAAGGAGCAGATAAAAGGCCTAGAGTTCATTTCAAGTGTGGTATATTCATTTGGAATCTGGTGAGGTCATCTCTCAATATGAAGTCCAAAGAGCTGTCACTATGAGTGAAGCAAGCCATCATTAGGCTGGAAAATCAAAACAAACCCATCAGAGAGATAGCAAAAACATTAGGTGTGGCCAAATCAACTGTTTGGTACATTCTTAAAAAGAGAGAACGCACTGGTGAGCTCAGCAGCACCAAAAGACCTGGAAGACCACGGAAAACAAGTGTGGTGGATGACAGACGAATCCTTTCCCTCGTCAAGAAAAACCCCTTCACAACAGTTGGCCAGATCAAGAAAACTCTCCAGGAGGTGATGTATCTGTGTCCAAGTCAACAATTAAGAGACGACTTCACCAGAGGAAATACAGAGGTTTCACCACAAGGTGTAAACCATTGGTGAGCCTCAAAAACAGGAAGGCCAGATTAGAGTTTGCCAAGAAACATCTAAAAGAGCCTGTACAGTTCTGGAACAACATCTTATGGACAGATGAGACAAAGATCAACTTGTACCAGAATGATGGAAAGAGAAAAGTATGGAGAAGGGAAGGAACTGCTCAAGATCCAAAGCATACCACCTCATCAGTGAAGCATGGTGGTGGTAGTGCAATGGCGTGGGCATGTATGGCTGCCAGTGGAACTGGATCTCTTACATTTATTGATGATGTGACTGCTGACAAAAGCAGCAGAATGAATTCTGAAGTGTTTCAGGCAATATTATCTGCTCATATTCAGCCAAATGCTTCAAAACTCATTGGACGGCGCTTCACAATGCAGATGGACAATGACCCGAAGCATACTGCGAAAGCAACCAAAGAGTTTTTAAAGGCAAAGAAGTGGAATGTTCTGCAATGGTCAAGTCAATCACCTGACCTGATTCCAATTGAACATGCATTTCACTTGCTGAAGACAAAACTGAAAGGAAAATGCCCAAAGCAGGAACTGAAGACAGCTGCAGCAGAGGCCTGGCAGAGCATCACCAGAGACGAAACCCAGCGTCTGGTGATGTCCATGGGTTTGAGACTTCAGGCTGTCATTGACTGCAAAGGATTTGCAACAAAGTATTAAAAGGTGACAATTTGATTTATGATTATGTTAGTTTGTCCAATTACTTTTGGCCCCTTAAAAAGGTGGAAGGCACATATAAAATGTGTTGTAATTCCTACACCGTTCACCTGATTTGGATGTAAATACCCTCAAATTAAAGCTCAGAGTCTGCACTTAAAGCACATCTTGATTGTTTCATTTCAAATCCATTGTGGTGTTGTACAGAGCTGAAATGCTGAAAATTGTGTCAATGTCCAAATATTTATGGACCTGACTGTATAAACAGCTCATTCTAAGGTAACGAAAACACTACTATTCTTATTGTCAGGTGATTGAACACAAAAGAAAACATACTAATTATATGTTATATTCGATATCTGCCAGTATGTACCCCCCGAAATCCTATATGTAATCTAATTTTTAATGTTCAAGCATTTCTATGTGATGGACAAACATTGTTTAGACTGTAACAAATAGATGTTTTTTCCCTATCTTAGTAAGAGTGCTCGAAACCACTCATTAAGTTTTCTCTTACCTAAGAGAAGAGCAAAACTAAGATAACAAATAACAAAATAAGAATAGATGGAGGATATGAACAAAAGTAAGAGTAAATTTGTTTGTATATTGCTTCCTGCATGAGGCCAATTGTATGAAGAGTAAGATATGGAAAAAACCATAATGATTTTGAAGATGTAATGCTGCAATTAACGAGAAACAATTAATCTGATCTTTGACCTCGTACTGATGACTCAGGTGAATGATGGTTATCTAGACTTAATGGGAAAGCCTATTAAAGCTTGGTGAGGCAACTCTGAAAGAGTGCAGACAGACGATTGACAGGCCTATAATACAGCTGGCCTCTGTCTACTGCCTACTCTCATACTACCAAGCCATTACTATCATTTGAGTATGAGCAGGAAGTACTTGAGCAGCAGGACTTAAAAGAAAAGAAAGCAAAGGTACCATATAAAGAGACAAATGGGAGATTTTGCTGTGACAAGGAAGAGAATAGATCGCTCCCCCCACTTGTCCTTTCTTTCTCCACAGAGATGAGGCAGCCTGACAAGCTGGCCATTAGGAAGGTAATTTGACAAGCTGTGCAGAGTGCTTTCGCTGCACCCTTACACCTCTTGAACATCATGAAGCCTTGTTATGTACCCCCAAGTTAATAAAAGAATACGCGGGCTGGAAAAGACTAAAGACAAACAGGCACATGACAGCCAGCAAATCAAAGTGTTCAGGTCAACGTGGCTCTTTGAACTCAGATGAGCAACTCAGTCAATCAGTCGTCGGCCAGATGTTCATGGTCCTCACAGTGTCACTGAATTCTTCTTATGATTTATTCATGGAGGAGATTACCGCAGTTGATCTTTTGGTCATCTGGTCACGTTGTTAGGCGAAGGCATCGCCGTCATATATGTCGTTGTGGTGTTAATTTATGTGGTAGGTGCGCCTGTTTGTGTGTGTGTGAGTTAATGCCTTTAATTCATGAGGCAGGATATGAAACGAAAGGTCACCATCAGGAAACCATTGGGACAAGAAGGAATTAAGGGGAAATGAGATTCACCAGAAGAGATTAGGAGGTATGTAGGTTCAAGAGAGGAAACTTAGGGTGCTTTCAGAACTAGAGTTGTCTTGCTTTGGTCCAAAACAGAGGCTTATTTTGTTATGAAGTTGCATAATTGCCTAGAGTTGGTTTGTGCTCTCACGGCAGCATTTACAAGCGGACCAGATCAAATGCCTTGTGCAAGAAATCTGCTCTTGATTGGTCGGAACTTCCATGCGGGAAAAATCCAGGAAGTAAACAAAACATTGAAGAAGAGTACACTCAAGATAAATGTGACACTTTCTAATGTCACAATGGAGGAACAACTACGCAGGTTGATTTTAGCGCTGCTCATCGTGGACTATATTGCTGTCATTGTTCAGTTTAGTCAAAGCATACTAGAAAACAATGTTTTGATGCATTGGATGTGCTGAATGTGCATATTAAGGCAGTACAGGAGGAGGTGCACATTAATAATCCTCCAGGACTGTAACATGCTCATGTTTAACCCAAACAATGTGTCATGTGACTGTGGTAGGTTTGAGGTCGGAATACATTCTCACCACACACAAATTGCACTAGAATTCGGTTTTAACTGGACCCAGACCACCTCTTCAAGAACGTCTCGGCCCGGTTGTTTTGGTGTGCACCAGAGTGCAATTGCTGTCGTTCACGGCTGCCCAAACAAACCGCACTTAGGGGGCAAACGTGTTTGAGTTCGATTGAACCGAACCAAACGAGGCAGGTGTTAAAGCACCCTTAGTCTAAATGGGGAGCTCCTTTACCGAAAACAAAATGTTAATGTTTTAGCCACAGACTACATAAAACATGGACGTAGCTACTGTGACTTCACCCATTGATTTGTGGACGGCTGTTTTGAAGCCAGTGAGTTTGACATTTTGGCCGTTGCCACCTTGGATAGTTGGACCCAGAAGTGACCATATTTGGATGAGAGAGAAGAGCTGTGGAGGAGCAAAGGGTGGACCTGACTCATATGGGAATTGAGTCCCTTCTAGAACAAACCTCAAGTGGCCATTCAAAGAACTACAGTTTTTGGCACTTCTGCGTCGGCTTCATTTTTCAGCCCCACAGATCTCCGCTTGGTTTTAGCTCTTGTCTGAGAGGATGTTTAAGTGCATTTTACGCACAGACAGCATAGAAGAAAAGTAAAGGTTGAAGTGACAGACCTGCCATCAGCGTCAGTCCAAATGACACACCATCTCAGGACTGTTACACACACACACACACACACACACACACACACCAAACGCAGAGACTGAAAGGCTGTTTGGCAACTGCCTGTGTTGTTGCCGTAGTGATTGGCATGCAGGAAAAAAGCCTCAGGTTGTCTTGGAAAAAGAAAGGCAGTATTCACTGCTGAAGGCTGTAGGCATACACAACCCACCATCCAGCCTTTGCTCTTAATGTTATTGTATGGTTGTTCTGTGCTTTTATCTCCTCCCCACCCTCCAGTGTCTCTTTCTCTTACTTGTCCTTCTTTCTCCTTTTATTGGCTCTTTTCTGGTTCCTTTGCTCTCTCCCAATTTGGAACTGATGTTCTGTACGATTTCTGCAAATTTAAATGACAGGAAATAATAATAATAACAGTGTATTTCATTTATTCCCTCACATTACTGTAACTGTGGGGGAAAAAACTAATTTAAAATCTCATATTAGACACAACTGAATTATTTTTCATACTGTACTGTATATTGTTGTGTTTTAAAGTGCTAAAAACGCAGAATGATTCATATTCACCGCGTTAGCAAACATATTTGTTGTGACGTCATTCCCCTTATGTTGCAGCAACATTTCCTGACATGTAGTTTCTGGGAAAGTCAAAGAATTACTCTGATGAAGCTTGGCTCAAATATGGCATTTACAAAATGAACATTACATTTACATTTCAGCATCATTAGTTGCAGCTGCAGTGTTGCTTTTATACTAGAAGGTCAATTTGACAGATACTATGAACAATCGGGTGGATTTCTCCTCCTTATTTGGTCACTTAAAGCCCCCACTCAAGTCGAAAATGTTTTGGTTATTGTTACTTCACCTGAATGTTTGACCTTCACTGTGCAGAATGATGTTTGTGCAGAGTCTGACACTAAAAGGCTGTTTTCACATTCATCTGCTGAAAGGGAGAAAGTTTCTCTGTGCTCACACTGAATCTCAGTTTAAAGGCGCCATGATAGCCAAATGGTTAAGTCTCATATATAACTGCAACGTCTGTGGTTTGATTTTATTAGTCGCTTGTTCTGCCCCCATTTCCTGTTTCGCTCTTCACTGTCAACGATCCAGTAAATGCTAAAACAAATCCAAACGCTAGAGTAAATGTTGGCATTGTATGTTTTTTCAAACCACAGATATGTAACATTTTTATGTCTTAAAGGGATACGCCAACATTTTTTTTGTTTGCGTGTCTTGCCTCAGTCCCGAGTCCATGACAAGCAGGTAGATACCATTCTTTCGGCTATACGTGCAGTAACAAGGGAGAGCCGGGCAGAGCTCGCCCACCGCTAGTTAGCTTAGCTCAAATGCTTGGAGTCAATGGGTAGTGTTAGCCTGCCTCTGCCTGCAGTCATCAGATAAACTCTTCAGCAACTCTAAACGGTCCTGTGTGCTTGTTGTGACTCGTTTTTACCGCGTTATGTTACGTTATCTATTTTAGACTAAGATCAGCACTTTATGTAAGTTTTGAAAGAAGTACATAGGAAACTAAACCGCAGTTTTGGCGCATGCGCAAACCACCGCGGACGTGCTTGGAAGTAGGTAAACAGAACAAAGCCTCTGTTTAGGAGAAGAAGAAGATTGCAACTACGGATTATGGCCCACGAAGATGATTTATTCGTGACTGACGAAGATCCACAACCTTACCTATCTGAACCAGAATATACAGAGGAGGAACTACATGTTTTGGAAGCTGAGCGTGCACGAAGAGAAGCTAAGCGTTACAACGTGAAAACAAAACACAAGTACTTGCCTCGTTTACTGTCTGTGTGACACCGAGTGATGGGATGGCCGTGTCCTTCAAGAAAAGTCTCATTGTTTGGGTTCTGAATTCCAGTTTGTCGTAGTAGTCGTCCCGTGAAAAATGCTCTGAGCAAACTAGCATCCTCTTGACTGCTTCTTGTGGGGTGTTGGGATCCTTGTTCAGAGCACCCAGCCAACAGATATCTTCTGCTTATTGTCGCAACCCCGTGCAGCGCACGTACGAGGCATTTTGTAAAATTGGGATTTATAAGTCTGTCTCTCTCAAAAAAAGTGTCACAGTGTCCTACAAACTCCTTCACCGATCTACTGCATGAGCTCTTCTTCTTCTTCTTCTTCTCCTCCTCCTTCTTCTTCTGCTTTCTTCCTCAGCTGTTTACTGGCGCGCATGCGCAGAACTGCGGGTTAGTTTCCTATGTATTTCTTTCTAAACTCACTGCAGTCATCAGATAAACTCTTCAGCAACTCTAAACGGTCCTGTGTGCTTGTTGTGACTCGTTTTTACCGCGTTATGTTACGTTATCTATTTTTAGACTAAGATTAGCACTTCATGTAAGTTTAGAAAGAAATACATAGGAAACTAAACCGCAGTTCTGCGCATGCGCGCCAGTAAACAGCTGAGGAAGAAAGCAGAAGAAGAAGGAGGAGGAGAAGAAGAAGAAGAAGAAGAGCTCATGCAGTAGATCGGTGAAGGAGTTTGTAGGACACTGTGACACTTTTTTTGAGAGAGACAGACTTATAAATCCCAATTTTACAAAATGCCTCGTACGGGGTTGCGACAATAAGCAGAAGATATCTGTTGGCTGGGTGCTCTGAACATGGATCCCAACACCCCACAAGAAGCAGTCAAGAGGATGCTAGTTTGCTCAGAGCATTTTTCACGGGACGACTACTACGACAAACTGGAATTCAGAACCCAAACAATGAGACTTTTCTTGAAGGACACGGCCATCCCATCACTCGGTGTCACACAGACAGTAAACGAGGCAAGTACTTGTGTTTTGTTTTCACGTTGTAACGCTTAGCTTCTCTTCGTGCACGCTCAGCTTCCAAAACATGTAGTTCCTCCTCTGTATATTCTGGTTCAGATAGGTAAGGTTGTGGATCTTCGTCAGTCACGAATAAATCATCTTCGTGGGCCATAATCCGTAGTTGCAATCTTCTTCTTCTCCTAAACAGAGGCTTTGTTCTGTTTACCTACTTCCAAGCACGTCCGCGGTGGTTTGCGCATGCGCAAAAACTGCGGTTTAGTTTCCTATGTACTTCTTTCAAAACTTACATAAAGTGCTAATCTTAGTCTAAAAATAGATAACGTAACATAACGCGGTAAAAACGAGTCACAACAAGCACACAGGACCGTTTAGAGTTGCTGAAAAGGTTATCTGATGACTGCAGGCAGAGGCAGGCTAACACTACCCATTGACTCCAAGCATTTGAGCTAAGCTAACTAGCGGTGGGCGAGCTCTGCCCGGCTCTCCCTTGTTACTGCACGTATAGCCGAAAGAATGGTATCTACCTGCTTGTCATGGACTCGGGACTGAGGCAAGACACGCAAACAAAAAAAATGTTGGCGTATCCCTTTAATGCAGCAGATATGTTGAAACTTTACATTTCTTTGCGTTTTCACAGCACTGCGGTTAATGAGTGTTATGTTTGGGCACAAAAATTACTTGGTTATGGTTAGGAGAGGATCATGAGTTGGCTTAAAATACCCTGTGTGGGTGGCACAATCATTGCTGGAAATGCTGTGAGGGCTGGCCTACAAAAAAACAACCGTTTTTGTCATGTGTTGGTCTCAAACAGTGGTCTGCAATAGTCTGCAGCTTGGCAGCCATCTCACCTTGATTTTCACACCACAGGCTGTTCTCGTGCACTCTTTGTATCTAGACCTATGAAAGTAATGTACCACAATTTCTATATGACCATGTAATCGGGGTAGCAATAACATGACTAATACTCTGCCGAGAGTAAAAACCAAAGCTCTGTAAAGAACAAAAGTCCGTATGAGGACACAGGTTGTGGTGATGGATGAGCCAAACAACACAGGAGAAACCAAGGGAACTTTGACTTATTTTAAGGTATGTCGTCACCATGTTTCTTTTCCTAAACCTAATCAAAGTACCTTTACATTAGCTGTGTCTCAGTTCAGGGGCTGCAGCCTTTGAAGGATGCAACCTTCACGGTTGACGTCGGCCAGGTCCTTTGAAGACCGCATCAGTCAAAGTGAAAGGTCTCCAAAATGGGACGGTCTGGTTGTTGTTCTCACCCTGATCCGTTGGCATTACTGTTACCTAGCAACCAGCTGTGCTTGACAAAAGGAGTAAGCTAGTAAGTTAGTAAGCCCTAAATCATGGACCCAGAGATTGTTATTATGTAATATATATATATATATATATACTGTATATATATATATATACACACACACATATATATTTTTTTTATTTAATACTTGAGGAGATGACTCACTGCTGGAGACTGCTGCTTCAGACGCAGCTATTAAGTACGTAACATCATTAGGGTGATAATTCATTAGATATCATACAAACGTTTGTATAAGGATACATTACACACCTCCATATTACTCCACCTCTTGATGACAAAGTAGCCTACATGCAATCAGAACTATGTTACTTTAAAATGTTGACATGACATATATGAAATGTTGTCTTGTTACTGCCATGTTGTCTTGACACTGTCTTCTGGCAAATGGGCTGCAAAAACCCCCACCAAAAACTGAAATCTCCAGTGCAAATGAAAAATATTTGCATATTCAAACATAGATGGATTTTTCTATTGAGGGAGATATTGATATTGATATGACTTTTTTTTCGAGCATGTAAAAAAAAGATATGAACATACAAACAAGCAGACGGACAGACAGAAAGACAGTAGTATTTACAAATGAATCAAGTGAAATGAAACACACAGCTCCTTATATACATAAACCCATACCTAAGACTTTTATACCATTGTTATTACCTTTTAACTTTGTCACACTAAAATAACCCACGTATATGTATGTAATATTAATTACCAAATATCTCTCTTACAAAAACCTGTCTCAGTAATATATATTACTAATAATCCACGACTTACAAGTATAAACCATTTGAAATGTATGATATATATGTTACCAATTGTCTTTGCCTTACAAATAAATACATATAAATATTACATATATATCTTCATCAAATTGTCCTTTTATCTTTTTATATATAAATACGTGAACATGTGAATTATACAAAGTATGAATATATGTAATTCTGTCAGTATATTCAGAGGGGGAGTAGATGTACTTGATGAGGTAACTGAAAACATATAAAACAAATTATTATTCAAAGCAGAGCACTGGAGGTGATCTTTAAGAGGTAAAGTCATTGAATTTATGTCTGTGAGAGGGCGAATCTGAAGGAATAATGTAAGAAGCCTTTAAACATACAGCAACTGTAAATGTTTCAGTCACTATGCAATCGTGTCCAGGGAGCAGAAGCTCAAAGCCAGGCTGAATATCCCATGTTGACCCATTTATACTAACACAGAATAAAGAGCCTCCTGGGGCACGGCTATGTTGTTAAAAAGGTCTTGTTGCCATGCCGATATGTTTCTATTTTACAGTGAGTAAACGCTGGCCACAGAATTGAAGTTGTTTCCACATGGTCTCTCCAGCTCTATCTTACATTATGGTCTTAACAGTAGGGTGCTAATGCTGCCTGTCTTAAGTTTTTTTTTTTTATAATCTATTTTTTTCTCGGTCCAGGTATAACTTGAAACAGAGGTTACAGGGTCCATCATGTTTGTATTTACTCTAACTCTCTCGCTCTCGCTCTCGCTCTCGCTCTCACACTCACACTCACACACACACACACACACACACACACACACACACACACACACACACACACACAGAGCTAAATAAGCTGTAGCACTTGGGGAAAGAGCAGGGTTATGTCGCTGCAGACAAAATTATATACAAATTATACAAACAATCAAAATTACTCATTCATTTATGCACACTCACACACATGAGAAACAAGTCTTGGCCGTCTATGGGGACATTATCAAGTCTTATTAATGGACCCGATCAGAAATGGTACAGCTGGCTGCTAACTGTTGCTCGTCCATTAGAATGCATTATCACACTCTTGCAAATGTCTTGCCCTGTAACCATGTTTGTTTTCTGTTGACGCCAGTGCTGCCTAATTGTGTTTTATTGAGCTCCCCATAATGTTAAGAAATTTAAATCTTGTATCTAGTGGGTTATTTATTCAATTTTAACATTAAGAAGAGTAGTTAGGTGTTTTTAAGGAGGATGCAGGTGAATATCTGCTGTTACTGTGTGGTGGCTGGTTGCAGTTTTTCTTTTGGTTTCAAGCAAGTGTTCATTCTCAGTTTGCACAAGCCTGGACACAAATTAAACATCATGCCTCAGCACTGGAGATGAATACTCCTTTGGGACTGCAAACCTATGATTAGCTTCTGTACACAGATGTAACTTTGCAGTCTCTATATTCATTTGCAGCCGTGTTAATCTGCAGACCTCTAAAAAATCACCTCCCCCATCCTCATGTTGAAATCTGCTGCTTTCAAGCTACTCAATTCAATCATCTGTTGCTGAAGAAAGCTGAGAAACCCCCTCGCTCTGAAATCCAATTTGATGAGCCTAAATACAACAGTGGACGAGGGGGAAAGGAGTGGAGACGAGAATGAGGAGGGGAGGGAGGAAATTATAAGGCGATACGACAAGGATAGACAGAGGGGGAGAGGGTGCGGACAAAGCTGAGAAGAGGCTGAAGGAGAGAGGAGAGGACAAGGGTTTGAGTCGAAGCAAAGAGAAGTCCTATGAACATACTTATATCGTCTTCTACTTCTCCTGCTTATGTCCTCATTCTGTTTTTGACTGTAAAGCGATTTGAGCTGCAGTTCTTGGTTGAAATGTGCAAAAGTGAAGGTGTCATGATGTGGTCAGGGAGAGTGGCGACGAGGGTGCCGTCAGACAGGTAATAGGCAACAGAAGCTGAAAAGCAGTGACCAAAACCCACATTGCACGTCTCATGACATGACAGAAGAAAGGATCTGGGCTGGTACACAGAGAGTGGCTGATGAAGGAATGAGATGCATGTGGGGGGAGGGGAAAGCCAGGCAGGGCAGATGACGCTCTCCTGGCTGAAGGTCAGTGTTTGTTGGACCCATCCACCACCACTCCCACCTGCCCTACTTGGACTTTTGCCACTTTAACTTTTATTCTTGTCCTACCACTTTTCCCCCTGATGCCACCGAGTGCCATTAACTATAACGGCGTTTGGCCGTGTATCATGACGATGTTAAAGGACAGCTTTTTTCATCCGTGTCTGACACCACAAATCACTGCCCAAGCACCAGATTTCGATGACGTTGGAGTGAGATGGAGTTGGGTGGATGGATGGCAAATGTAAATAAAAGGGCCTAAAAGGGAATACAGAATGTGGCTGGAGAGGAGGGACAGAGTGAAAGGCCGTGACAGTATTTTCCTTACTTTTTCCAAACCAAAAAATATGGCTCGCTGAGCAGTACTGTCGAACAGCTCAGCTTCAGTCCAGCAGCCTTATGGAAAATTCACAGGATATTTCACTGGGAAAAATTCAGCAAAAATTGTAGCAATACAAAAAAAATCAAGTAGAATAAAATCCCAGCACAGCGCAGACCTGTAGCAGAGCTGAGATGTTGTGGCTTCTCAATGCGGCAGGACTCGTCAGTCAGGCTTAAAACAGTTTCATTGGACAAATGAAAGCAACTGACATCTCCTCACTGATGCCACTGATTACCAACAACACATTGCTGCCTCTAAATCCTTCTCATTGCATACCCCACAAATAGAGAGCCACAAATTATGACCATGTTTTCCTCCTTTTTTGTCATTTGACACTGGTCAGCAGGTGTCACTGATTGTTAGAGTGGAAACTTGGCTTTTCATTCAGAGTTAGCCTGCGTGTTTTGACCCTGGTAAGACTAATTAATATTGTGAAACAATCTAACTTGCATAAGACGAGGGCAAAGTTAGGACTGGCGAAAAACTGCAGACCTACATTTATTACATGGCTTTGTCAGCCTGGTCTCACTCCTAGGGCATCCAAAAACACTGCTTGGTCAGTGGCCCTCTGCATCAAATAGGGATGCACATTGCATCCTTTAGTGTATGAGATGCACAAAGCTTTCAAGCAACTACAATGTAAACCCATCTGCATCATTATTAGATGGTCAGAGCAACAGAGAGAGAATGTCTTTGACCCAGGAGACTAGTGTTTTTGTCCCCTGTGATACTCAAACTCTTTTAAAAAATTCATTTGTGCCAACTCAATTAAAATTTTAGATAATGTTGCTTGATGCTTATGGTGCTCTGTTGTTTGCTGATGTTATGTGCAATATATGGCTGATGTCAGTCAATCAATCAATCAATCAATCAATCAATCAATCAATCAATCAATCAATCAATCAATCAATCAATCAATCAATCAATCAATCAATTTTATTTATAAAGCCCAATATCACAAATCACAATTTGCCTCAGGGGGCTTTACAGCATAAGACATCCCCCTGTCCTTAGGGCCCTCACAGCGGATAAGGAAAAACTCCCCCCCAAAAAACCTGTAACGTGGGAAAAATGTGATACTATCATGTGTAGTATGGGTTTTATGTTGTTGTTTTTTTTATGGTGTATGCTTTTCATTTCTTATCGACTATTAATGTAAGGCAGTAATACTTGTGTAGCTCCTGAGTCCAAGACTAATTTCTCTATGGGGACAATAAAGTGTATCGTATCGTATCGTATCGTCAGAGTTGAGTTATTTTGTCACATCAATTGTTTAAATAAATTATTTTTATCCCCATTCAAGTTGGTGGAGTGCAAGACTTGAAGTTAGGCGCTCAGCTCGTGAAAGTCAAATTGCGCTTGCTTCATGCCCCACTGAGCAACTTTCATGGGAATAGATGAGGCCCCGCCTCCAACGCTGTATCCAGTTCTCTTTATATATCCATGGGAGGGATGAGATGCACAATCTATTTCAGAACAGCAGGTCGGTGCCATAGATGTGGTTCTGATTATAGTCGCTTAGTCGAAGCAATAAAATAATTTTAGATCAAAATGATTGATTTCCTTAGTAAGCAGCTGAGTAATAAGCAGGATAATGTACAGCAAGTGGGCCATTATTGTGGAATAATGTACATTATCCCTTACATGTGTACCAAAAAACTGATGTAAGGTGCGGTTAACCGTCTAAACAGCAAGGGTTAAAATCATAAACTGGTCACCAGAGTACAGAGACTATAATACATCAAATATATCATGCATATGAAAAATACATTTTAAAAGTATCAGAGTGATCAAAAATGGTTACTAATAGGATAAAGGAAACATTAAACACAAGGTCAAAAGTCTTAAAAAAAATCTCCACTTATAGAAATTAATTTTTACTGCTAAAATACATAAACAAACATGTATGTTATTGTCAAGAATATTGACAAGAATCTTTGCTAAAAATATATTGTGTCATGTATATAATGAAATATAGCTTTACTGGTTCAGACACTCAACAACATGCATGTTTGTGTAAGGTTTCTTCCCTACTGCAGTTTAGTTACACATCTCTATGTGTCTGATTAGAAAAAAAGTTAAAGTGTATCGATGAATATCATCGTGCATGCTTTTCCTCTCCCAACACACATACACACACACACACACACACACACACACACACACACACACACACACACACACACACACACACACACACACACACACACACACACACACACACACACACACACACCCAATGACATGATGTGTATTCACTGCTTTTTGTCTTACACACACACTTTCAAACTCAGATGTTACTTTATAGCTGCTGATTAGTGTCAACAACAGAAAACAAGCCTGACTTAATGCCTCATTTACTGCTATAGAGAAGCAACGAATGTGTTTTCATTTTTCAGAAGACAGCACTTTTCTCATCTTTTGCTCCTTTGCCTGTAGATTCTTGTACTCTTTCTCAAGCAACTTCTCATTATAACTATAGTCCTTAAAGTTATTCAGAAAGTGCTCTTTTTATGTATGTATTCTTCATAGTTTTTACCAAAGGAAAAAATAATTAAATAACCTAGCCGGGCACTTGAAGAGCACAGACCTTCACCAAGGCTAAGTGTCCTATCTCACAAGGTTAACGAAAATGAATAATTATTAGCATATTCACCCTGTGATTTGGATCCAATCCAAAATTTAATGTCCATTCTCGGCCCGTGCTTCACCCTCTCACAGAGTTTCATAAAAAAACAACAGCTGGGGCAGTAGCTTTTTTCGTAATCCCGACAAACAAACCAAACCAAAAACACAACCTTCTTGGTGGAGGTAACTTAGTAGAAGCCTTCTTCTTCTACTGAACCTCATTTTACAGTTTTATTTAAATTTCTCCATACATACTCATTAGCTGGTCACTCAGATCGCTCTCAGTGCAGCTCAAATTTAGATGTGCATCAAGCCGAAGACAATTCCAGACCAATCCAACGAACTCTGTGTTGACAGCCCTTGAGACAGGCCTGATGCAGTTTAGCTTACAGCGAAGATGCATCCCCTCTTCGCAAGAAGGCCCTAATGCATCCTCAAGGGCCCTCCACCTGCTCTCCGCTGCCTCGGTAACCATGGAGATTTGTCTAATTCAGCAAACGATAGGATTAAATAAGTACACATTCAGAAGAGCATGAACAACAGTACAACATGTAAACACTTGTTGGATGCCTGGAACAGAGGGCATGGTACATAGTGACTAGATGTGGTGCTTTGATATGCTTTTAAAACTCACATCCTTCTTCCCCTCCTCCACTCAAAAAAAAGAAAAAAAAAAAGGTTGGAGCTATCTTTCAGTGGCTGTTTGCGGAGGGACACCACTAAATGGGATCCGAATTGATGGAAAGATAGACAGAAGAGCTGGTGGAGGGATGGCACGAATGTAAAGCCTGAATAGAATTAAAAAATTAAACAGCACTTGATATTCTTCCGGCTCCTGAGGCCATTAGGGGAGCGGCGTGCTCTCCAAATTAGAGTAATGGGGAGTTTGGTACCCAGCTAGCTGCATGGAATAAGGACGGAGGGAAGGAGGGGAGTGTGGGATCAAGACAGAAGACACCATGATTCTTTGAAGGAGAGGGAGACGCAACAAAAATCACCAGATTTTGAACACAAATATCTAATTGCCTCTATAGGTTCAGGAACAGTCCTCTGATGAGTTTGTGTGCAGAATACATTTGAAACACTCAGGTTTTCAAAGGCACGGGGGGGATGAACGGAGCAGGGAGAGGTGGGAGTGGGGTGTCAATGAGAAGAGAAAGAAGGAAGCGAGAGATTGAAAGAGAGGGAGAGGGAAATGTGAATCACACACGGCTGCTCTGATCCCAGCATGTGTTCATCTCTGTCCCAGCCAGACCCCCTGCCTGGCCTCCAGGGAATTCATCTGTGTGTGTGTGACTGACAGAGAAAGAGCGTGCATTGGTCAGCGAGCGTATGCGCGTCAGTGCGTGCGCAGCTTGTGTGTGCATGTGTGTCTGTGTGAGCTCTCCCAGCGGGGGTGAAAGCACATGGGATGAAGGGCACATGTGGCTAAACACACATTTAGTCATAAAACAGTCGCCCGGCAGAGGCTTTTCTCAGAACCTGCCACAAACCGGTGTTGTTGAAGGCATTATTTGTCAGAGCACATGGCAAACAAGGAACACTCTTGACTCCTGAATCTCCAGCACTCAGCACTGAATGCAACTTGATCTTTACGGTTAGAGAGGCAACATTCTCACGTCTGCCCCGGCCTGGATGAGAGGATCTTTAAAGCCTAGGCAGATAATTCAAAGAAGAGCTGATGTGCAGAATCAGATATTTAATGGGGCCACATCATGTTTGTGTGTCACAGATTCTTCTTTTAATCACGACATCTTGTTTCACAAAACACTAACATCTACTTCACGGTCCCACTCTGATGGGCGGCAAACAGATGGATAATGATCACACAAATAAGGAGCTTGCTGTTGTGATGTCAGGGGAGATGCATAAACACAGAGAGCTCACTCATTTGCCCTCTGCGGTAATACAAATATCCACGACACAACATTTCTTAATCACATTATACTGATATAGTTACTTTATAGGAATGACTCATCAGTTTGGGAATAGGCTAAAGCCTTATTCACATGGGACTATTATTACCTGGGGACCTCTGGTAATTTGTAATACTTGTGCATGTTGTCTGTTATCTTAATCCAATGGGAATCTGCCATGTACGTAATTTGTCAAGTAAAAATTAGACCATTAATTACCTACCATATTTCACCAAACACAGTGGTCATATGATAACATTGGTCTCATGCAAATAGGGCTTTACACACTTCCTTGCTCAGAGTAAGACGATTGAAACTGCTCTCATGTTTGTATTGTAAATCTGAAGCCAAAGCCAGGTGTCTGTTAGCTTAGCTTAGCATAATGACTGAAAACGGGGAAACGGCTAGTCTGGCTGTGTCCAATGGCAGCTAATCTGCCTACAGCACCTCTTCAGTAAATACCTCGTCAGTGAACATCATTGTTCTGAATATGACGTGAGCAAGTGTCAGCGACTAAATCAGTGTGATCACAACATGGCATTTCAGCTGAACTTTATTGGATGCCCTGTGTCTTTTCTATTTTTGTCGCTAGCATTGACGGCACAGCAATGAACGAGGTACAGCTGATTAACGGGGTTGAAATGAGGATCAATGTGGATTGATATATCTACTCAATAGCTATGTTTCCATCCAAAAGTGATTCGCATCATTTGGAAATGCGCATTAAAAGAAATACGAATCCTTTGTGTTTCCATTAAATGCACGGACTTTGGTGAAAACTACAAACTTGCGAGTTTTCCGCAGAACCGGAAACAAAACAAAACCTCCTCATTTCACTAAAAAAAAAAACCCTAAATAAGATGGCAGCTGGCTGGAGGGAGATCACTGGGGAGTTTATGTTTCTGCTAAGTATTGTTGTGTGGGTTGCTCAGCAGAGCTTGCTAGCTAGCTTGTTTTACAAAGTGGAAATGGTCTTATGATATAATATGGTAGCTACAACAGTGATATTTATACCTGTGTGTTCCTGCCTGGCTCAAGGCTGGCAACAAAATGGGAGGCCACACACAGATAAATCAATCAAAAAATGATTTATCTAACTTAAACTAATGAACATATTTAACAATATTTGTCAGTAGGAAAGGAATCCGTCATGTAGGAAGTGTGTAGATGAGTGAAAATATGGTGTTGTGTATGTCGGATGGTGCAGCCAACCAAACAAAGAGCAAAGGTGGAAGAGCATGCAGCAGGCCTGGCTAGGGGACTGACTAATTGAAGAGGCGGTCCTTTTATGCCTTCTGGGAGCTCCACCTAGATGGGCGGGTACAACCAGACGACTCACCCACCCTACCAGCCAACTCCCATCATCTGCAAACATAAACAGCAGAGTAGGATGACTGACAGGCAGGTTGGGAGGGGTCGTCACACCGTGACAGTATTGCTGTGATAAGTACTCACCCATCTTTTCAGTGGTTACTTCCCCAGTCTAAAGTCTCTGAGCACACTGCTGACAGGTAAGTAGCGACGGATGATGTACCCAAAGGCCACATTTGAGTAGAAGTTCAGATTTCATAACAGAAAATGACTTTGTTAGAAGTTAAAGTCACCTATTGGACTATTATTAGTAAAGTAGCAAAGTAGTATATGATATCTACTGTACTTAAGTATCAAAAGTAAAAGTACAAGTCAATGCTGTTGAATAAGTCTTTAAAGGGCACTCATTTAAATACTTGGAAATTCAAAATTTCAACCCTAGAGTGTTATTGGAGGATATGACCATTTTTATTTACTTTTTTTTTTACCTGTGGGACTTTCCATTTTCATGCTGCAAATCAAGGTCAGTGAAGTTACCATACATGGTTCCTCACCGGTTGAAGGTAAAAAAAAAAAAAAAAAATTCCCAAAAGTGTATATAATAAAAATATAAGAAAAAACACATATAAACTTTAAAAAACAGTCAGAATTTTGAGATTTATGAAGTTTATTTCTTATACTTATACTCCACCTTAAAAAATGGAGGGTATGTTACACTTGAAGAAAAGCAAGGTCATTTTCACAACTTAAAGGAGTTAAAGAACAAAATCCAGTTTTCCCCTCCCTGCCCTTCCTTCATTTGTCCATCCATCTGTCACTTCCTCCCTCCCTTTCCTCATTTGTAGTTGCTAACTAAGATCCTTAGGGGAAATGTGCTGGAGTAAAAGTATACATCTTATTAAGGAAATAAAGTGAAGTAAAGTGAATGTTAACAGAAATATAAAAACTCAAGTAAAGTACAGATACTCCCTAAAAATACTAAAGTACTGTTACAAAGCTTTATTACTTCGTTATGTTACACCACTGCGTAACAGAGTCCCATATTTAATTGATTCAGTGTGAACAGGAAATGTCCGATGTAACACGATGCAGCACGATTGTTGGACGCCCACTTGCTCTTACGACATGATGTCAGACCATAATATAAAACAATATGAAAAACAAATTGCTGTTGTTTGCCAGGACAAGTTGCCAGGCAACCAGCAGAAGGATTTTTTTACATTATAGTCAGACTGTACAACAAACGAGATACGGTATGTTCATTAGTGAGCTTTAAAGCGTGCTGGTGAATTTTGTTTCCTGTTTACACCAGTTTTCAATCTTTATGCTAACCCAAGCTAACAGGCTTCATGTTAAATGTACAGACAGTTTTGACAATTTGACTCTCAGAGAAAAAAAATGCACGTATTTACCAAAATTTTAATTAAATCTTTAATTACAGGGTCGCCGTGTGCTTCTACAGTGGTGACTAAGCCAAATAAGGTAGAACTCCAACATCTCCTGTATCAGTCGGACCAATAAATAGATAAATGAGTGAATAAGCGAACATGTTATTTCTGGAGTTTGCATTATCTCCCTTAATTTATTAGCTTCTCTGGGAGCTCCACTTTCCTCCCACAGACTGAGGACAAGCAGGTTAGGTAAATTATAACTCTAAATTGCCCGTAGGTGTGAACCGAGAGTGTGAATGTGAGTGTGTGTGTCCATAAAGTGTAAGTCCTCATAGACAGGCAGTCTATTGAGGATGTAACCTAATGTGCCCAGGAATAGATCCCTGGATGGAAGGAAGGTGTGGAGCTTTGGTTGCCCATTGCAGAATATAATATAAAATGTATATATGTATATGTATAAATGTATATATGTATATGTATATGTATATGTATATGTGTATGTGTATAATATATCAAGTGTTGGAATTTACCTAAGTATATCCAAGTTCAGGACAAAAAGTACTTTTGCTTTTCATTCCACTTTATATTTCTAGCATGATTTGGAGGGAAATACTGTATCTTACTTTTTGCTTCACTACATTTATTCGACAGTCACTGTTAAAATTTTAACATACAAAACAGATATAAGCTTTCTTTTAACATATAATGCTTTGTCATAAATTAAACTATCAAAATTCTCAGTTGATTAATTAATCAGTTGTTTGCCAACTAATTTGATAATTTTATTATTGGTCATTTAAAAAATAAAAAATGAAATAAAAAAATAAAAAAATCATGGTTCCAGCCTCTCAAATGTGACAATTAGCTGTTTTTGTTTGAATAATTCTAATAATTTGAAATTTAATTTTAATTTATTTTATTATTAATTTAAATTTCTGAATTTAATTTTTTTTTATTATTTTTTTTTATGTTTTATTTCATTGAACAATCAGTCAATTAATTAATTAATTAGTTGCAGGTCTATAAAGAACATTTAACTTACCTAACCTCAACCAGCAACTTCAGTAAAATACTTATGGTTATTGGTTATTACTGGTGCCTAACAAAACAAGGCACCAATAATAATAATCCTAATTATATATTATATATTAAAGTACAACACCCACAGGGGCACTGAGTACTTTTACTTTTGATACTGAACATATTTTCCTGTTTATACTCACACTGTTTTATGTAGGTATGTTTTCACTGCAGGACAATATAAATACTTCCTCCGACAGTGACAATATTGGAGTTGTCTTCTCTGTTTGAATTTTTTATCCAGCCTATCAAGAAAAAAAACCGATGGAGACATTTCAAAGAAAACAGCAGGATACCAGCTTACAGTAGCAGAGGTTGTACAGTATGAATTTATGGAAAAGAAATTGCATCACTTCACAGGTTGAGTATAGTTCTGCTGTGAAAGAAAAATATACAACACACATTGATAAGCACATTAAAATGCACTGACCTAAAAAAATCACTTAAAAAAGTGTCAATTTTAACCTGTAGTTGCTGCACTGTCTCTCTAAATACAGTTTTGATGTATCTCAAAGAGCCATGAAAAGAACAAACTGCGACGACCCTGAGCCGAGCTCTGTACGGTTTAGTGGCTTTCACACACAACCCTTTTGCCAAGGTGCAACCTGTGTGTACGTTGCAGTATAAATTATGCTAATGCCACTAACATGATCACTTCTTTTGTGGGTAATTTTCTGATGAGAAACATGCCTCTGCACCGTTCACCACAATTAATGTGCCAGAGCGTCAAACCGTCTGCACACATTTGTCAGGGATTCTCCTGTTTAATTTCTCACTCTGCACCAAGACACGTCCATGTAATTATGTGTCAACGAGCAATTAAAGCATCAATTAAAGTTTGTTAGATGGAGAGCATATCATGGAGAACAGTGATTAGGCACAACAGTCGCATAAATGTTTGTGTAGCTTGATGAGATTGTCAATAAGATGATTATCTATCTATCTATCTATCTATCTATCTATCTATCTATCTATCTATCTATCTATCTATCTATCTATCTATCTATCTATCTATCTACCTTTGATCCCTTTTTCATGTTTTACCATCTCTGTCTTTTCTAATCATCCCTCTAAGTGCCTCTGTGAATCCCTCCAAACTCCAGTTTCAATCAATCTGTCTTCTACCGTTCCTTGATCCACCTCCATATGCTTCCTTCATCCCAGCACTCTCCCTCCTTCCTTCCCTCCCCCCCTCTTGTTCCTCTCCCTTTGTGTGCTCTTTGGAGTGCTGGTGGATGACAACTTCATCTCCATCATTCAGTTTCTCTCTCCTGCTCTTCATCCCCCTCTCCTTCTGCTGGAGTGGTGCTACATGTCAATCCAATATCCACCAGTCTCAGCCTCCTAATACGCACACTCTTCTTCTTCTGTTTCCCCCCCCCCCCCTGCACCTCTGTGTGTCTTGTCATCACTTCATATATTAACCTTTATCTTTCCTTCCATCGCCACATCTCATCTGTGCTGCTGCAGTTAAAGCAACATTACAGCCTGATAAAGACATGCTGGACTGTGCTCTATCCAACAGCAAACCTGCTAAAATTTGAATTGCAGTGAACAGTTTTTGGTGAAACTCTCTTTAAATTAGATTTTCACATTCCCACAGTGCAACATAATTTACCCAAAAGACAAATAACAATGCAGAAGAATTAATAAAACCGTGCTGTGGTGTGTTGTGCAGAGTTATAGATCCTCCAACAGACTCTTTATTTAGATCAGACCTTTCATTAGTTTTCTGTAAATTTACTTTACTCTGTCAGATAAGCACTCGAAAATTGCAAGTTTCCAAATATATTAAAATAAAATAAAGTAAAATAAAATAAAGTGATCCATGCATCAGGTATTTTCCCAGAATGAACTATAAATGTCACATAAACGTAATTTGCCCTGTTGCTCTTACGGCTCGGCCAAATTTTGCTTAATTGTGGGAACGATTTAGCATTTTGAATAGAAGGGCACATTCAGTGCAACTGGCAATTACGGTAATGCTCAGCCAAATTATTTAATGGCAGTTTTTTTTTCTTTATTTTTATAAATTGTTATTTTTGATTTATTTATTTTTTTAACCGTCTCAGGCATTTTATACTTCCATGTATCTGCTTCCTATATGCTCTTATTAGCTTCAACTGTGGATATATTGCACCTCCTCTTATTCATGACGACCAGGGCTGTTTGAGAATAAAGACACATTGATGTTAATAGTTCTGTTTAAGATTAATGATGAATTAAATTCATGTAGAATTAAGATTCCTGGGAAAATGCATTTATTAGATTTCAGTGTAGCATAAAAATAAAAGTGTTACCCTATTTATCAGTGACATTTGTGAAATTTTTGGTGAAAATGACATTAAATATAGGTTCACAACAGTTTTATAAGCTATAAAAAACACATTGGAAAAACATATAAGAACAAATCAAACCAGTAAACACAGTCCAACTTCATTAGGCCAGATGTGCAGGAGAAAAGGCCAATTATCAAAGGCAGATTTCCAAATCATAATTCCACCTGTCATGTTATTATTTCGACGTCATAATGTCACTGTGTCATGTTTTTAGGATTATTTTCAGACATTAACCAGTACATAGAATTCAAAAAGTTTCTTGTTTTAAGCAGGAAAATCCACATGAATCACATCTATGATCAAATGGCACAACCTTAAAAATGTGATGCCAACTTTTCTTGTCCCTCTTCACACACACAGAGAGACACTGACTCCTAAATATTCCCAAAGACTTGCTATTTTATGTTTCCCCTCCTGATCTAACAGCTCCATGTTTTAAAGAAACACTTTGTCTTGACAGTATTGACAAACATGTAAATATTAATGAGCTCATTTAATTAATTTTTTTAATGGGTGACACATGGTAACACGGTGTCTAAAAATGTCCCGTGTGTCAAGCGTCTGATGGCTGATTTCTAATGTTCCCTCTCTGTGGGTGTGTGAAATTCACACGTGAACACACCTCCTGCCCGTCGAGAACAGAGCCATCTGACCTTTAGCTTGTGGCGAATTTAATGAAGAGACTGTCATTCGCCGTCTCTGTGACTGCATGCTTGTCTCACACATGCAGTTGCTGAAAAGTGCACAACCTTGATACCCTCCTTTTTGTCCGGTCCCATCGTCTATTGAGCCAATCAGTCTGCCAGTCAAACCAGTCTGCCTGACTGGTCCGTGGTGGCCTGATGGATATGATGCTGAATGGGAAAGAGAAGACACCAGTGACATCCAGTGGCCAAGCATTACTCTGCTCTTACTTGTTGATGTAATAGCCTACTCTGTACCACAGGCACACTTTTGTCCTGTCTAACAAAGATACTACTTTTCTTTCTTTTTACCTTAAAATGATTCTGATACAGCTTTTTTACTACATGATTTAAAAACTTTGCATTATGGCCTTTCTCTATGACCTACTTTAGAGGAGGTGACAGCTGCAGGCAGATGGGAAACAAACAAATACTTCCATCCATCATGTACGTACAAAAGACAAACAAGACAACGCAGATAAACAGCCAAATTGACGGTTCAGCATCAAATGTTCATGTCTAGGAGATTTGCTAATCGTAAAGAAAAGGCCTAATTATAAAAAATATTCTGCAGTGTAAAAATACTCTGTTAACAGTGACAGTCAAGCAGGTAAAAGTACAAAGTTACTGGCATCAACATATACTTACAGTACCAAAAGTAACAGTACTTGTTATTCAGAGTATTTCAGAATAATGTCTATTTTATGACTGGATTATAATTACTGTCACATTAATGTGTTCATCACTTTAATGTTGCCGCTCATAAAGGTGGGGGTAATTTTAATTATTTTATATACTGCTGGGTAGTTTGGGGATTTCCCCTGGAGATCAATAAAGTTTTATCTTTGAAACCTGAGCAGACTGATTTCTTTTAAAAACATGGGAAGAAGGCAACGAGCAACAAAAGAAGAAATGACCCCAAAAATCTGCAAGAAATTAGTAAATTAAAAATTAAAAACAATTAAATTTGTTAAAAAAAGAAAGAAAGAAAGAAAGTTAAAAACAAACAAACAGAAAATGACCTGGGAAGAGTGCTTAAAAATTACAATAATGCTATAATAATATTAATAGTAATATTAATAATAGTTTTTCCCTAGCTTTTTCACCTAGTTTTCTAAAAAATAAATTTCTAATTCTACTTATATATATTTTTTTTATTTTGTGGGACATTTCTTACCAAGTTGCTCATTGCCTTTCTTCCCATGTTTTGTTTTAAAGAAACTGCACCAATTTGCTCAGGGTTCAAAGGTTTAAATACTTGTGAAAGGCGTCTGAAAGCAACACAGGAAAACTGATGTCACTCCAGGGTTCAGTGGGTTTATATATAGTCATGGGCATAGATTCTGTGGGGACGCAGGGGGCAGACCCCAAACTGTTCCCCCAATAAAAACATCAAAGTATAGTAGAAGACTTTTATTTTGACAAATTGCTAGCAGTATGCAACCTCAAAAGCAGTGGCTGCAATCTGCCATAAACTGGAAAGAAGAGGCAACTCGGCACGGTTGAAGCAGGATGTACAGTGATGTTTCCGCCATGTACTGATGCAGAAAAAAGCACAAATTGGGTGCATAAAAATTCACCAAAATGCAGGAAATCCCCCCAAAAGATTTAAAAAAACAAGCAAACAAAACTATGGCTTGTCCACAATAATCCATCATCATTTTTTTTTTGTTGATAGTATTTTGTATAATTAATATGAATCTGCAAGTGTCTGTCTCAGTTTTTTCATACTAATTATTTTATTCTTTTTTGTCTTAACTTTGTTCATCTGTTGGATTTCTATCACTTTAACACACTTAACACTTGACTGAAACTGTGTCTCTTTACATCCACTCATTTATTGATTGGTTGATGTGTCTGGTCATTATTGTGTTTCTTCCTCATGATGTTTTAGTCTTTTGCTTTTTGTCATAAAGGTAAAGAATAATCAAAAATAACACACACACACAAACACAAACACACACGATTGTTGATGTTTTTTGTGCAAAACCAATGCAACTTTATTGAAAATGTATTATAACAACAGCAAACATTACAGATAGAAAAATAACTTGTCACAGTGCTCACCACCACGGAGGTGTGTGTTTTTGTTCACAGTGATTCAAAGCACCAGGCTGCAGTTGAAGTGTGTGGGGGGTGTGAGTGCACAGCAGCGTTGCAGGCTGCTCTGACTGAATCCTGCTCCGACCGTCACGTTCCACGGCTCATACACCGTCACACTGTGAATAAAACACACCCACACACTGAATCACAGTGTCTCTCCTTTTCTTCATCATCAGCTGTATTCATTCTGAAAAAAAAAGCTGTTTTTGATGTATTTATAACTGCACGGAGATATCAAAAAATATCTATGCAGCTAAAATACACAGCAAATATGTGGAAATAGTTATTACTCACACACACCTGTTATAGAGTTGTGTGCAGCAGGTGAGCAGTTGTGAGCTGCTGGTCACGTTAGTGTTGATGAACTCAGTGCTCAGGAAATGTGGACACTGAAGATCAGGGATGTACAACGTACCTGGAGACCCACAAAGCGATGTCATAAAATCATAAAAACCTTTGAGTGACAGATTATCTATTGTGTAGAGCTTATATACAGACACTCAGGGACAAATCACACACTCTTTTCATCACCTGTGTCAATTTAACATGCTCTCACAGTAACTGACACAGAAAACTGACACTGAAATCAGAATTAATATATAATGTATTTCTACTTGAAAATAATAAATGAATAATAATTTGCAATAAAATAGTAAACATAAAAAATCTATAGAAATCATTGTATTGTATGATACATGTATAGCCTACATGTATTGTATAACACACTGTAATAATAGAAAAAATATTTTTATAGCCATGGCTATGTGTGGTTATATTTTCCATGCTGTGTTACTGAACCAGTGAGTCTAATGAATAATAAAGCTGGAATAACTCTTATGTAGCTCTTAAAAATGAAATAAGTGAAAGGACAAACTCAGTAAAACATTCGTGAATAATAGACTTGAATAGTATTTGTTCACCAGCCCAGTACCTACTGTGGCTATTAATATAGCATGAATATTCGTATAAATGTACTCTGGATATTATGATTAAAATTTTCTAGAGAATTCTGCCCTCAACTTTGTCAGAACACTAATGGTGTGCTCTCATCTAAACGCCAGTGGATGAATCAGGCACTTAAAGTACTTAAAGGGACACAAAATGGTAAGTTATGTATACATAATTAAGAAGTATTTATAATATATTTAATTTTATAATAGCTGGGGGGCTATTATTAGCTGAAATCACCACAATCAACAGGTCAATATTTGGGACAGGCCTAAATGCCTTTCACACAAAACTGTTGCTCAGCAAAGATGGGAAATAGAGTCAAATTATTTATTTAAACCAATGTGAATATTACTTGTTTAAAAATGAGGCTTTGGATAACATGTAAATTATTAATCATTCATTTGATCGAGCTCCGACAGACAGCGCATCACAGGGAAAGTAAGTTACGACACTAGAGGATTACGGCACCCAGCATACTGACGCAACACCACTTGGGTTAAAATTTATGAAAAACTTATTTGATTCTTTTGATCTGAGGACCCTTACGAAATATAAATAACTTACAGGGTAATGGAGGAATGGACACATAATTTAAGGCAGCCAACAACCCAGTTTTATACATCCTAAGAACTTCTATTAAAAAACTGAACTGCTTTACAGACCAGGCCTCTAATTGAGACAGGCCTTCATTTGTCAAAATGTGTAGCCACAATGGGCTAGTAAAAGGGACTAGGCTTTGAATTGAAGTTTTATGGTATATGATAAAAATACAGTACAATAAATGTTCACGTGAGGAATGAAGAGTAGCACTAAACAAGACAAAAACGATGCTATGAAATGGCAATTATGTCCATTGAGTTCATTATAAATACAATCAGTGGATAAATGGCAGACAGAGGCAAAGAAGAGGCAACAGTCACCTGCAATACAAGCCGTCATGAAACAGGAGACGCTGCCTGCAATCAGAGATCTGAGGGCACAATCAGAAATGTCAGTCCGTCTGTCTGGAGCCAAAGACGCTGGAAAAAGAAAGAAAAAAAATGCAACAGGTTTGTACAAAGGATCGATTCATTCAGTTTTCAATACAAAACAAATACATGTAATATATAACCAGGATTTATATAAAAAGAAGAAATAACAAACTGAAACTTACTGTTGACTTTTACTGGGTTTCACAGAAAATTGGTAGAATTATGAGTTAAATGACAGTTGATTCCTCTTTGACTTTTGTACCAACAGACTGCCTTTAATGCTTGCAACCATATACCAAGACTTTTGACTGTTTTACGGTCCCTTTAAGAGTTAATACTTTGACTTTATGCACTGTGTCTTGTGCTACAAAGAGATTTTATTTTCAAAGCATATTAATCAAGGATGAACTTTTCACTTTACATATCAAGGGCATGAACACTCATATATTTCAATGTTCAAGTTGTAACTTCTAATCTGTAAAATCTAAATCTAAATCCAAAATTTAGCCAAACTTGCTTATTTTTGTTTCTACCGTCTTTCATTTGTCATTATTTTGCAAATTTTGACCCCTGATTTCACATTTCTTTGGTTTTTGGGTGGAAACTTGTTTTGATTCTTCAATAATCCGGGGAGGCTTTTGTTTTGAATACAAGGTCTGTTTCAGTGTCATCCTTCTTTTGACATTTGCAGAAGCACACACATTCACACTTGGCATCTGTAACTTTGTATTGACAGCTGTTATGACTGCATTCATCAAGTTTTGGAAATTTGTGAATGTTATGTGTGTTTGAGAATTAGCGAGGGGGGGTTATCTGAGTTTCCCTTTGTTTCCCAGCCATGGGCTAAATCAAACAGTCTTAACTTCTCATTCAGCCCACACACTGCAACTTGCTTAAATGTAACAGATGGATTCATCACCACTTACTCCCACTCGTGCCAGCCGAAAAACTCTTTTTATTTTCCATCCTGTACATTTCCACAGTGTGTGTGTGGCATAGATTGTATCTCGTGCTGTGTGCTTTGTATTAAGACTTTTTTATTTGTTTTAAACATCTGGGACAATTAGCCTCATGCTGAATTTAAATGAGAACATTTACTCAATATACTTTTCAACACTTTGATTTTTGCAGCATATGACACCAGCCAATAACTTTCTGAGCTTTAATTTTCCTGTTCGCCTGTTTGACGTTGGTGCTCAGCTTTGCTCACAACTCATGAGGTGGCACTCACTCATCGCCCCGATCGCTATCCCCATCGAAGCAAAGTTGGAAAATCCACACAAAGCGTAGGTCGCAATGGTTTCAGAGTGGACCTGAAGCATAAAACAGAGTTCATCTAAATTATTATGTGATCAAAATATCTCAAAAGACTTTAATGCCTGTATCAAAATCATACTTATTACTCAACCTGTTGTCACCCACAGGGCATCAAATACGGTAGTTTGGTCAGTGGCCCTCAATGTCTGATACATTACACACAACAAATTATTTTAGCATCTGTATGAAACGCACTGGGTTTCCAACTAACTCCAATGTAAACTAATCTGCAGCAATGATGCAGTGTAAAGAGCAAAAAGGTCTGTGTTGGGTAAGAGGATGTTGTCAAACAAACACATGACTTTCACTCAGGAGACTGCAGATCATGTCCCACGTGAAACCAACTCAACTGTGAGTTTTTAAACTACATAACTTAGTTAAGATCATATGTCAGTTATGTCAGATACTTGACATACAGAACAGTAAAAAAAGACACACACATCCCAATGTCCACTGGACTGGGAGCTGGATTTAAGCAACATCAGGAAAAGAAACAAATAGACACACATACCTAGTAGCTCCTGTTGGAAGGATTTTAATGCTGTCTAACTTTTCAAGCCAGCAGCTGTTCCTTAGACATGACATGGTCTACTTGACATACTCATTATCTAAGGGTGCTTTCAGACCTAGAGTTCACTTGCTTTAGTCCATATCAGGGACTAATTTTGTTACAAATATCACCAAGAGTTGGTTCGTGTTCTCACAGCAGTATTTGCAAGCGGGCCAGATAAAATGCCTTGTGTGAGAAAGCTGCTCTTGATTGGTTTTTGTCCTGTCTGCAGTCTTGCATTTTAAGGGTTAGTGCACCCAAAAATGAAAATTCAGCCATTATCTACTCACCCATATGCCGAGGGAGGCTCAGGTGAAGTTTTAGAGTCCTCACATCCCTTGCGGAGATCCAAGGGGAGAGGAGGTAGCAACATAACTCTAACGCTGAATATCCACTGGATGTGTGTCCATCTCGGAACGGCAGCGCTGGTTATCTGCTACGTGCTCCGCTGTCCATCAGTACCCACCAGCTGCGTTTGCTGTGCGGACCGGTGCAGCTCCGCCGGAAGACATCTCGGTGCACTGGTGTCAACAGGGTGAAATGCCGTCTGAAAACCTCTGACCTGTTGACTTCAGGCCTGCCTCTGCCCATTATGTAGTTTTCAAGGTGTAGTGCAGGGAAATATGATCCGCCTTGAACACTTTGTATTTTCTTTTTGAAAATTAACCGGATGTTTTATTTTGTTTCTGTACACGACTTCCTGCCCCACACGATCTGCTCTGTGCTACATTGCTGCATTGTGCTCCGGCGTACGGCAAAAATAGAAGTCCTGCGTATCTGTTGCGGAGGGCTCCAGAGTGCCGGAGCTGAGACGGAGCCAGAACGCAGCACAGCCGCAGCCGGTGGAAACACGCACATTGACTACAATTGAATGCTATCGGCTCCGCTGCCGTGCCGGAGCGGAGATACAACCAACACGCGTCTGGTGGAAATAGGCCGTAATGGAGGCTTACGGCGCCCCAGATTCAAACGTCCAAAAACACATAATTGAAACCACAAAATATCTCCATACTGCTCGTGGCTGAATTTTCATTTTTGGGTGCACTATCCCTTTAAGTCCTCTTTGAACTGAAACTTGATGGGAGAGATACTGAGAGCGTCATTGTTTGAAGTGTAGACCACTGACCAAGCTGCCATATTTGACAAGTTGCTGGTGAGAACGTGCTGCATCTCACACTTATTTCCTTTATCATATGCAGGTTGTGAAGGCTCCAAAAACCTTGCCATAATACGTTCTTGATTAAAAACACTGTTTGTCTGCCATTATTTAGACATTCATTGGAGAAATAAAATTATCAAATGAGGCCATAACACTTTTATTGACATAAAGCCCCTCCACACCGACTAGTCAGCCACTCATCTATGCTGAAACTGGAAAAAATGGTAAAGAATAAAGAATGATGAGTGAGACTCACAGAAATATACTGCTTTACGTTGCCCACATATTCTGGTCCTCCTGATTTCCGCCTCTTAATTAACTCTGACAACTTCTTATAGGCAATAAACTCATTGATAAATGTCTTGATGCCAATCAGTTCAGCAACAATGAAACTGTCCTCCCAGGAAACACCCATCATGAACGAGAGAGGCATGAACACGTATGAGCAGATGAGCTAAACAGGACAGAAAGAGCAAAGAGTGAGTGCATATATGCAGGTTAATGTTTGAATATATTAAGAATATAAATATAAAATTACAGTATATGTTGGAGAGAGAGTTGGTGTTTAAGTGTTTGAGTCTCAAGTTGGGGCCGTTACCGAGAAGCTGAGCTGCGGACAGTCCAACATCCCACCCAGCCAGGCAAGGACAGCATTTAAAAAGGCTAACAGTGCCATGAAGGCAATGAGGTTGGTAACAATGTTGGCCACTAAACCCACTGCAGAAGATGCACCTTGGGATGCTGCCTCAAACACGTTCTTACTGTCTCTGAGGAGACACAGGCAACATTTGAACGGTTATACAACACTTTATGTTTGAACAGTATTGTATCAAAATAGCACAGTGTCATCAGCATACTGGTGTTGCTGACATTTACTGTGTCATTACTGTGGTTGGTGCTGTAGATCATCTAAGGCTCAGGTTAGGTGAATGTAGATAACAAAGCAGAAATCAATTTAAACAGACAATATTTGGTCCCTATTCAGATCTTTGTCAGGTTGCTTGTTTACATCCAACACTTTGACTGATTTAACTTTTATCTGTTTAAATAAATGTGTTGTTTCGAGTCAGTCTGCAGGTGTTACCTTTTTCATTAATAAAACTGGCTTGAACTGAATATATTTCAATTAGAACATTAGAAAATAACTAAATAAACTACTATCTATACTACATGTATAAATAATAGTGAAAATATACAACAGATTTTTTTTTTTTAAATAAGCAACATAAATTAACATTTCATGTATGACAAAATAAGGTCGGTGAGGCATGCTTGTCTAGTCTGTTCTAATCCAACCAACTCTCCACACAGCGTCCATACCCACAACTAATGGTGTTTTTCAATGTCTATGTAATATGCGTACAATTCTAATAGAATAGAGATGCTTGAATGAAAACCATTTTTTGAAACAGTCTGTACTGTACTGTACTGTATTGTATTATAATGATGCCACTGTCCTCTCTTACCCATGGTCCAGCTGGAGGTCATCACTGGTTGATACACTGGGCGTCTCTGTTTCAGGCCAGAACATCTTGGCGATGGCCAGGGAGGCTGGAGCAGACATCAGTGTTGCTGTCAACAAGTGTGTTGCCTCAATCTCAAGAGAGAGTCACATTATATAAGACAAACATTTAATGGTCAATCATTCACTTCCTGACAGAGTTGCCATAAAGTCCTATGTACACTCTCAGGCAAGATCAGGTTCAGGGTCAGTCAAAAGTCCTTAAGACTTCCTAATGTCCGATACCCCTTTGACTTTGTTAAGTTAAAGGAATACTTCCCCTCCAAATGACTAGTCAGTGACTCATCCCATAGGATAAGTCACTGACTAGTCATTTGGTGAATTTGCGAAGAAAACTTTGATCACCTTGCATGCCTCCAGAGGACAAAGACTCGTTTTTTGATGAATGGGAGTAAAAGGAACTGCATATATCAACAGCAAAACTAAATCAAGACATCCATTGAAAACTCTCACTCAACCCGTACAGTACAATCCAAGTCTCATTTATCCACTTACATGCTTAGTACTCCCCAAGCACATACAATTTTGCTAAAACCAGATTCACTTTCAGTTCAGTCCCCTGTCTCTTTGGAAAGAACTGAGCGTACAACTGGATAAATGAGACCAGGATTACACTGCATGAGCTGTGTGAGAGTATGTAAACAGATGTTTTGATTTAGTTTTGTTGGACGAAACATGGATCTTTATGACCTTAATTCATCAAGAATATTTGCTGTTTTTGGATTTTTCGTTCACTGTGGAGGCCTGCGTTAAAAACACAATTCTCAGCGTAACTTAGGGTGAGTAATAGATACACAACTGATCATTAAGGGGGTTAAGTATTCCTTTAACGATTGGTTTAAGAACTCATACTTTACAGGTCAATTACTGGCATTCCCAATCTGGCACTGAAATAAATTATAATAAAAGGAATGTTGATAACCCTTAAGACATATTTGATCATTCATGTCCTGTTTTATGCTTATTGACAACCACTGTTTTTTCAAATAACTCAATTGTTGATGAGATCAAGCCACAAACTGTACTTTAATAGTTTCCTTAAAGTTAATTTTTAAAATACAGCCTAAATTGTGAAACCCTCCTCCCACCCCTGCATCCATTGCCTTACCCCAAAGGAGATATAGGCTCCCAAAATGGTACCAGAGACGCCGGCCATGCCTCCTGCCATCACAGCATGCATCTCAGAGCGAGTTAGTCCACTGATGTACGGACGAATCAAGAGAGGTGAGTCTGTCTGAAGGAGGAAGGACAAAGGCTGGGTGGATTTGGGACTAGTGGATTTATGGATTCATGTAATTATATCATTGATTTGCTTGATGTGTTTGTTTACTGTTTAAACTGTTGTTTACCTGTCCCAAGAATATATTTCCAGCTGCGGCCATTGATTCTGGTGCAGATGTTGCCATGGTAACCTGCATTGCAAATCCAATCTTTGAAAATATAAAATGAAAAAAAATCACAGAAAATCAAAAGGAAATAACTGAACTGTAGAAAATGATAATATAAAATATACAAATTGAAAACTAAATATCCTGGTCGTCATTGTGTCATTGGGCTCATTTCCAGTTACTCTGAGCAGTTATTATTTCCCTTTTATCCCTTACACTGTATTTCTTATATGACAGGTGCTCTAAAAATAAATGGCTTGGAAAAATACATTTGCCGTCAAATATTTCTCTCTGTCCGTGCACTTTATCCTCCCACTTCCTCACCTTGCAAATGAGCCAGGGCATGAAGCCAATGTAGTAGAGGATGGAGACGACGGAGCTTATAAAAACCAGTATAGGCATCACCTAGAGAGAGTCCACAATCATCATCATCATCTTTCATATATATGTTTACATGTACACCAGAACCTTTGAGTCTCATCTTGGCTTTGATCATATTCAGAAAATACAACACAGTCTCATTCCGACCTCGTCATTTATCAACGTTTGGTCATGGACTTTCTGCATCGAGATACGACGTGCAAGGTACCCTGGGTGGTTGTTGACATTCTGGGACAGCGTGTCAAGTTCTGCCTGTAACACGCATTGTCTTCTTTCAAAACACACTTCTGTTTTCACAGGAAATTTACTGTTTACATACAGTGTCTTTCAAAATAAACGCACTACATCGGTACAACACCGCCAACTGACGTTTTTTTCCCCCATAAACAACAAATGCACTTGGTTGGCTTAAAGAAAAAAGGACAGGGTTTGGCTTTATAATTTTACGGGACGCAAACACCGCTCTCCCGGGTGAAAGTCGGCATTTGCTGAACCCATCCACCACCCTTCCCGCTTGCCCCACTCGGCCTTTCGCTGCCTTAACTTTACTTCTCCCACCATGTTTCCCCAAGTGCTGTTAAGCTATAACGGCAACCTGACGCATATTATGCAGACGTCGGGTGTCTGACACCGGAAGTCATAGCCCAAGCGCAGGATTTCAACGACGTGAGACAGGGTTGGAAAATGACATTTACATGAAAAATGAGGTACCTTGTTATTCATATTCCTATTTGAACAATACAAACAATATCCAGATGTTTCGTTTTACGACTAACTACTACTTTTGCTTGAGCTAATGAAGCACCTGCACAAATCTATAGGTTTCTGAAACCAGAATATGATGTTACATGCCCAAACACAAACTGTATATCCCAGACACCCTGCCATGAGGTCTGTGTACACACACACACTGTCTCATTCATGTGCACGTGTGTGTCTGTGTGCATCATATTGATGTGTGTCATACCTGGAAGACGAAGAGGTGGTCTCTGTATTTTGGACCAAACACAAACTTAGACCCAACATCTGTGAATGACATAAAAGTCTACATGGAGGAGATTTTGGAATTGTTAGCAAAAGACACAGAAAAATGTAAAATGATTGATTATACATTTTGTAATGTTTCAAAGCTACAGTGAGTAAAATCCCCAAATTTATCACAAACAAAATGAGCCTTGGATGCTGACAGAGTAGGAAAAAACAAAAGAGGGACACAATGAAACAAAACAAGGAAACCAGGAAACAAAAGAAAGGAATCAAAGAAACGAGAAAAAGGAGACAATGAAAAGAGCACAAAGAAATGAAAAAGGAAACTAAGAAACAAAAGGACGATCAACTAAAAACAAAAAATCTATGTGTGTGTGTGTGTGTGTGTGTGTGTGTGTGTGTGTGTGTGTGTGTGTGTGTACCTCGACTTGTTTTCCAAGCCATTGCAGTCCATCTAAGCCAAACTTTGTCCTTAGGATCAGCAGACCAAAGACAAACTGTAGCCCGACCCCACAGATTAAAGTTTGCCAACACCACTGCAAGACACATGCACAATACATATACATCCATACATGATCAAAAAGTTTGTGTGTGTGTGTGTGTGTGTGTGTGTGTGTGTGTGTGTGTGTGTGTGTGTGTGTGTGTGTGTGTGTGTGTGTGTGTCCCTCACCCTGAATGGGTGTTTGGAGAACAGCAGCATTAAGAAGATGAGGAGCAGCAAACCAAAGAAAGACACAAGCTGTCTGGTCCCTTGCTGGGCCGTGTCCAGTGCCAGCCAGCACACCACGAACACCAGCAGTAACACACACAAGACCCTGGAGAGACAAAGAGCGATGTACAAAGGAGGAAGTGGAGGAAGCCAGGGAGATAAACAGAAACACACAGTCATTATAGCCAGAAAAGCATACTGCCTTGAACCGAATGTTGTATCCTGGCATTCTTGGCACATTGCATTTGACTTACTATGTAGTGGGACATGCTAATGCTGTGTCTCAGATCGCGTACTTTTGTACTTAAACTTGATATTTTGAGCGCATAAGTGCGTTCACACTGAACGTACGAAAGTATGGAAAAATGCAGTGCACTATGAGTACCCAGATGGTGCACTCAAAACGGTCAAGAAGTTGAGTGTGGAACTATGGACACTTCTCGCCCTAAAGTCGCCACTTTGGCTACGGAGCGGAAGGGGAGGGACCACTTTTCAAACTGGAAATGGCGGCCGAGGACTGCGCGACCGTGAACGTCTCTGTACAAATACGTGTGTTTTCTGCATTAAGCACAAGTATACCGCTGTCAGGTATAAGCCAGCAGTATGTCTGTTGGGTTAGTTCAGCAGTCTGTAATGATTGGGGACCACGAATGATAACGCGAATGCTAATGCTAGTTTGTTAACTAGCTAATTTGTGATCATCATTTCTGGTGAGTGCACAACGGCACTATTGATTTGAGACAACACTACCCTGCGCACTACGCCAATGAGTACATAGTGCACATAGTATACTACATAGAAGGGTACTAACGGAAGTACACGATTTGAGACATAACATAAATCTTTTTCTGGCGTACTATATAGTACGATAGTGTGGATATTGAAACGCATTTTTTCACCAGGGCAAGAGAGGCTGTAGACACCATTGTTCTTTGCTTGCTGAAATGGTAAAATACACTGCTCAAAATGTAACAAATGCCTGGACAATGAACTTATTTTCCCTGCCTCAGATTCATTCTTTAGGTGCCTCAGTGCCAATTTTTATAAATGGTTTCTTTCTGTTTGGTGACAAATTGCCAGAATGAAAATACAAAATATAAACATACAAAATGTAATCTAACAACAGCAGCAGATCAAGCCACATGTAAAATGTGGAAGGTTAAGGCCCAACAGATCAACCCCAAGTCAAGGTAAATTCAGATTCAGCCTTTAATGGCTATAAGAATAGCAGAGAGCACCATGTTGTTGCTTCAGGCACACTGTAATGATGGCCTGAAGGAAGGAGATCAAACTCCTTAAGCTGAGTGAAAGTTGAGAATTTTTAACCCTGTTAGTTACACGTGTGTCTTTAACCTAATGTTATATTCCTGTTATATTGTTATACCATTTGTTACAGTCTGTATTGTGCCTCTGCTTCACCTTTCCAGTGAGGTAAGTGCCCTTGAGCTAGTGCAATTACCTTACTTTATGTGCACTGTGGCACACAGCAGTTCTCACACTCTGCCATCAACTGCTCGTTTCCTTTATCCTGCTCTGTTTGAATTCAGTGCTCATGCTGATTTAACGAACAATGAATTTCCTTAGTCTGAGGACATTGTTGTTGCCAGGAGACAACATGTCAGTCTTGCACATTACATACATCAGTTACAGCTGCTGAGAGAGATTTTTTAGTGTACTGACTCTACAGTTTTTCCCAGTGTCATTACGGTGACAGCACCAGCGAGCCTCCCTCTGTGCTCTGATGAGGAAGGTGTGCACCAGGCGAACTGAAACAAAACATTTCTCACCATTTGATCCAAAACCAGTTTTTGCCGAGAAGGTCTCTGATAGGAGAGAGCTCCTCCCACACCCGGTCGCCATAGCGGCCCATCATCCAATCCCAGACCAGGAAGAATATGGTTACCAAGGCGATGACCAGCAGCACGACAGCCCGGTTGAAGTTCAGGACACATGCCGCTATCACTATGGCAACGAGGCCTGAAACAAATTTAGTATTAATATGATTATATCCACCAAAGCTGACATTATTTTCTCTCATCAGAACAATTCACATATCTTCCTTTTATTTCCTGCTTTACTTCCTCTGGTTAAAAACACAGCAGGAGGAGTGAGCACTGAGAGTACGGAGATGAAAACTGAACACATCCTCAAACAGCAAATCTGACTTATGGGTGACTGATGATGATGGCACTTCAAAATGCTACATGTAAAACAACTACAACAAGGTCTGATTTTTACCATAAAGTCTGAAGTGTTGTGAAATCTTAAAGAAGCATTTCACATTTCAAACTCCCACATTCAAATTCTTTTATCTTTGTTTTCTTGCCTAAGTCTTCAAATGACACAGTGTGTTCTCATCTGTAAATATCAAGCCCTCTGACTTAATACGGAACTGAACTGAATTTAATTAAGATATGAATGCAACTATTCTGCCGTATTTTAATTGCATTTTCACACGTTAGTGAAGAGCAGATTATATCAGCCTAAAAATGTTGCAATTTCTTATTTAGTTTTTATAGGACTGAAAAAAATGAGGATATCAAAAACAATTCAATATCTCGAGGTGCAAACATTTGTTGACGGGTTAATTTCTTGAGCAAAATCAACTTTGACTCATTATAAATACTGGAAATGAACAAAGTTTCTTTGTAGATATGCAGGTTCAGGAGATAAAGTTTGAGCTTTAATGGTCCAGTGTGCAGGATTTAGAGGCATCCATTGGCAGAAATGGTACATAATATTCATAACCTTGTTTTCATTAGTGTGTGATCAGCTGAAAATACGAAAATCACCTCAGAATAAGCCGTTTTTATCTACATATAGAGACAAATCAAAAGCTGGCTCTACATAAGGCCATTTGCATTTTTATGTTGGCTGCAGTCCTAACAAATTTAGGTCATATGTATCTGTACAATATTTGTAAAGAGGACAGACGGGTTTTTATGACACAGACTTGAGAGCAACATAACATATTGTACAAGTCGCAGCCTGCAGTATGTTCTGTTATTATTTTTGGATCAATACAGTAACACAGTACCACTAAGTGCTCTTTTTAAATTGCTATAGGAGCCAACACAGCCAGCATTGGCACTGTGTGTGTGTGTGTGTGTGTGTGTGTGTGTGTGTGTGTGTGTGTGTGTGTGTGTGTGCACGCATACTCTTGTATCTGTGTAGTCTGGACAGCAACACACTGAACATTCAAATATTTGACATGTGCTCTGATAAGCAATTGCTTGATTTTTCCATTAAAAATTATGGCAATTAGAAAAAACTCTCTGTTTTTCCTTTCACACACACACACACACACACACACACACACACACACACACACACACACACACACACTTTGCTCCGAGGCATAGAGCATGTAGGTCTAACCAGCGCGGCTAGTTTTCCAAGATAAATTGAGCAGCCCTTTACAAGCGCTCACGCAGACTCAAAGTCCTAAAGCAAGACCAGAAATTGATTTTTCAGTATACTAAGATTCAATCCTATGTGGCTGCATAATCACAAGCAGCAAACAAAGAAAATCAATTGTTCAGAGAAGTGGACACACTTTGTCTCTGATAAAATCTTAACATTAACGAGAGGCTCCTTCATGCTGCAAATTTAAGATGAAAGACTTTGATACTCAGGCTACACATGTGGAGCATGTGGAGGCCCCCAGACAGAGACCTGCTATCCATTTAGGGTCCCCAGTTGCACTTTAACAGATGCTAACAAAGATACTTTACCTGCTCCTAAAACCAGGCGTTTAATCAGGCGGATCTGGTCTTTGTGCTTTGCCAAACAGCCCTGGAATGCCTCCATTTTCTTCTCAAGCAAGCTGGGCACACAGAAAGGAAAATGATGAGGAGCAAGATAAGGAGAGAGGACATGATTTGTGACAACAAAGGACGAGGGGACGGCTGGTGATTTAGAGGAAACTGAGAAAATGTGACATGAAGAATGGGTCTCATGCCGGAAGTGATATACAAACAAATTTTCTCTTATTTTTGTTTGTATCCACAGGTTGTTCTTATTTTGTTAATAGCCATTGATTTCTAGGATGTTTTTGCTCTTCTCTTAGGTAAGAGAAAATTCAGTGAGTGGTAGAGAGCACTTTTACCAAGATAAGACAAAAAACCTCTTGTTTTTACAGTCCATCAATGTCCCTCTGATGCAAGGAAACAAGTTTTAAACTTGAGGAACATAAAAAATGCACCATATAATCAAATGTAGATAACGCTAGACCGCAACATCAGCTCAACGTGAGTAACATTAACAATGATGTCTACATCTGTTCTAAGGTAAGTCAACATCGTGTTTGAGGCAACATATTGTCACTTTGCTGGAAAGAAATATAAAGTTATCTTCAACATCTCTAGCTAACGTTAGCTAAAGTTAGCCTAACGTTAGCTCCTAGCTGCGTTGTTCATCATGTCACCTTGTTTGCTGGGAGTTCATTAGCCTATTTTGTTCTAGTTTTGCACTTTGGTGATCGCACATCATTTAGCTGTTGTCCAAAGGGCTCTAGTTAAGCTAACGTGTGGGGAGTTAAGCTACAGCTTATGTGTAATGGCAGAGATAACAGAGGTTAGCAAACGTTATGCTGAATGATTCAGTGTAAATACTGTGGCACCAAACTAACAGAGAGACACTCTTGGTAAAGATGGCAAAAAGGCCGTTATCATATTCACAAGCGTACACTGTGATTGTAATTTAAGCTTTTCATCGACCTTCTGAACAATAAAATGATGAATATATCCCTCCAGTGTGTAGTTTAGGCCCTTTTGGTTACTTCTCAATGACACCTCATTGTTATGTCCCCAAAAATCATCAGTTGCCTTTTGCGAAATGCCGTGTGCTGCGACACCTGCCATAGCGCCGGTCACTGAAGGTCATTTCTTAGGCATGTGCCAGAGTATTTGCACACGGCACAACACCTGTCCTTATACAGACCTCAGGGTGCGTTACCTGTACTAATAGGGGATCAAGTGGGATTCATCATTGAGCAAACCTGGGTGAGAACAGATTTGAGTGGTTTGGTGCATTAAATTCAAGAATTTAAAGAGAGAGAAAAAAACACCACCTTTTGTCATGTTGGCCTGTCTTGTTGCGTGCATCGTCCGCAGCTTCGGGAGAACTGTCCACTTCAATGTATATCTGACCCTGCTCCTGCCACACACACACACACACACACACACACACACACACACACACACACACACACACAGCTTGAGGATAAAGAATATTGTAAATATGCTTACCTGTGGTTGTTTGTACAGTGACACATATTGACTCAGAACTTAAAGGCAAACCGGTTGAAGGAGAACTTCTTCTCCTGTGCACACTGTGCTCATGTGTTTCTGATAAAAGGTCTGAAACTACTTACCCCACTAAGGCTCAAACCACAGCACCTTACCGTCCTTGTTAGGCAAACACCTTGGGCATGTTAGAGATGCTGTCCTCTAAAGTATTATGACTTGATCACCTAACGATCTCAGTCAATTGAATCCCTTGGTACAAAGTTAGCAGCCTGACATTTGCTTGATTAGCTGGGCTAATGGTTTGATTCTGTTGAAACTGAGATAGAGAGATGTTGTTTAAAGCAATGGCTTTTTCCATAGTTACCTATAGTGTATGGTTACAACTGCCTTCAGGGGTTCTCTAATGTTTCCATTTAAACAGTATTATTCATGAATAGCTCGACAAACAAGTCTAGCTTACCTCTGGTTCAAAGGCTGTGTTGTCTTCACCCCTTTTCCGACTCTTCTTTGCTACTCCATTCAGCTCCATTCTCTTCCTGTTCACGTATTTTCAAACACTGGCCAGACTCTAAGCACACCTGTCTAGTCCTTTTCCCCTCCCATCCTCCCTCCTCCTGCGACTCTCTGTCTCTCCCTGCATCCATTTCCCCCTCCCTTTCCTCCCTCGGGTCCTCTTTTTGGTACTTTGTTAGTTTTTAAGATTCTGTGGATGTTTTCATCGAATGTGTTGTGACAAGGTTATCAATTTCTTTCTTTGACAGACAGACACGCAAACATAGGCACACATTAATGAGGTCTCTGTTCGGCTGACTGATATCTTGCCTAGCTGTCATCAGATTAAAGGCCATTACGGGATTAGCTCGACACACAGAGACTCAAACACACACTAATGTGTAAGGCTGAGTCATGCAGGTTCTATTCATTCACGCTAACTTTCCAAATATCCGACCAAATACCAGTCAGCGTGACATGACCTCTCTCTTCTCTTTAACTCAGTCATTTCTTCCAGCCCCTGAAAGGACAGTCTGTGCGTTTACAATGTCCCAGTGTTTGCAGTCATGGACAGAGTCAATAGTTCTCACTGTCTCTTCCCTGAATTAAATCATTGTCACAGAAAAACTCCCTGTTCTCTGCTCATATTGTATTGTTTCTGTATGGATGCAGCGTGTGCCAATAACACTCTCTAGTCTCATATTTCTCATATGGTAAGTATCCCAGCAGCCACTAGAGGGCACTAGTGTATAATTTCTCAGAGCCATATTATCCCAATGGCAGTAATGTGGAGGTTATGGGTTCATGTCAGTCCACATGACAATGTTTATTTATATTCAGGACACACTGGGAGCTCTTATTCAAAGCTAAACACTAAGTAAACAAGTAAATTAGGAAATAACATTTTGCATGCAATTATAGGAGAATATAGCCTGAAGAAAACTCCACAAAGATTACTGTGATTACCGCAAATAAAAGGTTAAGATACAAAGAAAACAAGTACTAATAATAGGACACTATTTCCTTTCAAAAGCAAAAGGACAGCCATCTGTCTTGCATTTAGTCTGCTGGATTCCCAAAACCCCTTTTCTCCTGAGAGTGTGGTAACAGTGCAGTTCAGAAAGGTGAGTGTCATTCAGTCATTTTTAAATGAAAGAAAAAAAAACCCCACTTTTTCTTTTCACTCAGGACACATGGGCCCCACTGATATTACTATCCACCACCACTTTGATGTAGCCAATCCACAGCTAAGCCATTAAGCGGAGAAGTTTAAAAAACAAAACAAGGACAGAGCACGAAAATGGTTCTGTCCTACTGAGGTTTGTTTATCCATGTATATTGTTCCTAAACCGTTCAGTTAGCAAAGGAACACTGTATGATGTTTCTGCACATATTTGTATCTCCTCAGTGTGTCTGGTGTCCCAATCATAACCCTGTCTCTCTGTTACCAGTAGGGGTGAAGCAGGATATGAGTCCATTTGTGCATTTTTAGGGGTCGACATGAATAAATCATAAAGGGATTCAATAAAAGTTTGAATATATAAAAGATTTGTTCTTTGACTTGACCTGAACCTGAAGTGATTACCATCAATAACACGGTACTGATTTAAAAGTAAAACTAGGAGCATAATCACATACAGCAGCAGGTAACTGGTGAAGCAAAGGTTGACTGTGATGCAACAACAATTGATTGCGATGCATCAACAGTTGATTGTGATACAACAGGTGATTTTCATGCAACAAGTTGTAATGCAACAATAGTTGACTTTGATGAAACAGACTTTTCTGTCTGTGATTGATTACAGTGACCTACTGTACATGCATGCAACCTCCTCCATTTTACCGGTACGATTCAGTGTACCATGCATCTCTATGTTTTATTACAAATGCAAAGTCACTTACTCATCATTGCATTCTTTATGATTTGGTGTGTTGAACGTCACTGACCATTCACAGACAACAGCACCGGTATATTTTTTATCTATAAAGCAACATTGGGCAAACTTCCAGCCTACCTCTGCACCTTTCTGTGTGTCAGCTCTGTTAGTTACCTGCTACTCTCCTCCAGGTGGTTGCTTTTTAATGTACCCCAGGTTTTAACAGATCTGGGGAAAACTACATTCTCCTACTCTGCACCTTGGACATGGAACAATCTCCAAAAAGATGTAAAATTAGAAACACTTATACCCACTGATGAATTTAAGGGTGTCATAAAGAATGTGGTGACAGTGACGTGTGCTTGTTTTTCTTGAGAGGCCACAATGTTCCATCTCAATGGGACTTCCTGGTGAAATAAAGGTTAAATTAAATGAATAAATAAATAGAAATGAGGTGATTTTGATGCAACAGCAGGTGATGTGATGAATCAATGGTTGACTTTGATACAACAGGTGATTTTCATGCAACAAGCGACTGTAATGCAATATAAGTTGACAATGACACAACATCAGATGATGGTGATGCCACAACAATCCCCTATGATGCAACAACAGGTGACTATAATGCGAAAATGGTTGATTATGATGCAACACAGCTGATTGTGATGCAGAAATTGTTTTTCTCAATGAGACAAGTTATTGTCATGCAATAACAGGTGATCGTGATGCGACTACAGTTAATTGTGATATAATGGTAGGTGACTGCGATGCAAATACAGGAGATTTTGATGCAACAGGTGACCGTGACGCAACCATGTGTGACTGTGATGCAGCAACAGGTGACTGTAATGCAACCACAAATGATTGTGTAAGAACAGGTGATTGGGATTCACAAGAAAATTGCCAAAACTTCAGTTTTCACATCATAACTTCTGTAACCAAAACCACTGATAACTTGTAGCTGCAGCCTTTGTGTGATAACATAACAGATGATTGCCAACACCCAGTATGTTGTCGTGACAACTATGCATGAATATGAAAAAATGCATGACTGTGATCAGACATAAAGGAACAGTGATTACAATGCTGATCCTTGATGTCACATCGGTCGGGAAGCTGAGTGACGTCAGTAGGAAAAATATACAGAAGCCATCTGACAGCACACATGGTCATTTAACATATGGCTACATTTCCAGTGAGCCAGCGCTCATTTAAATAAACACATTTTTAATTTACTATCTCAAACTAGCTTTTATAATTCTGTGACAGTGAACTACAGGAAAACATCTAATGCTGTAATATTTGAAGAGCCACTCATTTATGTTTGCAGATGCTGACTTTGTGTGCAAGTTCGTCCAGATGTTGTTAATTAAAACTCCAGATATGCATGGCAATTAACAAAAGCCTTTAGTTGATACGTCAGGAAAAAAATAAAACCATAAGACTTTGTTCCTTTTATCAGTAGGGACACCTTTAACATATTTGAATCTCATCAGCAGCAGCGCTCATTGTATGCATGTGCAAAATAAATAATCGGAAAGTGGTGATTTGTGTTTTGCAGTCAGTATGTCAAACATGCTCCACAGTTTCCACACTAAGCTAAATATGTTTGGCATACTATAATATACCCAGAGTACTGGACAAATACATTCTGACTGATGCTTTGTCTGTGGATGACAGATGGTTCAAGGGGGTGGCTGCATGTTCAAAATGTCAAAGACCTTTAACACGGGCCACAACCTCTGTCAAATTTCAAAAGGAACAGCGAGTAATTTGAATATTCTGTTTGTAAGACAATGTTTTAATTGGTACGCCTACACTGCTCTGTGCAGAGCGCGTACACCCCGATTTCTGAGGCAGGCATCCACCAGATTGGTTAAGACACCGGCATGGCTCCATAATTACACTCCTCTATTCAGCAGCACTGCCTGTGCGTCAGCACAAACGTCATATAGAGCTGGGGACAGGACATTGGAGAGAGAGAGGAGAGGAGAGGAGAGGAGAGGAGAGGACTCCTCACAGCTGGGGTGTGTTGGGGCTGCTGCTGCTCACAGGCAGATGTGCTGTCATTCTGTCTCTCACATACAAGGTGAAAGACTGAGGAGAAGAGTCTCTGTTCTTCAAAGACCGTGCAACATAAAAAGGCAGATCAGCTCCTGTGTTATGCATCCAGCAGCAGGAGATCTATAGCAGCGGAGTGACTGGCATGCAGCCGTATGGCTTCCACTCTGAGATGACAGATTATTGATTCAGGTCTGGTTTGGCTGGGAGCCCCATATGATTATGAAAAATGGTCTAATGATTTAATAAGGTGACGCTTGGTCTAGTACACGCCAGCTAAAGACTTGATGATTGGTGATTGCTCCCTCTTTCTCTCCTGGTCTCTCACTCTCTCTTCTGTGACGTCTCAGAAATTACATCCACCTCTCCTCCTGGTGTCTACAGTGGAAGCACCAATAAGCTCAGCTGGCATTAAAATAGACCTGCAGGACAATTATAGGCTGTTTCTTTCCTGTTCCCAAGTACACGCCTGTGAGTGCAGCTCTTGAGTGACTACCTAGATTCAAAGTAAGCCCTCCTTCAGACAGCTTTGTTTCTCACTGATTAACTGTATACAGGTCTACTTATCAAACACCCAGCGTAACAACCAGATGATAATGATGATTATAAGTACAGCGACGGTGATGGTGAGAATGATTATGACAATTAGAGCCTGGAAATTGATGGCTCCTTATATCTCATTTAGGCACATAATCTGAAGACAGCTAGTAGATAAATTAAATCACCTCTTCAGCTGAAACCTTTCCCACCCCCCTCTCTCTCCAGCTCTCTTCCTAGCTGTCAGACAAGGACGCTCACACCTCGTTCACAACTCAAGGCAAGGCCGGTGAAGCCTGCCACAGCCCTGGAACTTTAACCCCTGATGGACCAAATCTTAAAACACATTAGCAAGGCTGATTATTAACCATGAAGCAGAGTGCGCCCTGCTGAGGTGCCCTTGAGCAAGAGGCTCACCCTGCTGTGCACCTGACCCTTCCCCCATGAACACGCAGGGCATGGAGCATCTCCCTAAAGGGGATCAATGAGGTATCACATTATAGCCTACATGATCTGCTTAGATGCTGAGATCTCCCTGTTGTGCGTTCATCTCTGCGCGGGAGCAGCTCCCATCCTGACTGACATTTGCTCTGTAGCCTATCCACCCACCAACCCACCCAACCACCACCACCAGTCTCTCTGACGAGAATCATCCACACAGAGAACATTGTGTGGAGCAGGCTCCGGTCGGTGCGTGTCAGCTGAGCAGCTGAGAGGAAGAGGGAGGGTGAGACAGAGAGAGAGAGGGAGAGATCCTCCTTGGCACACACCCGTCAGTGTGGCAGTGTGATTGTGACTGACTGGGCTGACAGACGGGAGATTCTGGAGGAAACACGCAGGACAGGGACGACACACTCTCCGGGTTTCTCCTCTCTGTCATCGTTGCCACGGCAGATGGTTTTCTAGCTGCGCCGCCTGTCTCCACCTCAGCATCGGATTTTGCTTCATTTTCTTTTTCCTCCTTGATTGGCTGAAGCGGGGCTGAACCCAGCCAACCTGGGCCGGGCTGTGGGGCTGTTCAGCGAGCCTTATAGCTGAAGTTGGCAGCCGAGATGAGCGCCTGGAGACCCGGGAGCGCGGCTCTCTCCTCGCCGGGGAGAGCGTCTGGGTCGTGGCGGTGCTGGTGGTGGGTTGTGTTGATCGGGGTGGCAGTGGGCTCTAGAGACCCGTGGATGTCCGCGGAGGCATGCCCGCCGTCTTGCTCTTGCAGCAGCACCAGGATCTCCTGCGTGGAGCCGGAGCGGGGTATCAATGCTTTCCCCGTCCTGCAGAGCGAGGCGGAGATGGAGAACATCACCGACATGTGAGTGTCTCTCAGAAGCATCACAGTTTCAGACAGGGAGTCATATCCTATTTATCCTGCTTTTATGAGAGTGCCTGTATTTTCCAACACTTTCCAAATAAAGGAATGTCATCCTTTACGCCTCCTCTGCCAGTTGGGTCTGGAGCTGACAGACAGCTGCAGATTTGATTTTTAATCTTAATCCCATTCACGAATTTAAAGCAAATTCGCAGATTTTACAGATGCAATTGAAGCCTGATTAATTTATTCGGCACTGCTCGGCTCAGACGCGCATCATGTGTAACCTACATTGCATAACAGACTCATTGCCATCATGGGGCACATCAGTCTTTCAACAGCAGCGTGGAAACAGCCCAATTAGAAAGAAAGCAGCTGAGGCTGATGGACTTTATTCTATTAGACAAAGCCCAGTCTGTGTGCGGGCGCGAGCGTGTACCCCAGTGCGTGTTTATGTGTGTGCATGTGTGTGTGTGGACCGAGACGCGCACAGCAGACACCACTGTCCAAATATTAGTACAGACACTTCCCAAGATGGCTCATATGAGGGTATTTAAATGAACCACAGAAGCGCAGAAAAATCGATTTTCAATAGAAAAAAGCAGCATTTTTCCAGCCAGAGTCAACATGTGAAGACTGCCTCTCCAGGAGGATGGCTGGTTATTCATCACCAAATCTGTGCGCATCTCTGAAATGTAGGCTACTGTACCCCCATTTTCATAAAACGTCATGTGGCCTAGAAATAAACTGTGACACGTCTGAGCGTTTTATATCTGAGAGCAATTATAAAGATGGAGATTTTAATATTGAATTGCTGCAATATCTTTCTTGGCAAAGATAAACGGCCTTGTTGATAATGACTTGTCAGAGATGAACTTGGGAGAAGCCTTGGACGCGGTTTAAATGAGCCAGCAGTCTGGTGAAAAGCATTCACTGAGTGCTTGGCTAATGTAAACAGACAAATTACTACTGATGACCGTGCGACGGCTAATTCCAAAAACGACCTTGCCAAAATGTAAAAAACACAACCGGAGAGATAGGTTATCGCGTCCCCTGTCACTGTTAATTGGTCAGACATCCTGTTTTTATGACACCTGCAAACACAATTTGACAGAGTATAATGGGGCTTTCAATGTCAGTGTGGATTCCTAAATGGGCATAAGAGCTGAAACACAGCAGTCTGTGTTCATGTGTCATCTCTGCCTTATGTATGGATGTGTTCAGTGTAAAATCTGAGCCAAATAAATTACACTTAGTCCCCATCTGCTTTGAGAACATCCTCCAGTGCTCTAACTTGAGGAGGTGGGTGCACTAAATGACTGACATGTAACCTCATAGTAATAATGTGGGGGATTTTTGGGAGTGTTGGCTCTTTAAAAAATATTAATACATGAAATACAATACAGAAAATTGTTTTATATGTAATGTAGCCTTTAATAAAAATGAAAAGACAACATTTAACCTATAAAAAATATCTACTTTTTATTTACATTGCTGACATTATTGCCCACAGGCAATCATAGTAGATGTGGGTAGTAACTCCTGCTTACACACGGAGACAGTCATGAAGTGTAATGTACATCAAACTGGATGACAAACGGCTTTATAATAACAATATGTGCATGCTCTTATTATGTGGTAGTGGCACTACTGTTATTAATATTGTTATGCAGGTTTACTTGAAGTGGAGCACAGTCAGCTTTTGACTTTATAGGCGATTTACACACAGGTGTAGACTTTTGGGAGAGGACAATATTTACAACATGTGCATTTGTCTACCCTGAAAAACACATTAGAGCAGCAGAGGACTTTTATTTTGATGCAGGGGGCACCGCTAGCTCACCTGGTAGAGCAGGAGCCCCATGCACAAAGGCTGTGTCCTTGCCACAGCGGCTGTGAGTTCAATTCCAACCGATGTCTCTTTGCTGCATGTCATTCCCCTTCTTTCACTCCCCACTTTCATGCTATAGCTGCCCTGTCAAATAAAGGCAATAAAGCCATCAAAAGTATCTTAAAAATTACATAAATTGATGCAGGAAAGGCACAAATAGGTGCATAAAAATTCACTGGAATACAGGAAGTGTTTGATGCTTCCATTTTTGAACAAACAGGCCCCTGTTTGATTCTGCTGATGTTGAATGCTGGTGAATTACTGCAGCTTACAAATTAGATTTTTACCCTAAAAGATTTGGTCGTAATTGAATTTTAGTTATTGTCAGGCAATTTGATGCTTTAGTGAACGTAATCGTATGAAACGGTGTGTTGCAGATGCAGCTTTTCAAAGAATGGGTTTCATTTATCGGTGTGTAAACGCCTGTCAATCTGGGTCAGCTTCTGTAATTACTGAAAGGCACATATCAAACATTATTACTCTTTTTTTCTACTGTATTTTGTTCAGGCTTTATTTGATCGTGATGGCAGAGAGCTGACAGGAAATTAGGGGAGAGAGGAGAGGTGATATGCAACAAAAGCCCTCTGTCTGCCAGACTCAAAGCAGGGATGTTGCAATTATTGCTATTGTGTGGTGTGGCACTGCATCTCAGACCCCCCACAGGCCACCAGGACGCCTCTATGAAATATTTTCGAGGGTTAGATGGTAAATGGACCTGCGCTTGTATAGCGCCTTTAGAGTTTTCCGATCACTCTGAGCACTCTTACTCTAGAGAGTCACATTCACCCATTCACACACACATTTACACACCAGGTTGCCATGCAAGGTGCGACCTGCTACTCCATTTAGGAACATTCACATGCACTTACACAACCACTGGGAGAAATCTGGGGGTCAGTATCTTGCCCACGGACACTTCCACATGTAAGCCAGTAATCAAACCACAGATCTTCCAATTATCTTTTGATCCACTCTACCTCCTGAACCACAGCCACCCTGTTGTTGTCTTTTCAATCCTGCCTGATAAATCTTTTGACGACTTTTGAGACTTGAGAGAAAACAAATACAGCGTACCATGCTGTATTCGATATTGAGAGCAATGTAATGATCAATCAACAGATCTAATTAGAGATGTTTTTTTTGTTCCCAGTCGAACACTGTGTCCATAGATACCAAACTTAAAGTTTTTTTTTAACTTGCCTGTTTTATTGACTAGTTGGCACCTGATCAGATGTAGCACGCCTAATCTTGTTGTATATTCTTTATACAATGACTCTGTTGTTGCTCCCACCCCCTGAAACTCCCTAAGTACATCAGAGACGCCCCCTCACTCTCCACCTTTAAGCAATCCCTCAGACCCCACCTCTTCAAATTTGCCTACGACCTCTAAAAAACTGTCTTCTTCCTCTCCCTCTCTGCACTGTTTTACGTCTTATAGATTTCAGTTGTTGTTCTTGCTCTCTGTAAGGCGTCTCTGAGTATCCAGAAAAGCGCTTTATAAATCCAATGTATTATTATTAATAAAGGCTTTCTATTCTATCCTGTTCTGTTCTCTTCTATTCTTTAATGACCTTGTGATTTCACCGAACAATAAGTCCGAGGGGTTTCTTTCTGCTGTGCCTGTTACAGCATGTTTCACCTGTAGGTGAGATTGTTCTGGCTCTGTGTATCTCTGAACGTCCCCAGACATCTGATCCCAAGGCTGCGATATTTAGAAATGAACACACAGTGTTTCCGAACCTGCTCACAAAGTTACACTCAAGTTGCCCACTATCATCTCCCGTTGGCCCTTTACCAGGTCAAGAGCTTTGCTCCAGTGCAGCTGAGGAAAACAGGAGAGAGCGGTGCCTGTTTCTCTACTCTTACAAACCACCAGCTCCCCAACCCCCACCCCCTGTCTGCCATTTATCAGCTGCATTCCTTCAGGAGTTCATTTTTAAATCTTGAACCCTAATTATATGTGCTTATTATGTCCCTTTGTCTTGTTGAAATGCTTCTGTTTATGCTTCCTTCCGTTAACAAATGAGCCTCCTGACACACTCACTTATATCCCCTGACAGTTACATCGCCAACCAGAGCAGCTTCTCCTCCATCAACGACAAAGACCTGCACTACTACAAGAATCTCAGGAACCTGTAAGTTTTTATCGCTTATATCAGCAAGGCAAACACTTAGTCCCAAGGCAAACATTCAGAGTTAGTGTCAATACGTAAATTTGCGAATAAATGATAACACAGTGTTTTTATGTTTGATATGTTTATGTTCTGTGGCTGTTAACTACATCACACTGTGTTAAAGAAACAGTTCACCCCAACATCAAAAATGTGGATTTTCTCTCAAACACGTGGAGCTATTTATCAGTCTAGATTGTTTTGGTGTGAGCTGCAGAGTGTTGGAGACGTGTCGTAGAGATGGCTGCCTTCTCTCGAAAATAATGGAACTTGATGGCACTCAGGTTGTGGTGCTCAAAGCGCCAAAAAATACATGTGAAAAACTCAACAGCAATGTCTCTTTCCAGGAATCATGACCTGATTTCTCAAGATAAACCACAGGCGGCGTTGTTGTGAGCAGTTTCATGTAGGAACTATTTTCTTTCTACTGTAAAACACCCGCCAACCAAATCATCGTGCAGAAGGAAGTGTGCATCTACTCATTGGTAAAAGGCTACTTGTGACAGTGCAAGATGTGAACATTAATGAAGTCCTCCTTGGCTGAGCTGTAACGTTGGCTAGCTTAGTGGTGCTAGGTGAGCTAGCAGTAGATGCACTCTTCCTTCTGTGCAGTGAAACAGTTGGCAGTTGTAGTTTGATAGAAAGAAAATAGTTCCTACATGTATATTTATATATTTATTTTGTGGAAATTTGAGCCAAGTTCCATCCAGTTTCACCTTCTCGAGAAGGCAGACATCTTTAAAATATCGGCTGATATTTTAAACACTTGGCAACTCACACCAAAACAGTCTAGATTGATAAACAGCACTACAAGTAAGAGGAAATATATGTATTGTTGAAATATTCCTGTTGTGCACAATCTTACGGCTCAAATATAAGCAGCATTTTACAGCAGAGAGAAGAATAATTTTGCTACATTTTAATGACATTTCAACAGTATTTCTATAAATTTTTTGCTTGTTAAAATATGAGAAATATTGATTTGTTTTGCCTTTATTGATAATTCTCCTTCTCCAATATATTATCCTGTTGCTTTAATAACCCTGCTGTGTTCATCGCAGGGTGTTCTGCAGTTACTGTGTTTTGCTATGCATCTGTGTCTCATTTTATTTCCTCCAAGAATTGTCTATGGAGCAGCACTTTCTTGCAACATAATAATCTGTTAAGTGGACACTACCTAATTTCCCAGCCAATATCCCATTTGGTAGATAGATTACTACAAAGCACGCCGAACACCGCAAGTGTATATGCTCTTAATTGTGGTCAGACCCAGTGGGAACGAAACAAGTGCTGTGTCTGAGCCACGATCATATAGATAAATGTCCCACATGTCTGACACACAATTACACACTTTTTTGTTACTAATATGATAATGCTGCTTCACAGTTCAGGTATTTTTACAGTAATCGTTTTGTTAAGCATCGTGTTTCATAAATAGTGAAGGGGAAATCTGTGCTCAGTCATGTCAGATGAGATGAATCAGTCACAGAACATCTGTTAGACCAACTTTTCATATCAGATAATGATGTCTTATAGCCTCACCTCAGCCAATGATGGGCACACACTCTCTGCACCTGGTTTTAATAGTGCTGAGTAATGCACAGTATGCAGGAATATTAAAGGCTTCAGACTCTTAAAACTGTTACATAAAGAGTCTTTTTATTGAGGCATCTGTTAAATTCACAAATGTGCATGCGATGGCATTGCACCGTGGCAGACTTGTGAAAAAGCCAGAACAATGGCTCGCTAGAAAGATCTTTAATTAGAGAATTTTGCATTGACACATCTGGATTAGAGAGGTGAAATCTTTATTTTGTATGATCGATTGAATTTTTACTTTTTACAGTGAGGTATAAATGATGCTTGTACAAGGAAAGGTGGTCTGTTGATGTTTGTGCAGCCTAAATTTAGCATAACAGTTACGTTAGAGGTACACTTGGAGGGGGGGGACTGGCCATCTGGCATACTGGGCACTTTCCTGGTGGGCCAATGTCCCTTCTTTTGTTGTTGTTGTTGTTGTTGTTGTCTGGCCGGCCCATAAAACAGCTAGATCAGCTCGTTATTTTTTTCCTTACTTGACACTAAGATGGTCCAATCACATCTTCAAACTCCGTCCCTTTTGGGCTCAGTGCCTTAAAGGGACAGTTCAGTATTTTTAAGATGAGGTTGTGCAGGGTTACTATATCCCTAGACAGTATAGTAAATACAGTAAATGACATTCGGTGTGTCTCCAATTTGGAGAAATGGGCTAGAGTCCGGCATGGAAGCCAAGCAACGTACTGCTGTGGAGCAGTCTGCAGCAAGAGAAAGTATTTTAGCCATCTAAAAAAAAAATTAAAAAATCAATCTCAGTTTAAGTGTATGCTACATTGAGAGTATTTTCACTTCCTTACCTTAATGTCAGACAGTGATTTCCACTGTGAAAATTAAGCCGTTGCACAATCTCTTCAAAGCCAGACTCCACTGAGAAAAACAGTGATTTAACATCGCTGAACAACGTTACCCCCTGGTCAACTACTGCCTTGAACAGTCACTTTGTTTGTGTTATTGTGTGACTTAAGGGGTTGAAAGGATCCATTTGGATTTACCAAAGTCACACAATACTATAAACTAACTAACTGATAGAAGCAGCAGTAGATCAGCAGCTCCTGTGTTCAGCATGCTAAAATTGCCATTTTTCTCAATGGAGCCTGGTGGCTTTGATAAGAGCAAAGATGGGGAACTGAAGCCGTAATTGGTTTTCCTGTCACAACATTCTGCCTGACATCAAGGTAAAGTGGTGAAAAAACCCTCAAGATAGTATACACTTAAACTGATATTTACTATTTTAGGTGGCTAAAATATGTTTTGTTGCTGATCCTCATCCACAGCAGTACATTACATAGATTTAGAAACAAGATCATGTTTAAATTTGCACGTTTGTTATGTAACATGACAAATACATTACGTGAGTGTCATTAGTGCACGATGAACATGGATAAATTCTGTCACATTGTGTTAAAACAACACTGACTTTTGTTTTCACACCCAACACAAACAAAAGTTAGTCAGTCTGAATGTGCGATCATCTTGTAACATAACAGCAAATCAAAATAAATGCAGCTCTGTGTGTGCAAGGGGTGTCATGGTCAGCATCGAGTGACACAGTTTCCACCATGAACTGTGAGGTGTCAAAAAAGGATGGAGAGCCTGGAGGGCCAGACGGCTCTCGACTTCTTTGTCCCTCTTCCTCTCCTGCACTTGTACACTTGATAAAGTTTTAGGTTCAGTTGACTGGAACTCAAGGATGCTCAAGGATACACTGGTGACACGGAGAATCAGGTGCAACTTGAATTTAATGTGTTATACAGGCAACCAACACATCAATTCATGAGCCAAACCCCGGGGCTAGACTGAAGATTTGCTATTGAACATTCTCTTTTAAGCCTCCACCTCTTTTCCTTAATCCTTCCCATCGCAGTCAATTTCTATTGGTAGAAAACATTTCTTTTTGTCCAAATCTGTCCTTGGTGTGACATAATCGTAGTGACCAATCTGGCCCCTGTTCAAGGACGACCTCAATGCCCTGGAAAGTACCCAGCTCTTCTTCGGGTAGTTTCGGCCAGGTGCACCCTCTACTCCCTAAAATAGAAGATACCTTCTTCTGATAGTTTCGGCCAGGTGTGCTTTCTACTCTCTAAGATAGAAAATACCAACTTTTTTCTACCACTAGTTTCGATCTGCTGTACACTCTATTTTTTAAAAGACATGTGAGCTCCGGGGATCTTTTTCTTTAATATGATCCCCTGAGCTCACATATAATCACTTACGGACCTTTAAGTGTGTGTGTCTATTGTTACATTTTCAGGTGATGCATAATGTCTTATGTGTGTGTGCTTTAAACCATACAAGATATGATATGATGATCTGATGTGTTTCTAGGTGTATGTGTGTGTGTGTGTGTGTGTGTGTGGTTGGCATAATGTCTTATGTGTGTGTGCTTTATATGATGTTTTTTTACAGGTGTGTGTGTGTGTGTGTGTATGTGTATGTTTACAACAATGATTCACTTTTCTTGGTTACACAGGATACAAGATATCACACAACTTAATCATTAGACTTAATCAACTTGTGCAGGATAACACATTTATCTGATCAGCATATGATTATATTCAAACTCAATTTATGCAGAGTAGGGGCCTTTACCTGATTACTCATAAAACATTACACTACAACTGATGGCACAAACTGGTACATAAAAATGTATCAGAATGCAGGGACATGTTTGACACTCAAACTTTCAAAGGGGACAATCTCCAGACCCCTGCTTAATACGCTGAAAAACACCCACACCCCTGTACAATATATAACTCACTTTTGTGTTAACCTACATTTTTACAATCAATGGTGATGGGTCAGTCTGGGCCAAAATGCCAGGGCCGATTTTTTGTTCTGGTCCACCCCTGAGGGTACACTACCATTAGCTAAAGAAACAGGCATGTTTATCGATCTCTCTAAAGAGAGAATACTTTGTTTGTCACGTGAGATATGTTAATGTCTGACAAATGTTACCACTGCAACAGTATTTTTGGTGTCTTACAATCACAATTATATACAGAGGATGTATATTATCTCCGGATTGATGTCGGCATCATTTGTTTGGACATCATCTTAACGGCAAACCACATAAGCTGATAATTGTTTTCTTTCGATGTGAACAAAAACCTTGCTGTATCTCTTTCACAGCTCTAACCACACACCATCGACCACTGATATAATGATGCTAATATCTCACAATGTGGGTATTCAGGTGCTTCATGTAGGATTAGTGATATTTTGGGTGCCAGGTGGTGATTTTCTGGTGTGTATCCTCATCTATCATGACCTATTGGAAACTGCAACCAAATGTATTTTCTCTTTCTGGAGCTGTTTAGGAACCTGAATTCAAGTTTTTCTGCTGCTGCAGTTGCTGTTGATAATTTATAATAGTTTTGTTCATGACGACCACGACAATGACACTGGTGTTTTTGTTTTTGTGTCAGAACGGTGACCAACAGCAGGCTAACATACGTATCGAAGCTGGCCTTTCAAAACAACCTCAAGCTACAGTACCTGTAAGTTCATGCTGTCTACTCCCTGCTTTCTACTGGACATGGCAGATTTATTTATCACCTTTGGCGAGTAATTTGACAAAACTGTTACAAATATATTATCAGCTAAAATGAATGGCTATGTTTTAATAATTTATTGTATTCTTTACTGCTGAAACTGATGAACAGGAAATGTTTACCATTTTGTTTAACATGACCGTGTGAAGTTCAGACTGAACAGGATTTATGAATAATCAGCCTAATAAATTTTAAAATGTAGCACTTACTTTTAATGGTAGAAATAATTCAACTTTACTGGTGCATGTAAAAAATGTGCTGCAAGTGTCTGTAACACCGACCCAATATCATGTTGAGATTTACAAATGCAATCTCAGTCTCTGATGTTTGACTTAATTTCCAGGAATCTGAAAGATAACAACCTGTCATCGCTGTCCTGGAGGATATTCAAACACCTCAACATCTCTTATCTGTGAGTTCACTGCAGCCTTCTCTATCAGTCTGTCCATCTCCGTGTCTGTCTGTCTGTCTGTCTGTCTGTTCCTGGCTCTCTCTCTGGTGTACCTCCCAGTTATCACCACAGTCTGTAGATAAACATATTCCTATAGCAGCTGTGATGTCACCTATAGATTTCTGATGTGACGTTTTGCAGCTTGGCGTTGGGTTTACTGCTGCCTGCAATCTTGATTTCCTGGAGCAAGAACATTATTATCATTTTAATTCAGATTCAGGCAACAGAGTGGAGACTCAGATTAGCTGAAGTCGGCAAGCAGTGTTAAGGGTGTGATTAATGTGTGATTGGCAATGACACCTGTTAATGATGGCTAGCACGCTCCCCCAAAATCCTTTATTTAGACTCCCATTACTAATTAGTATTTCTTGTAATAAAGGAGTTATTTTCATATTGCTCTGAGATATTGAGTAACTAATATTATGTGAAAAAATGTACATACTATAAATTAAAGCAATTTAAAATAAAGCGAGAAATTAGCCAATTGTACAAATAGTTTAATACAGTTCAATAGATTAGTTTTTCATTCACAATTGTACTGCTTGGTGGAAACGGGGCTAAAATTAACCTAAAAAATCACTTTCACTTTCTGGAGTCTCACAACCTCACAGTGGCAACAAATTCCAGACAGTTACTAGCTACTGCAGACCAATCTATGAGCTCATGTTTTATTCAGACAGACTTCCAGCTGACCCAAGATGAGTTGGACCAGTCACAACTGTTTATTCAATATGGCCTTTGTGCCTTACAGAAATTACACGCATAAACATAGCTTAGTAAAGAGGAGCGCTGTTGGCAAATTTGCATTTCCTTAGATAACAAAGGCATGACCCGCCCTACTCTGACTTACTCTGCCATTCTTACCCCAACCCTAACCAATCTCACTCCTCTTGCATAAACCCAACCAACCCAACCGACCCAACCAACGAAGGCAATGAATACCAGCCAATCCTAGGAAACGCAAATTCGCGAGCTGATAAGACATTTTCAGAGACAACCAAAATGGGAGCAGCAGATGTGGAACTTCCTGTTGAAGGACTACATTCAAGTTCCAATGGCAAGATGGCAACACTTGTTCACAGACGCATTGATACTACACCATCACAGCTCATCTCTGCATGCTGTCGTCTGTTTACAATCGTCTGTCTCTTAGCGTGTCATTGCTCTGATATCCAGAGATATTTTAGTGTATGGACGTTAATACCTTTCTTTGGAAATCGGGAAATAAACTGAAAGGGTACCAGACCAGCTCACATTTGCGTATTGGTTTGGCGAAGTCAGGCTAACTCCCGGTAAATAAGTCCAGCACAACACCACAACTTGTTGTTTTTATACTTTGGTCTTTGCACGGATACCACAAACAAGATATGATGTGTTATTAGTGGGCTTTAGAGGTCCTGGTGTGTGTCCTTGTGTTGGTGCTGTGATTGGCGAGTACTAGGCATGTGGAGGTCGGAGGCGTTAGGGCAAAGAGGTCATGGTCTGGACTGGTACTGGCAAATCACAGCCCAGTAGGGATCCCTACAGTAGGATCCAGAATTATGCAGTGCTGGTATGTGTATTTTGTCACCCTTCACCAGAGCCAACTGTTTCCATCTCTAATCTTTATGCAAAGCTAAGCTAACATGCTGCTGGCGGTAGCTTCTTATTTAACAGACATGAATTGAATCAATCTAAATCCTCTAACTCTCAGGAAGAAACCAATAAGCATATTTCACAAAATGTTGAAGGTGTCTTGAAGGCACTTTGACAATAGCTCAATTCAATTCAGCTATTGCTTTGCCCATTCAAATTTAAAGTTACTATTTGGTTCTACTACTCACAGTTCTTGACAGTTCTTGACTTTGTGTGTGCGTGTAGGATCCTGACAGGGAACCCTCTGCACTGCTCCTGTGAGAACATGTGGATCAAGCTGTGGTTAGGAGAGGAGGCAGACACTCAGGAGCTGCGCTGCATCGAGGATGGAGGAGCACGCAAGCTGCTGTCCAGACTGACACTGCCTAACTGTGGTGAGGACAGACACACACACACACACACACACACACACACACACACACACACACACACACACACACACACACACACACACACACACACACACACACACACAGGGTAACAAGCTGAAAAAGATATTCACAAGCTGAAGTAGATGCGGAGGAAAACAGTAATCCTAATAGTTTCCTCTACAAAGGTTTTCTGTAATCTTTGTTTTGACTGTGAGCTCTCATATGTGTTGCATGCGACACATATGATTTTATGTAAGCGTGCATGTGTGTGTGTGTGTATTTACATAATGTGTAAGTGCGAGACATAACTTGTTATTGCAAGACAAGTGTGCTAAGTGTTTTGTCTGTTCTCTCGGGAGGTGTGCAGGATGAACAACTGGAGAAGGTGAAGTTTGCTATTAAAACCTCTGAGAATAACAGCACATAGAATAAAACTCATGCAAGCTACAGCCAATGCAGCAATCTGCACTATAAACCAGCCTGTGTGTGTGTGTGTGTGTGACAGGCTGGTGTGTGTGCACACACTGTATTTCACTTTCTGCTTAGCCTGTACATTGTAATTTCTCTTGACACCATGCAGTGCGGAAAGCTACAATGTCTTACACTTGACCAAGCAGACAAATGACCAAATGAATACATGCATGAACACTCAGCTTTTATAGAGGGCATAAAATGCAGTTTTCTTTTCTGCAGGGTGTCATTAGAAGGCCACCAACTCTAAACAAGCTGACGCTATCTCTGCGCTTTCTCATAGGATGCATAGATTATCTGCCAGATGGAGGACGGAGAAATGTGACCTACAGAGTGGTGTTTGTGTGTGAGAGGTTATGTCATCTTATAGACTGGTTACAATCAACCGAGACATTTGCTCGCAGGTGTAGAAAGGTCACTGTGCAGGACATTATAGAAGCAGAGACATCACACCGAGAGGGACCGTCTGTGTGGATCAACACACAGATGACATCATTGAGTTTCAAAAGGTGCTGAGTGGGGGAAATTTCCTACATGCATCACAATAAAATTAAGCGTTATAAAGACCATCTGCACTATGTCCTATGGCACTGGTGACCTGCTGTCACGCAGCAGATTTCATTTCCTTTTTCTCTGAATCATCATGTTTTGGTCGTCGAGGAAGAAATTCTTTCTGGAGTTATGGAAATCTGCACTCCGCTGCAGCGGCAATAATCGCATTTTTATGACCAATAAAAGGCATTTTCCACAGATTTAATTGTGAAAACTTAATGAGAATTTTTTGCATCTTTGTTTAAGTTGCAAAGGAACAATATTTAGTTTCCCCATAAGGAATAATGTGTCTACAAACCAGCGCAACACAAGTGTGATGTCAAGCTAACCAGCAAGCTTGCTTTCACTCCCAGACACACTTCTACAGACCACAAACCTTTTATGTACTTGCATACGGGAGCATTTATCAAGCTTAAATATATAAATGTCAGCAGCTAATTGATGCTTTATTCTTTCCTTCTTCGTAGCTGTTCATAAATGTCTCTAGTTTGGACTCTGTTCTTTTCATAAACAGGGTGAGATTACAGCCTGACCTGCCTGTCCACACTCAGCCTGGATTTGTTGCTTTTTAATAGCACAAATCTGGCTATAAGTGACATTTGGTAATGATTTAGAGCTTGAGCTTGACCCACGCGAACAAATGAAACATAGACAGTCCCAGCGTTTGGGGCAATGAGTCCAGTCAGATCCAGTTTGTTTTTGTAAAGTGAGAACATAAAGGGATCTTCATGTCTGATTTGAATTTATAAAACACACAATAACAGCAGTCAGAAAAGCTTTATAGGCCTCAATTGAAACATAATCAAATTTGCTCTCCAATCAGCCAGAACATGAATCTAAAAGTATTTTTTGCCATCTGTTCCAAAATAGCTCAGGGCAGTTGGGACACAAACAATAAGTTAGCATGCAGGAAGCTAACAATGTCATTGATAACTCCTATTGATCCGTCCCCTCTGCCTCCCTTCCATTAGCCGAGGTTATTTTTGGCATTAGCACAGTTACAGCAGGGCCCCTGGAGATGTAGGCAGGGGACCCCCTGGCAGTGTGACATATGAGGAGGAGGACATGGTGGAGCAGGGGTGCCAAATAATGCCCCAGGGCTAACAGTGATACACCAAAAGTCCAAACTGCTGGCCTTTTGCTCTCTCTGTCATTTTCTCTCTCGCTATCTTTCGCCTCCCCCTCTCTCAGTCTGTCTCTCCTCCTCTTTATTACTCATTTTCCATCTCTGTGTCTGCTCGCATGCACGACTGTCTGTTCTTCTGTCCGTCGGAGCATTTCTGAGTGACATATGAGGAAGGCACAAAGCAGAGGAAGTGCCCAACGATGCCCTCGGGCTGACACTGATCTCTCAGGCCACCCGCATATGTCTCTTGGTCTGTTTCTCTCTGTGGACTGTTTACTGCTGGGGCGCCTCTCGAAAAGGCTGGCAAACACAGACTGCTCCCACTGCTGACCTATACAAAACTTCACTTTAAAAGAAAGGCTTCTCTGATGTTACTGCAGTCCTATGCAAGGTGGACTGTGCCACTAAGCAAAAATGTTGCGTCTTAAACAGCTGAAGGTTTTAAAGCTCTCAGTTATTTGTTAATAGAATGATTAAAACAATAAAAGACCCCATAAACTCCCCACTCTTTAATTCCCTTTAATAAGTCTTTCTTAAGTTGTAAGATCACTTTAGGGTAATGCTCGTTAATGTGAAAATTAAGACATTGAAGCTTTTTTTACCATCACACTCGTGGCTAAAATCTGCTTTTCGCTAAACGATCCAAATGTTAATAATTGAAACCAGCTGTCCCGAGCAAAGGTGCCTTTTCCCCATGTGCCGTGGCGCTGACAGCAGATGGATTACCAGACCTCTGCTGGTCACATCACAGCGCCGGTGCCCCTCTGTCTCCATCAGTCTGTTAGTCTGTCTGTCAATTTGTTTGGCTGGAGTGACTGTCTATCAGGTTTTATTTCCCTCTTTCTATTGATTAGTTTTCAAGCATTATTTCCTCTTGTCTTTTTATCCCTTCGCTAACTTCCGTCTCCTCGGCTCATTGTACGTCTGAACGTACTGTAGGTACAGCAGCATACTCAACTCACCCGCTGACTGTTTTCCAAATCCATAATAAAAATGTATTGATTTACTCTCTGATTTTTTTGTACTTTGAATGTCAATAAGGTGCCAGAGTGCATGAAAATGTAGGCTTGTACAGATTCGTTGGCTGCACTTCGGTATCGACCGTCATGGGGATGCAGTAAACTCATTATCAGCAGGTCAGGGGATGCACCCTATTGTTTCCCCGTTAATGCTACATTATGACCAACAAATCTGTGTAGGGAGGAGAGCTAGTTAACGTTAGCTGTTAGCAGTTGGTGACGGGAAATAACTGCTTGCATTATGATGCGTTCAAGCTCTCTTCGGTAAAAATGAATATTAACCAAAGATAAATTATTATGTCATATTGATGTGGTCAAATCTTGTAAAATGTAGTTTTTGGTGAGAAATGTTGTCGGTGTTTTAACAGCGATCTAAAATAGATATTAGAGGGGGAATCATGATATATTTAATACAGGAAAGAGGCTGATGTTGTTCATGTTAAAGATGATATTAAAGGGTGTTTCATAATTTTGTATGATTGAATTTGTGCTGATTCAACGATAATCAAGAGCTAAATGACTTTAAAACAGTTATTTTTTTTCATTATGAAGATTTCTTTAGTTCCCTGGCACAAAATGGGGAATAAATGATAACAAAAACAAAATAAACAAGAAAAGTATCCGCATCAGCCATTGGCCATCAGCCATGGTCCATCAGCCAAAAAGAGATTTCAAGCATCAGCCAAGAATTTCACAATACGTGCATCCCTAACAAAAGCATCAAAAAAGAGCTTCTTAATCAAAACAAAAGTGCCAGTGGAGGATCCTTGGATGCCCCCCCCTGACAGAGGACCAGGTTAAGCCCTTAATGTCCTCACATGTTTGTTAACTGGCCCCTGTCTTCCTGTCATTTTGCAAAAGTGGCCCCAGAGCAAAGTAAGCTGAGTGTCCCTGCTGTACAGTATAACCACTGTATATACTTAAATATCTCACTGTGTGTCAAATTCCTTCTGTCTCTCTGCTCCTTTTTGTGTGGTGTGCACTTACAGTTGCATATGTGAAACACAAATGCAGCACGTAGGCACAGACTGGAGCAGTAAATGGCAGCACAGGCTGACCAAAAAGGCCAGATGTCTCCTGTGTCCGTGGGCAGAAGATGCTATTTACATGTTCGAATTTCCTATAGGGAGACCACTTATTTGTTAGGTAATAAGGAATTTAACAAACAAGACAAAAAGCTGTAAAAGTAAACTTAAAATGAGCACAGAAGTTAGAAAGCACGAGGAGAATCAGCACAGTGCAGACTGACACAGATTAGAATCATGTCTTGCAGCAATGATGTTTTATGAGGTCTTTTAAAAGGTAATGGACACTGCGTTTAGTGCTGCATTCCGCCTCTCTGCAGTCCTTTTCAGGCCGTACTGCTGCCATTTAACAGTGAGGTATTGCAAACAGACGGATTCGAGAGGGTTTGAAACAGACAACAGCTTCAAAAACAGAAGAGTACAGCTGGTCAAAACAATTCAGTAAATCACCTTTATGGTAACAGAATTGCTAAGAATTTCAAATACTGAGGAAAAACTGTGTAAAGGTGGAATACTGTGCAGTTTTGTTTCTTTTTAAATGTATCAGCAGTCCTTCGTATGACAAGAATGATGCATAGCTGAACCAGCTCAGTATCATGACGAATTATGTCCATGTTAGACGGGTCCTCGCCTCACGATTTACGTTCAATGCAAATGCAGGAAGCAGTGTGTCCTTTAGGTAGAGAAGTGGAGGGAACTGTAAATGTGGAGGTCGAGCTGATGGATGGGTGTGTCTGCCTTCAATGCAGGAGACCAGTTTCACTTTTTTTTTTTTTTAATTAATCCTTAATGATGTTTCTCTAACCTTAACCAAGTTATACAGTGCCCTGACCTTAACATTACCTTAATTTATTGCCATGAACACAATATTTTCCCAAACCTAACCACCGCTCTGTGCTGATATTGTAGAAAGTGAGAATTTTAAATTTGGCCAACACATTCTCATTCCGACCTCGTCACATATCAACATTTGGTCATGGACTTTCCACGTCCAGATGCAATGTGAAAGATACTACGGGTGTGTTGGTTCTGGGACACCGTGTCAAGTTCTGCCTGTTACATGCATCGTCTTCTTTCAAAATACACTTCCGTTTTCACAGAGAATTTACCGTTTACATACAGTGTCTTCTAAAATAAACGCACTACGTCGGTACGACAATGGGAGTTGATGTTATTTACCTTCAGCAACAAAAAACACATGGTTGGGTTTAGGAAAAAAGATCGGGTTTGGCTTTATAATCTCATGGGACGCGAACACCGCCCTCCTGTGGTTTGCAAAAACATCCAACATTGGCATTCTTATGTGCTGACAGAGTTGAGCTTATCAGACACCAAAATAGATCGAATCACAATTATCTACACTAAATTTTGGACTCAGTTGTCCCCCTGTCCCCATCCACTGAAACTGTTCTGTAGTCCATTGCAATCCATTTTGTAAGGAAGTTACTTAGTCGGTCACAGGTAGACTTACTCAAATCCTGTGAACATCTGGTCGAGTGTGGCTTGACAAGGTTGGCTGCTACCGCTAGCATCAGAGGCTGTACGAGCTCAGACCTCTGGGTTCACTGCTAAATGTTTTGCGTTGAGGTGATATTTCAGGCTTGAAGAACTCCGATGGTACGGAAATTCCTTACTGCAGAAATGCAGAGAACTGTGCTCCAGTTCCATCTGGGCATGTTTTTTTTTAAAGTAAATGTTCCATTCATGGGGCCAAGCTGTGTCATCTCGTCTGCCTCCATCATACGACTAAGCCACTGTGGCCTTCAATGACACACCCGGGCACAGGGCACCATGGAACACAATTATTTTTTTCTGTGAATAATTAATCTAATTTAACGTGTTATTTTGACAGCCCAAGTTATTAATTATCATTGCCAATAACTGAAACATAGCAATGCTAAAGTTAAAAAAAAACAAAGTTACAGACTGACGGATACATCCAAGGAAGGAAGATATTGATGGATTTGAGGAAAACTAAAACCTACAAATGATCTGATGTCAGAGTCAGTCAACTTGATTGACAGCAGTTTTTAGGCGTGAAGTTAATAATCTATAACAAATTCTGGGTTTCAAAGCTGCTCATCCAGCCCTGTCTCCCTTTCTCCTCCCTATTCCTCTGCCTTCTTTGAGCAGTAATCACTTTGTGAATGCCTCTCATAATGCACTGACAGTCTTCACTGTGCTCCAACAACAACGGAAATATACAGAAGCAACTCAGCGACAGATTTTGTGTTGTGTCACTTTCCAGCACATTTCCTTCTCTCCCTGCTGTAAACTTTCTGAAAGATTCCTCTCTCTCTCTCTCTCTCCTGCCTCTGTCTCTCGTCAGAAATCACCACATCTCTGTGGAGGAAAGGCTTGAGCCTTGCATAATAAATACAAACACACCGATGTGGACGTGCCTATTGTGGCCCATAACAAGAGCTGACAACAATGACACCTCCAACAATGACGCTGAAGTGTGCTGTGGTGTATTGTGCAGAGGTTTCAATCCAGAGCGGATGTTTTGCTTTTAAATATGAGCTGTGAGCAGCTATTCAGCCCCACATCACGGGGGCATATCCCCGATGCTGCGCTTGTAATTCAAAGCCCATTCATAGCACATGCTCCCGGTGAATGAAGGTAATCTGAATTCAAGGAGTGTCAAGGACTGAAGGCCTCAGTGCTAATGTGATGTATTCTTCACACATTCATTCTTCTAGGTTTGATAGGGTGAGGTTTTCATTGTTGCAATCTTGCCCAATTACCTTCCTGTAAAAATGACTGTTTGTAGAAAAGACGGTCCTTTGGCAACACAGACATCTCAGCAATTACATCTGGCAATAAAGAGTAGAGTAAAAATGAGAGATAATGCAAATAAGCTGCTGCTTTTGCATCAAAGTCCCACAAAGTAATAGATGTAAAAGAAGAAATCCCACACGTTGTTAGATTTAAAAAGAAGCTTTTTCACAAGCACCCGTACATGTATGGATTTTTCTTTTTTTCTCAATAAAAATCAAAAGTAACCATGTCTGGGTTCCTGTTAAATTATCTTGACTGACTAAATGAGAGCAGTTGGGATCGAGTTTCAAGACATAATTTACATGCAGTCGAAGCCAAAAGATCAAGGAAAAAATCGCATATTTTCATGGTACAAGTACATATTTCCAATTATTTATCCTGGCAATGTACGATTTATGTAAAACAAGGACACACCATGTCACAGACTGCTTCAGCGTGTCACTTACAGACATTTCCATGCCTCCCAAAAACCACCAGGAGGCAGACAGGCCTGCCAACCTTGACTGAGAGCATGAATGAAAATGTGAGTGTGATGTTTTATGGATTCATGACTTGCTTCCCATTTGAAACATCTCCATCTTAACATGAAGTACAAAGCCACATGGAAGCCGAACAAATAAAAAGCCCAGTTCTGCCCTGTCAATAGTGACATCATAATCCACGTTCTTACTCTAAGCGACTCCAAGTAAAGGTAGGTGACAAATTAGAGGGAGAAACCTGAAAAAATGAGTTGAGAAACATTAATACATGCAGATGCTTCCATATCGGCCACATGACGACTCACTTGATGGTGTTAATCCCTTCAGTAAAGTGCAGAGACTCGGATAATCCACAGTATGCCAACAAGCTCTGAAGATGCTCTGGAGGCTGGTGGTAGCCCAGTGCTTCACTAAGACTCTTTATAGTGGATTTCCTTTAATTTGTCATCCATCTGTATTTCTCTGGGTAACGCAGATCCACATGTGAGCAACTAAAGAAAAAAATAGGGCTGTAGTCTCCCCCTCCCCCCCAAGACTAATCGATTAGTTGAAGATTTTGTGCGACTTTAGTCGACCAACATTTTCTTTGGTTGACTACAGCCCTAAAAAAATACAGAGTATTTTGACATGTGAGCCAGGGTTTCCCACTCTTTCATTTACTTATTGGTGGTGGCCACAATATCAACATCTGGCGCCACATATTGATTTTCTATTTCTGGAGCTGGGTCGTTCATTGGGTGCACTGTTGGATCGGAGCAGGAGAACGTCAAGTGCAGTGAAAGTTGAACTTAACCGTTCATTGTGCTGGTTCTCAAAATCTACTTTCACTCACAGCAACTGCTCCTCTCGTCCATCAGTCTGATCTGATCAGCTCTGATCAGATCGACTGGTCAATTATCAACCCTGCTCATCAAACTCTACAAACTGCTGCTAAGGAAAACTAAACTCACAAAGAGCTCCACCTGCGTCTGTCGGATGATGCCATTGGTTCCAAAATACTTTCCCCCATAGACTTAAATTTCGAAAGAGACGTCTGTAAACCAGTGGATATATTTCTTAAAAGTCACAACTTCAGCGAAATGACTCGTGTCACTGCTGGAATTGATCTATTTGTTTCGTTAACATTTCAAAAGTCTAGAATAAGCGCACAGCAATATAATTTTATCCTAACTGAAGTTGGAAGTCAGCCAATTTTACACACGGGAAGTTTTTTCGGCTTCATGCACCACTGAGCAACTCTGATAGGAATGAACGGTCCCCCGCCTTCAAGGCTGTTTCTGGTTCTCTTTATACAGCCATGGTTGGTCTGCCAGAGTGGGTAGGCAGAGCTACCGCAACAGCTAGCTCTTTACCTCACTTATGTTTGAAGCAGTGGGACTCAAAAACCATTGATTACCAAAATAGGTACAGCCAAAGAGAATGATGTTGAGATCTTCTTAATTGTAACTTTAAGTACAAATGTTCACTCTTGACTTTGGAAATAGTAGTCTAGCAAAACAAACTCAAGGTCCACTTTCTTGCCTATTTCTGATATTTTTTTAATGCTTCAGATAAAATCAATACAGCTACTGGGCTTGTATGCCAATAATCCACCTCAATGATAACAGGGCAAATTCTGTACAAAGGTGAAGACAGCTGAACACAAGTAAGCAGACCTTGAGTTGGGATTTTTAAAAGAACAAAATGAGAATGCATTCCACCAAATGCTGTTTTTTTTTTTTGTTTTTGTTTTTTTACAGTGTCTGGTTTCCTTTTAGTTGTGATACATGTGCATTCGTTGGCTCGCCCTGCGCAGACACTTGACTGCTAGTGTTTTCCATATGTTAACAACTGGCTGCAGGTGGGCTGCAGAGCATGCCAAACACTGAAGCACATAATAGTGAAATCTTTCCACGTAATGACTCGTGTTGTCACAGACACAGGCCAGTCTGCACGTGCTAATTACGGTAAATTCCTCTTCAATCCTACTTGTTGATTCTGAACACATCCCAGCCACTAAAGGATTACAATCACACAGGATGTCATGGGTGGTTTGACTACCAAAGCTGCGCCTGTAAATAAAGCTGCGCCTGTAAATAATTTAACATGGAAATAATTTTCTGTGTACTGACAGGTCATGACAGCTGCACTCACATCAAAACCAAATAGGTTTCCAGAAGTTTTATTCTGATTTCTGTGGGATCTAGCTTTGTGTGTGTGTGTGTGTGTGTGTGTGTGCGTGCGTGCGTGTGTGTGCGACCTGCAGATGGCTGTAGTGTCAGTAGAAAGCTGATTTACCGAGAGCCTGTTAAGATATGTGGTTCTGATATGGCAGCTGGCCTGCCACCACTGAAATGACTGGTTTTTAGTGCGTCTCACAGTGATTGAGTGGGTTGCCGTAGTGATAAGTGGGTTGCCCTGGTGATAAGCATTCTGCCGACGGACAGAAGAGGTGGAGGAGGAGGGGAGGAGGGGAGGAGGGGAGGAGGGGGGAAGAGGAACGGGTTCGATAAGGAATCTGTCCAGTTTTATCTGCAGTAGCTGTCGACACCCATTTCTTCTCCTCTCTTCTTTTTGTTCTCCTTTTTTCTCCTTCTCTTCATCTTGTTCTCATCTTGTCTGCGCTTCTTCCCCTCTCCTCAATTTGTTCTCATCTTCTTTTCTTCTTCGTCTTGTCTCTTCTCCTCTTCGTCTTCACTTATCTCTGTTCTCATCTTGTATCCTCCTCTCGTCCTTTCTTCTCTTTTCCTCCTTTCTTTTGTTCTTGTTTTCTCTCTTCTCCTCTTTTTTCCCTTCTCTTTGGGTGCTTTTCATTACACTAACTTGTCTCCTCACGTCCCACACTTCCTCTGGCCTTAGCTCCTCCTAGCGAGGCATTGTGAGGTGCGAGGAAGAGACGCGATGAGAAATTCCTTAGTTCCAGAACGTCAGTCTTAAAAGGATACTTAGCCAATTTCAACCAGGTCTGTGTCACTGCTGTGCGTGGAGTGTCCCCGCCCACGGCCTGAGCAAAAATTGCTGGGTGACACGAAACACATCATTCTGAGTCATCACGCAGGTTTTGGTCAGTGGACGGACGGGGCGCTCCAGAAGCCGGTCGCACGGAGGCTTCTTAACACCATTTATCTGCACACACCACACTCGCCACAACATGGTGACGCAGGCCTGGTTCAAAATCAGCAAAGTACGTGTTGACATGCGCCATTCATATGTAACACCCCCAGATTTCTGTGTAGGATACACCTCTTTCCTCGTCTCCTTGAGGTGCATTTAAGAAATCTGTAGATCCTCAATGGTAACGAATGGGGAACGATTTTCAGGTCACGGGAGGGGAGAGGACGCAAGGAATCATAATGAAACCTCCCCTCGAATCTTGTCTTGTGTCAGCTCCTTTTCTTTTCTCTCTCTTGGCTTTGTTCTCATCTGTTTCTTCTCATCTTCTTTTCTTCCTCAGGTTCTTATCCCCTCCTCCTTTCCTTTTTTCCACCTCTCATCTCCCTGTTCCCTTTTTCTTTCCTTCTCCTCTTTCTTCATCAGGGATGTTATTGGACAGGGGATGAGGGTGGCAAGACTCTGATTGAGTGTGATTGGTCATACTCAGGTCACCTCCTGGTCAGCACTACGCACGCGCGCGCGCGCACGCACGCACGCACACACACACGCACACACACACACACACACACACACACACACACACACACACACACACACACACACACACACGAAAACACACAAACACACGCACAGAGTCACCAGTGTCTTTGCTTTGACTGAGGCTTCAGACTGTGTCCAATCAATTTAGTACTTGGGCTGCTGAAGACATGCACTAGTAATCAGTGTAACCATCGCTGTGTTTGAACTCTGTCTCTTTGTCTGACTGTTTGATTGGGGTGAGTGTGCTTAAATGAAAGCAAAAGAGAGGGAGCGAGAGAGTGAGAACGAAGGAGATTGAATTCGAGGTCTTTTCTTCGTGTGTCTTTCTTTTCACTCTGTGGTAGTGGGTGTGTGTTTGCCTGCTCTTCCACTCTTATTGTCGAGGTTGTTACGTGCTTTGTGTTTCAACTGAAAAGACAAGAGTTGGCCATGAATCCTAAGTTTGCTTCCTCCCTTTTCTCTCCCCTCCTCTCCACCTCTGCGCCTTCCTCCCCGGCTTCTCCTCCGTCCCACTCCCTGGTTGTATGTAGAGGTTCCCATGGCAACGTTGAGCCCATCCAAAGTGGTACGAATGGAGGGGACACAAGTGGAGCTGTCCTGTACGACCTCTGGAGTGCCCTCTCCTGAGCTCATATGGAACATGGCGGTGGTCTCCTACTATGAGGTCAGGTCACACACATGGATACTGACACATTCATTCTCACTGCGACCTTGTCACATATCGACATATGGTCATGGACTTTCCATGTCCAGATACCATGTGAAAGGTACCCTGGGTGCATTGGTTTTAGATGTTTTGAGACGCCTTGTCAATTAATGCCTGTGACATGCATTGTCTTCTCTCAAAGTACACTTCTGTTTTCACAGGAAATTTACCGTTTACATAGTCTATTTTAAACTAAATGCACTACATCAGTAAAACGTCACAAATTGGGTTTTTTTGCCTTCAAAAACTACTGCATTTGGTTAGGTTTAGGCAAAAAAGTGGTTAGGTTTAGGAAAAAAGAACAGGGTTTATAATCCTACAGGATGCAAACCCACCCTACGCAGACTTTCATCGCCTTAACTTTCATTTGTATCTTCAGAGTGAGACTGGGTTGCGGAAACATAAACTCTTTGGATTACACATGTCAGTTCAGTTTCAGTTTGCACCTTTGTACCTTTGTTTACTGGCAGATAGATTCATGCGTAATGCATAGCCTATACTGCCAACTTTAGGTGAAACTATGCTTTGTGGAGCCTAGTTTATTTACGCCAAACCAGTCAATAAAAACGTGTCTAATTGCACTTCTTTCGCTTAAAATTCACCTGACTTTTTTTTATAGAAAACATGGGTACAAATTGACAGAAAAAAAACATTTTCTGTCATTTAAATAAATAATTGTTTCAGCCATTTTCAAACCTACAGTAGATGTCATACATGATAATACTAGCCTGAGTGTCAGACTGAAGCTCGCAGAACCTTCAGTCTGACATCGCCTCCATTGAAGGCGATTTACAAGGGGGAGGGAATTTGATTTTTTCCCTAACCAATCAGTAGAGATCAACGACTCACCCAGAATCTGATGTCATTAGTATCCATGCCTCGGGGGTGCCGAAAACAAGCGAGCATTGCCCGTTCAGTTGAGTGGGCGGGGTCTATGGTCTGGAACCAGGCTATGATAATACACTAACAATTTTGGGGCTTTTAGAGCGTTGACAAAACATGGCCACAAAAAACCCCAAAAAAACCTAAACAAAACAGTCACCTTGAGCTCCGGAAAATTATACTTATATAATTAAAAAAATGAATGCTTTGAGGTCCTACGTGCTTTGCTGATCCTTGATTCCACAGACATTTGATAACTGAGCTCATCTTTATGTCGTCAGCACACATGCAAACTTTGCAGTCAGAGTGCTAGAAACCCCCCCCCACAACTAAATGATCCCTGGAAGACATTAACTTCATTTTTAAGTATGCTGTTACTGTAATTTTAGTGTACACCCACTGACATAGAGTTTTACTATGACTCAGGCTGACAGAGCGAGAGATACTGTCACTGATTTATGTTGCCTTTCACATAAAGTACCATTAAAGTGATGATTTCGTCGGTACAATGAGCTGAATCTGTTGGTTCCATAGGTGTAGATTTCACGGGAAGAATGCAGGGGACATGTTCCCCTCAATATTCAGGCAGACAAGTTTTGTTTTGACAAATTTCCATCGTATATTGATTCAGACAAGGCACAAATTGGTGCCAAAAATCAGGTTTCGGTGGCCAACATTTCTCGGGGTGGACCCCAAATCTTCCGCTTCATACATGTAACCGCTAATGTTAAACAAAACCTACACCCTGGGATGCTTTGTACAATTTGTCACATATACCAAACATTATTTAAACTTGTATGTTAGAGAAAATATCCAAATCTTTATGCTGATATATGGATGTGTTTACTCACACAGATCGTGACATCAGGCCAGGTGTCAGTGCTGCGACTGTACAACCTGTCGTCGCTGGACCACAACAGCAAGATCAGCTGCACAGCTGAGAACATTGTTGGAGAGAAAGAGTCCTCGCTGCTGCTGGATATACTCTGTACGTTTGCCCTCTGGCAGGCATCCCTAATTCAATGTAGATTACTGTGTCAAAGTGTTCATCAGTGCAGAGAATTAAAAGCTGCAGAAGACAACTGTGTTTTTGCATGCTTCAGTAGTTTTGGGTCTGAATTGCTCTTTGCTTTCATCTTTCTTTCTGTCTATATTTCACATTGTGGCTCTTAAACTCTGTATTCTCTCTACCACATTTAGTTCCTCCTAAGATCACTAAGCTGAGTGATGCGGTCCCTGACCATCACTGGTGCATCCCTTTCAGTGTCTCAGGTAAGATATGCACATGATGTCCTTTTAATGATGATTAAAGAATAAGAAATCAGTGAAAATCAGTCTTCTTTTTTGTCTTTATAACCTTTTTAGGAAACCCAGAGCCGCACCTACAGTGGTTTCTGGATGGTGAAGCAGTGACAGAGGATGTCTACATCATGACCATGATCCATGACATCACAGAGAGAGAATACCACGGCTGCCTGCAGCTGGACAGCCCCACACACCTCAACAATGGCCGCTACACGCTTTTGGCTAAAAACCAATATGGGTTCGATCAAAAGGAGGTGGAGGCTCACTTTATGCGCAAGCCCTGGAATGGTGAGGAGTAACATTGCACAACACAAAATAAGCTTTTACTTTTATTAAGGTCCAGTGTGTAAGATTTAGGTGGATTTCAGTGGTATCTACGTGTGAGGACTGCAGAGTGCAACCAGCTGAAACTTCTCCTGGTTAGAGTTCAGTCAGTGCTCATTGTTGAGGTTTTTACCGGGAGCTGAATTATTCACAGAGGTCTCTTCCTCTTTAAAAAAAACAGACCAGGTGATTTAAATTGGTAAAAAAACAGACAACGCTCAGTTGGTGCGTGTCATGTTACAAATCAGTGTTTCTCCAATGCTGCTAGCCCAACACCTGCTCATCTGCAATACCTCCTTCGAGCGATTGGAAAATGTCTGTGTTGTGGTGGGAACTGTTTACTGTTTTCTTAAATTCTTTTTAGACCAAAAGATTCATTGATCATTAATCGTAATAAAACAACACCACTTTGTCATAATGTTCTTATGCCTCCTTGCTGGTGATAGCTGTGACCAGAGGCATTATGTTTTTGGGTTGTCTGTTCGTCCCATCCTTGTGAGCACAATATCTCAAAAACACCTTAACAAAATTCTTCAAATTTGGCACAAATGTCCTCTTGGACTCAACAATAAACTGATTAGTTTTTGTTTGTTTTGTTTTTTACCTGTGACCATCAAAGGTCAAGATCACTGTGACCTTGTCTATCACATTCTCGTGACCATGATATCTCAAGAACGCCTTGACGGAATTCCTTCAAATTTGGCACAAATGTTCACGTGGACTAGAGGATGACCTGATTAGATTTTGGTGGTCAAAGTTTAAAGGTTAAGGTCACTGTGACCTTGCATTTGTCTCATTCTCATAAATGTGATATCTCAAGAGCACCTTCGGGGAATTTCTTAAAATTTAAGACAGTCAGCTTGGACTGAAGAATAAACTGATTAGAATTTTGGTGGTCAAAGGTCAAGGTCGGTGTGACCTCACAAAATATGTTTTTGGCCGTAACTCAAAAATGTAATATGCTAATTATGACAAAACTTCACCGAAAAGTCTGAAACGATACAATGATGACAAGTGATGACATTTTATATCCAAAAGGCCAAAGGTCAGCTTCACTGTTACTTCGTAATATTTTACATAAAACACTTTTCTGGCCAGTATTCAACGTCATATATCAGCAACAGAAGGGAGATATTTGGTCCGATACTTATTTGGTGACACTAATCTTGGGTGTCCGCCTTGAGACTGTGCTGACTGTATGGATCTTCTCTGCTGTCCTGGGGGGAAGATTTGTGTGAAGCCTCCATGTTTACACAGACATGGATGTAAACTTTAAGAGAAACTTGACTGACATACAACCACCGGGCGGTAATTCTAGTTTTTTAACTGGTATATTGATGTAACTTGCAAATACTTCTTAGCCTGTAGTAGCGCTGGGTGATGTGGAGAAAATCAAATCCCATAATATTTTTGACCAAATACCTCAATATTGATATTGTGAAGTTGACTATTGGTGTTTTCATAAAATATTTACAAAATGATATTTCTGATAAATAATTGTCAGTAGTGTGACTATAATGACGTGGGTATAAAGTGGGTAAAGGCAGTGCACTCTGGTCAGTTCAGAAAATTAGATCACTTAGCCTTTTAAACCAGGAAAATAAAACATTCATTGATATTACGAACGAACGAAAAATCTTAGAAGATATCCAATGTCATATTGTGATATTGATATATTGTCCAACCCCAGCCTGGAATACATACTTTTTGGTTTTTCGGTTGTTGTTTTTTTGCTATTCTCAGTGTCTCTCTTTGCTTTTTATTCTTTATCCCATGATCATGAACTTGTTACAGTTCATGGGGGGTGTTTTTGATGATTTTTTTAAGAAGACTCCCCCTTTAAACTTTTAAAGCACCTTCCTCTCATTGATGCTGTCTCACAGCTTGAATCTGACAGCAGAATACTATTTTGCCAAAATAGGGATGCCATACTGGCAAGGTACACTTTTGATTCTGCAATTATCAGTAGCCACCACATTTGAGGAAGGAGGCGTTATTATTATTATTTGATAGAACACAGAATGTGGCAGATTTTTGCATATTAAATCATAGAGAGTACATAGATGACATGTGAGATGCACATAGGCATGAAATATTTTATGAAGATGCAGAAAGGTGGTCGTGTGCAGTATAACGGTATCAAGAAAGGTAGAGAGAGTACCTGCATATTGGAATAAAGCACCGAAAACTTTGGACTTAAAAAGGCAAGGAGTTACAGACAGAAGAAAACATAAGACATATCAAGCAAATGGCTGACATTACATTTGTCATATTCTAAAATATAGCTTTCACCCAGTGTGCAGATACTGTCACTGTCATGATATAATATGATAATATGTACATTAAAATATATGATCTGTTTGTTGTTGTCCTAATTTACAGGAACGGAGAAGGAGCCTTACTATTATGGTGACTGATATAAATATTTATTATTACAAATGCTTTTATCAAATGTTAAAGTTAAACTTTACACATCTAGATTCATAGTGTGTTCATGGTCAGTGTTTTTAGATGTGTTTTTTCTGTTTAACATCTCATCATTCTCATCCTCATCGATTAACACAAATTACATTTTAGAAATGTTTCTCTTTCTCTTTTATCTCTCAAGTTGCTGAGGGTGCGTTACATACCTACACATCCTTGCAGCTAGGGATTAGGGTTGTTGTTCTGTCTTTTTCCCACACTGTGGGCCTGATGTTGTTATTATTTTTTCTTATGTGCATGTTAAATATGTGTTTTTTTTGTTGTTGTTGTTTTGTGTATTGTGTTTGTGAAATCAATATGTTTTTGAAACAAGCTCAGAGACCAGGCATGACTGACAACATTATTTGTGAAGTGCATGTCAGATAATTTATAAGTATGTTGATGTGTTCGAGATCTAATTTGTCTCTGTTGTCTCTGTTTCTCTCTCTTGCTGTTTCCTCAACACTTCCTCCCTCCTGCAGAACTAACCACAGGTACTGTCACGCCTCTTGTGTGCTCACTCACAATCACAAACACTGCTAAGCTCTGCCCCCCCCCCCCTAAGTTACTGTTGCTACACTTATCACGCTCTGTTCTTGCATAGCACATGTGTAGTTTACAATGAGAACAGTGGCAGAATGAACCACTCAAAGTCCAAAACTGTATTCCTTCCTCTATTATTAGTCTGCGAGGGTCCAACAACCAAAAGTATCAAAAGGATTTATCATGAAAAAATGAATCCAAGTTGTAAATATTGTCATGTGAAGTCCGTTGCTCATTGCCTACTAACTGCTATGTCCGCATATTACCTGCTAATGCTTATATTCGTTACATTGCTGGCCCCAAAAAATGTCCCCTCCTGTCTCTGTTTGGTTTTCAACCCTTTTCATTTTCGGTAGACCAAATAGGCTCGTCGCTGACAGGCAGGTGTGTTTTAAGACAATAAGGAGAGGGGATCTGTGTAAGCTGGGTGTCGTAAATCCTCGGGTGCTTTAAAATGAGCATCGCTAAATGTTGTGACAGTGACGACGTTCACGTTCCATGCCATGATGGCAGCAGGAGAAAAAGCAAAACCGTGGACATGAGAGGTGCACACAGTGTTCCATTGAAAACTACAGGCCACGAGGAGAGTCATTTAACTATGGTGTTGGCTGCAAAAGTGGACGGGACACAACTGAAGCCTTATGTGGTGTTGAACCAGGGAAGTCTATGCCATGCAAATCATCAGTGGAGTGGTGGTGACCTCCTCCAAAAACAGCTGGATGAACGACGATGTGACTGCAGACTGGTTGAAAAAAAGTGGTGAGGAAACATAACCTTGGTCCTCGTCTCCTTGTCTGGGATTCTGATGGACGTCACATCAGCGCTGCTGCAAAAGCAGAGCTCAAGCGGAGCAACAACATAACTGTGGCTGTCATACCAGGAAGTTGTACAAAATACATCCATGCCCCTGACGTCATATGGAATCCGCTGTTCTAAGCCAGTCTGCACGAATCAACAACTGGATGGCAGCTGATGGCAGCGAGAACCAACTAATCCTAGGTGCTTCTCAAAGTCAAGGAAGGATCCTTAAATGGCGGAATTTCATGGAGGCTATGTCATTGAATCCTGCCGAACGACTGTTCCAATGTCAAGGATCATTGAAATTCTACCAGGGACAGAGTTCTTAGTTAAGAGAATTTTCAAGGATGAATTGTAAGAAAAATGCTCAACTTCAGCAAACACTGAAATGAAGAGACTCGGAGAACCACGGAGAAAAGTTACAGCCAACGGGGTTACTTTATTCGCAGAACGTAGCACACAACAGTATACTAGTCTACAATACCAATCAGTTGGAAAACAGCCCCCGAACAGTCACACTTCAACTTGCTTTTATGCTGGGCGTCTGCTCGTTCATGCGAGTGTGGGTGTGTGTGTGTGTGTGTTTAGGTGTGTGTGTGTGTGTGTGTGTGTGTGTGTTTAGGTCATATTTTCTGGGAATCCAAAGTTCTTCTGATTTCCTGTTATTGTTCCTAACGGTGGCCTTCGTGCGCCGATATTTCCCTGTCCTCTTTGTCTCTCTCCCAGAACTGGCATCAACAGCCATCCTTATTGCCAACCTGGACACATCTGTCCCACCTGTCAGGTCACCCTAACCCAGCACGTTCTACTCCCAAGGCTTGACTTATGCACGAACTACTCAAATTATCAAAACACCTTTTATGGGTCCTTTTGTTGCCAAATCTGATATTTGACCAGCTGCTTTCCAAACCTTGAGTAACTGTCTATCTTTAGTATGACATGATACATTATCTGCCTCTACAGAATATGTGTATCCTCAGTGGGGAGGAAGTACCCACAAGTCTTTGTGCACAACTTGCCAGCGGAGAAAGGCAGGACCTTGATAACTTGTCGTTTATTGAGATTAGTATCTCAAGGAGTTTTTAATCATACAGGCTAGAAAAAATATTGATCAGAACCTTATAATTTACACTTTCTAATGTGTCCACTGCCAAATAACAATAACATTTATTTTTTTTTTTTTTTGATAAAACACAAAAGTTTTTAAATGAATCAGTCACAGAGGGGATGGAGCGCTAACTATCCACTCCCCCTCCACCCCCCACTATTCACATGATTACGACGATAATTACGGTAATTTTTGGTTTTGATTGGTGTATTTCTGGGGGGAAGCATGGTGAGAACAGACACAGTTAACACATTAGAATGTCGTGCAGGCCAAGGCATCACTTTATATTGATGTGTTTGCACTAACTTGTTCCAGACATACAGTACAGCGTATAGTAGGTATTCTTATTCAGCCTTTGCCCCACAGTATTGTGCTACTATGGTATCTGCCTCGCCTGCCACTTGGTTTTGTGGGTTTTTTTGTGGCCTTGTTTGTTAGGTAAGGGTTATGGTATGTAGTTTGTTAATCAATGCAAATATGATACATAACACATACAGCAATTTATTGTTGTTGAGACAGTATAACATATTCCAATGATTTTAAAGGCTATGTGGTATACCTCACTTAATACATGCAGAACTGATGTGTTAAAAACTTTTTTACGCTTAAAGTGCAAACTAAGGTTATAATAACGTCAGTAACCAACATATTTTTTTTTCTATCTCTCAAGCTGAATTTTACGGTACACCATATGTGTTGATAGTATTACAACAAAAACACATACTGACATGCTTCGACAGTTTCCTTGGCCTATCTTACATGTCTAACCTGTACAGCAAATATAAGGGAAGATTTAAAGACTTTCATTAACAAGACAAATAAAAAGTACAACTAGATGACTAGATGTGCAGAGCTGGATCAAATGAATAATTGGTAGTTGGAGTGGTGATTTTTTTTAAATTCTAAAATTATTCAAAGTACCCATAATATTCATACTGATTTAAATATACAATTTGATAGTTTTTTTCCATCTTTGTTGAGCTAGAATTTTGCACAAAGGGAATTATAAGCCTATCTGATATAGGAAAAACAAAATCAATACAGCATATAGTATATATAAAATATTTTTTTGTAATATTTTTGTGGGCAATATTGTATCATCACACCGTGCCAAGTATCTATTTTTGGTAATATACGTTATTAATATTACAAATACAAATTGAACTTTAGGTAGCCTACTTTAATGATATCATCAATTGCTTCTTCAGTCCACCACACACATTTTGCTGAAGAAAAAGAAAAAGGCTTAAGTGAGATAAACAGACTGAAAACTTAATCTTATTACATAAAACAGTTTTCTTTTGGGGACATCATTTATAGTTGAAAAAAGGTAATACATCGCAATATATCGCAGTTTATTTTACTGCAATACTCAGCATATCGCAAGATATTTAAAATCACATTAACATTGTATCATGACTTGAGTATCGTATCCTGGATCCTCTGGTGATTCCCACTCCTAATCCCATTTAGACGCCTTTCCCAAATACATGCCCATTGCGCTCAGTGATTAAAGCAAATAAAAGCCCAGGCTATTAATTGAAGTTTTATGGTAGTATGAAATGCTGCTGTTAATAATGCTGGATTTAGCGAACTGTCGACCATTATCTGTTTGGCTGGTCATGCTAACACGTGTAGTTTATGACAAAGCAGATGAGCACTTTGTTAAACTTTTGTCTTTTGCTGTTGTATTTTTTTGGCTTTGGAGAAGTATAGCTCTTGTTACTGCCACAGCACAGCGCTTCAACATTTGGGGGAAATCTTAGGTTGGCAGGCCTGCTGTGCCTGGGTACAGACAGCTGCTAAGCTATGATTGGCCAATTGCTGTTCAGGTTATAAATGGATTAACAAAGCACAAAATACAAAACACCTAAATTCACCAGGCCTCCAGAAACGCAGCTCAGCCTTGCTTCCAATTTTTCCCAGTGGCCACCTGCAGTTTTGGAGTAAAAAGAAATCCCCTGCAGCCCAAAAAGCAGTTTATCCACAAACTCCCATTATTAAAGAGATGTCTGTAAAACTGTTGACAGGACATCTCAGACTGTAAACAAGGTCAATTATGAGTCTTTTTATGATGGCTTTCTGATCCATGAAGCTTTTATATTTGTAAAATTTTCCTCAAGCCGATAAAAGCGAATATTTGTGCCGTCATCACAATATAAAGTCTATGAGGTGAGCAGGACCAGTAGGAGAAACACTACTAAACATATTCAATGAGTCACATATCTCAGAAGAAAATCCAGGAGCTAGAAAGTGTACACGCCAGTTGAGGAATTTCTTCTTGGACTAAACAGGCGCTACCTCGGGGTTCGGCATCCAGATCTAATAACACATCCATACAACTCACCCACTGAAAAAGCTGCTCAGTGTTACCAGAACTATTAAATCATATTTACTGAAGAAAGTTTGTCACTATTACCTACAACACTGTTCTTCACTCAGCCATAAATCATGTTGTGAGTGTCTTTTCTTCTCTATTTATTCTTCCCTGTCTCTCTCCTTCAACAGAGGGCCCACCTGCAGACCCTCCTGAAGACAGAGTTGCTGTAAGTCACGTACTACTGTTGTCCCGTCTCTATTTCTGCTGATAGCTTCAGCCAGTTCTTGACTGTTTGTGCTTGTTATTTCCATTGTACTTGTGTTACCTGCCTAGAAACACCTGAACTGGATCTATATTTTCATGTCACAAGTAATTGAATGAACCCACCACAATACAAAGATACAGCTATAGAAACTCTGCCTGTTGTCTGTACCTTGCGATGTGGTGTAGACTATGCGTCTCCTGAGTATAGGATGTTTATAACCCCGTTGTCTTACTGTGCAGGTGTATGTGGTGGTCGGCATCGCTGCTGTAGCCTTCACTGGTTTCCTTCTAATGTTGGTTATTCTCAAGTTTGGAGGAAATTCCAAGTTTGGCATCAAAGGTAAGAGTCCTGGCTTTCATCTGCACCTGCAGTTTCCATCTCGCGGCAGAGGGGGAGGATAAACAATACAGAAAGAAATGGTGATTTGTTGTTTGTGGATGTCCAGATCAAAGATTTGGGCTATTGAAGTGTAACATGGATGGCTTCATGGAAACATCAAAATCAAAAACTCAGTGGAACCTGATATCACTTTCAAATGCACTTGTCTTTTATGGACATTGGCAGGAAACAGCTAAATCTAATTTGTTAATGTTTAGTAATTTGTAATTGTGCTTGTCAGCTATGGCCTCGGAGCCCACGTACATAACTTCTTAATGCAGGAGTATAAATCCAGCTCCAGTGTCACTTGTGGGAGACCTGGGGTCAGATGTGTGACTGTGTATGCACAAAAACCATGCGTATGCCTCTCCCCAGAGGGAATGTGTGCACCTTGCACAGTTTTCAGACTGCATATAGGCACGGTTTTATCCAAGATAGCTGTGACTGATAGGAAGTGGAGGATATCGAATATAACATGAGAGACAGGGCACATTGTTTCCAGGTCGTCTGCCAGTTTCATTGACTGTGTTATTGTTTTTGCAGCCTCCTGTAAAATGTCAGTCAAAGGCACATTTATAAAATTAATTCACAATTAATTATGAGTGATGAATGAATTTCATTGTTACTTTCATTTACATTTGAGCCATCACTTCCTGTTGATGGTTGTTTGATTTTATCCTGTCAGCTTTAACATGAGCGCCATGAATCATTGATCATCCTTCTGATGTTTAATATTAATGATAATTGAGATTTTACTGCAATGATGGTCTGCAAAAAATGTGATGAATTGCTAGTATAGAGGCTACAGATAGCTACATCCATGCATACTGACAGCTGCTCTGGTTCTTCACGGATGCGTCACAGTCAATGAAACTGCACTTTGTTTGCCGTATTTCTCAGTGACAGGTCTAATGAGTTGTGGAGTGGGCACAATTATCTATATATCGATATGCAAACAGATCTTTAACAGAGTTTCTACATCTATATGTGGCGAGCGGTGGGAGCGGAAATAAGGCTTGTGAATGTGCACCCAGCTCCATAATGACCAAGATTTCTAAAACTGAATCAGGCATATATGCATCTTTATAAATGAAGGGTTCCTACAAATTTCCACAGACAAAATTTCCAAACATTTCCATGACTTTTCAAGAACCCATAATAAAATTTGATGACAATTCATAAAGTATTACAAGAACAAAACTTTTCTTTGAATGACTATTATAAAATTCCATGACAATTCCAGGTTTTCCATGATCGTGGGAACCCTTTAAATCTGAAAAGAAAAGAAAGTATATGCACATATCTGCAACAGGTGGTTTTTGGACCCAAAAGCAACAATCTGGCAAGGAGTGTCTGTGAGGCAGGCATCTTCATAGTGACAGGAGGTAATGATCCACAGGTGAGAGGTGTTAGCCTGATGAGGTGGGCCTGGTAGAGCGGCAGGAGTGGGAAATGTGTGGACAGGTGATAGGCTGGCAGGTAGGTGTAGTGACGAGGCAGGGTAATTGGAAAATTACTGAATGGGCTGAGGAGATGGCACGTATGGTGGATGAAAAGTGCCCAATGTGACACATCTGTCTTTGTGCATACATAGTTTTAGTTGTGAATCTACACAGAGTTTTGTGTATCTGGCCCCCTGTCATACTTGTACACATTACAAGGAATATATAGGACATTTTCCTTGCTTCCTTGTTTGGTCATTTCATCTCAAAAGGGAAACATCTGGAGCTTAAGTCCAAGATGGAATAACTACATGCATAAATTCTTGTTCGTGGTTGCACGCTAGATCTCATTAAATATGCAGACCATCATGTATCCATGAATCCATCCAGTTCAGGTGGAAACAGCTGCTGTTTGAAGGAGGTTCACCGGGTCTCGGTGCTGCTGGTGAATAACATGCATGTCGACTAAACTGAGCTCCTGTAGTCTCTTTGTCATCTTGTTGTTAAACTACCATGGAGGCCATTGTTGAAGCCCCAACAAGAACACTTTCAATATTTATGTTTTGTTTTTTTTGCCACATAGATTTCAAAAAGCATTTTCAGAAGGATGTGTGACTTCTGCAATGGCTACAAGTGGAACTAATCTATTTTCTCTTATATATCATACTGACTTACTAGAACTGATTTGTTTCTGTGTTGCTCATTTTGATGCTTTGCTGATATTTTCTCATTGTTTGTGAACTAACCGCTGAACAATTTCATCAATCCTTAACTTTCTACATACACTATGATTGTGTTCGAAACTGCATACTACATACTACATACTGCCATACTACATACTACATACTACATACTGCCATACTACATACTACATACTACATACTCAATCAACAGACAGTATGCAGACCGTTTACACTGTAGCATACTACATGATAACCCACAATGCATTTTGCTCCTGCCCGAGCCGAAATCAGCCGGCCTAAAGCCGATTTCGCTTAAGCTCTAAACTCTGTAAATATATAACTTTAGCAACATTTGAAACATTTTCAGGCGAGAAAGTAGCCGTTTAGATCCACAACGTGTTGAAAATCTGACCAAATACCAGCTGTTTACAATTTTGTTTGGACGATTTCGGACAATTTCGGCGGTACTCAAGCTAGCCGTAGGGAGTAATGCACTTCCGCTTATTTTCACAAAATAAAACACCCATTGCCCTTTCTTATACAGAAAACCATAACGATGAAAATTGTGCTTTTACTTTGAACACGGGAGGCGAACCTACCCTTGATGTAGCTAGCTTGAAACTGCCGTTTTGACGGATCTCATCCCGTTAACCGAATTTGACCGTTCAGAATGCCTCACTGGAGAGTCTTGTCAGATTCCTTTTTAATCATCTATAAATCTAATTATAATATACAACAGAATATAACATACCTCACAGCCTGAAAATTGGAGGGAAAAATGTACATCATTGAACAACAAAGTCATTGTGAATTGAATGATTTCATAAAGTTTAATAAGTTATAATATACAGTAGTAAAAAAAAATAAATAAATAAATAAATAATCTCATTTAAAAATGAAAAAAATATACTTAGTTCATATATAATTAAGTAATTGTCCTTAAAAATCATATTGTTCGTTCATATTATAATCCATTACAGGTGGCATCACGATCGATGACGTCACGTTACGTTGCATCTTGGGTAATTTGAGTGTGAGTAGTAAGCTCATGATGTATACTCAACATTTCTGGCGAATCTAGTATGCATCCGGGAACTTCTCACATACTCTAAATCGCATACTGCTCAGTGTAAACACATTACATACTCAAAGAGTTAGTATGAGTAGTAGGTAAGTATGCGGTTTCGAACAGACCCTATGATGTTGTCTTTCAAATGTAGACATGTTCAGTGTGCAGCTCAGAAACAGGAAGCAGACAGACGCTCAGCTTTTATTTCCACTGGCTCATTTTTTGTTGTAAAAGTGATTCAAGTTGAGTAGATTTAGCTTTGTGAAAATCTCCAAACACATAAGCCTGGTGTAGTAATTGCTTTCTCCCTTCCATTCAGTTGACGTTTGTTTACTTCAGTTTGGTTGGAAAAAGCGTAATGCATTTATGATAAGCAACCCAAGAATTCAACATTCTGAGGAAGTGCTGTTTAAAGATACAGTTGTTTTAGGAAAAAGTTTTTGGCGGCGCTTGAACCATTACCGTTTGATGCAGTGAAGGTCCACATTTGACATTCAAATTACCACACCAAAAAGTGAATGCAAATGTAGAGACAGATGTAATGAATGTGCTACCTAGTGTATGTGCATGTACCTCTGTGACTCTCGGTTGCACTGTTGAAGTGCAGTATTTTGGCAGTGATTGATTTATGGCCCCCCAGAGAGGAGGAGTGCAAGACGGATGGAGCAGCTAGTATACTATATACATTGTGTGTGTGTGTGTGTGTGTGTGTGTTTGTATTCATGTTCTTGTGTGCGATTTCTTCTTTCTCCAGAAGAGGTGAATGAGGTTGCTCTGAACGAAATGGTCTCTCTAATGCCTCTCAGCCTCCCCTATGTATCAGTATTTGTGTGTGTGTGTGTGTGTGTGTCCTTTCTTGTGCATCTAAGCATTTTTGCATGTGTGTGTGCCTCCATTCGTGTGTAGGATGTTAGGTCACATTTCGGTTTTGCCCTTCTGATTGCTCCCCTTGAGTCTTCATCCTTCTCTCTTTCCACTGTCTACTTCCTCTCCCCATGCGGTCCCCTGCTCATGCTCCACATACATCCAGATGTACTGTACGTGCCCTGCAGCGTGTTGACATTGAGTGTGTGGAGAGATACAGAGAGCAGTGTTGGTATGAACAGCAGAGTCAGACGCATAGTTGGAGAGCTGTGAGTAATCCACAGCAACAGTTGTGCCCACATAACCGCTGTTTGTTTGAAACCTCCACATGTTTCCTATACCGGACCGCTGACCAAAGTTCATCTCAACAACATAACTATTACCGCAGATGGCGGCAAACTACCAGCGCTAATCAAGAACAAACAGCACTTTGTCATGGCAATGTGGTTCTCCAAATCATAAACACGTGCGCAAAGACGCACATGCATACACCCCCCCGCATGAGCACAGTCAGTGCTGACGACGACGATGAACTTGTGATCAGAGAGTGTGAAGAGAGCGTGTCAGGCCTGGTACCATATTGAACAGGTGTGCATGAGAAAACTCGCCTCGCTGACTCTGGATGAATCGCTGCCCGTCTCTTTCTGGCAGTCGAGTAAAAAGCTGTGGTTGGTTTACATTATTTATATTGACTGCATTATTCTGCTCCTCTCTCATCAATAACACATGGGCAACATTTGGTACAGGTTTCTTCTCACAACATCCTCACTGCTTCTTGACACTTGCAGGATGGATATTTTATATACTGTATACAGTGTATTCTTGTGTTGGCAGATGTAAGTTTAACTGTGTGGGTAGTGACAGCATTGGGAGAGTGAATGTAGATTTATTGTCGCTGAAATACTGAGAATCTTGTTTGTCTTGGCTGTAGATGTGTTAAAGGAGCTGGGTGCAACATTTAGAGCATTAATATATCAGCAATCTTTGTTTGCTATGTAAAGATATGATGGAGTAATGGTGTCCTGAGCAGCCTCTGTGTGTGTTGTGATCTGAGCTTCTCTGGTCTTTGTTGTGGCAGCAGGTCCAGCTGTGTGTTCATGTTAGTGCATGTATCCCACTGGCTTGCTAATCGTCGCCACTCTGCACTGCATTAACATGGCGGCCACAGCTGATAATGCCATCCAGACCCGTGATGGCAGGATGGCATCGTCACAGAAGGGTAAGGCCTACCCTCTGGTTCCCCCCAGTGTTAGCACCGCCAGTTCTGTCAGCCTGTTGCTGTTATAAGAACTGGTCCTGCTGTTAGCCACTGTTAGCTGCTGGCCACCGGCTCAGCCACCTCCATGTTGAGAGCCATGTGCAAGCAACCCCAGTCGAGACTCTGAATCATAGACACACTCTGAATGTCACACACAGCTCCTTTAAACCGGATTTATTGGATCTTTTTTCGCCATTTGGGGGCGGCACAACAAGCTGTAGACACAATACTGACATATCACCTTATAAAGTCATGTCTAACATGTTAGCAAACAAATACCGGACGCAAACTTACATTGGCATTCATTTTGAGTCATGCATGTGGCCTCCGGATAAATGTGACCAATACACACCCTCATTTCATAACTCTGTTTTGGTTTTCACCAACTCCTGAGGGAACTATCTGCCTCTTTAACTGCTAGATGCTTCACTGTGTTCATCAGCTAGTCGCCAACTTTATCATGTTTGACAGAAAACTGCTGCAGCTGGAAATGACACTGACCAGAGTGGTTAGAGGCAACCACAAGAGTAACTGAGGGCTGTAAAACCAAAACCATCTTTGAAAAGATGGGAAAGATCTGAGGCTAAACTGCAAATCATTTCATCCTTTAATATAAAAGTGTTGATTATAGCAGCTTAAAGTTCTACCATCATTTTCAAAAGGTAAAAATAAGTGTTAAGGAGGTTAATTTAATTTGTGGTGCCTACAGCATCGAAAAATCACACATTTCAAAAAAGGTATGTCTTTTTCCAGAAACTACTGTATGTCTCAGTTACTCTAACCAAGCCAAGAATCCCGCTGTGAACTATTTGTAGTCGGTACTTTCAAAAAAATCACAGAGAACAGTGAGATGTGCGTTATCTGGAGTAACTAAGGCATTGTTTCTGGACAGGAGTCTAGCTTGAATCCATGTACACAACACAGCCAATAAGACCAAGATATAAGATTTGCTGTTTAAAAGATAAACGGTATTACAGCATTTGGATGTAAACCTGAGAGACCTTAAAGAGAAATTCCTCTCGTACTTTATCATGGATGGGACGTCAGTGTTGTTTAAAATCCAACTTGCTCACAAATTAGGCTAAAACTATGTGATCGATACAAGCCTCCACTCAGGAGGAGAAAGCAACAACACCGCCTGAGTCTTGGCCCATAACACCACACAAAGGCTACATTTCACCTAACAAAACTTGGAGTTGTACCCTGGACGAGTCCCCTCTGGCACAAATTGGCTCCCAAGGAAGGTAATCTTGTGAAGTTGAAGTGCCAGCAGCTGTTATTTACACTCAAGTGCTTGGGCGGGTGAAAGATGTTAGCTATGTTTTATCCATTCAGGAAGTTATCGAAAATTAAGATTTATTTTGCAGGAGAGAAGAGAGAGAAGTACAAACTCTGTGTGAATGTTGAAGGCTGCAAAAATGAAATATGAAAAAATCGAGAGAAACAGAAAGAGTGATAGCAGGCTGGCCTAAATGGGCCTGTTGGGAGCCTGACAGTTTCCACAAAATTACACATAACGACCCTCCAAAACTGACTGCGGGCTCCTGAAGGAGAAAACAGATCAGACGGTGCAGGCGGTGAGGGAAGGACACACTTTAGTAGCATCTATATGTGTTCATGCCCTCGAAGCACCTGTAGGGAGGAAACCGTCAACATAAACCTGAGATCTGATGCAGGAACATGACAGAAATGTCAAGACGGAGGAAAAAAAAGAAGTGATTGAAAGTGAAGCAGTAAATGTGAAGTGGAGAGAGTGATAGGCAAACGGAGAGGAAGAGAGGATGAATGCTAAAATTGGCATTTGACAATAGGGCAAGAAAACGGAGAGAGGAAGTGAGAGGGAGGAGAAAAAACGATGGAGAAAGCAGATGTTAAAAACTGAGATAAATCAAAGAGGAAGAGAAAAACTGAGAGGAAGAGAGAGATGGAAGTAGAAAGTCCTCCCATGTCCACTTATCAATGATTCATCATTAGCGCAGGTTTCAGTTTTCTCCTTGTTTGGTGGAGTTACACGCCTCCATCTCTCCCTCCCTCCCTCCATCCCTCCCTCCCTCCCTCTCTCACATGCACACAGAGCTCCTCACTGCTGATCGATCGATATGACACCCTCAAGGTCAGCAGAGCTTCATTCTGGGCCCAAGGCACTACCGAGCATGCTCAGCGTACCCACCACCACCTCCTCCTCCTTTTCTTCTTCCTCTCTCTGCAGAAAAGCAGCTTTTGCCTACAGCTCTCGAGGCTTTTTGACAAACGCTGCTCACCCACAAAACTTTTGCACAGGAAGCAAAAAACTGAATGAGTTGAGCCACAAAGTGAAGAGGCTGAAAAAAGCAATCCATGACTCTGTATTTAGACCAGATGTGAGTGATGAATCTCAGTACTTTTAGAGTGCTGACCAAAATATGTTGGCACCACTGCAGTATCAGTATGTGTTCAGATTCATACACTTAGTCTGTCATCAAATAGTTCTTGATCATAAATAATAATACTGGTAATTTCAGACTGTGTTTTATTGAGGCAAAGTTCTTGAATGGCTGCTTCACATTGAGATAAAATTTGGCCAAGCTTGATGTATTCTGTTGAACAGAAGAAAGACTTTTATAAACGAAGAGTCTAAAGTCATGCTGGCAGTGCTTTGAGCTAAATGCTGACGTCAACACGCCACCATAACCAGGACCTGCCCATCGTTCCAATGGGTCACTGAATCCTCCACAACAAGTTCCTGCAAATGTTTCACAATAAAAGCCTTTTTAGAAAATGAAGGGATTCTCTCAACCGAAGTTACAAGGGGCTTTTAATTTGACACAACACATACAGGAAGTGTTGAGTTTGAAATGACTGCGCGATGCATTAACTCCATCAAGGCAAACGGGAGCGGTTATAAAGTAAAAATATAAAAATACAGAGGAAATAAATTTGTACATTTATAATGTAGTCTGTTTCAAATGAAGCTAATAGCCTCTGCAGTCGTGCAAAGTAAAAGCCCTGCCACTATTTTCTAATTTTATTACTTTATATCCTCCATTATGAAGAAATTACTTTCTTTGCTAGCCTGATGCTAATGGCATTACTCACAGGGTTGCTAAAGTGCATCTGCTGCTTCATGCCATGATTTTTCCTTTTTTTTCCTTTGTTGTGTTAATGTCCCTAGAGAAAATATCAAGGGTTGTCTACAGCAGTAGATCGCTCTGTGTTTCTATTGGTCAAAGTGACGGCAGTCCTGAATGACAAAAAGAAAATCAAACATGCTAGACTTTTCAGGATGTCGCAAGGCCTTCCAGATGTGGCATCTGTTGTCGTCTACTATGACACACTACACAAGATGAAACGATGGATTATCACGAACGACACTCTTTGTCATTAACGATCCGAGTCGACACCATACAACGCTGCTTCAGGCTATAATCGCGCTGATATTGTGCAGTGTGAACCAGACATTAGCTTACTGTGTTAGCGTGCTAATATTTGCATATTAGCTATAAAAACAGAGGTAAGGCTGATGAGAATGTCATAATCTTTGCAAACATTTGGTCATAAACTAATGTACTGGATGTATAAACACTTTGACTTGAAGATGGGCACAATGAAAGTTTTGGCAAATCATCTTTTGGGGAACATGAACACAAATGTCATGGCCATCAGATAGTTGTCAACATATATCAGTAAAAACAAAGATTTTAATCTTCTCGTGGCGCTAGAGGAAAAGACAAACAATCACCAATTCATCGTCTCGTAATCATTATTGTCCGTACATAATTTCATGGCAATCCATCTCATAGTTGTCGATATTTAGTCATTTTTGGTATCGGGGGGGTATGGGGTCAGATCAGTCTCATAATGAATGAACTCACACAACTCACGAACGCACTTGCTCTGGTTCGCAGTTGTATTTGGACTCACTAATGCACACAATCTGTTTCGCAAATGCACACGCTCTGGTTCACAAATATAATGTTTATGCAAACTTCTGATATAAATTTGGAAATGCACATGCTCTGCTTCACAAATATTATTTTGAGGCGCACTTGTAATATAAATTCACAGATCATGCGAATTGCTGAATGCGCATTTACAAACTGCTTCTCAATTGTGAACCTCTCTACATTTGTGAGAGAAATCTGTGTGGTGAATTTTGAGACTCCCCTGATGTCGCAGGTCAACGAACGTCACCATTGGCCTATTAATCTGTCAATCAAATTTATGATTCTGATTGACAGATTCAACAGTTAATCAGGTGTGTTTGCTTTCAGCCAATCGTATGGCTCCTTACATTTTCTCCACACTTTTAAACCAATCGCAGAGCTACTGTTTGCAGCATAAAAATTATATTTGTAAAACAGATCATGTGCATTAGCGAGTCCGAAATACCACCATGAACCAGAGCATGTGCATTTGTGAAAAACCCTGCGTGAGTTCATTCATAATGAGACTGATCTAACCCGAAAGGGGGTTGTTTGTTGTTGTGTGTATGTAAGCTTTAACAACAGCAACAACAACAACATCCCTAAAGTCTTTTCAGCCAATCATAAATAAGAAGGACATGTTGAAAGGTCAGTTGGTTGGGAAGTCTGAATGATGTCTGCCAGGGTAAAACTGACTTTTCTTTTTTCCTTTTTACACAGACGTTTCCTTAGCAACTGTAAAAACTTGTTTGAATGTCGGTGGGTTATTTGAGGTGAACAGCCTGAAAGTGCTGCATTGAAACTATGGATACTTGAACTGCCATGAGAGTTCATCTACAATCATTGTGCACCTGACAAGCTACTGTTGGTGCAAAACAAAAGTTTAATTGTGATGTTTTACAGAAGTTTTTCATTCAGAGTACCTGCCAACAAAGGCACACACACATGATAATAAGCTTCAGATCTTTTGGCAAAAACCTTCCCTTCAAAAATGAAGTAGAAGGATGACATCAGCTGCACCTAGACAATAAAATAGACTTGATTTTTTTAATTGAACTCTATCACCTCCATCCTTAAAGGAAACTACAGTTAATCTGAACTTGGGTTTGTATTTTTGTAGCTCTAGGATCAACTGATTGCTGACGTTTGTTGCCCCATTTGACCTACTTTTAGCGATGCATTTCTAGATACCACCAATTAACTTGATTACTCCTACAGAGCTGTACCAAATAGTTTGAAGTTTAATTGATGTTACATTCAAATTCTATATCGACATTCAAATGCTGCACATCTTTTTTTTGCATGTCTATTCATTCTCATTAAACCAGATATTTTTGCGCAGTAACAGATAAAGATGAAGCTGCGCTAATATTATTAGTATTATACTATTTGAGTGAGAGTCAGTGGTGTCTGCGTAAGATTGTTTCCGACTTGTGTGATCCAAACATTTCTAATAACTCCAGAGTGTTGTGAAGTCCAAAGGTCAAAATTAATTGAAATAAGAGATGTAATCATTTCAAAAATTCACAACATGTTTATACCCGACAAAAATATTTTTGCTTCAGTTCATATTTGTTGTTGTCTCGCCTTTCAGTTTTCACTGCAGACACTGCTGCACACAAAGGGAGGCACGCACCTGTATTAATGGTCTAGCTGCAATCTAACAGTGCCACAAATTACATTTATTTATTAAAGAAAGTTGATTTAATAAAAAAGACCAACTCATTTAATTTCAATGAATCACTCCATTCAAAGGATTCAGAGGATTTTGTCATTTTAGGGTTATAAACATTATAAATATAATGTCAGACGATCAAAGCTTCATTAGAAAACTTCAATTAAAGCTTCCAATGTAAAACAATGACATTCAGTACAGCCCGAACTACAACATTATTATTAACAAATGAATCAATGGCTAAAACTACAAAAACAAAACTCAAGTTGTATTAAAACCGTAGTTCTGATTCTCTTAAATGCATGATCGGTCACTGCAGTAATCAATACCACTGTCATACATTAATTTTTAAATTTCATACACTGGGAAAACTAGACCCTGTGAACCCCTGCGCTGTGCCTCCTGCTCACTACATGCTGGAATATGACCCCAGGGTATACCACGTGAACCGGTGGATAGCTAGACGAGAATGCCCTGGCACTGGTGGTTTTTATTATTTCACTTTGTATCCTGGATTATGTTATTCAGTTTTGTTTGTGTGCGGAGTTTAGTGTTGAGAGCAGGGGGAAGGAAAGACTAAATGCCTATGGCAGATCCTGAGGGCAGTGGTTGTTTGAAATGCTCTGAAAAAGGGAAGTGCTCCTTTCCATAGTGAAACATTGCCTGAAGACCTCGTCTGTGCACTTGTCTGTCTGCACCTTTATAAGTGATTGTTTTTAGTGTGTTTTTCACAGTGATTTCTGATGTGTTCTCATCTTGGGCATCTTTTGCTGTTGAAGATTTGTTCACCACAAACGTATCGTCTTAACTGCCGAAAGACAGACTGTTTTTTGATGTTGTTTTCAGAGGGACATTTTCCTCAAGTTGCAGCAAAATTCTTAAAATTTTGCTTTTAATTGTCTGTCATCTATGGTTCTTTACCAAGACTTGAAGAATGAATTTAAAAAGGCACCACAGAAATGTTTCAGGCCCAGAAAATGGGTTCAACGTTGAACAAAATGTAAAATATGGGCATTTCCGAGGTGTGAATATGTCACATCTCTACTTATTGTTTAAAGCTAAACACCACTCGTTGTGCTGTCATAGGTCTCTGCTTCAGGGAATAAAACTGGAGAAACTTGGCAGCTGTTGTGGAAATGTCACATTTCTTCAGAAAATGCTTTCTGTATAAATGCAACCTAGTTTAAATAGTCCTTTACTTGATTTAATGCTAACTTTAGATGACTTTTTAGAGGTTGTGAAGGCAGCTTTGTGTGAAATCAGATAAAAAAGCACAATTAAAAGGCTTAATAGTTTATTTTGAAAAGGGAAAGTATTGGTGTTCAGAGAGCATGGGCATAGTGACCAGCAGTTGGAGTCTCTCTGTTATAATCTTTGTCAGGGAGTCCATTGTGCAGCAGTACATCATTTCCTGTGTTGTATTGGTCAGCCTGACCTTTAGAGATGGTCAGAGTAGTAAAAAATTAGGTAGTTGACATTGGGAGTGCAGTGTGGGAACAGGACGTTTTGTATATGTACAATTTGTACAGGGCACAAATGAAAATTACAGAGCTGCTGAGTAGTTACAATTTGTTTCCATTTTGAAATACGAGGGCTTTTTAAATTCGATTATTATCCACTTCAAAAAGGAAGCTCTTTGAAATGTGCAGTGTGACCTCGTTTTATTTTCCCACCGACAACCCCCATGCACATCGGAGGACATAAATGGACTTTTAATGGTCATACAAGGAACCAGGGGGGGTCATGAAACTTATTCAGCACATGCACCAACTACATTTATCTACATATCTGGGACATTACAGATACAGATACGTCTGGGATGTGAGGTTTTATGGCGGCAGCTGTAATTTATTAATGGAAATCATTGTCCTATAATGTTATTTTCAGATGGCTGAGCAGAGATTAAACTAGAGAAAATGTTTGACTGTCATTTAATCGCAACATAAACATCAACATAATGTGCCACAAAATGAGGGGTCATATTTAAATGTTGGAGAGTATTTCAGAAAAACACAGCTGTTGCTCAAGTGTGTCCATTGTACCTCTGTGACAAGCGACTCTGTGACTAGTTTCCTCTGAACACCACTGAACTCAGCGATTCACCACACCATGAAAAGTATTTCATCTGTGAGAAGATGAAAGATGACATGAAAAAAAATCTTTGTAATTCATTTTTCTCAAAGATAAAAACATGTTGTTTACAGTGTTCACATGAAGGCCACCGGTTTGATCATAACAAGCATTCCTTTAAACAAAAGACAGAAAAAGGATTTCATCTACTGCAAATATATACGAGACAGGCAGAGCCTTGAACTGTATATGATCACACGCAATTATATCCTCTCTTTTTCATCACTCAATGGAGCTGCAAGTAAAGATACAAAACACTGCAAATCCCTTTAAATGAAATGTACTGGAGAAACACTCACACTGTGAATAAAGCATTTGAGCTGTGTTTGACAAAGTTCGGACAGTCGTTGATTTTACAAGTCTCTTGTCTTGGCTTTTAAGGACTTGGGACTTAAGACAAGAGACTTGTAAAATCAACGACTTTTGTTTCAAGTTCTAAACAAGTCATTATGTGCCTTCACCACACGTAATGCCATTTCGAATTTTACAATTTGTATTACTTAAAATACTATTCATATTATTTAAAAATATATTTTGCAGTACAACAAAACAAAAATTGATCAGGTTTGCCTTGGAGTTGGACAGAATGTTAAATGTCAATCTCATTTTGAATCCTATATCTAACAAAAGTTAACGACTAACAAGAAAAGATTCATGAGATTTCTCTTTTTTGTCACTGATAAGGCAGAAATACTGTGCCAGGGTGCCTACAGGTATCAGACAGTTATATTTAATGCTTTTAAGACCCATTCAAGACACCGTTTAACCAAATTTAGGACAGATATTTGGACAAATCATGTTTTACTTATTTAAGCATCGCAGGTAAGCACTGCAGGCAAGTAGTATATGTGATCCTGTTCAGAGGTAAGTATTATGTAGAAATATCGTTATTGGAGTGAGTTAAGTTGATTTACATGTAAGTGCAAGTATGAAGTAAAATGACAGTATTGTGTTTTTTTAAAAGATTTGTGACATTGAAGTGTGGACTTTTACATAGAAAGGTTTCACTCATTTTCACAAACAGAAATTAAAAAATGGATAAATGAAATAAGATAAAATGTTAGCAATTTAGACCTCACAATTTCAAATTTAAGACTATTTAATGACTTTTACAACCTCTTGTTGTAACAATAAGACCTGCAGACACCCTGTGCACTTTTGAGCTGTAGCATATTTGTTGGTCACAACCTGTACATTGACCTGAAATCGAGATAAGATGATGATTTTGTGAAAATAAACGGAAAATGCAAAGTAATAAGCCGTTTTAAATAAATGTAGTGCAGTGAAAAAAGCTAAATATTTTCTTTGAAATGTAGTAGAAGTTTAAAGTAATAGAAACATACGAGTAAAGTACAAGTACCTCAAAACTGTGACTTTTCACTCCTCCATCATGGCTGCTGTCAGATTGATATTTAATATATCCACTGTCAGGAAAATGAATAGTTGATTCAATCTCTCTTTTTTTAGTAGTTTACAGCCTGGGCTTGGGGAGGATTATCAGGTCATTTAAAGTCAAAAGGCACAACTCTAAGTGACGTCACGAGTCATTGGTGTTAAAGAAGACAAATTATGCTCGCTTTCAGGTTCACACTTGTTAGATTTCTATTAGAACACCTTCACATGCTCAAAAAAACACTTTATTTTTCCCATAATGTCTTTCTGGAACACCTACAGTATATTCACCTTTTGCCTGAGAGGGCTCTGTTGTAGCACCTGTCTCTTTAGGTGGAAAAGCACAAGTCTGCTCTGATTGGTGAGCGTTTCCGGGTCTTCTGCATCTAAGGTTCTTTACAGCATCATTGAGTAACTGAGAATAGCTGCATTTTTACACCATGAAAAATCCCCAATAAAAGCTCTCAAGCCAAACTTTTCATAACCAGACATGTTTGAGCAGGAATACGATCCGAAACTGGAGTGAAATTAACAACATCAGCAACCAGGATTATGTTTCCCTGACATTAGCGTGTAGCTATGAAGCTTGCTTTCAATGACTTTCTACCATTAAAATTCACAGATGAAATCTTCAACACAGCCAGAAATGTTTCCAGCAGGAATATGATCCCAAATCATAGGAAAATTTACAGCACTGACAACCAAGTTGACGTGTTTCCCTGACGTTAGCATTTAGCTACAGGTAGCAGTGTAGGCTACATAATGTAATGTGCCTGGAGCTAATCACAAGCTGATGTCAGCTTGTCTGGAAAGGAGAAAAAATGTTAACAGAGTATTCAGAATGCTCTTAAACGTGAGGTTTTTGCTGACAGGAGTTACTTTTACATATATTTACCTCGTCGTTGGAAACTTTGGCCATGTTTAATATGAACATCTGACACTGTCACATTAGATATGACAGTCCAGTTGTCTAGAGTCATCAGATTCAGATCAGACCAAGTCATATGAGTCCACACAGGTATTTGTGTATGCAGACATTTACATTACGTGTACGTGAACATCATGTCAGTGTGATTTTTTCCCCTCAGACAGTATGACAGTGTGCTGTTGTTCAAGGTCCTGCTGGTCGCTTAGTAAATGTCAGTGCTGCCAGCGAGTGTGTATATGCTGCATCAATGTGGCTTTTTCTTGGCAGTACTATGAATGTCTGTATGATAGGGTCTATGTTAATGAGGCTTTAGATATCGATCAACACCTAGTCCTGCTGCACTCAGGCACATACTCAAGCGACCAGGAGACAAACAGGCACAAACACAAGTCCCCAGTTTTCCTGAATATTCATGAGAGTTGGCAAAGACGCATGCCAATATCATTTACTGTGTCTGGCTGCTTTTGTGTTGTGTATTTGTAGAGCATTTTCTGCACAGCGGGGAGGGAGATAAAAGAGGAGGGGGGAGAGAAAGACAAAGAGAGCAGCAGCACTGAGCGATTGGGAGCAGCACTATAACAGATAGAGGTTTATTGATTGATCAATTGATCGTTTGCCTGTCCAGACTGAGGCATCCTGGCTCAGTCTTCTTGGCCCTGCCTTCCCATCACTGCCAAATGCTACGTTCAGCAGCTCTGGTCTGCAGTGTGTGCGTCTGTGTGTGTGTGTGTGTGTGTGTGTGGAGGGAGATGGGTGATGGGCAGTCGGTGGGTAGGTGTGTGAGGGATGGAGAGAGAATAATAACATTTTTGTTTTAATCTCTCTCCATCCTGTGCACACCTACTTGACGCAGGAGAACGAGTGGAAAAGAGGGAAAAATGTGAGAAATAGAAATCAAGTCCTCTGTGTATAAATGAGTCTTTTTGTTTTTCCTCACACATAAGTACGTGCTCGTACCTGCATAATGTCTTGCAAAGTCTTACTCTTCAGAACAACCAAATCTTCTTTGTACTACAGCACATGTGCTCGAGGCTCCAGAGACACATTGAAAAAGCTTAGATTTATTACGGGTTCTTAAATCCTTGTCTGTGCTCACAACCAAACCAGAAGCAGTACAAAGCTGATGCTCAGAAAACCCTGCCTGTGTCTTTCCTGTGAACATGCTGACTAAACAGACAGATGTTACACAGAAGAAAGACAAAATTATGACAAAAAGCATCTTTTATGTAGATTGAAAAATAGCACATTTAATAGGTGTATGACACAAACTGATTTCAATGGAAATAAATGAGTTCTTTGCTTTTTAACTTCTCATCATGAAGTAAATGTTGATTGCACAATGTCATGGCTATAGAATAATGACACAATCTGTTTAGATTGGTTCCCTATAGGCAGGCTCACTGTGACATCACACTAACAACAACAGTCGTTGTCACCTTATTTTTTGCTATTTTTTGTGCTATCCAGTTGCGTGCGGCGGCATTTAATATGCCTCAGTTAGTGCCGCCCCTTGGGTAGGAAGGGTGTATTGGTGAGGGCCAGACTCAAAATCTTTCTAGACTTGAGTCTGGATTTCCAGGCTAGACTATTGGTTGACTAGGAAAACTCTTAGTCGGGGGCAGCCCTATTTTAAAGATATTTGTGGTCCGACCTCTCTGATGTTTCTCAGTGCTTTTTAACATACTGCAGATGATTCTTAAACATAATCTTCAGCCCATTAGCATTACCAACATTAACAAAACTAATTTACTGACCTGCTGCACACTTTAACAGCGACTTGGCGACAGCGTAGCAGGTCACAGCTGACCCATTTTATAAATTCATTGCTTCTGGCTCAATGCTCGGTTAGCATCAGTGCTTCTCTCATTTGTTTAAAAGAACTGGAAAAAGTAGAAAATAAAAGTAGAATTCACACTGAAGACAAAAGACAAAAGATTTATTAAATACTGTATCAAAGATCTCGTAGATTTTTTAAACGAAGTATCTAAGTGGCAGGATTTCATTGAGGCGATTATCTTTTTATCATGTCTGATGAAGTCTCAACGCCAATATTCCTCATCAAGGAAGTTATCGGCAACATTTTATTCCCTAAATGAAAAATAAAATGATCAGACGTCCACTGAAACAACATAAACTGGGTGTGAGTTATGTCTGTTTGTATATAAAGTGGTACCACCACACAGTATAATGCTTGTTTAATGGGACACCTCATTCATTCAGTTTTCATGAGTTACTGGTTACATCTGAAGAATTCACTGCACTTACTGGAAGATGGTGGGACATGATGATGTGTGAGCAAGAGGGTGCATCTGGATGTGTGAAGGACGGAGAAAAAAGAGCAACAAACAAAAGTGCAGAATAGTGAACAGCAGAAAAAAAGCCTTTTCATTGTATGTGTTTGTGTCTGAGAGAGAACAACCCAACCTGATACCACGTCTGAACGTGCTGCATGTTCGCAGCCTCACAGAGCAGCCAGCTGGATTTATTACTGTGTTTCTTAAAGTCCAGTCCATGGCCAAGTGCCAAGACCGACCATTTTGCTGAGCTGTCCACGGGTTTCTTAGCTGACATAAGACAACTGATGAAAAATACTCGCTACCAAGCAAGAAGTGGTCTGAAGCTGCACAGAAAAGTAAATGTATGTTCTGAGAAAGTGCTGATTAAACAGACAGATGGAGCTCAGAATACAGTCAGAAAATGAGAAGATATACATGTTTGTATATGTATGACTAATCTTTAAAAGCACCTTTCAGTTGCTGCTGTATCCTCACAAGATATGTGCAAATTAGAGCTGCAACTAGGGCTGGGAAATAAAAAGATATTATACTGTTGTCGAAAAATGAGACTATATATCGTCTAGATTTTGGTTATTGTATCATGATAAGGCAAAAATTGTGTTTTTACCCCATTTTTAAGGCTGCATACAGCAAAGTGACACATAAAAATATCAAGATATATTTTGTGTATCAAGATATAGCCCAAAACTATCATGATACAATTTTCATTTCCAACTGATCCATCATCTGGTTTACGAAATGTCTAAAAAGTAGTCCCAGAATCTCAGAGGGTAATATTTGTTTTGAAAGATATTTAGAAAACCTGCAAGTCTGCACAAGGAGTAGAAACCAGAGAATATTTTGCATTTTTACTTAATAGATTATATATTCATATAAAAAACTCTCAATTTAAAAACCATCAGAGATAATGATCATTTAATTATAAAATTAGGTCTAATTATTTTTCTGTCAATCAACATATTGTTCAAGCTCTCAGGCATATAAATATAGCACAAAGCTATAAGAAATTAATGATGGCAACAACTGATGACTTGCAGCTGTAATGTCTCCTTAAAGCAGCTGGTGACTTTAATGAAAATAACTGTCTTATTTGCTGACGCTGTCAGTGTATTCCGAAAGAAGACAGACAGTCTGTGAAGTCATCATGACCCTCCTCCCATTCCCATTATTTTTTCTAATTACTGAATCGAACACAGCTCACGGAAAACAACCAATCAGAGCTGAGGAGTCTTGAACACAGCTGTCAATCATGTCCATCACTGCTCATCTGTCTCATTTGATGCTGTGTTAATATGTGACAGTTTCAGCAAATATGACAAAATATTATCCATTTATAAAAGTTAGCAACTACAGCTTTAAGCCAGTCACTTATTTTGAAAATGCCCAGCTATAATGATGAGCTGCATCGCTTTATCACTGTTTTGTCAAAACCTGATTGCTGCTGTCAGGCATGTGTGAGACAAGACGAGTGAAGAAGAAGAAAGAAGACTAATACTTGGACAACAAGGTGCTGAAAGGATGTTTCTTTAGTGCAGAGTACATTTTTTGCAGAGGTTGAAAAGGGAATGTTGTTCAGTGTTTCATGTTGACACTTGAGGTTGCTGGTTGAGGACCGCATAAAGCTTTGACTAATTGTTGCTTGTAGCGCATGGAGCCTGTGTTTGTGTGTGTGTGTGTGTGTGTGTGTGTGTGTGTGTGTGTGTGTGTTCAGAGGAAGGAGTGAGAGACAAAAAGTGAATTTGTGAGAGATGCAGACAGAGAATGCGTACAGTGTGTGTGTGTGTGTGTGTGTGTGTGTGTGTGTGTGTGTGTGTGTAGTTGTCAGAAGGTCTGTAGCGTGACATGGACAACTTCCGTTGCCCATTGCATGCTGTTGCCGTGGCAACCTGCGTCATTGCCAACCTGCACTGCTCCAAAACTAAATCATTATCACTAGCTGAGTCTGGGAGCAAAGTGAATCACTACCTTCACACACACACACACACACACACACACACACACACACACGTGGAGACATGAAGCGACACCCGGGACTGACTAAAGTCAGCAGTCGAGACTGAGATGGGAGCAGACAAAAGAGACATCAAATCGTAAAGCCCGGGTTCATTACTGCACCATGCTGCCTCACGCTGAGAGATCCTTCGCCCCATTTAACTGGCTTTGTTTACGAAGTGAGTCACGGGATGAAAAACATTTTTCACTCCACCTACAAGGCCTGACAGTGATTGGCAGCCAAACGTGACATTGATATGGATTTCTGAGGTTGAAATTGTGAGTCTGGGTGGTGTGTGCTTCTTTGAGATACTGAGCATCAAAAACGTGACACAAGAAGTGCCAAGATGTATTTCTTTTGAAATATTAAACAGCAGCTGCTGGTATAAACGATATAACAGGTGCTGGTCTATAAATAGAAGTATGAAGGAGGAAAAAAAAGTCTGTACACTGTGACAAATGCTACTGTACATTTAATTCTATTTTGTGGTTTGGCACCATTACATTTACAAACACACCAGTATGTCATTTATTTTTTAAGGCATTAGGGCCGTGACATAGTTTTGCGTTGGCTTTTCCCTCCTGTGCTGAAACAATAAAACTATGACCACAGATAAAACTGCTGACTTTCAGGTTTAATTTGAGTATGTTTACATCGATATCAGGCCAGCTGTGTAGGAACTACAGCTCCTTTTATATCAAACCCCCCATCTTTAGGGGACAGAAAGTAATTGGACAAGTTCTGTGCGTGACATTCAGAACATTAATATAGCAGCAAATCAGTATTTGCCATGTAAAAATACAGTGGAGTAATGGCGTCCTGCGCAGAGAATGAAGTCACACTCCCTCTGTGTGTGTTCCAAACTTCTCTGACCTTTATTCCAGTACGCCGGTCTAGCCACATGTGCATGTGTGCATCCCAATGGCTAGTTCATTGCCACCGCTTTGCAGGGCGCTCCTACAGCAGTTAGCACTGATGTCAGGATGGTGTCGCCACGAAAGCGTAGCACCATCCTTTGATTTCCCCTGGTTAATAGCCTTAGCTCTTGCTGTTGTTTAGCGCTGTTTGTAGAGTTAGCACCTTTAGCTAACCGGCTAAGCCACCTCTATCTTACAGCATGTTTTTATCCCAACTTGTCAAACACCACCCCTTTATCAGTGGACCTACACGTCTAAATATGACACGCTAGGTACCCACATGCGTCACTTTTGGAAGCTCGGGGATGCATGTCTACATGCGTTGCATCTTTTCAAAATGCACTTCTGTTCATACAGGAAATGTAGAGTTTCTTCTCGTTACAACGTATTAAATTACTTTGTGTTATCAGTTTATTCCATAGGTTTAGGGAATAAAACTCTGTGGTTAGGTTTAAAAAACTAACTCCCAGGTGAAAGTCCCGAGTTTTTTGGACCCATCCGCCTCCCTGAACTGTCTCGCTCTTTATACTACAGCTATTGCTCCTGGTGTTACAAACAGTCGCTGCCTTTTGCGTACCAAATGGCAGAGGAGAGTGCCTCTGTGAGTCAGTGTCTGACGCTGACGTTTTCTGACAAAGCGCCAGTATTCAACGAGTGAAGTTGTTGCCTGCGACCTCTAAAACTGACGCACCCCTTGCGTATGATACCATCTTGAAAGGTGCCTCTGCGTGTTAGTGCCTGACGCCAACATCACTGACACAGCGGCAATATTTGACCAGAGAAAATTCATATGCTCTGAATTTCACACAGAGCCCCTTCATGAAACAAATATAGTCAGTGACAGACCCTTTTTATCCTCTGTGGTTACGCCAGTATTAATGACATCATCACCTTGTTTGGTTCGGGGACTTCTTTACTTCAGTTTGGTCCTCAGACAGTTGGACTGCCTGTCATTGTGACTTAGTGGCATCTTACTGTATGTTCTGGTCTGTAGCTGAAACTTCTCTGGACCGATGAAGGTATTTCTGCAGTTGAGAATTTGGGCCCTGACCCAGCTCTGGCTTTGCTAAATGCATAAACCATCACATGGAAACCTTCTGCGATACCAATAAACGTCTTTGATGCAACATTCCTCTGCTGAGTCCTGGGATAGTTAATCCCCTAAACCTTCACTGTGCACCTACACATGTATTCAGCTGGATCCTTGCTTCGCAGAGTCATGGTACAAATTAGAGCCCAAAGTGTCTCTGCTGGGTTGTTATCCAGTCAATCTCAAGAAACTTCCCTGAAGGAGAACATAATGTTTTTGTCTTTGTGGTCACTATTTAGTGGTAGAAAAGTGAGTGTTAGTGACAAGTTGGGGTTTTTTCTTGACTACTCTGCAAATCTTCACTTTTCTTTCTCAATTTTCCACAAAACAGAAACGACAAATGCAGCTTAAGGGGGAAAGCAGGTTGTTGTTCTTGGCTCGCCTCACCCTGTCCTTTATCATAAAGTGTCAGCTGCCTGGAATGGTTTTCTCCTTTACATTCCCGTCCTGACAGACGTCTCAGACATTACTCGCCTGGTCTGACTTTATTTCCGCAGCACAAGCTCCCTAATTACACATCCTTTTCCCTCAAACCCTGAGCAGACGGGGAGATATTGTTTCGGGACAGGACATAACAAGCAGCTACTGTACGATTAAACACAATCTGGATGTATGCCTCAGTGGTGTAAGTTTATTCATTAGTGCTGTTTTATAAGCAAACAGAGATGCTAATAGAGGATGAGTATCACCTCTATCCCAGGCTCTCCTAACCCCCGGCCCTCATTAGTTTTTAGAGCTACAGGAGTTACACTGTAGCTCCTACACTAATTATTTGAGTCCAGTGACCCGATGCAGAATTACATCCATATACTACCACGAGATTTACTTGTATTCTTAACATTTAGTGCTCATGGAGGGAGCAAGAAACTGTCATCTTTATGTAGCGAGGTATGAAAGTAAAGGTTGTGGTTTTTGGTTTGAATTTCATGCAGGAGACAGGAGCCTGCATCCCGTCAGCCCTGTAGTTTATCTTCACTTTTTTATTAATCATAACTATAATAATGTGGTTGTCCTGCGTTGGTATTGTTAAAAGCAAGACTCATTAAAATGTTGGCACTAAACATGTAAAACAAACGTTATTATTGGGGCTGCAACTTATGATTGTTTTTTATTACTGGTTATGTGTATTTTCCTGAGTAATCAGTTTATTATTTGGTCTGTGAAATATCAAAAAAATGAGGAAATAAATACTTATCACAGGATCCCAGAGCCCAGGGTGACGTCTTCAAATGTCTCATTTTTATCTGAAAAGATCAATTGATTACTGGAATAGTTGCAGATTACCTGTAACTGTCACTAAAAATAATCTCATGTGGTTTTAATCCCACACATTAGGGTTGGATACTGAACTCGGTACTTTAAGGGTACCAAACAAATTACATTGGTACTTCTACGTAAAGAATTACAATATTTCCATTGGTGCCAATTTTCGGTACCTGTGGGAATATTTAGGTGAAAACGCCGGATTGAGATAAAAGACGCTAACGTGCCGCAAAGTGCCCCAAACCTGGAAGCTCTGAAAAGTCGCCAGGTTCAACTTCAGACAGAACTATCACTGCAGCACCGATCTGCTGCCATAGCTGCAGCACATGGTCTTTTTTCCTTTCCATATTATTTTAGTAATAGCTTCATATCACTGCAAGACACACAAACACAGAAACAGACAGACAAACAGAGACAGACGATTAGCTTTGTGTGTCAGAGAATTGCATTTAAGTCTACTACATCATCCCTGCAGCTTGTTCAAAAATTACATTTTTGTTATGTACTGAAAAAAGGTTCTGTTGAGTACAGGTTATGGTTCAAGTGTGAACAGTGTTTAAGCCTAATGACCGTAATGCTCTACATCCTGTATTTCTCTCATGATTTACTCTCATATTTTTCACCTTGAGATTCATAGGAAAAAAAAAAAAGCTGCCAAACAGCAGCACTCCATCCTACCTGAACGGCACAAGTTGTGTTCTCTATTAAAGTACATGGAGTATTTCTCTTGTGCGACACGTCTCTGTTTAATTTTGATTTAGCGCTACATGATTTTTAAACTACTACAGAAAGTGCAGTGAATTTGAGGACTGCCAAAACTCTTTAGTTTGACAGAGCTGTTCCCCTCCTGGGAGGGACACACCACAACTACAAGAAAATTACCTCCACTGTTAAACTAAATGTTAAAATCTCAGAAACCGCATGAGTTGGCACACTTGTCCTAAAACACAGTGGGAGATACAAGGCCAAACAACAAGTGTAGTCCAAATGATTAGAAGCACTGTTTCTTTTTCTTTATCTAGGCAGGAATTTGTAGCACTGCAGCAGCAAATCAAAAGAAATCTCAGAGAGACCCTGAGGACACAAAGCTGCTACATGAAATTAAATTGAAACCACTGCTGTGACACACCTGGAATTTGACTTTTATTCTCTTTTTACCCCATCGCTATCTCTCTCCTCTCATCTGTTTGATGTTTTGCAAGACATGACTCACTTAAACCTCCAACAGTTTCCTCACACACAAACTCTGGCTCCAGGTTTGTTGGTGACATTTCTCATTTTCTCGTAGATATTTAGGATGAATTTAAACCTTAATGCCACATCCAGCAGAGAGGTTTTATTTCTTTTGGCTGGCTCAGCCTCTGTCGTAAACTGACAGGTTGGTAATGTACACATAATCCTCCAGCACAGATAAGGCTGTTATGTTTGGCTGGCACGAACTCCCCCCGGTGACATGCCAGGTGTTGGTATCAGCCTGTAATTTTTACTAAGAAACATGCAGCTGATTATCTTTTATGTATATGTGTGTCTCTGCACGCACAGATGTTACACAAAGTTGAAACAATGAGATATGTCAAACAGCCCTTTGTGCTCTCGGGCACGAGGTAGGTGGTGTGAGTAGGTGTGAGTGTGTCCATTGATTGGGGCGCAGTGGGAAGGTTGAGGGCCATAAAGTGAAGTTCAGATGAGTGTCGGATCAATAAGTTTATTGTTCAGGTTTTGGTAAAAGGTCACTTCATCCCTACTGCGAGTATTTTATTATTATTTTTTAAACAAATAAAATCTTTACTGGGAAGCTTCTCTTCTGTGGATCTGTATAAAAAAAATCAGAGTGGCTGTGACCTTTGCTGCACAACTGATAAATGAATATAGTCGACATCATCACATGCAGAGATGATGGAGTGTTTGCACCAGTCAAACTGTTGGATTTATGTATAATCTCTATCTGTCTTAGATTAAACAAGGGTGATACTGTCACAATTCATGACATTTTTGGCTCAATCAGTGGGTCCACCACTTTTGTCCAGACTGAAATATCTCTACTGGGTGGATGAAATGTAGTAAAGACATTCATGGTCTCCAGTATGTGAATCCTGCTGACTTTGATGATCCCCTGGCTTTACATCTATCACCAGCAGCAGATCAACATGTGGCTTTGTCCAGTGAACTGATGACATTCCCATTAGCCTCGGCTGTACTTTGTGTTTAGGGCTAATAAGCAAGATGAAGGAAATGGTAAACATTATAGATTAAATCACTGTGGCAACACACTAACAACAACAATACACCAATCACTTCCAGGTAGACGACTGACAATTGAATACAGTTGCAGAGATATGGAAAATTGGCTTGTTGTTTATTTCTGTTGTCATTTTCGGCCATAACTGTAACTTTTAAAGATACTCTGCTGAGTCCTGGGATTGTTAACCCCCTATACCTTCACTGTGCACCTACACAAGTATTCAGCTGGACCTTGCTTCGAAAAGTCAAGGTACAAATTAGAGCCCAAAGTGTCTCACCGCTGCAGACGAGGGTTGCAGCAAAATGTATTTTAGCCACTCAATATTGATGTATGTGTACACTTTATTTGAATATTTGCTCCACTTTACCTTACACGCTTACCAGTTGAGGCCGCATTAGACCAGCAACTCCAGTGTTCTGATAAGTAAAATCACTGTTTTTTTCAGTGGAGTCTGGTGGCTTGGATATAACCGTTTTAATTCCCCGCTGGAAAAGGTTGTCTGACAGCGAGGTAAAGCAGTAAAGAGACCAAAGCTGTTTTTGTATTGGTCTCCAAACAGATCATGGCTCTGTCCAGCAGAGGCTAAGATGTAGCTGCTGGACAGAGCCAAGGTCTGTTTGGAGACCAATAACAAGGAAAACAAACCTGCATGTTTAGATAAAAAACATCATTGAGCATCACATAATGTGTGTTTTGTAATCTGATGGAGGATATTTCAGTCGAAGCTGAAACAACAAAGACAAGATGGGTTAAAGTGTGATTTTCAGTGCCCGCCCCTCTTGACTCCAACAGGACTGAGACCAAAGTCTGGCCCTTCAAACGCTGCCAGTATCGACATGGCCGTTCCTTCTTTTATGTTTTCCTTGGTAGCTGACAGGAGGGAAACAAGAACCAAAGCTGTTTCCTTTGCAACAGAATAGCAATGAAACAGTCTTTATCTTATGAACATCAGCATATTGGCATGGTCATTGTGAGCATGTTAGCATGATTGTGGCACCCAACCACTTCAGAGTTGGAGTGCTTAGAGTTAAAGTGTGGTTAAGCTGTTAGACTCCTCTTAAAAATCTATAGAACATTGTCTTTAAAACGTAGAAAAAACTGTCCTCTTTCAAACACCACAACTATCTACCCAAATGGACATACACATTTTGCTTTATGGGCCTGAAAGTGCCAAAAGTGCCATCCAACTGCTCCGTTGACAGTGTTAAAGGAGACTGCAATTAGGGATTGCTGAGTGCTCTTTTGTTGTCTACCATGTGCTCTCTTGCACTTGGTGGAAGTCGATTTGTGCATTCAGTTTTTCCACTTGCACTGCTGCAATTGGTGGGCCTGACTACGGCTTCAAACCACCACTGAGCCCAACTGAAAAATGTGTTCCCCTGTGCATGTTTAGGTAAGAAGTCACGAGCATATATTTCTAATCTTGTGAATACTATATTGTATTGCCAAGTGTACTGACCACAAGAAGTCTGGTGCTGCTTTGTTATGAATAACATTAGGCTAATTTACTAAACCTCTCTGCTCTCATACTAGATGTTTTAACCAAGTAGATTCTTTGTGTAGTTACATTAACTTACAACTCCATAACAAATACTAAGCAAAGAAAGTCTTTGTGGTACTGACGCTACCAGCAACTGGGCCTCTCCTACAAACACATTAGTATTATTATCATTTTTACACTTGTGTTGTTTTCTTTTGTTGCCATTGTTTTGTTTTTGTTTATGTTTTTTGTGTTTCCCTTCAGGCTGTGCGTTGTTTCACAACATCCCAGTGGAGCTGGTCTCACGCTAATGGAGACGGACACACAAGAGACTAAAAGAAAAAGAGAAAGATTGCTTGTGTTTGTGTGTATTTGTGTGTGCGTGTGCATGTGCGTGTGTGTGTTTGTGTGTGTGTGAGACTGTGATTGTGGGAGAGAAAATGGAAAGATACAGGAGAGGGGGCATCCACATATCCAACCAACAAAACAAAAAAAGGAGCTATGTATAAAAGATGAAGGGAGTGGACTCTGTAGGGGGTCACAGGGTTTAGCAGACACACACACACACACACACACACACACACACACACACACACACACAGGTACACACAGTTGTCAGTTGGATGGTGTCCATTATCAACTTCTAAAGGTAGAACAACCAGGTAGAGCTCTGGGATGCAGCAGCCTGATCAACCAATCAGAGAGAGCCTTCAGAAACACATAAAAGCCTCCCATTGGATGAATTATTCACATCAGAGAGACAGAGACAGCCATTAACCCACATCTTCCCCAAAAAAACACATGCCTCCCACCTCCGTACACACCCCACCCTCTGTGCACACATGCTGCAGATTCAGACAACCTGGCTTCAGATTTATATACACTGAAACTCAGCCCCTTAGTGCCGATACAGACCAGCTCACAAATCTTCTTCATGCACTCCAGGCTTTGCCGGCACCTATTTTTCATACCTTTACACCTTCCTGAAATCTCACCAGCATATATGGTACATGAAGGGATTTGTCCTACCAACAGGCAAGTTTGGTCTTTTACTTTAGTCTAATAAATGAACAATAAACTCATTAAATGTAATGAAATGTTATATTCTGACACCTATTTTCCTTAATAAACCGAGAAATACAACACCGTGCACCTCAAGTTGAGTTCAATAGAAGGATGAGTGTCTTTATTTTTGACAATATTGAAAATCATACCAATCATTCCAAGTACCCTGGTTTACCGTAATACCATGATACTGGCCATCCTTTCCGTAGAGCACAAACTTATTGTGTTTATTTGAATTCACACACACACAGTCCCAACTTTGTGCAGCGTATCCTCACACAACAGTTCATATAATATCCTACGAAAATGCACACACAAGAGTAAGATACCCTACAAGTTAGTGTCCCATGAATGATGATACCTGCCTGACGTAAAGTTTTGTAATTGATGTAAAGTTACTGTGGTTAGGTTTAGGAAAAGAAATATGGTGAGGACGTACCTTGAAATGACTCAAAGATCACTCAAATTGCACATGGCTCTGAACACGATCGCAGCCTTCTACAATGCGTGCGCTATGTACAAATTACTGGCTCATCATTATGACGAATACGTATGAAATTTGGTGCATTACTGCGCGTAGGAAAACATACAAACATTGCATGAGAACAGCCTGCTTTGTGAACAATGCTGGATTCAGGTTCTTTGAATCCAAACCAACTTCTCTGTTTAGACCCTGCATTACGCCGTACAATAACACCAACTCCAAACACTCAGATATCCAACCACTCTGCTGGCTCTTAGTGGGCATGCCGAACTAAAAGACTAGAGCAGAAAAGTCTGAAGAACAGTTTGAGGCTCATTAAATTGAGCAACCAAAACCACTTTGCAGGCTGGGGGAAAATGGCTTTGAAGAAAGGAGAAAAAAAGTGATTCTGTTTGAATTTGGCAGCAGCTTCCCGTTAGTGCACCCAGCACTGCTGCAAGTCACAGTTAAAACAAGTAATAAAAGTGATCAGAGATATGGGAACACGATTGAGAGAAAATAGCTTCACTTCCAATTGCCTCGCTCTTGCGTGCAATAAATGCTAGAAAAAGGATAACTACATGATGAGTTGGGCAGGTTTCTGAAAGTCTTTATTACACACCGTTAGCACCAGGAGTGGCACTGGCAGAGCGCACTACCTGACTGTTTGGGAGGCACAGTGCTCTCAAACTGCCACGTAACCGTCAAATTAGTTTTGCAGGTATTCACCACACCTGTCAAAACATCCAGCACATCCGCCAGAAAACAGATTTCTCTTCCACCCCCTCCTCCTGCCAACAGCTCTGTTATAGTGGAAAATCAGTGGCTCTATAAATCAAACCATGTTGGTCGTGTTTTTTTGGGGGAAACATTTTACAGTGCAGTATGTTTAAGATGTTACATTCCTTGTCTGAATCTCACTGGGGAAGACACACCTTGTCAGTTTCCAATACTGACACACACTAGATCATAAATTGAGGTCTCTCTGCTAAATTAATTATCAGCTGCCTTCCACCCACCTTTCCTCTCTGAGAGACAGATGCAGTCATGCATGCACATCTGTCTATAATAGTACACATGTGCACAAATAGAGGCCCAGGAACACTTATACTGCACATAGGAAACCTTTATACGTTGGGCTGCATCTGACTTTTAGAAATGTATATCTTAATGCACTTTTTTCAACGTGGCCATGTTGTGCAAACGTGTTCATTTAGGACACATGAGCAGATAGGCTGCTGCACATCTCAGTTACATTACGGGGACAGATAAATGCTTATATTCACAATTGCACACATGAATTAATAATTGCATGCACATGTCAAGTGCTTAAGTGCATCACATATGCACAGCACATCCACATGTAGGTAGTATTTTAGTGCATAAAGTCCACCATCTGTGCACATGTCAAGTCAGTATGTGGGGTGACTTTCTCTCTCTCTCACACACTCACTCACACACACACACACACATAGAGAGAGAGAGCGGTGCTGGCTGAGATTGAGGTCAGGGCAGATGCACAGGGAATATTTGATTAAGAGGGCTACAGGGTTAAGAAACACAGACACTTTTTGGCTGGTGTGTTTTAAGAAGTGAATCACAGTTTAATAGAGTACAACCTTGTTTATCCTGAACCCCAGACAGCCAACCTGATCAGCAAATTTAATCTGAAAATAAATAAAAAAACACCGCATTATGTTTTCAGATGGCTGATGTTTTTAAATCACATTATCTCAAGAGTGTGCACTTGAGTAGCCTCTGCATCCATTAATAGGACAAAAAGGGGAGGTACACTTTCACTTATGTAAAAAAATTCACATTTCAAGTGGCTGCTTGTTGATCATACTGTGGCATGCTAGCTGTTCAAGCTGCACTTAATGTTCATACTTTACGGTTTAAGGGTTCATTTCTTTATTGCTGGAGTGATTTTGAAAGTGTCTGTAAACTACTTCTGTTATGCTGGTGGGTTTTATTTTCATGTATAAGTGCAACACTCCCAGATATGCTCCTGCGGCTTTCTGAAGCTTTTGTAGTGTGAGATTAATTGAATCAAACATGCAAATGAGGCAACATTTGATTGGTTGAACCTTCATAGTCAGTTTAGTTTGTAGGTTTAGTTCACTTGTGTATTCATACTGTACAAAAAAGATTAATATGCTTATAATTAGAGGAAAAACCCACATTACAAACCCTTTGGGGGTTAGAAAAGAAAAAAAATAATCTGCCAAAGTGCTAATTAGGCATCAGAAACCAAATTGCATAAAATAACAACCCATCTGAGTGAGGAGTGATTTAAAAGAAACGCAACAAAACAAACAAATAAAATCAAAGGTAAACAAAATTAATTAAAATAGCCCTGAAGCAACCAATGATAACAGTAAAAGTGACTGGAGGAAGAAGATTGGGAAGTGTGGGTGTCTTTTTGTGTGTGATGTCACTGAGTGTGTGTTTGCGTATACTTCAGTAAGAAAGAACAGAGGAATAAAAGAAAGACAGAAACATTAACTAGACATACTGTCCATTTGTATCTGAAATATTCAAAAATTTTAGCTTCATCAGCAACGTGAATGTAACGTTTTGTGTCTTTTGCTATAAGTGTGAACTTGCATTTAAACTAAAGCTATGTTTTGTTTTTGTTTGTCATTTTTACATGAAAATGTACTTTATACATTACAACCTGATCATTTACAGAGAGGTTTCCTCTACATATTCATTACTGTTTAGTGCAAAGCTTTATCAGCCGTTGCACAACCATATCATCAACTACCAGATGTGACATGACTGATATTAACATTTTACTGATGTATACAGAGAACAGACTCAACATTGGTCTAAACACCTAAAAAGGGTAAAGCCACTGTCCACAGCTAAACGCAAAAGTTTAACATTTTGTGAGATACACTTTTTACAATATTTGAACAAATTAAAAGAACAGGATAAATATGTTGATTTATGAGATTTACCGGTGCTGGTAGGAGGATTTTGATGCCATACAGACAGAGCCAGGCTCGCTGTTTCCCCGTTTCTAGTCTTTATGCTAAGCTAAGCTAACCAGCGGCTTCTTGTAGCCTTAATCCCTGTTTCCACCAAGCAGTACTTTATGGTCCGCATTCTCCGTTTCCACAAGTTGTGGACGGTACCAATGGAATCAGCCATACCGTCCCCATTTTTGGTCCCCCCTCTGTTGGGGTACCTAGCACACAGATCCAGTACTAAAAGGTGGAGCTGTGAACACTGCAGTCTGTTGATTGGTCAACAGCAGAGTGCTCAGGGCTGAGTTGTGGCTGGTCATACTGTGGAGGGTTTTACATTAGCAAACTATAACTATAAAAATAAAGGACGTTTTGCTGCTTCTTGCAGCAGCTGTAGTCTGACGGAAAAAAACAACTTAATTTACCAGGCCAACTGCCTGCAATTTAAAAAAAAAAAAAAAAAAAGTGTGGCAGAGCTTTGTTCCTGTGGGCTCTAGCTGACTGCTCTTGATTGAGGAGGACTAAATGCACAAACCGGCTATTTTCAAATATCCCGTCGAGAAAGACTCTCACTACAGCCTGTTCAATTTTGTTCTGAAAATGTCAGCATGTGAAACCCCACTCTGTGGTTGATAAACAAGGTGCAGACTTCCCTCTGTGTCACTGCTAATAAGGAAATACAGTGAGTGCTGCACGGATCAGTGAGTTACAACAACTCCACCCACATTTAAGGGTACTGGTTATGGTTGAAATGCAAAACAGACCAAGAGTCTTGGTACCATGTCTGAGGGGTTACTTTTGGTTCCAAAGGTACCATACCCACAGTGTTTGGTGGAAACGTGGCTATATACTGTATTTAACCGACAGACATGACAGTGGTATCAATCTTCTCATTCCACTGTTTGCCAGAAGGCAGATAAGCCTATATGCTTAAAAGTCAGTATTTGCTCCACTGAGAACAACATGAGAAATATCTGGTTCATATTTTAAGATGACTCTAGTCCAGTTTTTCTTCCTTGTATTACAATAAGCTGAACATTTCAGGCAATTTTTACTCTTCAACCTGGGATTTTGATACCTGAGATTCATTTGATTTCATGTTTAATTAACAGGGACGAATACAGTACATATAGGGCTGGCTATGGTTTCAAAATTTACAATACCAGTGCCCTTCAAATGACACAGATATCAATACAGTCCTTCATTTGACACCTTTTTTGCCTACATCATCCATTATCCATCATGTTAATGGAAGCAGTCGTGCGCTTAAAATGCCATCAGACGCCAAAGGCTTGTAGTACAGCCATACTTTCAAATGTTTCTCGTGTCATCTCTGCACACTGAACTGACAATTCCAACAAATAGGCCACGCCTGACATCAGGCTGTAGGACTGTATTGGTTAAAGCTGCTGCCATGGGTCAATCACACATTGCATCAAAGAACGCTTTGGCTGCAGGCAACATTGTACAGATGTCATTTCTTCTAGATGTGGGTACAAAAAGGATTGAATGCAGGTATCGTTTGACTGAAGAAATTTTGATACAACTAAGTTACTTTAGTCGATACCTTAAGGGTATTGAATACCAACACCCAGCCCTAAATATTCATAGAGAATTGCAGAGCAGTCATTGAATGCAATGTTTAACAGCATTCATCGCTAGTGCTAATTTTAGTGTACAGCAGCTTTGAGTTATTGACCTGTAAACTCTTATAGTTACTATTATCAGCTGGCTCATAAATGACATATTTTAGATTTTCTTTAAAATTTTAAAGATGTTTGTGCGAAAAATTGACAAAACGCTAACACTGGTAAATATGACAGTACAGTACATCAGGTTTTGAACTGGAAGTGAATGTTATTTGTTGTTTCATCTTTGTTGTATTTGTCCTTTTTATTTTCTTTGTACAGTCTTATACACAATATTATTGTTTTATAACTGAAGAAGTGTTTTGCCTTCATGTGTTTGTGCCATTACCATACCTCACTTCATCAACAATGGTTTATCCCCCAACTACAGCACAAACCCTAAACAGCCCTGATTTAAGAAATACTATATTGAAGTAATTGCACAATGATGACCTTTATACCTATCCACTGTCAGGATACAAAAACAGCTCATGTCATATTCAGCATGAAGGCAAAGCTGAACAGAAGAAACAGCTACATTTGGAGTGACAAGGACTTTTAGGCTATGATCCTCTTCCATAAACTGTGTATTGTGGCATTAAAGCTGCGTTCAAGAGGCCGTTCTGTATAATTGCTTGAAAGGCTCATTTGAAAAAGATATTTCCTTCTTCAGAAGAAAGAAAGGGTTTTTTTCTTTTCAATAAAAGAAATCATTTATTGGTGTCCCTCGTGTGTAAATGTGTCTTTTTCATCTGAAAGTGCAAGAGCTTTTAGGTGTGCGTCTACGTGTCAGTGCATACTTTGTACTGAGTGTTCTGTATTTATCAGTACAAAAGGCTCAGACAGACACAGTAAATGAAACTGACCATCCTGGCTTTGAAATCAATGCCACATACAAATCCTCTTCTGTTGCACTTCTCTGTAAATCTTCTGTCTCTTTGACTCTGTCCATCTCTCAACTGTGGGCCGCATAAATGTTTCAAGTCATCAACGCCTTTTCTTTTTCACTGCATGACTGTAAGGATTTTCAGCAGTCCCACGGTCCCAGTCTAATTACAGTATAAACCTTTATTTTCTTTTATAATCATGGAGTTTAGAAGTTTTAATATAATGGGATGGGTTAAGCTTGAACACTAAGTATTGATGGGTTTAGGGCAGTGGGGGAGGAAGTATTCAGGTCCTTTAATCATGTAAAACGAACAATACTACACTGTGAAAATACCTCACTGCTACTGTTAAAATTGCTCCTGAAACCTCTTAACCTTCACAAGTGCATCAATATTAGGTCTAAGATTTATTAAGATTATGTTAATTATTTACCATTACTTTAAGTTGTCGGCAGTGCCAGGTTAAAGACGAGTTTGGTAATGTAAGATAAAATAAAAGAAAGGATGAGATGCGATTCTGTTTTATAAATATGTTCTCATATTTCGGGTACTGAATTACATTTTTAAACAATTTTCTCCACTGAACAGATGCTCAGTGGCGATTCCGTGATGATGGTCTGATATGACAAAGCCGGAAACACAACAACACAAACACACAGTCCGTCTTCTCACTTTAATTTCTTTCACTGTCACCTCCTTCCCTGCTCCCTCGTTTTCACATCTCTGACCACCTCAGAGTGCTTTCAGTAGGAGGAATTGGTCCTCCAGTGTGTCATATGAGAAGGTGAATGTGGGTTGAATATTAAAAATAGAAAAGATCAGACTGAGCGGGCTACACTGAAGAAAGAGAGAGAGGAAGAGAGGAGGATGTGGGAAAAAAAACAAGCTGACGAAAGAAAGCGGGGTGGTAGACACATGCATGGAGATGAGAAAGAAGATACATGACGCGAGACAGACGCAGGGAGACAGAGAGAGAAGAGGAAATGTCTATTTTTACCGGTGGTTGGAACAGAGAAAAGGGGAATGTGATAGGCCTCTGCATTAGGCCGGAGAGGAGGAGGAGGATTTTTGGCTTGTACAGGCAGATTCATACGGACATCTACTGAACTGCAGTGTAGAGGAAATTCTACCCATCTACTGTATCCGTCCCACTATACCTCTGCTCTTTGTTAGCTCTCCCCTCTCTATTCATGCCTCATACTGTCTGTATCTCCATTGTTTCTCTTTTAAATAGTTTCCTGTTTTATGTACGGTTTTCATACAGCTGCCATTGTCTTACATTGTTTCTATCTTTTCTTCCTGGGCTCAAGAGAAAGACATTTGTGAAGCTTTTTGCTCTCATGAGCTGCCATTTGCCCTGAGACAAAATGTAAATGCTCTATACTGCGATGGGTAAAACTTACTACAACTATAATAAAATGTAGAGATTATTCAGTCATTAGATCAACAGAATAACAACCAGGAACAATTCTGATAAATGATGACTAGTTTTAATCATTTTTCAAGCCTAAATAGTGACACAAATGCCAAACTAGTAATGGAATTTCTAACATCAATACAATATCAATAAAAAAGAAAAAAGAAAAAAACTATATTCAATACCGGTATCAATTTCAGGAGACACTGACACCGACGGCATAAAATTTTTTAAAAGATAAATGTAAGGCTATAACATGACAATGATGAATTTTCTTTGAGTTATGAGTGTCATAAACATTAACAGTAAGAGTAAACATGAAATAGCAGCTGGTAACGATGTAACAATACTGTGGCGTTTAAAATGCGAAGCATCAATACATATCAATAAATCAATGTTTCTGACAATACTTTGCCAAACATTATCTGGTTCCAGCTTCTCAAATGTGAGGATTTGTTGTCAATATTTGTTGATGTTTCATGAGGCATTTTCACACTAAAAAGTAATGGAGACTCCCTAAAAGGAAGGAAGTTCCCATTAGGAAGCTCCCTCGAGAATTGTGTACCTTCAAAGGCTTTTTTTTTCTGTTTGCATTCACATCGCCAAAACATAAGCCAGCTATATAGTATCATATAGTGTTATATTTCCCCCATCACTAAGTCAAGCCTGTGTGCCAGTGTGTGTTCTCTTATTTTTATTAAAGTTGTGCTGTCATATGACTTTTTAACCACACCAGTCACACATTGAGGTGTACTGTCAACTTTGTGATGACCAAATAAGCAATGTTCAAAGTTAAAGGACACCTCCACTCAAATATTTGTTTGTCTTCCATTTATGTCCCCTAAAATGTCTAACCTTGACTGTACTGACCTGTATCTGTGCAAAGTTTGTCACCTGAGAGGTGTTTTCACATTTCTCCACTGAAGGAGGAAAAACTGTAACTTGTAACATCCAGCACAGAGCAGACATTTTGCACATAATATTTACCAAATAAAGTTCTGCAAACTTTGATTGGACCTCTGGCATGTACTTACATAATACAAATGTGAACACACTGTAACATCGCAGCAGATATTAATGTATGTTTTACAAAAACTAACGCTTAGTTAGTCACTGCCAGTTAAGCCTACAAGCTAACACACAACATAAACAAATCATTCTAATACGTCTGTCAGTCTTATTTTGGCAAACTACTCCTCATCTGAGTCTGGGTCTGACTGAAGCTTAAACGTTTATGGCTGAATCTGTCAGTGGTTTTCTTTGATGATAACACTAGCCATTTTGATGTGAACTGCTCTTTCAGCGGTCCACCTAGCACAAGCAGCAGTGGTGAGTGAGGTGGAGGTCTGATCCAGAATTTCCCAATGAGAAAGAAAGAGTAGATGTATTTAAAGCCCCTTTTCAGAGTTTTTTTTATGTGGGGAAAACCATAAAATATAAATCATAGTGACATATCTTTACATACTCTAAACATGTCAGGAGGGGGACTTTAAAGTTTGGTAATAATATCCTTAGTTATTATTTCTTAACATGAAAACCTCTGAAGCTGTTCTGCTTCATCAGGGCTGTGTGGGTGTGGTTTGATCAGATTTGATTGACAGTGGTCTGGAAACATAAGCAAACAACCCCTCAACTGTCAGCACATTTTGATTCAACCAAATCCCGACTGGTGCATGGGCATATGTGACATCACCCTTTTCCAGCTGGCCCCCGCCTCACTTCAAACCAGTGAGGAGAACAAAATACAGAAATATAAATAAGACTGTGTGCTCATGTGGGACCTTATTGCTCAGAGAAAGAAAAGAAAGAAAAACGTTTTCAGGCTTTAAAAAACTAAAATCCAATTTGCATTTTTCTTCTTTCCCTGTGTTTTTTTTTTTTTTTGCTCTGTTTATCTCCCCATCTGTCAGCCAGCCACTCAGCAAATCTGCAGCTCTTTACGCTCTTCTTTACTCTCCTCTCCTTTCAGCTGTCTCCTCTCCTCTGTCTGTCTATCTCTCTTGCGTCCCTCCATCCCCCTTCCTCCTGGATCAATAGATTACTTCCTGTGTTCAGCGGGGTGACAGCACAGTTTAGAGACCGCGGAGTTCAGGTTACCTGTCATCTGTGACTGTGTGTGTTTGTACGTATTGTGATGAGCTTAAGGGGTCACCAAGACCTTTGGGGTCAACGGTGGCAGTGGGCCTGCTCCACTCACTGCCTGGATACAACATTCATGAAAGATAGAATCAGAGGTTTACATGAAAAAATTTCATGTCTTTTCTTTTTTACCTGTAGTCAGTCATTCTTCATTAAGAGGCAACATTTTTATAAGGCAGTCAAAGTTTCTGCATTTGTGCCATGGAAACTGTCAACACCTCAAAAATAGATCAGTTACTGCTCCAGTACATGATATTCAGTCAGCAGCCTGAGCAAAAATAGCTGCAGTTAGGGAAGTCAACTGTTATCCACTGATCTGTTAACTGTCGAGAATATTTTTGACTGGTTAACATGTCGGTCTATAGTTGATTTTGGCACTATTCAGTTTACTGTACTGTGCACCACCCTTGTCTGGTGGGAGGTATGGCTACCAGACTGTAAAAATAATGGACATAGCTACTGTAACGTTAGCCATTGGTTTGTGGACTCCAATTCTGAAGCTTTGAGTTTGGCACTTTTTTTTTTTTTTGAGTCAGAAGTGGTCATATTTGGGCGAGAGGCTGACACTATGAAGGAGCAAGCAGTGGATCTGACTGACACCGGATTTCCACTCCTATCCTATTGGCTCCACTGCCGTGCAGGAGCGCAGACGCAACCAACATGCATCTGGTGGAAACAGGCCATGAGAAACCAGGGACACCATCAGCAGACAGTCACTCAAAGTGGCCTGCCCCTCACCCTCACACAGTTGTCATCAACGTAGAAAGTAGCTATAGAGGCCAAAAGTGTTTGTTTTTTTTGTACCAGGCTGAAAACATGGTTATTTCTGATGTAAAGTTGGGCATCTTAACGTGGGTGTCTATGGGGATTGACTGGCCAAATGGGGAGCCCATGTAAAAATTGCTTATATTACCCAAGTGGGCCCCAGATAAGATGCCCATTTTGGACCCATACCCACTTGGTACCCAGGTAGCTCCAGAATAACCCATGTGGGGCCCAAATACATATTTATTTCATGTTCATGCAGCTAGCCAGCTGTCTGTTAGCAAGGCAAATAGAAAATAATATAAAAGGCAAGACATCAAACAACATTTAAATTTCACCACATATAAATGGATAGTGCTTTTGCAGTTATGGGTGTAAAGCTATCGAAAGCAAAATTAACCAAACCTGACATAGTTGCAGTAAATGTACCAAATGTCGCCAACTACAGAGACCAAACAAGAGTTGAATGCTTGCCTGTTCAGGTTGTTGTGTTACCCGATATCGAGGCTGTCCATCACCACCTCTGAAGTGTATCTGAACCCCATATTTCAACCAATCTTGTGCCCTGACCTCACTGACTACTGCCAATAAAGCTATCTCACGTCAAGAAATCCACTATTATCTGCTAACAACTGCTCCCGCTGTTCCTCTGTGGGCATAAGACAACCAAGCTGTTTTAACAGACTGAGTGACAGGCCCTGATGTCCTTAAATCCCATAATAGCCTCTCTACATCCATCGCCCTGGGCAACGTGCAGCAGTAAATGGCTTCAGTTTGTCTGAGGTGTACCCAGAGAGCCTAAAAGAGATCAATACAGTCACTCACAGTCATCGTTTTAACTCAGCTCCGGTGCAAGCTCCTGCAATAAAACTCCTGCTCCACTCCAGATCCCCAAACCCTCGGGCTCCCACAGCAACACCGGTGTCACAGCAGCAACTTAAAGAGCTAAAGGATGGACCGTCCACGTGGACACATTCATAACTTAATCTGTAGCTCTGCTGCCGACTATTTTTCCTTCAGAGCTGCATTGTGGCTGAATTACAGCTGATTTAAATCCCAGCACCCATTTCTCTTCTATAAGTCACAAACACTAGCAACAAGATGGGTGTCCAAAAATTTCAACACCTGTTTTTCACACTGCAGCACATTTTCTATTATCCCCATGACATTTAAAGTGGAGGGATTTTCCTACTTTCTTGACAAGGCTGTATAACTACTGTATGCCGACGAAACACATCTGCTCAGTTTCACCAAGCGTCTAATTTCCAGTACTCGACATAAACCCCTAATGAAGCAGGCTGGGTGGACTAGAGGTCATTAATTTAAGTGTTCATGAGCTGTATTCTGATTGGATGGCAGCATGCCCATCCTCCCTTGACAGAAACAGCTGTTCAACCAGACACAGGGTCCTTTGTTTTCTTTGGTACACAAACCTGATCATGAATTAGACCCACTTTAGTGGCAGTCTTTAAATGGCACTTTCAAATAGTGCTATGTGATAAGTAGTTTAATCCTATCATGATACTTAAAGGAGAAATTCCAGTTTGATGAATGTATGTGTAGTAATACTGGTCCCCAAGTTGGTGCCTATTCAGTCCATTGAGAACTACTCACTTTTCTCGGCTTGACGAAAGTTTCAAACATAAAACCTCCATGGATCTGAAGCTGATAACACAAAGAGTCATAATTAAACTTGTTTGCAGATGCAGGTGCCCTGTCAACAGTTTTACAGATGTCTGTTTTATAAAGGTGGTCTATTGGGAAAATATTAGTTTGTCTATTGGGCCGCAGGTGATATTTTTGCTGCAATACCACGAGTGGCCACTGGGTTGAATTGGAAGAAACACTGAGTGGCATTCCTGGAGGTCAGTTTGATGCATAGACTGTATAATAAAAATGCAGGACATGACAGCTTCCCACAAGTGAAGCCAAAACACCTAAATCACCCCCTGGCAGCTGGCTGTAGAATAGGTCATAAACTTTTATGGGACATGGGTCAAAATAAAAGATCAAAGCACATGTAAAATAAGTTTTCCCTGAGATTGTTTCTGTCATTTGGGGTAGTTTCTATCACACTGGTGTATTTTCAAGTGTTGATTTTTCTGATGAGTTTGGTTTTAATTGGTTATTCTTTGCTATAAAAAGGGGCTTTGACGCAATAATGGACCGGGGGCTTAATGACGCTGTTTGCAATTGGTTGGATGGGTGTATAGGCAGGAACTCGATGCCGCAATAATTGCTACAGCACAGACTCTGGCTTCAAATGACATCACCAGTGCAAGATGGCAGTGGCTGTATTTTGGCTTCATTTTTGTAAAGTGGGAGTAAGTGGAGACGTGTTGTCCATCTTTATATGCAGTCTATAGTTTGATGAAACTTGTATCTTATTTGGACATCATTCGTATCGGTAATTAGAGGTTTGCCATATCCTCTTATACCGGCATATTTTTAATATCATGTAAAAAAAAAAAAAAAAGTAATAAACTGGATATTGTATGAATAACCTCCGACTTCTCAGTCTCTTTAGTGAGTTACCGCTCAGAGGGAACTCATTCAGCGGCTCCTCCGGCAGCAGCACAGCGTCTCTCCCTCTCCTCTCTCACCATGCGCACACGGAGTCAGTGTCGTCAAGTAATTTTGTTACAAACCATTGGTGATGTAAATCTACCCGACACTCAAGGCTCGACAAAAAACTACATATATATGACTGTGTGACCGTTACGGTCGCATAACAACCTGTCACAGGTTACAGTGTGATGATTTGAGGAGAAATGGCAGAACATAAAGGAATCTGAATCTCACTCTGAGTTACTGTTGTTGTTTACAGACTAAAGAAATAAGAGATAATTTTTATTTAGTTTTTACTTAAAATTTGAAGGAAATCTGTAAGGTTGACAAAGAAAACGATATCAGTTCTTTGTTCTTTTCTTTAATTGATAAAAAAAACCCTCTTTTTGTGGATTTGTCAGACTTTAAATTCACCACATTTATTCCACTACACTAACACCTATCAATGACAACACAGTGCCTTTACTTGTTATTTAAAAGACAAATAGACAAAAAACACAATATGGCATAATTGCCATCTCTAGTGTTCATCCCCCCGCCTCTCAACTCCCAGTCATGACCTGAACTTTGAGAGTAAGCCAATGTATTTTATTGACTGTTATCCCTCGCCACCAGACTGCGAAGTGCTCCAGTCTCCACCAGTTTAAACATCAGTTCCATGTCTATTAACAGCGTTGGGTCGTGACCTGACCCCACTTATACCTTCACCTCTCCTGTCCATCTCTCTCTTCCTCCCTCCACCTCCCAGCTCTATATCTTTTCATCCCCCTTTTACTAAGTCACTCTCAGTGGACCCTCTGCCACCTTTCCTTCTCTCACACACACACACACACACAGACACACACACACACACACACACACACACACACACACACACGCAGGCTCCTGTTGCCCCTCAGCTTAACAGTATTTATAACGATCTGACCCTGGGACCTTTCTGCGTTAATGATCCTCTGCCCCGCCCAACACAAACACACACACGTACTGACAGACAATAACCTGAGCTCTTGTGTGCAGCATGTTTTCCTTCTTCCCTTTGTTATGTTGAGATAAAGACAGAGTGGTAAACACTGCAGGTAATTAGACAACTTGAACAACCCAAAAATGACAGCTTCATTCCTTTAATGCAGTTTCTCCAGTGAAAGAAATTTGGAAATCATGTCCTCTTTGAACAGCCCGTTATTTATGAATGTCAGCTGTGACAATGCAAATTAGCTGCCTCCCATTTAGTAATACTGATGCAGTCTTAATTTGAGGGGAAACGAAAACCTTCCTTCATTTATGAAAACGAAAAAAGGGCTACAGTATTTACGAATAGCAGCAGTCGTCAGCTAGTGTAATGCAGCACAATAATTCATCTATCTGCTGCGTCCTTGGAGATTTGAATGAAATCAACTGCACCAAAAGACAATTATCTGTACATCTGGTGATTTATACGTTTTTAGAGCAGCTGAAGATTTAATTTGCCTCTGTGGGTTGCTGAAAAAATCATCTTTGTTTTAGGCTTGGAATATAATTCAGATATGTAGAAAAAGATTTAGAAAATGAAGAAAAACTGCAATACCTCTGCACTGTTTTTACATTTAATACTACAGTAGACACACCAGTATTTTTGCATTTTTTGTGGATGTATTTCTGTGTATAGATTTGTGGTGGCGCAATATTTCAACTTGTTGGCAAACTGACGTCACACAGTTACCCATGGCAACAATAAGCATGGCAGAAAGCGAAATTATTACAGACGCCGTTGTGGTTACAAAAAGAGTAGCAACTTTAGTAGTGTTGAATAACCGGTGGCATCCTGAATGTTTTATAAACAGCCCCGCACTTCTCAGACTCTTTTAGTGAGTTACCGCTCAGAGGGAACTAGGGTTGTCACGATACTAAAATTTCAAACTCGATATCGATACCCAGGAAAATATTCAATACTTGATACCATTTTCGATACAGCAGCAAAAAATTAAGAGGCATGTCATTTTTTAAATAAAGATCAGAACAGTAACATCAATGATAACAACAAAAAATCCCCCCAAAATAAATAACAACCAGAAACAAGATCTGTCAGCCCTGTTTATTTTCTGTGCTTCTGGTGAATTGGCACCATATTTTCATTGCTGATCAAACAGAGTTGGTAGTTTAGGCTCAGGATGCTCAAGTTTCTACCTCACTATGTGATCAGAGAACCAGGGGTTATGGGAGAAACCAAATGTTTTTTCAGCTTCAATCTGTGTTTTCCACAGTTAACATAACTTTTCAGACACACATAATTGTGTTGTCCTGTTAAACTAACATTGTCTATTAATGTTACAGACGGGCATGACTGATAAAGTTTTCTGCTTAGCTCCCACATTAACGTTAGAAGTTATATTTTAGTTTGCACAGTGCGTGTCCATCGGACCCGTCGCGCGCACCTGACAGGCGCTGAGGTAGCGTGCACTGTTAGTATCAATACTTTTGTAAATTAGTATTGTATCCGGATACAGCGTTTGAGTATTGATACTTTTCAGAGTATCGATACTTTTGACAACCCTAGAGGGAACTCATTCAGCGGCTCCTCTGGCAGCAGCACAGCGTCTCTCTCTCTCCTGTCTCACCGCGTGCCAACAGGAGTCGGTGTCATCAAGTGATTTTGTTATAAACCTTTGGTAACGTAAACCTATGTGATGCTCTCTGCTCAACAAAAAACTACATATATGTGAATGTGTGATAGTTGTGGTATCATAACAGCCTGTCACAGGTTACAGTGTGATGATTAGAGGAGAAATGGCAGAGCATAAAGGTCCAGGTGGAAAAAAACCCCAACTCAGTCATTTGGGATTTTGCTAAAAGAAGGAAATCACCTGTTGATTTATCTATATAGATCCCAGGGGACATTTTTGTATTTGGGAGCTGTTTAAATGTGTAATTTGTGGTAGATTTGATTTAGTTGTACTATTATTATTGTATACAGAATCTGAATCTCACCCTGAGTTACTGTTGTTGTTCACAAACTAAAGAAATGTTACATATTTGAACGCACACTGTACAACTATATCACTTATTGTGTTGCCATTTTATTTTCCTAAATTAATAATAAAATAATTATTAGTAATATTGCCAAGAATATAGTTATTGCAAAAATACCCTGAAATATTGTGACACTATTTTAGGGCCATATCGCCCATCTCTAGCCACAACAACAACAAACACTTTAAGGAGGGATTTACAAGGTTTACATAAGGCAGCCATGACCTGTACTGTGTCACAAATGAGGCATAGATGTATATTGTCATGTCTGAAAATTGTAAACAAAAAAAAAACACAATCTTTTGGTCCAAAGCAAACAGTATCTTTTTCTTCTTTTAATTTCCCTACAACGTGTTTGGTATTCATCTTTCGCTCCCTCCTCATCACTTCTTAGGGCCCATTCATTCAAAGAGACACATTAGCATACAAGTCTGATCCTGGACACAGAAAGATGCTGCTGGAAGACATTACAGCCCGACACACAAACACAAACACACACACTTAGAACACATACGAGTGTGCACATCCTTGCGCACAAAAAAACAAACTATTGTGCTCTCGCTCTCATTCTTTTTCTCTCTCAAGGCCTTTTCAATACTCACATGAGTCACCAACACACACACATACCAGCTGGTTTGGACTCACACACACACAAACAAACTCTCTCAGTTTCTCCCTCTCAATCAAGCCCTGTCAGCAGCACTAGAGCCTGATATGAGGCCAGGGACGGAGGAAATGAACGATGTCAACCAGTGTTATAATTCAGCAGAACCAACCACATGAGAGGGAATACATCTACTGTATTTTGTGCTCATGGGAAATCAATCTCAACTCATAATACAATGTTTGCAGGCTTATGCTCGTGTCTTGAAGAGCTCTGGAGAAGGGCTGCGTGCGTGTGTGCGTGCATGTGTGTGTATGTGTGTGATTCTGAGTGAGCACTGTTTCTCTGTCTATGAGGAGGCCCGTGCTCTAACTTGTCTCTAGTGTTATTTTTCTTCACCTGACACACAGTGAGGTGCAGATGAAAGACCAGGCCTAGATGGAAGCATCCAATTACGCTCTTTAAGAGATCCTCATACACACACACACCCACACATATGCACACACACGTCTCTCATTCACACCCTTAAATCAGTGAAGAATGCATGAATGAGTTAGGAGCATAAAGCAGATGATCACTCACGAGCTTGTATTACAGTACTTGTAGGGCAATGCACTGAGAAGCATTCATTAGCTAACCCCTCCATGCTCCTGAGTGATTAAGATCATTTACAAGCGTAACCGGTTATCGTTAACATATTCTGTGTGTTAGCACTGCAAGCTCGTTCACCTGTGATTTTATCATCTGCTGAGAGGGAAGACAGTAAAATGTAACTTGATGACAGACCTACAAAAATACAGCAGCAGTGAAAAAGTCGCAGGAGTCATCACCCTGCATCCATTTAAGTGCCGGTCCACTCAGACTGGAAATATCAACACTTTGGCAAGTTTTTCTCACCTTTGTAACCTTGTGAGCTTGTTTGCTGTCAGGACAGAAGCACACTCTCATACATGTACGCACTCACAAGGTTGGCTGTATAATTTGTATGATGACATAATGTGTCTGCGTCTTCCAAAATCGTCTCAGTCCCTGTTGAAAGAGTCTGTTTTAAGATGTGAAAACACTGTTTTTTAAAGCTTGTTTAGATATATAGACAAAATCATGGTGCTTAGGCCCTGTCTACATATTTATGGATATTTCTGAAAATGGATTTCCCCTCTCCAATCAATCTTCCTTTACAAAGTATCTCCACCCACACTAGAATGCAAAAACTAATCCAAACATTTCTCAGGCAATTAGACGGCAATAAAGACTACATCAACAATACATCAAATACTATTGCAGAATAAACACAACCGTAGTTTCTTTACCGTAGATACTGAGCTGGACTAAATAACATCGGGCACAGTAGATGCCTCCGTTTGTCCATGGAGTAGTGGAGCAACACTAGGTTAACATGTAAAGTAATCATAAGACTTAACAGAGCTAAAAAAAAATGTGAACAAACAGATAGTCCGCCATTGTTGTTGTTATTTCTGGCACATACTCATTACCCAAATCAACAATAGGCATGTGCAAAATGAGGAGATGATATCAGCATTTCTCAAGCACTCCATTTTACATGTCCACATTGACACTAAAGCCCCGTTTCCACCGAGCAGTACGGTTTCCATTGTGAAAAACTGTGGATGGTACCAATGGAACCGTTCTGTACTGTTCCCATTTTTGGTCCCCCCTCTGTTGGGGTACCTACACACAGATCTGGTACTAAAAGGTGGAGCTGTGAACACTGCACTCCACTCTGTTGATTGGTTAATAGCAGACGGTCACTTTGCTCAGGGTTGAGTTATGGCTGGTTTTGAGGCTCATGTAACCACTGTTCATACTGTGGAGCATTTTATCAGTAGACTTTAACTGTAAAATGAAAGAATGTTTTGCTGCCTCTCGCAGCAGCTGTAGACTGAGAAAAAAAAATTGATTCACGGGGCGCTGGTGGCTTAGTGGTAGAGCAGGCGCCCCATGTACAACGCTGTTGTTGCAGCGGCCCGGGTTCAACTCCAGCCTGTGGCCCTTTGCTGCATGTCACTCCCTCTCTCTCTCCTTCCTTCACGCTTGTCTGTCCTATCCATTAAGTTTTGAAGTTTTGAAAAAATATGGACCTCACAGGGCATCTTCAAGAATTCCATTCACATGTGGACCAGAGGCCAAAATGTTTATAAAAATAAAGGTTTTCAAAAATATCTGTCTGCGTGTAGACGGTTACAGTGAAAGGTGTAACAATGAGAATAATAATGATATGGAATGACCATGCTTAAAAAAAAACAAAAAAACAATGCGGACTTGTAGAAATGGTTAAAAAAAAAAAAAAAACAGCTTATGTAAAACTTTGGCTTTTTTTGTTTTGTTTTTTGACCCATCCATCCAACCCTACCTCCCAATTACACATTTTAACAGAAGGAACAATTACAGCAACCAGTAATGCTTTTAATATACATACAGGCATGTGTTTTAAGACACTTTTAAAAAATGCAAACCTATCTTTAAAGCTGAAAGAAGCCCACACAGTTATGTTTATAAAGTGTTTTGTAGCTTAATTTGTGTGTGTGTGTATCCATAAGTGGGAAAGAGTGAGCGTTGCTGTGTGCCAGTACACACTTGCAAATGTACTGTAGCTGCTATTTAGTGCTGCTATTGTTTGCCTTGGCACTCAACCTAAAGACACAGAAAATTAGCAGCGATGTCATGAAGGTGTAGGACTGCAACTGACAAACTTGTGAAGATGGAATCAGCTTCACGGACTGTTTTCACTGTCTTAATTAGAAACTAATAACACCTCTGTTCTGTTGCCAAAACAAACCATTTTTCTGTGAAAGGGTTGGGCTCCGTGTCTGACTCATGCCATCCCACCTCTCTTCTGTTTCCAGAGCCATGCCTCATGTTGTTACTGCATTTTTGCCTTCAAAAATGTCTGTCGTATGAAACATGAATTTTAATACTCAGTGTCTTCTAACTTGGACTAAAAGAGTGAGTTTTGATAAAGAAAGGCTTATTCTCCGGATAACAGCAGTGGAACAACTGAGAACACTGAATCTGGATTTCCTACTTCTTGGATTTTACTCCACCAGGTTTCTCGATTACTGGTATTCGTCTTTTTGAGGGCATATATTAATTCCCCGGGTTACCCTCCAGCTTTGTAGAGCTACTCTTTCATCGCTCTCTTTCTTTGACTTCATCATTAAATGCTGCAGAGCCTGACCTAAAAAAATAACCCAGCACTCAAACATGAAAACAACCGCTGTTGACAAAGTACCTAGTGCTAATCTACAGGCTCGGCCCTCTAATGGGACTCTTACGAGCTTAGTCACTCATTTTCCCAGCAAAGAAGTTCGCAAATTTGTTCTCATCCAAACAAAATGACCTGAGTCAGCAATATGAGAGCAGCTGCCTCCTCATCAATATATCCTACAAACAGTTACATAGTGTAACTTTGTTAGATGGCAGTGTCTGTCCTCCTCTGACTTCTCACAGTGCTATTACACATGAAGATGTGTGAGTGTTGGCCGGTGCAGTGAGGCTCATGTGGTCAGCCCAAGGATATACTTCCCTCCAACCCCTCCACAGCGAGAAGGTTATGTGGGGTGAACGCCTTTCTGAAACACAATAAGTGGGTGATCGGACTGAAAACAGCCCCGACTTAAGAAATGTACAAGGCTGCGTTGTCCGATACTGGTGAGACAGGAAATAAGATCCACTTGGTTCAGTTCACATGGAGTGACAGATCCATGGGATTGATGGATTGTAAGTATTAAAAAAACTACACTGTAATATTATGAGGACAGATTTTACTGCTCTGGAAAGTTATCATGGCGACAACTAGTTTATCTTTCGTCAGAACGGTCACCGGGATAACAGCTGAAACACAACGCAACAAAATCATCTACTAGGAATGTGCATTGGCCTGTACAGCAGCTTACTAAATGTTTCGAAACTGAGCCAGGTTCGACTTTTTGTTGGACAATCCTGTTTTCTCTCTCTTTTTTTTTTCTTTGCACTCTGTGTTGGCATCCTTTAAAATTGTCGGTTTTGGCAAGTAACAGAAATTCGCCCCAGCACTGACATCAGAAAGCAGTGGGGGGAGGGTGTCACAGACACTGCTCAACCATCACACAAGCACTGAGCATTTGGTCTGAGCATACTGATCCCTTAACTCTTTGGAGTTCTGTGTGATAGTAACAAACTGTAACTCTACTTCTATGATCACATAGAGCATTGTAATGAGTAATTTCACAAGTCACTGAAAACTTTGGTGATCAGTGTTGCTAAAAACACATGAACACAAATGTCAAAGGTTAATTAGTGACCCGAAACCAACCCATAAACCCACAAACCAGAGCTGAAAGTTCCTGCTAATGACCATCGCTAGTAACGTGCTTGCTTTTGGCTCTATAAGTCAGTTCCAGTCGGCCTAAATGGCACAAAATAAGACATGTTTTCTGCTAATAAAGTAAAAACGTAGGCAGGCAGCAAGTACTCACCAATCTCAAGTGTTTACATCTAAAAGTAGCCAAAGATCTCGAGCGCACAGCTGACATCTGATGTGGTTTGTTTGCATGAGAGCACAGCTGAACGGTACAGTGGTTTGTTCAGAATCCAGACAACTCTATTAATCCCACCAGGGGCAATTTGTTTGAACAGCTTGCCTTGCACACATGCTATAACATTAAATACAGTAACATGTAGACACAAAAATAGATGAGTAATAAATAAAAATACAAATATGCCAAGGATTTCTGAAGGAATCTTTAAATACTAAAAAGTTTAGTCAAGTCCCATTGTATCACTCCTGTGATCTTAGAACAGATTTTAACAATGCTATTTTGACTGTTTCTGTCTAAATAGCATTGTTAAAATCTGCTCTAAGTTTACATGACGTTGCAGAAACACATTTTTAATGAATTTAGTGTGGACATTATGACTGCAGAGATATATCCCACTTATTGACCTGCCTGCCCGAAACCCACAATATTTTAAAACAAGCTTACTCAAACCGCCCCACCCACAGGTCAGCCTGCAGGCCCCACTGGCTGTGGGTCAAACTACGCATCACTAGTCACTATCCATTTTGTAGCTTACACACCGGTGTTGTACTGAAGACCACCTTAACCAAGACCAAGTCATGACCAAGACCTGACCCAGCACGAGTTTCACACTGTAAGACAATAACCTGTGGAGCACACAATCCACAGGCACTCCTCCAACTGATGTTAAAGATCCACATTCCCACAAAACACCCACAGAAACAAATTAAGTTTGCTCTTCATTCACCTCTTTTGTTGCCATATTATGTACATATGTGTGTCTGTGTAAGTGTACCATGGGAAATGTCTTGATGAAATAATCAAAAAGTATTGCAGAGGTGAATTTTATGTGTGGAAATGTTCCTTTGTGTTCTATGAGCAAACAAATACAAACAAACACTGTGGAGTTGAAATCAACCCATCTATATTCAACACTCCTTTTTTGCGCAGGTAATTTAGTGATATCCCCGCGGTTGTGGCCTTAACTGGTCTTGAAATAAAGTCCAGAGTCCTCTTTGCCAGAGACAGAGACAAGACCAAGAAAAAACGCAGCTGATTCCAAGAAAAGGCAGAGACCTTCAACAAGTAGTCTGGAGACCATGACTGATTTTGAGTACTTAAACACTGTTACACGCTCAAACAAATGTTATAATGTATGACTGACTTTCTCTCTCCTTCTCCTAGATGTTATTGTGATCAATAATAAGAGCTTAACCTCCCACTTTATGATCTCATCTCCTCAATCTCTGCTAATAACAGCTTAACAACTTAATTTATTCCCTTATGTCCTCATGCTATTAACATGGCTGCCATGTGTACTGACATGTTGCTCTGTCTCACATGCAGGACCTCATCGTGAAGATGAGATAAACAAACTGATCTCCCTGTCTGTCTCTCTGCTCACTCAGGACCATCCTCCGTCATCAGTAACGATGATGACTCCGCCTCTCCTCTTCACCATGTCTCCAACGGCAGCAACACTCCCTCTTCCTCAGAGATGGGCCCTGACGCGGTGATCATCGGCATGACCAAGATCCCGGTGATAGAAAACCCTCAGTACTTCAGGAGCACAAACAGCCTGCTCAAAACTGACACGTGTGAGTAAAACTAAAGACAAACATCATCTTTAATGTGCAGCCAAATTAACCAGGGTCAACATGTTTATCAATCCATTATGAGCTGTATACTCCAAAGTAGTCAAACTAACTGTCTTTGTGTGATGCACTGAGGTTACCATGGCAACATCGTTTCTGCTGTCATGGCAATGACCTTGGAGCTGCTGATGATAAGCTGTCAATTCTGAGGGAGAAGTGGGAAATAGAAAGTCTATTTATATGCAAGTGTGTGTGTGTGTGTGTGTCTATATGCTCGGGCATACGTTAGGCACAAATCCATTCATAAATTCAAGACGTCCATGTATGACTCATACACATACATTACCAGAGCTGAAGGCTGAAAGAGTCTGTGGAAGACTACAGGTAGTTGTTGTTTCTCTTCTTTTCTTTTTCTTTTTTGAGGGCGACCAGCTGCCAATTTTCTAACCGCACGACATGCGCACACCACAAATTCAACAAAGCAAAAGACAAAAGGGCACAGAAAGTGGAAAGGTGAAAGAGACGACCAGAAATAGGAGAAAAGCGAAACATGAGGAGAACACAAGGAGACAGAGAGCGAGCAACAGTCAAACAGACAGACAGAGAGCACACAAGGATATTGACCTGGTCCATCAACATGACATTAGGATTATTGGCAAGCAATACAAGCCTCTCCAGGCACTGGCCTTGTGTTGCAGTAAATTATGGAACCACATGTATGTGTGTGTGTGTGGAGGGGTGGGGGGTGCTCTTCTTTTGAGGGCACGGTTGAAGGGGATATAATAATGGGGGGGTTCGGGGGTTGACCTCCTCAGTGGTGCGGTCTAACTAAAAGATAGACTGGGATTTACAACCTAAAGACAATGGTGAAAGCTCAGAGGATCAATGAAAGTCAATAACGAACTGCTGCGTATGTGTATGTGCCTGAGTGTGTGTTTTTAATATATGACAGCCATTACAACTATTACTCTGTACGCTTCTTTGACTCTGAGACAGGCGGCATAAATACTGAGAGTATCTGACCGATTATTTGGCACTCAGCCTCCTCCAACCCGAGCAATAGCCTTTGATGGAGACGGTTTGGCAAAGTGGCACTGGGTTGCACGCCAGGAACTGCACTCCTTTTTAAACAGTGGCCTTAACCAGCTTGCGGCCTGTAATATTGAATACACGTTTCTACTTAAAGATGGCACAGCCCTCTTCCTGGCAGCAATAAAGCAGCAATTACTCTGCAGAGATGATAGATCCGTGTTAAATTATGGGAACTGTTAGCTGTGTTGCAAAGCCTCTGTTGTGCAGCTTACTTGAACACCTCATTAACAATAATAACATCCAAGGAGCAGGCATCATCGGAGAGTGTGTCATATGCATCAGCAGAGACTTATGGTGAAACACCTATGGACTTGCATAGGCTATAAATACTGTGTTTATGTTTCTGTTACTACAAGCATACAGTACATGCACACAGGCTGTTAGTGTGCATGTCAAGCAGCTGAAGCAGGGCGGTAATAAGGATTTTAGAAATACTAAAGTCATTAATACAATTCCTACTAACAACCCCAAACAGAACCCAAAACTCCTGTGTGTGTTCAAGAGCAGGGACTGAGCCCCGCCCACAGAGAAACACCTCATGCGCATTCCATAAATGAAAGTGAAATGCAATATGAGACTGTTTATTTATGTTAATTACCAAAGTTATGAGCACTGGTGCATGGTGTTTTACTGCGGCGTCAGATAGTGATGCAGAACCGATGACAACCACAATCACCATACCACTGCAACACAACAACAGTCCCACAAGCAAAAGGCCAATAAGAGTTAGATATTAATGTAGCCTAATCCAAGGAAAAGAAGCACAGGCAACTATAATAAACACTCAGTGGAGTACAGTTAATTGATTTAACTCAAGCAAGGCTGGACTGAAGCAACCCCCGCTAGTCTCTTAAAAGGACCGAGAGATGCCAAAAAGATTACAGTGAGGGTTTGTTTTTTTAAATAGTGGTGGGAATCACCAGAGGTCCCACAATATGAATATATGCAATTTGTGTGTGTGTATATATATATAATTTCTGTAATTAAAAAAAATAAATTCTTGGCATCCATGTATCGATACGTTACTGCCACATAAAAATATCACAATACTATGCTTTATCTATTTTTTCCCCCCACCCCATATTTTTTATATATTTTTTTAATAATTTGTAAAAAAACAAAAACAGATAAATTAACATTACGTAACAGCTTGGATGTGGGGATTCTTTTTCTTAATGCATACAAAGCTACATATTTCATAGTCAAGCATCAGGCCTCATAGGCATGGCATACATTAGCCTGATTTTAATAATATAAGTGTACGTGAAGTGTACACTGTGCACCTGTATTATCCAGTAAAATTGATATAGTTATTTTTGCGTACAGACTGGAAACAGGAGGAAACAGCTGGTCCTACCAGTACCCCTAAAACTGAAAAATTACTGCTAAAACCAACGTGTAGGACGACATGCTCTGGTTTAACTGGAGTTATATGTCAGACTATTTCTTGGCCAAGCAGTTTACTACTTTTGTGCTGAGCTAACTGTGCTGATATGAAGGTAATTTCAATCCTTTCATCTAACTATAGCATGAAAGCTAATATGAAAAGTGTCCCTTACATACAAGCATACTGAGCCTCAAAAAAAGCGAAATTAGTTTTTCATTGTTGAACTCCAACAGGAGTGAATTCCAAATTTTAAAAAGAAGTGTTTAAACTCAGAGAGAGAATACAGAGGATTTGACCTCAGCTTTTCAGTAGTAACAGCCCTGAACTAAAGGAGGGATTTTTCTTTTTTTCATCTCTGGTATGTTACACCGTCCTCTTGGCTTTGTGTACAGTATCTCTCAAATTTTCCACCGTTTCCATCCCAGCAGATCTTTTGGGGTTTGTATTTTTTGTATCCAGGGAATGAGGATTAACATTGTTCTGGAAAAAGTTATTCACACGTCAACACACGCATACAGTACTTGAAAACACCCATACACACACGCGCGCACACACACACACACGCTAAGCTTATGAAAATTTAGGTCACAATTAGCTACACCTCCTGATAGGAGGGCATACAGTTGGGAGCGGTTGAATGAGGTGCACTGGAAAAGAAAGGGAGGAATCAGAGTCATGACATTAACTGCATGAGGAATCAGATAGAGAAAATGCTCCTGTTGGTCCTGCTTTCAAAGCATCTGTCAAACATGTTTGCATCTTTGACCTATCGCATTGCTCGGTTCAAACTATCAAACACAAAATTTCCATGCTTTTTTATGCCAGCATCCAGGTTCATGGAAATATTCTGTACAGATGAAAGAATGAGGAAGGAAAGAAGAGGCAGATGGAAAATGGGGAATAACTATGTCCCGAGACATTCATTTCTTTGGTTGTTTATAAGATGCTGATTAAGGGGGATAGGTGTGTGAGGTGGCTCTGTAGGGAGGTGTGGAGAGGAGTGAGGAAAAGGACAGATGGAAGAACATGGGAGAGGAGGTGGTTGATGGGGAATATCACTCCTCTTGATGGTAATGTTGTAAGCGCCGTCACAAACAAGCGACGGGAGCAGAGTGATGGAGCAGCAGAAAGGGGGGAAGTACGTGTGCCTGCCTGGATGTTAGCGTTTAGAGGATGTTGATTAAAAAGTGATAGGTTTAGCAGATGACTGGAACGGCAACAGGGAGGAATAAATGCTGGAGCAGCGAGATGCTTAAAAAAAGGAAAGTGCGAGTAAGATAATGAGGCTGGATGGAGGGATATTAAATGAGGGAGAATGAGCGAATACGATAAGCATGGAAAACGGGTACTAATTAAGAAAAACATCAGAGAGCAAGAGTGTAAAGTTTGGTAAATGGGGAATAATATTTCTGTAGATCTTAATTAAGGCTACTGATTGAGGAGAAGACGGGTGATGTGTTGCACTGCACAAAGAGATACAGTTTAATAATGAAAGCAGCGTGGAAGAAGGAGTGTAAAATTGGCAAAGGCAGACAGCTGGAAAGCAGAATTCATGAGCGATATGGGGCCATAAAAAATAAAATAACTTCATTTTGAAAGTTCTTGATTGCTATGCACAGCAATTATGGAAAATTCTTGAATACATGAATGCAGAATTAGCAGCAATGGCACATTATAAATCTAACAATAAAGACAAATTGTAAAAAACAACAGGAGAGGCAGGGAGGACAACACCAAATCTTCCTGCCAAAGAAAGCAAAAGCAGTAGTGGAAACATTGGTCTGCACACATCAATTTATTTGCTATTTGAGGGTGTTAATTAAGGAGAAGTGGTGCGAGGCGTTTTCATGGGTGAACGCTCATTACACAACCACAGTAGGAAATGGTGCGGTGAGGTAATTAGCTGGTTAAATAGTGGGTAGTTGGCTTGTGGGGATGTGGGTTTATTGTGTGCTGCTGCTGCTGCACAGGGAATTGTGGGTGCACTGAGATCTGTGACCTGCTACTGTTGTTTTTGAACTGCAGACAATTATGTCATGATGAATAGACAATACACAGTGTATTTAACATGCTGTGTGTTTATGTGAAAACACTGACCTTAAGCCACAGTAATACCTCCACACACTGAACTCTGTCTCCTTTAAACACAATGTTTATACAGTATGGTACTAATTTGCACATACCTCATCTGCAAAGTGTGAAGTGACAACACATTTAATTTGTTCCCCTACAATATCTGTTCTTAGGCAGGGATGGAAAAACTACTATACAAGTATTTGTGTAACAGTGCACTAAGATAAAAGTAAAATATTTACACCAGTTAAAGATTCAGTGTGTGGGATTTAGTTGGATGTGTTGGTAGAAATTGAACATAATAGAATAAGTATGATTACTTCAGCGTAAAAATACCTGAAAATCAGAATCGTTATTTTTTTTGTAAACTTAGAGTGAGACGTTTGTATCTATATAGGGCGCAGGTCATCATCCACTGAGTCCGCGATTTTGTTTGCTTGGCAAAAGACAAGAAAATCATATTGGTCAGAGAAGGTAAAGATTATACTTCTGGAGGAATACAATCATAAAAAGCACATACTGCAAAGTAAATTTGTTCCTCAAATACCAGAAAATATTAAACGATTGTAGGAAGAAACTGCAATGAAAATGAATTCAGTCAAATCTAAAGTGTAAAATCAAAAGTGTATCCACTGGGTTCACCTGTTTGCAGAACACTCCTCTCAGGGTACGTTTTTTAACTAATTTTCGTCTGCAGTCTCTGGCAGGTTGATTTGTATGTAAGAAACATACATTAAAATAACATTCAAAAGCACGAGCTCAGACAAAACGAGATTGATGGCAAGTCGGTAGAAGGACACATAAGCACAGATAACCATATAACTACAGACAAAAGCCCAAGGCAATGCACAGAGCAAAGACAAGATGTGAGCACTATTAATAAAACAATCACATAACCATTTAACCAAAAACATTGAGAACATACTATACAAAAGAACAACATAGACCAAAGCACATAGCCACAAATGAAACACACAAAAGCACAAACCAAGGACAACAGCACAAAAGCACAATTAGCAAGACAAGGACATCACCATAAACCACAACACAGTAAGGAAAACGTACCATACAAACGAAAATAAGCCTGAACATACAGTAAGAAGGTCTGGTCCTAGAGGCCTGTCTGTGATGTGCCAAATAGACCTCTGAGGATTCTTCTGCTCCTTAGGGGGATTACATGACGATGAGGTTTTACAATCAATCATAGAACAAACATGTTAATGAAGGAGATGGCTACACATCTGACCAACTACATTTAGCTACACAACAGCCTCTGTCTGTGTAAAGTCACCAGAATCAACTAGAAAAGCGGCAACACTCAATGAAACAGAAAGGACAATAAATAAAAAGAGCTATGGACTACAACATGACACTTCTTACAGAATTATGAGCAGAATAACACCAGCACAGCAGACAATAAGAGATACACATATAGGCTAAGCTCCACAGCTGCAGCCACAAACACATATTACAGCCACAAAAAAGAGCTGCAGGTTTTACACACAGTAAACACAGTGGTATTTTGCCCAGTGACGTTTTCCTGTCAAGCCTCGTGCAGGTAAAGTCCTCTGCTCCTTCATCCCAATGCAAAAGTCCACTCCACCAGTCCACCTGGCCTCTCTGTCCCAGTGTAACCAGTCCACTCAGCCTCTCTGTCCCACTTTCACTAATATCCCAAACAGCAGAAAGTCCTCACACACCTCACTGAAGGTAAAAGCCCCTCAATAAACTGCTGAAGAATCCACAATGAAGGTGTTAGCATGTTAGCATGTTAGCCAGAGCTGCCGTGCACCTGCTGATGAGCAACACCTGGGTGCGTTTGATTTGACGTTCCCTGTTCGCCAGGTGACGCATTACTTAATTAAAGTAGCCTACATGCACATTGTTTTTTCTAATGTCACCCTAATTTCTTGGTTGGTAGCCTTGACACTGTTACATTCACACCTGTCCCCCGCAAAACAACTGTAGGAAGGAACCAAATAATGCTCTTAGGCAGAGGAGACATTATATAGCAAAGCAAATTTTACTCATATAAATTAATAAATAAATAATAGTTGAAATGCCATAAATGATAATGAACTAATTAGGCCTAGGTAGGCTATGTAATGATAAAACTCCATTCTGCAAGTCCAAAAATATTAATGTGAAATTCCTCCTGTTAAAATTTACTGCACATATCTTATCATAATATACTGTAGCAGCATAAATTACTAAGCTTAATTACAGTAACCCCAAAATGTAAATGTGTTTAACTAAGGCTACACTAACCGTAACACATAATGATTTAGAGCAGAGTGTCACCCTGCCCTCCTGTGACACCCCAGCAGCTTCTTATTGCGTGTGTGTATGTGTGTTGCGAAGATACTTGCGATAACAAATATTTAAGTAAAAATAAAATGTTCACTGTTTGTCTTGTGATGCAAAATCCTCTAGTTGCAACGAAAGCTTGGCACTCAAGCACTTAGCAGGGTTTGATTGTCATGGTAACACATTAAAAAGGTCAGTTGTGACTTCATGACTGTTCAGCCACCATACTAGAGTCTAGTGTGTAGAATTTAGTTGTTTTATACTTGTGTTGTGTGGTTGAAGGTCTATTGACTAGACCTTCAACCACAAGCATACACACTCATGACTTGCTTTACTTAAAAAGATGTAACCACAGAACATAATTCATTTTCCCCCCAAAACCTATTTTGCAAAACAAATTAGCATTACATAGGCATAATTTATAGGAGGCAGGGTGTACATGTATATTTGCAAAGCAGACATGCAAACATGCCTACATTGCATGGTGGATGTGTTCCTCTCTGTCTGTCTGTGCAATATTGGGTTATGGTGGACCTCAGTAGCTCACAGTGTAAATCGATTCAGCTTCTGAGAGTCTAGCTGGGCTTTAATGTGATATTCTGAGTGGACAGCTTTTCTTCAAATGCGCCTCTTAATCACATCACAGATAAATCTCAGCTCTTGGTGTCCTCCCTCTCTCTCTCCCTGTGTGTGTGTGTGTGTGTGTGTGTGTTCAAGGAGTACCCAAGTGCATGTATTATAGGATAACACGTGTTCCCTTGCATGCAGACGGTTGCACATCTGGCCCGCAGTCAAGAAGACGGGGCTTAGTCAGGTTATAGTAAGGACACCACGCTGTTAATCGTTCTGTAGAATAAAATCTTGTATCATCACTGTGGTAAGATGCCAAATTTTCCACAAAAAAAAATAAAAAAAAATTCAGCTGGCATGGAGTCATGAGTTACTTAGCAACAGAGAGCAGGTTTGTGGACTCTGATCCAACTGTGGGTGAGCAGAAGGCAGGGAGAGATTACGCACATGAAACACAGTGACAGACACATTTTTTTTTTAAACATTTACATTACACTGAAAACTGGATCAAAGTAGTGTACAGCAAAACAGAGAAACATTTTTTAAAAGTATAAAATCTCCATACATCTAACATCTTTCCACTGTAGAAAAACAGACTTCTGTGATAGAGTAAGCACAGCCTGCTGCTCAGAAGGAAGATAAATCTACAATACAACATATTTTACTTGTGTCATAGTGTTGTCTTAATGTGGTAATAACCCAGAAACAGACAGGCTAATAAACCTCACATGAATTGAGCTAATTAATTAAAATGGTGCACAATGTTATCAGAGTTTAACGACTGCTGTTTATTTAACAAAATGTGTCACAACAACAGGCATCTTGTTTGTGCAGCCACTAACGCGTACAGCATTTCTAAACCAAGATGGCCACATTATGTGTGAAGCTCTTCTCATCTCTTTTGTCTTTCCTCTGCTCAACAGTCGTCCAGCACATCAAGAGACACAACATCGTGCTGAAGAGAGAGCTGGGAGAAGGAGCCTTTGGAAAAGTCTTCCTGGCCGAGTGTTACAACCTCTCACCCGACCAGGAGAAGATACTGGTGGCTGTCAAGGTAATCCAAGGGCCTCATGGTCTTATTTTTATTTATTTATTTATTATTGCAAACTCTTGAGAAATTCAAATAGATTTTCTACTTTCCAGTGTCTCAGTGACACAGTACATTAAAGTTACAGGTCTATATATTTCATAGAGCAGCAGTGAGTTGAATCCAGACATGACACAGGCATTTCCAGATCTCCTGCATTTGCTCCAATAGTCATTTAATTGCCACATTGTCCTTAAAGAGCTCCTATTATTCATTCATTTTCCATAACCGCTTATCCTGCTGATGGTCGCAGGGGGCCCTCCCAGTTAACACCAGGTGAAAGGCATTTCGCCAGACTATCACAGGGCTGACACATAGAAACAGACAACCATTCACACTCACATTCACACCTACGGACAATTTGGAGTCACCAGTTAACGTAGTCTGCATGTTGTTGGACTGTGGGAAGTCCAAAGACCCCGAGAAAGACCCTGACAAAACCCATGCTGACATGAGGAGAACATGCAAACGCCGCACAGAAGGACTCCCCCACCCCAGATTTGAAGCAGGAACCCTCTTGCTGTGAGGCAACAATGCTAAACACTGCACCCCCACATGCTTTTCCTTAATGTCTGTCATGTATATAATGTTACAATGTTGGTTGTCCATATTAGGTGGTGCCAAAGTTTCAAATAATGAGGTAAACTTATGTAAAAAATGATCCCTGTGAGCAAAAACCTCAGGTTTTCAGAACTTTCCATCCTACTTTCAAGACAAGCTGACGTCAGCTCATAACTGATTTTTTTATCTGGTCCAGTCACACTCTTGCTGTTCCTTTTTGTGTGTGTGTGTGTGTGTGTGTGAGAGATCAACTTTTTATTGATATTTTGCTCCAGCAATAGCAAAATACAGCACAACGAACATAGCAAACGTACTACAAAAGGAAACATTCCCATCTCTCCCCCGCCCCATGGGTCTCCTTATTCAGTAATATTTGCAGGATGAAAGGAAACCAAAATTTTAGTTGTGAAGTAAAAATAACAGCAATTCCTTAATCTTATCTGACATCTCTTGCCATGCAGAAATACTGTAGTACCAGCAACACCACGACAATGGATCCTAATTGACTTTACATTGGCATTGTTTCCGTGGTACCGGCACGTAATTTCAACCCATTACGTGTCGCCACCACGGAATGCGATGTTAAGAGGTCGTGGTCATTTCACGTATTTCTGTGAGATCCAGCTCTTACACCACGCAATGATGGCTCCACATTGTTGAAATCAATATATGTGTTAATCCACTGAGTTTTGTGACTGTGTGTGGAGGTTTCCAGCGTAAAGCTAGCATCTTTTTGGCAGCAGTGATGTCCGTTAAGAGAATGCATCTGTTGATACAAGTTAGTTTCAGTAAGGCGGTGTCATTCGCTCTCGCTGTTCCTTGAAGTTGACAATTTCAGCTTCAGCCGACAGCGTTTCCAAGATCTCATTGTCTCTCCAGATATTTTTGTTGCCATCTTCATGGAACAGACACTTCTTCACCCGCGGATGTTCTTTTGCTTCTGATTTTGCACAAGCCGCATGATAGAAATGCCATCAACACGCCCACATGCTCGGTGTGAATTCTCCGGAATATTAGCCGCTCTGTTCACACATGGACTTAATTACACAAACTTTGTACCAGGGAGCTGGCAGGGTAAAGTCCATGTAATGTCTGATCCAACTGATTCGTACATTTGCTTTCTCACATACACCTCCTCTAGATGATGTCTAGATAATTTCAGGTTTGCAGTGCATGTGAGAAAGGGGTTGTACACTGCTACATGTGGCTACATGCTTCCATCAGAGAAACACAAGATTTTGGCGGTCGATGTTCATGTCTCCCCAAATTCTGATCTTATTTCTGCTGGAACATGTCCAGTTGTAAACACTTTGGTTTAGCTTTGATTGGTGATTTTTCACAACAAAAAGTGGCACTATTCTCTGTACAATCATTCCCTTAGCTGCAATGATGGTGCAGAGACAGAGACATGAGAGCAGGACTTTTTCGGGAGGAGGGCTAAAATGGAGCGTCACAGACAGGGGGTGAATACAGGTGTTCCAGCACAGACTGTATGAAGACAAGAAAGTGTTTTTTGACTATTTAAGCATGTTAACAGGTTTCTGGAAACCCAAAATACAAGTATAAACCTCGAAATGAGCATTGTAAGTCCCAGTTGATGTACGTTTAAGATCCACCTATGTTAATTACTTAGACAGATTTCATTGATTTTGAAGGACTGATTGTCTCTCTAACAAGAAATGAAACAGCATCCAATCTGCATCACGAATAAGATATTTATGAAGAGTCAACTTTCAAAAATGACATTTCTGAAAAGCCCTGCTGATGCAGAGTGATTGGTGGCACCAAAGCAAAGCTCATAATGTTATTATTTTAGCTCAAGTTATTGCTTTCTCCATATATTTTGCAGCGAGATCTGACATATATTTGAAATACTGTTTACAGCAGATAACTTATGCCCCTTTAAATGGCTCCATGTTCGCCGTCTCCTCGCCTCCATTTCCTCTATTGCTAGAAAATTGCTCCTTCAAAGAGTTTCTCTTTAAGCAGAAGGTGGAATTACACTCAAACCGCTGACTTCCGGGGTCAAATTGAATGGTTTCCCTGGGAGCATCCTGCCATCACCATGTATCTCTCCATCAAGGATGCTTTCTCTGCTGGTCTGCGGTGAAACAGGATCTGATTGGTGGAGATCTTCTCATTAACAATACATGACCTGTGAGAGAGACCCCCCCGTCCCCACTTCCTCTCCTGTCTTTAACGCCTCACCTCTAACTCTCACCTGCAGTACTTTTTCTTCTCTCCTCTGCAGTCCTTCATCCCGCTGCTTTCCTCTCCCCAAATCCTCTACCTTCTTTTCTCTAAACCGCTTGCCGGCCCGCTGATGTTTGCTGCCAGCTTAGCTTCAGCTCAGTCTGAGCTCTCTGTAAAATATGCACCTGAAAATCCTAGGAAGCACAGTTCTTGGTTGTAGAACAAGATGCTGCGTGTTGCTGTGCTGAATATCAAATCTGTACGGTAAAACATTATATAATCAGCAAAGTCAACTTACACTAAAAATAAAGTGTGTTTCTCAAACTGAGATAGGTGTGGTTGCATGTAGATGAATCATTAAGTCATTAGGAGTCACTTCATTGATTTAACTCTCTCAATTCATCGGATTTTTCTTTTCAATTAGCTAATGTACCACCTGCTTATAGCTCTTCCTGCTCTTTTCGTCCTCATCTTTTTGTCAACTGGTATGACTCACCCTTTCTATCCAGTTGTCTTTTCCTCCTCCTCCTCCTCCTCCTCCTCCTTGTTGCTGCATCAACAAAGAGGAGACGTGATGAAAGCTGGTGGAGGTAGATTTCTCAAACAAATGATGACATTACCTTCACTTTTAAAGGGTCAGTTCACTAGATTACAAAACAAACTAAAAACGGCTTTGGTAGAGAGTATGGTAGTTCAAATGATAACTGTTCAAAGTGATTTCTTTATTTTTAATGCTGGAAGCACCACAATCAAAATACCTTTCGTATTTGTTGTTCTGGGATGGAAGCAGAAATCTCACAGACAGATGTGTCAAAACTTGGACAACAAAACCAAAACTTACACCATGTTTCATCATAGTGATGGAACACAGATTTTTGGTAATTTTGATGGACTGACCCTTAAATATTGATGCCCATTGTTACAGACAGTGAGGACATAAATTCACGTGATGAAGAAATATGAATGCCATATGATACTTAAACCCTTTTGCCACCATAATTAGTTTGTATATGCAGATTTTTTTTAAAACACAAAACAATTAGACATCAGAAGTTTTTGTTTAGTGGTTGAAAGACAGACGGTTAAATTTGAGGTTTAGGAAAGAGTAAGGGTTGCATTTTGTTACTTATAAGGTGAATCATGTCTTCATGCACAATGACAGTGGTATGATACACACTGGGCAGCGACTATTTCTAATGCCGCTGGCCACAGCCAAACTTATATACCACCTCCTTGTCAGTGGATGTCGGTGTCAGACACAGAGACACTGTTTGTGCTGGTATGACGTGCATTTCTATTTCCGATGCTGCCGGAAACTACTGTAGTATAAAGAGCGAGAAAGTCCATATAGGGTGGGCCAGAGGGGTTGTAAATGGATCAAACAAAGAACGGACTTTCACCCGAGAGCCTGCTGTTTGTTTCACCTGTGAAACCAAAAATCGGTGGAGTTATTTTAATAACAAAGTAGTGTGCTATGTGAAGCACTCTACACTAGTAACGTATATGCGTATGTGACATTATGTCAGTAAGAACTGTACGTATTTTAAGCCATACCACAAAGATTTTTGCCTGAACCTAAGCATGGAGCTTTGTTGCCAAACCTAAGGGAATAAATGCAAAGGAGAGAAGTTTTACCTGAGAAAGACTGTATGTATGTAGCGAGTAGGAACTGTACATTTCCTCTGAAAACAGAAGTGCATTTTTAAAAAGACATAATGGATGTAACAAGCATCAGTTTACATGCCGTCCATAAAAGTCCATAACCAATGCAGGAGGATACCTAGAGCAATAGTTTCCATTGACAAAGCAGCGGTATTTGACGAGTTTTGATAAGAATGCCTTGATGAATGAAGTTAATGAATAAAGTGAATTATGACTACCTGTGGATTCACATGTATTCACAACACGGTCATGTTGTAGCAGGGTTTAAATAACTGCTGAGTTGGTGGCTTTGTCTTGTACTGATGGTGGGTGCAGTTTGTAGAGGCTTGCTGTGTAGGCTTTACATGGATTGTGGCTATACGGTGGTTACTTCTTTTTATATCTGCTACTTAATCGGGTACTCTTTCAATCTGTGCTGACTAATTTAGAACGATGTTGGAGCGCTGCTTGGATTGACGGTATTGGTGCGTCATTGAATCATGCTGGAAAAAAATAGCATCCACCATGTGAGTGCCATATTTCCATCACTATCGATTGGAGCCAATCGGAACTGGAGCCGATAAATACCTGTAACTACTGCAGAGTCATTTGTCCTGGGAGTGAATGCTGATTGTAACCTTTCCCCTTAAATACAAGAGCCAGATGTTGGTGGGTGTAAGTGGGGTTTTTTGTGCAGTGAGAGAGAGGCTTTAGTATAGTTAGTACAGGAAACTGAAATATAGCAGTTCTTATTGGCACTTTGATTATGAAATCTTGCTGCACAATGATTTGTGTTTTCTGTCGCAGACTTTATGGAAGTTCACTTTAAGATTTGTGCAACATTTCAGTGGAAATATGTATGTAGGCAAAGCAGCTCAAAGATGTGTTGGTGCATTTAATCATCATCAAAGCCTTCACCCTCCCCTCATAAGTACATTGTTCCTCATGCGCATACTATACTCATGTTGCACTCTGTCATGCATGTTACATTACAGAAACATGTACACCACATTACAATAACCTGCGCTCGCTAATAGAGCTTAATGGTCCTGGTTTTAGAGTCGGCTATCAATCAGCCAGTCAGCCATAATACAGAAGCCAGTTTTACTGTTCCTGTATATCATACACTGAGGTGCCATCGATCACAGGCACACTTTAACACGTGCAGATACACGTAGAAATATGCACGCGCCTATACATACACACTTCCACTCCTGCATGCCATCAATCATGAGCACGTAGCACTTCCAATAATGTTGCCTTCACACATGTAAATGTGTATCACTACATTCCCGGGATGGAGGCTGTTGATTACTTTTTATTTGTCCAGGGACCTGAGTGTGCGCAGACCTGATGACTAACAGTGCAATATTATGGCTTTTAGCCTGGGAATTTAAGGCAGTATTGAGTTTGGAGACTCAGACTGTGGTACTTCATAGGTAGATGATTATGAATTCAGCATTAATATGGTTTGCTCAATATTTTTTTACAGCGGTCATTTGATACACTGACCGCTTTAGTTGGCAGACTGAGAGCATGTGTTTGCCAGGAAAGAAAGTATTTTGTTTTTCTTTAATTAGATTTTGAATCAGAGGTTGTCTTGTGCCAGGAGCACGGTGAAGGCCGCATACAGTGCAGTGTGAGTTGTGCAGACCATTATCAGTCAGACGTAAATAATGTTGTTTATAGGTGGCTTTGGCTCAGGGGGGAGAGCGGATCGTCCAATAATCAGGAGATCATCAGTTCAATCTCCGGTTCCTCCAGTCTGCATGTCAAAGTATCCTTGAGCAAGATACTGAACCTCAAATTGCAGATGGTTGTTCCACTGGTGTGTGAGTGTGTTAAAAACTGAGCAGCACATGGCACCATGTCAGGTAGCTTTGTGTGTGGGTGTGACTTGTCGTGCAAAGAGCACTTTGAGAGGTCAGAATACTGGAAAGGCACTATACAAGTGCAGGTCCATTTAACATTTATTATTTAGTAGCCTTATTTTGATAAGTCACTCCTTGTAAAGGTTTATAAGTTGCAAATAGCTTAATTAATAGTTTACAGGTCATTTTATAATGCTTCACAGATAAGTTGGAAACACTTATAAGCACCAAGTGTGGGTTGCCAGCTTTGTGGATGGCGTTTTTCCTTCTTTCCAATACATTCTCACTACGACCTCGTCACGTATTGACTTTTTGGTCATGGACTCTCCACGTCCACATACAACGTGCAAGGTACCCTGGGTGCGTTGGTTGTTGACGTTCTGGGACACTGTGTCAAGTTCTCTTCTTTCAAAAAATAACCTCTGTTTTCGCATGAAACTTAACATTAACATACAGTCTCTTAGAATAAACACACTACACCAGTATAACACCTCGAGTTGACGTTTTTTCCCTTCACCAACATACATACATGGTTGGGTTTACGCAACAAAACCGTGCTAAGGTCCAGGCAACAAAAGGAAGGGGTTAGGTTTAGTAAAAAACAACAGGGTTTAGCTTTTGAATCTTACGGGACGTGAACACCACTCTCTTGGGTGAAAGTCGGTGTTTGTTGGACCCATCCACTACCCCTCCTGCCAGCCCCATTTGGACTTTCGTGGCCTTAACTTTCCTTTTTGTCCCACCACGTTTCCAACTGACGCCGCCAGGTGCCGTTAAACTATAACAGCAACCAACCGCGTATCATGCCGATGTTAAAGGACACCTTTTTTTGTTGGTTTCTGATGCCAGAAGTCACTGCCCAAGCACCGGATTTCAACGACTTCGGAGTGAGACAGAACACTTGCTTTGTCTTTATAGCTTTTTAGTTCAAGCTAGAGACCATTTTTGTTGCAAAACTATTACAAGTTTGTGTGGAGAGTTGTGTAACTGTATGTTAATCTGTGTGCGTGTGGAATCTGCAAATGTGTATATCAAGAAGATGCCTCCAATTTATCATTTGACCTACTTATTAGTGTCAAGATTTAATGCCCAAGGTGTAAAATTTGATTATCCAGAAGTTAAATATGTTGGTAATGTTGTGCAGGGTTCAGAAAATGAATACATTTCAGTAAGAAATCTTACAATGTCAAAGTCCAAACTGTACTGGTTTCACGGAATGACTCATAACTACAGATTTGCCAGCCTCATGGAAAGTAAAAAACTCATCTATGTATTTATGAATGGATCGCCAACATTGACAACAGCAATGTTATTAATACTAAACAAAGATATTATTAATGTTATTAATACTAAACAAAGATGGATTTTAGCTAAAGGATACAGCATCAGTAAATGATTTATTAACCATTAATAAAGCCATTAATTACATTTTTTAGACCGAAAGTTGGTATCACTGTTTTTATAACAAGGGTTCTCTAGCTTTTTAAGAATCCAAACAACACATCTGTTAACATGGGCTATCACTCTCAGCATGTGGGAACTCATCAAGAGAGAAGTCAACCCAGTCAGACAATCCAGATTTCCCATACATGCCTGATATCACATTTCAAACTGAGATTGGAGCTCAGGCTTTTATACAGTATCCATACTGTATTAATTCACCATATGATCATCATGTAGTATCACATTACAGCCTGTAATGTACAGGACTGAGTCTTTGATCATGATATATGACTGGTTGAATATGTGGGTGGGTGGAGTTACAGTCTGTCTCATTTTCTAGTATCTCAGCGTCAAAGCTGAAAGGTCGCGGGTCATTTCCTTCTTCCCGAGCTTTCTTAAGTGACTCCTTTTTGTCCTTTAAACCTACAGTTGTAATAGGAGCTCTGAGCTACGACGTTAGTACACAGACAGACAGTCGCACACACAAGGTGGAAAGCGAACATATATCCATGTCATATACTGTAGGAAGACAATCAATTATTCATGTAGGACAAGAGGAATTTTCTATATATTTCTTCTTTTGATGTGACATGAATACAGACCCCGTATCACTTTCATTTCCTGCAACTCCCTCCCTCCCTCTCTTTCATACACACACACACGGACAGTCTTTTTCTGTCGCTGTCACAGATGCTTGCATTACACAACCTCCCTGACAGATTTCCTGATTCATGGAAGGAAGAAAAAGATTAGTTTCAGAGGGAACCAGGGAATATAATGAATGTAAACAGTGTTGTACTTTGTAATGGCTTACATTAATATAAAATTTGTTCCTGCTCTGCCATTGTATCAGTCTTTGCTCGGTGCCAGTAATTTCACACTGTGTGTGCCGAGTTGCTGTAACTCACTTTTACAAGGCAAGACACTCGCTTTTTTTCTTTCCTCGTGGACATCAGCCAAATAAATTGGAGCAGACTGGGTGCACTGTGAAGATGACTAATTGCCAATAGTGTACGTGGCATAATGTGTGAGTTTTTCATTTGTCAGTGTATTAAAATGTCACTTCTGTGTGTGTCTCTGTGCGTGCAGACGCTCAAAGAGGCCAGTGAAAATGCCAGGAAGGATTTCCACCGTGAGGCTGAGCTGCTGACCAACCTCCAGCACGAACACATCGTCACTTTCTATGGAGTCTGCGTGGAGAGCGACCCTCTCATCATGGTGTTTGAGTACATGAAACATGGTGACCTCAACAAGTTCCTCAGGCATGAATCTTTTTCTTCATTCAAAATGTTATCAAAATGGCAGCTACAGTTATAGTGAAGAATTTGCATTTCTCTAAAAAATGTTGAAAACAGAAGCATCGTCAGACAAAGACTGAAGTAGAATATTCTCCTGCTGTTTTAAAGAAATCCGGCTCCATCTTCTAAATGCTTTCTGTGAGAGGGGCAGATGTAGTATAGTTGATACAAAGCTGCTCAGAAAACATAAATGACTCCAACAAACAATAACCGGGCTTACGTGACAACCCTCCACCTGTTTCCTCGCAGGGCTCATGGTCCTGACGCAGTTCTGATGGCAGAGGGCCAGACTACCAGACCTGTGGAGCTGACCCAGTCGCAGATGCTGCACATTGCCCAGCAGATAGCATCTGGCATGGTCTACCTGGCATCACAGCACTTTGTGCACCGTGATCTGGCCACCAGGTTTGTCACCTTCTCTGTTACTTCACTCTGTCTTTACTTGCATTACCTTAAATTGGAAATAGCCAAGATTTTTTGTTTTTAACTTATCATTATAAAGTATAAGTTGGTTACACAATGTAATGGTTATAGAATAATGAAACCACCAGAGATTCGATTGGTTCCCAAGAAGCCTCATTTTCACTTTGCAAGTCTGTCTGCCACCTGGTTCGATCTCCCACGCAAATGAAGATTTACAGCACAAAGGAAGTGCATCAACCACTCTGCAACCAAAACAGAAACAGGATGGTGCTATTGTATCACTGTAAGTTATGTGCAGTTACTATCCCTTGTCATGAAAGTGGTGGATGGTGGAACAACCAAACTAACAGTGTATAACAAAATGCAGTGAGTCCTGTGTTGCTGGTAGTTGCTAGGCTCTGAGAAAAACAGAAGGCAATCCGGTTTTTCTTTGCGACAGTGACGCCAACAATAATACCACTTGGAAATGCTAAAGGGCGGAGTTGAAAAGTTGTCTGTTTCCACTTTAGTGAACGTCTCATTATACAGGGAAATTTATTCAGACCTTTCTACATTATGGAATACCTCATAATGACAAAGTTAAAACACACTTTTTTGGGGCAATTTTTGCAAATGTAAAAGGGTGCCTTGAGGTTTCTGTAAATTCACTCATTAGAACATAATTTATGGGTGCACAGACTAATCCAGTCCCATCAGTCAGTATATGGCAGAAAGCCAGTGTGGCCAGTAGAGAAAGCACTGTGGTGAATATTCTATAAAACAACAGATATCTATGATCTATGATTGATTGAGTTCCACAGTGAGTGAATGATTCTCATATAATGAAACAAAATCATAACAAAAACATGTGAAACTCTGTTAACCTGAGATAAACCATTACTATTACTACTGAAATATTAACTATAATTATTATTTTTGACATCTAAACTAATCAGCTACAGTAACTGAGAAAAATATGTAAATTTACATTACAATTACTAATCAAACGGTCGGTGATTATAAAGGAGTTACATCACAATATAGTCCTTTCAGTAGGACATGCTCTTGGATTAACCAATCACAGCCCTCTTATATCATCAGTGTGCTGCTCCTGTGCTTCTTTCAATATTTCTTTGTGTTTCTTCAGAGCTAAGCTAGTTTTCTAAATTGAAGTTATACAATTGAACAAAAACTTTGTAGAGTTAACTGCTGATAGGCTATGCTAACAATTAAGCTTGCCAATATGGTATAATGTTAGTGAGTTAGCTTGCAAAGTAGGTTGGCTATGCTAATGAGTAAACATCCCAATAGACGAGAATATTAGCGAGCTAGCTTGCTAACTAGGTAGGCTATGCTAACTAGTACACTTGCCAATAGGCTATAATATTGTTCACTAATAAAGAGTGAGGTTAAGAGCATTTTACAGTTACAAATTCACAAAACATGTTTTCCCTCCTTTTTTTCGTGTCAATCAAGAATAGATTTGTTGTCGTCATGCTGATTTGTGATCATTTGCTCTTGTCAATATCAACATAGCAGTGATGGTCATCAGCGATCCTTTCAGGATCGTCATGACAGTGATGGTCATGATCAACATTAACAAATTATCCAGGATCAACATGTTGATGATGGTCCTGCATAAATATAAACATTTATCCAGAGTCAACATGGGGATGATTTTCCATGTCTCCATCGCAGGTTTTTGCAACTGAAAAATGACATTATCCTTATTCTTAATGTTAGTCAACGATATCTCAACCTATTGGAAAGCTTATTTGTTAGCACTACCTACCTAGTTAGCAAACTAATTCGCTAACCCTGCAGTAGCTTATAAGGTTTTGGTTCAGTGTCACGGAGGATTTTGTTAAATTGTACTAACTTCAATTTGGAATACTAGACACATGATGTCAGAGGGCTGTGATTGATTGTTGGTCCTGAAACATGTTTGGGATGTTGATCCAGGAGCATGTCCTACGTGCAAAAGTTTATACGTAAAATAAAACATTCATCCTGTTGCTTTGCATCTTTTTGCCATGCAGGAATGCCTTCTTTTGGCACAGACTATTTCTGGCATTTTTCAGGTTTATTGCCCGGTTTAAAATACTTGTTAGAAAAGTAAAGTATATTAGGCCTACTTATTACATTTTTCACAGGGGAAATTAATCTGTAACAAAGGCCTAAAGTAACCTTCCAAACACTGCTCACACACTCAACATCATGCTGAAATTGCTCCGCACTTAGTTTTGTTTGGTTCTGTTTGTTTTCTGACAGGAACTGCCTGGTGGGCGAGAATCTGCTGGTAAAGATCGGAGACTTTGGCATGTCCAGAGACGTCTACAGCACTGACTACTACAGGGTAGGTGTATGTGTCGATATCTTTTCTGGCCCTTCTTTTAGCCTGCCTCTTCCCTGCTGCATGGGTCCCTCTCTGCTCCTCCCCTGCATGGGCATGACTGACGGACTCTGGCGGAGTTACAGTAAGAAGCTTGCTGTGTAGTGCAGTGAAATTAATAAGCTGTACCCAACTGTATAATGTGAGGGAAGGGAGGATATGTAGCATACTTTGTTAGGACATACTGTGTGAAAAATAATTGTTTGGATAATTACTGCAGCATTTGCTGCCACTGAGGGCTGATATACACCAGCTGTAAGTCTTTTTGTTCCGATATAATTTATTCACTAGTTCTTTATTAGGCAGGTGTTCATTTTAAATTTGGGAGTCTGCTGTTCACCAGAGGCCTGCCAACTAAATAGCTGCATGACGAGAGCATATTTCAGTACATCTCTCCAATGAAAACTATTTATTACAATTAAAAAGACAGAAAGAAAACATCAGAAACTCCCCAAAAGACACCTGTGATGTTTTTTGAACAACCCATCAATGACAAGGTAATGATATTCAGTTCAATCAATTCAATTCAATAGAACTTTACTTATCCCAAAGGAAATTCTTGTGCCAGAGAATGCTTCAAAGTACAGTAACCACAACCAGTACTAACCAGACAACCATTGGGTTCCAGTGGGCTCAGTTTTAGAACAAAAGAGTATTAAATATCTAAAAAAAATATATAAATATACAAGATAGAAGTGTTTTCAAGGAGCAGAAGGAAAAACCAGTGCCTCATAGAGAAACAATAGGAGTACGACAAGAGTTACGAAAAATGAGCTAAAATGGTGGAAAAAAACAGACTGTTCCTGATAATCGATGTTATATTGAATAATATAATAATGAGAAGAAGTATTGCACGTGACTGAAAAAATGATATTGCACTACACTGACAAGTCAACATGATATTGAAAAATAATATTGCACACGATATTGTTGCTGTTATTTCAGCACACATTTTATATGAACTGCAAATGAACTCTAGGATATAACAAAGGATTATATTTTCACTGACAGTACCTCTGTGATGTGTGTATCCTTTTTCCTTTCAGATGAAATAATACTTTTAAACCTGGAGGCAGTTTTAAGACACAAATTAAATCTGCTGTTTGTTGTTGTGACACTCCAGAATCTGTTATATCTCCTTTGAGAAAATGTATAAAACATCTCAAATTTCTAAAATGTCATATCATGAAACAAACATGGGAGTATTTACAAACGGCACATTGTCTGGTGAGTTGGATTTAAACATAAAAACATATTTTTTGTTACACTTGTGTTGATCAAACTGAACCATGGCATTATAAGACCAATATTTTGAGCTTGATATAATGTGCATCTATGGATACAATACAGTATAATGCAGACTATAGGCTCACACAAAACATGCATACAGATCTGTTCACACTGCAGGTCAGCAGGATATAAAACACACACATTTCAGGGGTGGTGTAAAAGGACTACTCTGCAAAAGGGACTTGGAGAAATTTAGCTGCCATTATTAAAACAAAAACTTACGTGGGTGCACATTTTGTGTATGAGTGTGTGCATGTGTGTGTTGCAGGGGCGTTTAGCAGCTTCTCTGTGAGTGTCAAGATAACTCAGGGGTACAAGAGACAGCTGGGAAATGTGTGCTCTCCCCCCTTGTATACAGCAATCTGTCACCTTTCCAAAAGGCCCAAATCTAATAAATCGTACTGATTGATTGATAGTGACTGTCCATTTTTCCTGCCCTTACTCCCGTCTACTGTGACAGAGTGACATGAGTGACAGTGACAGAGAAGTCGGAGGAGGGAGAATGAGAGAAAGAGTATAACCTTAACAATAACATTCAGAGAGGTAACTGTGACCTGCAGGTCATTTGATGGATGCATTAGTCAGTAATGGCATTTGTTGATGCATTTTATTTTTGATTCTAAAGCATGTTTTATTTGTTGCCATAATTAGTATAAAAATGCCCAGTGTAGTTAAGAAAAAGCAATTTTTTTTTTTTTATTTTGTTCGGAAAGCAGATTTTAGGTTGTAGCTTGCATATAGATTCATCTTTTTTTCTTTACTACATCCAACACAATTACGAGTGTATTTAAATTATAGTTCAATAGAAAATATGATGCATACACATGAAAATGGATTACAAATACTTCAGTCAGGACAGATGATGATTAATGTGAATAGTCGTTGGCATTTGAACCACTTCGTGATGTCATATATTTCAAGAGTAGCGGTGGTGATAGTTATAAAATGAAGAGTGTGCTGAGGATCTGGATGTGATGAGGAGTGGGCTTTTGATGAGCTCGACCTGGGCGCTGGATATGATGGCTGGAGGTGATTGGAGTGGAGGATGGTGCGACGATTCTGCCTAAAATGACAGCTGACAGCAGCAGGGAGGAGAACAGATTCAAAGATTGACAACAGTGACATCACTCGCTGATAGTGACTGTTGCAAAATTTTATTGGTTTAACAGTTTAACTGGAAGAGCAAGCACTCATAATCAGTTGATTGGAAGGGAGATGAGACAGAGAGGAACTGTAAGTGGATGAAGCATAAAAATAGTCTTCCTGAATCACCTTACACTAAGCTTCAGTAGAAAATTCCAGGTATATGTATCCCTATTTCTTATAATGAGTAAGAGGCAGCACAGTGGTGCAGTGGTTAGCATTGTTGCCTCACAGCAAGAGGGTTCCTTCGAACTTGGGGTGGGGGAGCCCTGCTGTGTGGAGTTTGCATGTTCTCCCCGTGTGAGTATGGGTTTTCTCTGGGTACTCCAGCTACCTCCCACAGTCCAAAGACATGCATGTCTAAGTTGCCATAGGTGTGAATGTGAGCATGAATGGTTGCCTATCTCTATGTGTCAGCCCTGTGATAGTCTGGCGGCCTGTCCAGGGTGTACCCTGCCTCTCGGCCAATGTCAGCTGGGACCCCCAATAGGATAAAAGGTTATGGAAAATGAATGAATGAGCTCAGTCGCAAAGAGAAAATGTTGGCATTGTACATTTCTGCAGACCATGGATATGTTACATTTGTATGTCTCATATGTATCATATCAATGTTTCTAAAGTGATGAAGCTCAGACTGCATGTATATGGGCTGTCATCTGGAGGTGGAGGGGATGCTGGTTGGCGTGATACCTAAGCGAGACGGCTGCCAAGCTGCAGACCACTGCTTGAGACCACAAAACACGAAACAATAAAACCAGCTGCTTTTACTACGGTATTCCCAGCTGTGATTGTGCCACCAAAAAGTGGTATTATAAGCCAAAACATGATCGTTTCCTGGCCATAACCAAATGGTTTTTGTGTCAATACATAACCACATGTTAACCACAGCAGTGTTGAAACATTAACCATAATGTACAAATGTATCATATCCGTGGTTTGCAGAAACGTACAAAGCAAACGTTTATTCTGGGTCGCACAGCTCAACTACAATGTTGAAAAGGTCAAAATTACAAGACCCACATCCACAATCAATCTGTATTCTAAGCACAAGGAAAATTGACTTTTCATTAGTCTCCTTCTGAACACCGTCGAGATTAAATTCGAAATAACTAGTTGTGTGTGGCATCAAATTAAAGATGTAAAAAAAAAAAAAAGATTAAGGTCTCTCCTGTGTGGCTTTCTTTTGTACTATCTCTGTGTGACGACACACAGCAACCACCCCCACCCCCTGCCTCCTCCTCCTCCTTCCTTTCACCCCTCCTCAATAAAGCTAAGCGCCGAGGCTGTAGTCATGGCAACGTGTGAAGGCAGTGGCGGTGAGCCTCGGAGTTGTATCCAACGTTTCTCAGGAAGAAAAGTAATCAGAGAACTTCTGTTTAGTATGCCGAGGCAGTACCAGAGAAAGAGAGGGGGAGAAGGAGAGGGATGGAAGTGTGGGAGATGGAAGCGGGAGGGAGGGTGGCAAAGAGATGAAAGGAGAGAAAGAGCTGAAGAAAAAAAAGAGAGAGAGGGGAGAGGGGAGAGAGGAAAAAGGGTGGGAGGCCAGGGAGGGAGAAAACAAGACATAAATAAATACACAAAGGCAGAAAAGGCAGTAATAGAGCTATAAAGCAACATACACATGCTGAGGTGGGAGAGGAGAGGAGAGGTCTGCGGGCAAAGCATCCTGTATACAGAGTACAGGATATTCAATAACAACATATACTGCAGCTTTAGACATCCACAGAACAGGATATCAGAGACGGGGAAACAGCGAGAAATGTCAGAAAAGGACAGAAAGGTAGACAGACAGGGGGAAACAGCAAAGCAGAAGAGAGGTACAGCATCGTGGGAGGTAAAACACAGTGATCCAGCCATATTTCAGCATCCAGGAAAGACAGAGAGGTGTGTGTGTGTGTGTGTGTGTGTGTGTGTGTGCGTGTGATGTTGGGGTGGGTAGTGTAGAGACCCAGTCATGGTCTTGCGTCAGACAGGAGCAAAGATGAGTCATAGAGGAATTGGAGCCCCCCCCCAGTGCTGGTGTGTGTGCATGTGTGTGCATGTGTGTGCATGTGTGCGTGTGTGTGTGGTGTGTGTGTAGGGAAATAGAAGCAGAGGCGTTGGACTGAAGGGGCTGTGGTGACGTCATTGAATCCCCCGTTACACAATGAACCTGACACGCGCTTTAGAAGACAGACAGGATGCCTCGATTCAAACCTTGAGCCTCTCCATGCAGCCTCTGTGTGTGCATGTGTGTGTGTGTGTGTGAGAGAGAGAGGACGGATTCTTCGCAGCAGGAGCTGGGGAGGAATTCATTCCCTTTCTCCCCTAAACTGATTTCATGCCCAAATGTGTAGGATGAAAGAAAATTAAATGTCTGCTTGGGTTTTAACGTTGGAGGCTGACTGTTTTACGCTGCTGACACAGACTGTAGAAAAACACTGGCAACAAAGCCGAGCTAAACAATCGCTGCAGAGTAATTTGGCTGGTGTTTTTTTTTTTTGTTTTTTTTTACTACCCGTCTCTGGGTCCCGACCAGCACAGACAAACAGCTTCTTAATGGAGCACCTGGAGGAGCCATAGTGGCAGCAGTTATCTGTGCAGGAGTGAGCGTGCATGTGCACAGACAAAACACCGCTGCCTCTATGTCTAAAATACAGACCAACATAAATATGATAGTGTCGACGCATTAAAATCTATCAGATGGAGGATAAATGCAAAACCAGAAACCACATATCAAAGTCACATAATGACACACATAAACCTACCAAAAATGTCTATAAAATTTGACAGGAAAGTGTAACGCTTGAGAGATTTTCTGGCCACCCAAGTTAGAAATTCAGTCAGGAAAACTACATGCTCATTTAAAGCAGTAAAGTCGAGGTAGTTAAGGTAACAATAACATTTCCTTATCAATCAATATCAATAACATTATCACCTACTATCACTTGCATCCAGCATACTGTGAATAAAAAATTTAAACTGTTACACCCCCCTTAGTGACTCTTAAACCTCAGAAAACAGACATTTTGAAAACAGAACATGATTAAAAACAAATAATTGAAGCAAACCACAGAATTGAGTCCAGCAGCTACTGTAAGACTTCATATTGCTTTAACTTGACAGTTAAAGGGCAACTTTGGTATTTTTCAGCCTGGATCCTATTTTTCCACGTTTTTATGTTTGACAAATGGGAATAACAATTTTTAAATTGGTCCAGTATTGAGCTTGAGTTCTGCAGCTGGCAGCTGTGAGACAGGCTGCAATGTACCGTGAATGTCCAATTGTGCACCGTCAATGTACGTCCACTAAAAGTACTTGTTTTTGTCATTGACAGGATCAGATTGTTATTATAAGTGTCTGGCAAAATAATGAAAAAGAATCTCTACAAAGACAGACCTTCTGGTGAAAGAGTTAGATCTTTTTTATTCAACTCGAGGCAGCCCTGAGATTGCAAACCAAACGCACCAGACTCCATTTAAATAAGTAATAATTTTATTATTATTTAACACACTTCATTTAAAGTCCACATAGACAAAATGTAACTAACAAAAGCTGTCTTTGGTAGTCTGACCACTATTCCAACAATTACCAACTCAGGTTTGATTGACATAAACCCTTAATTCACCCAGTTAGATGTGAAAATATGCTGGCTCTATACATGCTAAAATTATTGTTTATTTTAATGGAGTCTGGTTTGAATGGAGCCCCTTACTTCAGGGCTGTTTCTGGTTAAACAAAAAGGATCTTACTCTTTAACAAAAAGGTCAGTCTCTGTAGGGATCCTTTTTACAATGTTGTCAGACACTTACAGTATGAGTCTGTCATCGGCAAAAACAAGCACTTTAAGTGGACGTAAACTGACGGTGCAAACATGCCTCAGGTGGTTATATTGCAGCCTGTTTTAACGGCTGCCTGATGCAGCACTGTCTCTCAAAACTGGACCAGTTTGCTCCAATTTGTCAGTCAGACACAAAAACCTTTTTTTTCTGGACTTCATTCATTCATTCAGTCTTTTGACATGAGCTGCAGCAGCACTAAAATAAACAACAGCTTGTTGTGTAAACCCATACGTCAACCATTTTCCTGTATCTGGGCCTGGCCAGGAGAACAAGCTCTTTTCTCCAGGGAAAAAAAACAAAACACACACACACACACACGCACGCACACACACACACACACACACACGCACACACACAGCAGCAGCATTCTTGAAAAGAGTTTTTGTTTCCATGGCAACACAGAGGGCAATTAAGGTAGGGTTCCTGTGTAACAATGAGTGGGCGGAGTTAGTCACATAAGCCCCTCCTACACCACATCCCATCCCATAATGCTTTCTTTTTTAAACTGGTCCAGTTGCCATGGATACCGCAGCCTCCAGGAGGTCACTACAGAGAGCCCACAGCCCTCCTCTGCTTTATTTATCCGCCTTTTTTGAGGCTTTCCTGGAACACTCAGGCAGCGGTCTCTTGCTGAAATGATGCATATTTATAAGACAGAGAGGGAGAGAGACAGACAGGCGGGCTTAGGGACGGTGAGGGAAGGTGAGAACGAGGCAGAGAGAGGGAAAGAGAAAGAGAGAGGGAGGGCGACAGCAAAGGAGACAAAGACTGACAACGAGGCTACTGACAGCAAAGAGAAAACAGAGAAAGAGCTGATGACAGAGAGAGATGCACTGTCTCCACTTCAGTGAGAATCTATGAAAGAGTTCGGTCTTCAGACTGCTCCACCGTAAACATGATGTTCTTTATATTTGATGGCAACGACAAGAAGATTTAATCTGAGGCTTTCCCTTCCTGCTCCTTCATTTGTTTTCTTTCCTCCGTTTTCTCTTTCAATTCAACCTTCTTAGAGCCTTTTTGAAAAGACTGCCCTTCTCACACACACACACACACACACACACACACACACAGAGTTAAGAAACATAAAAGAAATGTAGCCCTGCGGTTCAAGAGCCCAATATTAATATTTCAGAGCATCAGGGGAAATGATCAGCCATGCATAAATCAAAAAGACTAATGTATGTGAGAAGGTTCAGACCCATCAGTGAATAAATAATGTTAGGAAACTATCTATAGAACTGAATAAACAAGGGCTGTTTCCAAAATCACTTCCATTATTATTAATCTGTCAATCACTATCTATTTACTATGTAGTGCACTTAATTTTCTGTCAGTCACTCCCTGAGTGTAACATGTATGCACTGTACGATGACCTCAAAAATCCTCACGATGAAACAAAAAATGTGATGTCTGTGGCTTTTGGCTAACAATCCCACAATGCAACAGAGTCTGGCACTCGAACTACACCCATTAGTGATGAAGCAAAAATGATGGTGATTAGTGAATGTCCAAACTCTCAGTTTATGACAGCTTTTGGTAAATCCATCACTTAGTTTGTGAAGTCCTTCCTAAATTCTGATTTATTAAGTCAGGTTGCACCATGAACACTTACTAAATAGCAATATAGCAATTCCTCTCAATCATCATACTAGAAGTGTGTGGCGCTGTATTTTTCTGCAGAGACTCTGCCTGTATTTTCTTTTGTGTTCAGGATGTTTATAGACGTGTACCCCCACGGCAGGCAGGAGAGGTCGGGGCTTTGTGAAAACAAAGTGACCACGTACCAGACCATTAGCAGCAGGTGTTCAAGAGACAGCACTGAAAGAAACACAAATATAGCTATACGAAACACTAAATGAAAGTGAATCTGGATACTTTATAACTTTATACTTTACTTTATAAATCCCTGAGGGGAAATTCAATTCTTTTCACTCTGTTGTCATGCACACACAGGCCCGAAATACACACACATATGCACAAGCAGGACCTATACATGCATTAAATGGAGAGATGTCAGAGTGAGGGGGCTGCCCACGGACACTGCCGCCCCGAGCAGTTGGGGTTCGGTGCCTTGCTCAAGGGCACCTCAGCAGTGCCCAGGAGTTGAACTGGCACCTCTCCAGCTACCAATACACACTCCATATTTGGCCCAGATGGGGACTTGAACTGGCGATCCTCTGGCTCCCAATCCAAGTCCCTATCGACTGAGCTTTCAGTGTCAAAGACTTTGGTAATGTGAAAATCTGTTGCCAGGAAACATCCAACAAGTCGCTCACTTAGGCTGTTTGTTCCTGCCCTCTAATATGATCCATGGGAGCAGTTCTTAAACTCTTGTGGATAGTTATAGTTGCACAAAAACTACTTTTGTTAAGTTTAGAAAAAGGAAAGTCCATGACCTAATGTTGATATGTGACGATGTCAGAGTGAGAATGTGTTGGATGAAACGCAAACAATGGTCTCCTGGGTGAAAGTCCTGTGATTTTGACCCACCCATCCACCCAGATTTTCCGCCCATGCAGACATTCTCACAATGTATACTACGTCACCTGACGTCCTCCTTTGCTCCTGTCATAATCACTGTGTCCACTAGAAGTCACGCCGAACAATAAACAGGAATATGGGTTGTAATAAACTGCTTGTACAGCGTGGTTGTATTTTTGAGGAGAACAGTCTTGAAACATCTGTTGTGCCAGCCAAGCAGAAGCAATTAACTACAGAGAGTGTGAACATAACTGCTGCAACACAACTTGCAAAACAAGTTGTATTAAATCAAACTGCTAACGAAGGCTTATGTATGACTTTCTTCTTCCTACATGCATAGATGGAGAAATGTTTCAGAGTTAGTAGTATTGTACACTTTACAGTAGTATGGGAGTGCAACACATTTTAATTTGTACTGAATGAATCGCTGATGGAACTAGATCTATATGTATCTGTACAGTGAGTAAGGGAGTATCCAAAGATGAAAATGTGCATGTTGTAGTATAATTATTGTTTTATAGTGTGTTTTGGTGTCTACAGTGTAGTGTGTAAACCATTTGTTGTCTTTATTTATTGCATTCTGCATCATTATTCTAACACTGTGACCCTTGTGCCACACTGCGTTGGCAAAACTGTATTTCATTATGACCTGCCTATAAAGCACATTGACTTTGACAGAGCCACAGACAGAGATGCAAATAAGAAAGGAACAAACCAGCAGTGAGACACGGCACTACAGGGAGAAAAGCGAGAGCCTGGTGATGAAGAGTTAGAGCTGCAGAGATGGAGGCAGATATGTTTCCCCAGACGTACCCGTGAACCTGATGGCTATCTATGTGACCGTACACATTTTATTACTCCATTAAATAACCCACTGACTAACAAAGAAACAGGCCGACTGTGGGTACCGAGCCATTAATAACAGGCATAAACCTCCGAAAATGGATTGTGCTATCTGTGCGGAGCAATGGAGTGCAGATGGGTCGGTAGATTCATGTTCGGAGGAGAAGTAAGGGGAGAGGGGAGGCACGTAAATGGAGTTACAGTGTTTGGTTTAATTCACTTTCACTTAAAACAGGCTATGGGTTAAAAGTTCAACCACTGGCATATCCAACAGTTTTCACGCTCCAACCTCAGCCCAGTAGATTAACCTGGTTTAGGCTTACAGTCACAGTCTGTGAGAGCCTCAACTGAAATGAACTGTCATGTTTATGGAAAGTAAAAACAGCAAATGAATTCAACAATCAAACAGGCTCCACAGGCTCAGTTCAGATTAAAGCTTAATGAAATGACCAAATGTCTCTCAGAGCGCCTGTCTCTGAGTTCCTGTGTGGGATTAGCTGCTGATTTATTCTTTCTGACAATCGCTGGAACTCACTCTGTTTGATGCTACAACTTGAAGGGAAACCTAAGTAGTTTTCAGCCTGGATCCTATCTTCTCATGTTTTTGTGTCTAAGTGGCAAATAGGAGGAACAATGCTTGGAACTGGTCGAGTATTGAAAAAAGATCACTGCAGCCGCACTGGCGAAAATCGGTACAATGTAATCCCCATGGGCAATTGTGCACCGTCAATTTGAGTCCACTAAAAGGTCTGGTTTTTGCCGCCAACAGGCTCAGAGAGTTATAAGTGTCTGACAATATTCCGGAAAGGACCCTAAGGAGAAATTAAATGTTTTTCTTGACCTTTTTACCTCATTTTGAAATCTTGGGAGAGGTAACTTGTTGCAGAAAGACAACAGTGGAAACAATAGTGAGAGCTGGAGAGAGGAGTGCCAGGAGGAGTTCAGAGTACAGAAAGTATAGATAAGTGTTATCTATGTTAGTGTTAAGATTTTTAATGTCATGGCTGAATATTTAACTTATGTTTACAATGTAGAAAAGTCCCTGAGATTTCAGATCAAGACTTCTCCTTAAGCAAGACTTGGTTACACACACACTAAGAAAAAAGGAGCTGAATCCACGGTCGCTGCAGCAAGGACAAGGCCTTTGGTCCACTTAGTGTTTCCACCATAAACAGACCGTTCAGCACTCACTGTATTTCCTCCTTTATCAGTCTGCACTTCGTTTATCATCCATAGAACGAGGTTGCATGCAGACATTTTCAAAACAAAACAGGACAGGCTACAGTGAGAGTCTCTCTCCATGGGATACTTAAAAATAGCAGGTTTGCGCATTTAATCCTTCTGAGGCAAGCTCAGGGGTTCAGTGTATGTCATTCAAGATAGACAATAAAAAGTAAAGTAATGATCAGAGTTATCACATTGAAATTTAAGCTGTGCTGATGGATTCACACCATCAACTTTGACTTTACTTTGAGTAACATTACAAGTTAACGTTCCACCTTAAAAGTTGCCGGCAGTCGGCCCAGTGAATTTACTAATATATGTAAAACTCTCCACAGTATGAACAGTGGTTACATGAGCCTCTAAACCAGCCACAACTCAGCCCTGAGCAGAGTGACCGTCAGCTATTGACCAATCAACAGACTGCAGTGTTCACAGCTCCAACTTTTAGTACCAGATCTGTGTGCTAGGTACCCCAACAGAGGGGGGACCAAACATGGGGACGGTACGGAACAGTTCCATTGGTACCATCCACAACGTTTCACAGTGGAAACTGAAAAAAGTGTACCAAACTATACTGAACCACACCGTACTGTACTGTTCAGTAGAATGGATGACTGCTGACTGTATACTGACTCTCACAAACTGGCTGACACATTTTATAGCATACAACTGTTTACCTAATCCTGCAACTACTTTTTTTTTTTAAACACTCAGCTGATCACGGTTAATTTATTTTTCACATTTATCTCTAAGTGTGATCAGTGGCTAAATTATTAATGCATTTCTTGTGAACTCAAAGGCATCTCTGTTTTAAGGATATACAAAGCAGTGCTTTCTCACCAGCATACCCTTCAGTTAAATCAAATTATACACTGATCAGGAGTGAGGTGTGCTACAGTCACGGAGATGATGCAATCTACTCTGCCATACCATCAAACCTCGCACACTGCATTGTTCAGTTGCCTCAGGCAGCAGTTTTTAGGAGTGAAATGATTACTGCGCTACTTTAAAATATATTGAAATTCCCGAGTGAAGCTTGTGAAAAATTTGAAAAGCTGCGTGACCATGAATTCCAAATGCTCAATGTTGCAGAATAGACTAAAATAAAATAGAGGAGAACTCAATTATAGAGCGTACATGTCAGAGGATGGGATGATAGCAAAGATGCTTAACTGCTTTATAAATCATTCTTTTTTACATCCACTGTACACTATACTGACTTTATACTCTCTCTTTGTTTCTGTGCGTGTGTGTGTTGTGTTCAAAGGTCGGAGGTCACACCATGCTGCCGATCCGTTGGATGCCCCCTGAAAGCATCATGTACAGAAAGTTCACCACAGAGAGCGATGTTTGGAGTCTGGGAGTTGTTCTCTGGGAGATCTTCACATATGGAAAACAGCCGTGGTATCAGCTCTCCAATAATGAGGTACGGTATAAAGTCACTTATCTGTGTAATGTGTAATCTGAACAAAAAGAAGTCAAAGTACAAAGCAACATAACTTTATGTAAATGTTACCACGGAGGCACCTTCATCTTAATAAGTGATGGCAGACAAGATGTTGCAGCCCCGAGATATGAGAGAACAGCCCTTCAGTTAAAAATAAGACTAAATATTTGATCAGTTTTGTGTGCAAGTTTCTCACAGGTATACGTTGTGTGAATCTTTTGGCCCGAGTTATCTCATTATATAAAGTTAAAGCAAATCATTGTTTCATTGTGCCTTGAATAAATTGTGAAGTGCGACACAGAGCTGGGGAGCTTAGAGCAAGTTACTGCACTGAAAGCTGTTTTTGGGCTGTTTGGCTGGTTTAACTCTGCTCACTATTCACAGTGTAGGTAAAGGGAAGGTGCTGTCATCAGGTGTCATTGTCAGGCTTGTACAGGGGCTGATGTGCCTTGACATTTGAGTGGAATGGAAATTTTAAAAACCTCCAATAAAGTCTCCAATATGCCTTTTGGCCAATTCCAAACACTGCCTTACTATTTTCTTAAAGCAATGGCTTTTTCCTCGCCACTCCTCCATAAAGCCCAGCTCTGTAGAGTGTACTGTGGCTTATAGTGGTCCTATGAACAGATACTCCAATCTCCACCGTAGAGCTACCCAGCCCCTTAAGGGTTATCATTAGCCTCTTGGTTGCTTCTCTGATTAATGCCCTCCTTGCTCAGTCTGTCACTTTTGGTGGGCTGCCCTCTCTTGGCAGGTCTCTTGTAGTGGCATAATCTTTCCATTGTGATTCAATGGTACTCTATGGGATGTTCAAAGTTTGGGATGTTTTTTTATAACCCAACCTTGATCTGTACTCGTCCACAACTTTGTCTCTGACCTATCTGGAGATCTCCTTGGTCTTCATAGTGTTGCTTGCTTAGTGGTGTTGCACTGCTGTTGACTATCAGAACAGGTGTATATATACTGAGATCATGTAGCACTCAGATTGGGATGACTCAGACACTCAGACTCGGATGGGGCTTCATAGCAAAGGGAGTGAATACATATGTATGCACCACTTTTCAGCTCTGTATTCTTTAGCATTATTGAAAACTTCCATAAAATTCAGTTTAATTTGGAGAATTTTGTGCAGGTCCTTTACATGAAATCAAATTTAAAATCCACTTAAATTCCAGATTGTAAGACAACAAAATAGAAGGAATACAAAGGGGGCGAATACTTCCGCAAGGCACTGTATAGGTGAGAGAACGCCCTGCCTGTGGATTAGTAGACACAGACTCATGCTAAGCAACCAAACATTTCTTAAACCAACAGAGCCTTTAAATTCTAAGTTACCAAATGTGTCAGGCTGAACGTTGGGGTAGAAATGATGCACAGTATATCTAGACTTTTTTCATGGATACTCAGCTCAATCAGTGTAAATATTGTATAGCTTCAATGAAGAGATGGAACAAGCTGATTAAGAATACACGTGATCCTGTCAGACAACGTGGAATAAGGAAAAGACTACAAAAAAGGTAAAATATAAAGCGGGTTAATCTTCTGTCGATTGACTAAACAACCAGCTAATAATTTCAGCTCTGTTAAACACACCCGCTCAAATTACAATTAGCTGTTTCTTCTAAATGACTTCTACATGCAAGGTCTTGACCCAGTTTCCGGAAAACAAAGCTGAACCAGAGCCCTTCAACCCTTCACCTTAACCTTAACCTCAACCTCAACCTCATGCCCTCAACTCTGGTTACAGCTTTCTAACCAAGTCAGCAGTCCATGTTCTCCTGATTCACTCTGGTTACACCCAAAATTAACCTCTAGCCCCTTCCACTATCTTCTTTTCCCATTTACATCTATTAAATCTGTCTCGATTCACAGTTCACTCACCTCCTGACCCAAATCTGACGCTCGGATATCTTTTACACAGGATATGGAGTTTTGTTCCAAAATGACATATTCATTATTTATCTGCTCTCACAAACTGATAGCAATCGCAGAATGAGGAGGAGCAGGTGTATGCTTGATTGAGCAAAATGATGATTACAAACTGGATTCATAATAATTTAGAGATCTTGAATGATAATCTTCAGGTAATATGTTTTTCGAATGGATATATCGCAGTTTGGAAGACACAGCTGTTTTTTTGGAGCTTAATAGAAGCTATTAATTGGTATTCAATCCACGCACGCAGTGGGGTTTATTTAAAGGTTGAGGAAATTATAAAAAGCTTAATTATATAAGAGGCTAATAACAGCATAGATATTTTACAAACCACTGCCAGACGATGATATATACTCTTTGTACCAGAGAGCTCTCCTTTATACATGGCATTTGGGTTTCAAATAGTCTCCCCTGCTTGAGCCACAAATCCCCATCATCATCTGAAAGTAGATTTAAAGCCAAAATATATAATATATAAGTCATGAAGTGTGTTAAAACACTAGATTTCCTCTCACACTGCTATTGAGAAATTGGATTTGATTTGTCTGGTTGACTGGTCCCGTGTCGTCTAACTTCATCACCCCAGTAAATAATTTATTCACAGTGACATTTTCACTGTATGCTGCCGCAGTGAGGTGAAACTGCTTCACCAAGCAGATGCTCCATCATCTTCAACTTGCAGAAAGTTGCGACTTTCAGCTCCTGTTTTAGTTTAGTTTTTAAGCCTCCGTGACAGTGATAGCCGTGGCTGGAGGCTTTATGCTTTTGGGTTGTCCGTTAGATCCGTACATCCGTCTGTCACATTCACGTGAGCATGTAATTTCCTCAAAGTGTTCACTGGGATTTCAGGATGAACTGATCAGATTTTGGTGGTCAAAGGTCATGTTTTTTGGCCCTAACTCTGGAATTAATTCGCCAATTATCACAAAATTTCAAACAATTGTCTAACAAGGTAAAATGATGGTGGTTATGTCCAAACGGTCAAAGGTCAAGTTCACTGTGGCATCAAAACTTTTCTTGCCATTATTCAGCGTCGTAACTCAGGAACAGAAGGGACATTTGGTCAGATACTGAATTGGTGACACTAATCTTGTGCGCTCACCTCACCTCGTGCTGATTGTTTGCAGTATTCATATTTTAGACAGTAACATCCATTTTTGAAGCATTGTTAACCATCACGGCTACATTTGAGTCTGGACAGACATGAATGTGTAGTTACTGGTAAATTGTTATTTAATTGTCATTTAAAGTACTTTGTATGTTGTTTCATTTGTAAATTCATGTGCAATGTTTAAGTGAAGTCATTGTGTGTCCTTGGTTATGAACTATTTGGTTCCTACCTGCCCTTGATTTGTGATGACAGGTATGAGTGATACACAAGAGAGAGTGAGGGCCTTGTGCTGCACAGTGAAGACAAGTTGCTCTACTAAGTTAGGATGTTTTAGTACTGTGTTGCCATGTTTGTAAAAATCAAACAAAGAAGAAGAAACAAATGTTGCTTATTACCCACAACCCAGAGGAAGTGGGGAACACCAACAACCAAGAAAGTAGGGTTTTAAATGTGAACTGTAATTTGATTGGTTTGCAGAGGCATACAACCACGAGGCAGTAATACTGTTTTTGTTCTTTTGTTCTCTTGTTTGCTGAGATTAAACTTGACACCTGTCTCCTTCTTCCTCTGCAGGTGATAGAGTGTATAACCCAGGGCAGGGTGCTGCAGCGCCCCAGGACCTGTCCTAAAGAAGTGTACGACCTGATGCTGGGCTGCTGGCAGAGAGAGCCGCACATGAGACTCAACATCAAAGAAATCCACGGTCTGCTCCTCAATCTGGCCAAAGCCTCACCTGTATACCTGGATATACTGGGCTGAACACAGGAGGAGGACGGAGGATGCGTGTGTGCGTGTGTGTGTGTGTGTGTGTGTGTTTGAGTGGGGATGGTTACTGTATCTTAGTGTGTGTGTGTACACTTGCATGTATGTGTGCGTAAGTGTGTGTGGTAGGGTGGACCCGGTGACACCTGTGAATGAAACGAAGTGTGCGATGCTCGTGCAAGTGTGTGCGCGCGCAAGGTACCGCTGTACAGGATGTGAAGCTATTATCAAACTCTTAAAGGCAATCAAAAAATTCCTCAACTCATCCCCCAACCAAGTCTTTCCTCCCTGCCAATTTCCTCTCCTTTGTGCATCTTTACTCCTTCTCCCCCTTCCTTCCCGGAGAGACATTTACTAAGAGTAATTTAACTTTGGAGGGGATAAAAAAAGCTTCTCACTTCTTTTCAAATGCTTTAAACTGACTGGGGCTAAATTGATGAAAACCTGATTAACAGGACTTTAAATTTAGTGACTCATCCCTTCGCTGCCTGTCGGACAACAGGACTAGTTTGAAGATCCGGAAATTTTTCGAGGAGGCGCAGCACTGGGTGGATTTCCGGAAGCTTCGATTCCTTTTTGCGTGTAAATATGAGACTGTACGATGGTGAGACATTTCAGAGGAAATGACTCTGTGCGATGTCGAGCCATAGAGACACTGTGTTTTCCCCTCTCACCCTGTCTGTCTGTCTGTCTGTCTGTCCGTCTCTCAGAACTGTACACGAGTATTAATGTCAGCAAATCATCCAACATGGCCAGAAAATGACTACACAGTTGATGATTAACACGCTGGTATGCATACAGTAGGTCGACTGTACCAGAGAAATGACTAAGAAAAGAAAACACAATCTGGTTTCTGCGTGTCAGATCAAATTAGGAGGTTTTTGGTTGGCCAGTTTCACGGAAAATAATAAAATCACTAACAATACAGTGCCTAAGCTGAACAGCTGTGGTGAAAAAGGCTGAGGTATTCTAATATACTAGAAATAAATAAAAAAAGACTCACTTGATCTGGCACTGATCTACAATATCTCCACATGCAGCAGTCTGACATACATGATTATGAGGATATATGCACTCACATATGCATACTGTTTTCTGTCACACATTTACTTTGCTCAGGCCTGGACTGCACTGTCATACAGCACAGGGTAACATGATGACTACTTTTTTTTCTCCCCCCCCTCCCCCGAAGTGACAGATGCTTCACTTGAGATTTCAAGCTCTCGTGTCGGAGGTCAATTGATTCATTTGTCCGCAGCTGTCCCGACAATCGTGAGGTCTTGGTGTTGAGGGGGGGCGGGGGGCGTAAAGGTTGCTAAGGGAGGCTGGGTTTTGAGTGGTCAGATCACGGTCAGATGTGTGGGCGGCGGCGCTGTAGAAGGTGTGGTTCATTTGGTCAACCCATATTAAATCATCAAGGCTCTCAGCACTCAGACATCCTTGAAAACCACATCTGTGCTGGAGGGGATGCACATGAGAACACACGCGCACGCACACACTGTATACCTTATCCCGTCATCCGTCCATCTCCGCACACACACACACACACACACACACACACACACACACACACACACACAGGGAAGGACACTCAAAACGGGACAAGAAGGAAATTGAATTGTGCATGTTTTATTATTTGAGCGGTGCAGTGCTTTAGCCAGGCCCCGTCCACTGTAATGGTGTAATGTATATTTCATTACAGCCTAATGGGCTCCATTAGCACAGTCTCCTCACAGACATTCAAGACTTATTGTTTTATGGCTGAGAAGGAAGGATGGAGGGATGGAGAGGTGAAGGAGAAGAAAACAGAGGGAGAGAGAGAGGGGCCTGGAATGAGGAGCAGCGGAGGGGAGAAATAAGAGGAGAGGTAATAATGCATATTGGGAGAGAAATGGAGGGGAAGGGATAGAGTTCAGAATGGAAGCAATGGAGTAGAAAGGAGAAGACGATGGGAGGGAAAAGGTACGAATGGGTCGCGTAAAGAAAGACGGAGGAGAAAGAAAAGTAGAGGGAGAGAGTGGGTGTGTGGGTGTGGGGGGGGGGAGGAGCTGCGAATGTCCTCAGGGAGAAAGTGAGAGTGAGCATCCATCATGACTGTGGCCTGCAGATGTTCTGTAAAGCCACAACTTCAACTTCACGCTCCCATCGCATTCCTACGGCTGGCCTCAACCACACGCGCGTGCATTTTTACTGGCAACCCACCAACAGCTTACACTGAAAATGAACTCAATAATGCGCCACACATCCCCATTATTGAGAACCACTACAGTCACTTACAGCTCAGCTCGCGTATCTGGTCAAATGCTTACAGACTCTCTGTATATATAAACACACACACACACACACACACACACAACTGCTCACATTGCATGCAAGGAGACACATTTAATGTTTGTTTTTGCATTTTACTGGGGCATATTTTACTCTTTACGGACATAATAAATAGTCATAATCACCGCGGTTTCACTGACAGCCATTTGAATTCGCTGTAAAACATCAATCTGGAATTACATTTATTAACAACAGCACTTGATGGTATTGGTGTTTGTGAACTTGAAAATGTTGATTCGATTGATTTATAGTATTATTTATAAATTAAGAAGCATTTTGTACATTTCTTTCTATATCTAAGGTTGCCTTTTGCAACGACAAACTGAAACTGATCACTGGTTTAATTATGTTTTAGCTAATGTGTAAGATAATCTTGAGTGTATATGTATTTTTATGTCAGGCTCCCTCTTAGCAGCTACCTAGCCTGTCCTTATGTACAGCGTGCTCTACAGCAGGGATGGATGTTTCAGCGGTATGCCACATATGTAGATTTAGTTTGACATGTTGCTAAACTATTGTCACCTGTCAGCACGTGAGAGCGAGGGGTTAACGGCTGTTAGCAAGATGGGCTAACATTGTCTTCAGAAATCCATCCCTGCTGTACAGTCCAGTAGAGTTTGCACTGAGTGAGCACACTCAACACGATTAAAAAAAAAACAAACTTGCCACACAATAACTCTGTGCATTAACAGAGGGCAGGGTGTTTGAGGGCCTGTGTGAGACACAACAGTGCATACGAACGCCTCCGATGTCAAAAGAGTGGAGAACATCGACGCAACATCTCAGCTGGCTGCACTGTGTGTGAATTTACCCGCTGTGTTTCCTTTTTGTTTTTTTCTTTTTGTTTTTTTTTAATAATGAACTGTGTCAAGTCGGACAGCGGTGATGTTTTTGACAGTTATGGGAAGAGACTGTGAGAGGGATGTTTGTTACAATGAAGACTTGTCAGCACAACGCAGGAGCGTTCTGTGAAACTTTAACTCTGGCTGAAGATCGGCTGTCTTCGCATCGATGCCTCAGATCAAAGAAACTGGTCAAACAAAGAAAAAAAAAAGGAGGAAAAACAACTGCTGTATGAATGGACACCTCAGAAAAAAGGAGGGACTGACAATCACAGACTTCTCTCTTTCTCTCTCTTCTTCAAGTGACCTACTGTAACATAGACTACTCAACCAACTTTCCTCTTCTATGCTGCCTATACTGTACGTGATAGTCTTAAACTTTGGTCTCTAGAAGTGCTACTTTTTTTTTTTTTTCTCCTTTTTGTAAAATGAAATAACAGCGAGAGGAATGAACAAAAATAAATGTACAAATGTGAATAAGCTGCTGAAAGAACTAAGCGTTGCTAACTGCTGTGTCCGAGACTGTGTCAGTATCTAGATTGTACGATTTTTTTTGTCTTAGAAGCGGAGGGCAGAGAGATTGGGTAGCTACGTGGGACTCACAAATACATAAAATGACATACAGCAGCCCCCGGGGTGCAGAGGGTTTGCTCATTCTCCTGGCGGTGTGTGTGTGTGTGCGCGTGTGTGTGTGTTTAGAAGACTGATTGATGCCGTAGTGAGTCAGGAGGGATCCGTAGGCCAGTGTTCAGACTCCGGCCAAATCCTAGTTCAAATGCAATGAGATTCAAGGGAGGAATCTGGAATTGATTTGTTGTCGCTGTTCACCAATTCATGATAAATGACTTTACCCAGTCGTGTAGGACTGAGGTTGGTATTATGGCAGCTAAGATTTATGGAATCACTCAATTGCTTTATTTATGACTCAAAAAAAAAATCTGCCTTCTTCTCCACACAGCTTACTAAAGCCTGAGTTTCACAGAGGTATATCAGCAATATTAATGGATATTTTCTTTTGCCTCACTACAACATAAAAACGGTACTGAGTTTGGGCTAAACCATGTGACTCAGCAGCAAGCACATTCCTCATACAGATACACATCACAAATTTGACTGTGTTATGATCCATATCACATTTAACCCCCCCTCTCTCTCACACTCCTCTCACATCACAGTCTGAGCTAATAGAGCTGAAATATCACAAAGGTCATCTTTAAGATTACCTTTGTGCTCGGATGCTTCTGGAGCCCCAACGCCCCGACGAATGTAACACCACAAAAACTGCTTAACTGCTGCAAAAAAAATGAAACTGTGATTTGCTACATGCAGTATCTCTGTTTTTCAGTATTTTTTGGTCCTGTGCTATTTGTCTCTGTGTTTAGAGGGTTTTTCTGCCGCCACCGTGGTAGCAAAAAAAAAAAAAAAAAAAGGATATTTGAATGTTTTGTGGATGTTCGGATTGTTAGAGGCTAAAAATAGGACAGAGGACAAAACACTGTATTGTCGTTGTATGAAAGAGATGTTATTTCTATGCCTAACAATGCTCCTCGAAATGTAAGAAACATCTGTATCGCAAAGCACACAAGGTAATTAAAAACTGGAAATGTTCTGATTGGTGCAGCTAATGTCTGTGTTTGCACGGAGGCAAAGTTTGGATGCCACCCATTTGTGCTCTGCTGGTGCACACACACACACACACACACACACACACACACACACACACACACATAGAAACACACTCAACAGGGAACTTGTACAGTCATATGGTTGCGTGGTGGAAATGATCACAGTGAGTCATGCTGATGATGATGATATGATTTCTCTCTGAACGTGGACCAGTCTGTCGTGATACAATGTAATTAATAAAAAGTGTTATGTCACATCAGAGCTCCTGCAAGTGAATAGTTATGCGTGCTTATGACTGTGTGTGCGTGTCTGTGTTTGTGTGTGTGTGTTAGAGAGGGAGGGAGACACACCCAGCAAAACAGGCAGAGAAAAGAAAAGCAAAGGGCTTTGTAGGAAACAGAAGACGTACTCGGGCATGCTCAGGGCGCTGTGAGAAAAACAGAAAAATATGCTAAATTGAATTCAGTGATAGAGCTGGAGTGTTTGAGTGATGCCAAATCTCTCCCATTCTATTAATCCCAGTATAAACCCAGTGTCTTCTAAGAGAAAAGAAAAGAAAAAAACACTTGCTTGGTTTGCAGATTAGGAGCAGGCTGAGGGCTTTTGCAGAGAATTGTACGAGCAAATTGGACAGGAGAGTACGTCTAAATCCCTGATGCAATTAGGCAACAGCTGAATTAATATGTTCTTTTTACACAGAGCTGTGTCTACAATTTATCTTTTAATAATAAAAACGTCATTGCAAAGGAAATGAGAAATGCACAAGACGGCACAAAATTCACCTTGGTGTAAAGTGTGTGTGTGTGTGTGTGTTTCAGTGGGTGGATGAGGAGGAAGGGAAAGTACCTCGACTCAGCATACTGTGTGTGTGTGTGTGTGTGTGTGTGTGTGTGTGTGTGTGTGTGTGTGTGTGTGTGTGTGTGTGTGTGTGTGTGTGTGTGTGTGTTTGTACAGTATGAGTGCTAAGAAAGCAAGTGGTAGTAGTGCTCTCCTTGGTGTACAGTGGAGAATCCCTGCACTCAGCACTTCCTACCCCATAAATAACACTTTTAATCAACGGACACACACCAAGTAGTGAGGATCAGAGAGGCTGTAAAAGCCGATGTCTTGGGAACGCAACGCAGGAGAACACTAAGGGGCGTCTCGGACGTTCAGTCGCTAATATTGCACGACATGTAACCAAAATGTCCTGAGTTTTATTCCAGCTAAACATCTTTGTCAAACACCTCCCCTGCTTTCTGCCTGAAGACAGTATTAATACACGCTTGATCTCAATTAATACACGCTTAACCTCAATAACTGCGGTCTAAAATGGTTCTTCCTGAGGAAAAAGGTACTGTAGGCGAGACCAGAGGACGCCACAAGAGTATATGAGTAATTTCCTTAGGCAATTTTGATTAGTTAAAACTGATTTGCTTTAAGTAAGTATTTAACTAATTCTAATTTGGTCTTAGGCTGATCGTTCTGGCAGCGTGTAAATGCTGAGGTTTGGGATTCAGGGGCCTGAGCTTGGCTGTGTAAACAGCTTGACCCCCAGATCATTAAAGATCCCCTTTGGACATGTTTTTAGGGTTATTAAAGTGTTATGTACAGCTCTTTCACAAAAAAGTTCAATTAAAAAGTTCCTCCTTTACTTTGACAAAATAGAAATATTTTACAATGGTAAAAAAAAGAGAAAGACTAGCACGACAAAGTCCAGGGCTTATTTCTATTGTGGTCCTTGATATTCAGTCAGTCCTTTTAAATGGTAAATAGACCTGCATTTGTATAACGCCTCTCTAGTCATCCAACAACTCAAAGTGCTTTTTACACTACGAGTCACATTTACCCATTCACACACACACAAATTCATAGACTGGTGGCCGAGGCTACCATACAAGGTGCCACCTGCTACTCAGCTTTTAACACACTCACACACTGATGGAACAGCCATCAGGAACAATTTGGGGTTCAGTGTCTTGTCCAAGGATGTGCAGACTGGAGGAGCCGGGGATCAAACTGTCTGCGTCTCATTAGACCACAATTCTTCTGTACTGTAAACACTAATGTATCCTGATGCAGCCCCGTCTTGCCATTGAAGGTGTTGGATTCTGCTGACAGCGATATCTCCAGCTGAACCAACACAACTGCTAACATGGCCGGTGAGAGTTTGGATGTATTATCTGTGCGCGGGGCCCTTTGAACTTCTAGCAGAAGTAACGTAGTTTGTAGTCTGAACACAAGTAGTCTGCTGGAGATGCATGATAGACACCGATGTGTCTTAGCCATTCAATTGACCTGTCACTAGGCCCCGCCCCTTTGTGATGGGCCGACAAGCTGTCAGAGTAAGCATGGAGCCCACACTGTAACCAACTGAAGACATATTATCATATTTCTGGAGAAATGAAAGAGTGATTCCAGAGAGAAGCAGACAGAGGGGTCTGCAGTCTGTGTTTGAAGGATATATCCAGGATGTCAAACTGTGCAAGATCACAGTGTAAAAGTGAACCACCACATCACTGCTGATCGCCACACAAAACAATGAATATAAAGGGACACTTGGCTGATATTGAACCAGCTGTGTGGCATCACAGTGTGTGCAGATGAACGGTGTTTGGCTTCACCCCGTGCCGCTGCCAGCACCCGGACCTCCACCGCAGGACGTGCAGGTATCTCCAGGGGAAGTCAAATAATGTTCATCAGCAAAGTGTCCCTGCTTCCTTTCACTGGTTCCTGTACAGCAGGGTCAGTCTTTGTTTCACTGTTATAATCATTAAAAAGCAAAAGCAGCATGTGTATACATTCAGTAGGCTATATCTTCAGCAGCTAGCTAACCCTACACTTTTCAGGGTTTGATTTTGGTTTTGGAACAGGGAAGAAACGTATATCTTTTTCCAACCTCTCCAGGTAACGAGTATCATTAATACACGACGTGCCCCAGGCACAACATTTAGCTCCAAATCCACAAAACCAGCCTGAAAATGAAGGAAATCTGAAACGACTGCATAAGGGTCAGCAGAGCACAGCCGGCCCGACACTACATTATGATTGGTCAGCCTATGTCCAATTGGATTCAGATCAGAGTCTTAAAGTTCACAACTAAAACTCAAACCTCACTTGTTGGTTATAATTATAAGTCCACAACATAAATGTGCGATACATATAATTTCAAACATCAACATGTCATTGTCAAATCACTCTCCATCTCTTTCACTCTGATGCTAACACTAATACAAGCAATACTAAAAAAAAAAAAAGTCCATTACTGCCCTGTTCTCCTTTTGCCTTCCTGTCATTTCTTAATTGCATCTGTTTGATAGTCAAGTAAAATTAATTTCTGAAGCACTTAATCATTAAAGTGTCAGAAGGCTGCACAATACCAACATGTAAATTATAAGTGTGAATGACAACCCCAACTAATGAGAGAAGTTGATGTGCACCTCATTATAGAGGGAAAAGGGCTTCACTGACAGTGATCCCACCTTCAGGATGGTCAGGCATGCCCACAGCAGGTAAACAAAGAATAAACACTGATAACTAAATGGAACATAAACAACATAGACAGAATAAACACAGTGACAATACTCAGCTGAGCGTCATCAAAGTCAACACTGTCACCATCAACAAGGTCACGACAGAAAGGACAGCTGGTGCGGAGACATTTATGAGGAGCCAGCAGGGAAGCTGACGCTGACCAGTCTGACACAATGATATGATATTGGAAGAAAATCCTGGACGAGCTTCTAGCATTACAGAGTATCGACCGCAAGTGATGTGGAGTTGTGATTGAATGCAACAGGCAACGAAAAAAAAACAAAAAACAAAACACTCCTAAGTATTGTGTGGGATTCAGTACAGACAGTTAAATGTTGTGGTGCTTCTTCAAGACAGTAAGTGCACCGATAAACAGCAGCAGAGGTTCAGTAAAACGTGACCAATAGCAGCAAAGGTACTGTCTATGATACGCAGTATACAGACAATAAAATAATTAGGAGAAAACACAATTTTGTGATCATTTCACGATTAAAAAAAGAGGGGACAAATTTGGAAGACATGTTTTTGTCACTGATATGTACACTGCGAAAAGAGATGCGTCAAAATGATGCGTGGTGCAGAATTTAATCAATTATATTATTTAAAATACTCAATTTATTAACTACATCTAATTATGTTTAACTTACATAACATTATGTTTAATATTACATATACATCTCTGATCCATGAATCGATTTCTGAACAGTTGACAGATGGTTAATGTTAGACCAGTGAAACATATTGACAACTACAGTAGCTACATATGCTGTCCTCCAAAATGACAGTGCCATCCCAGAATAACATTAATGGTACGTCACAGTTCCCATTCGCCTGCTCTCTTCTACATGAACAGTGACTCAGCCCTGAGTCATTAAATTTCCACTCCTACCTGCCAACCAACCACCTATCTGTACTTTTCCCGCCCTTGCCCACCCTAATCAAACCAACTCAGTTCACCTGTTCCTCATTACTCTCAGTCACATGTTCCCAGATTGTTCCTTGCAGCTCATGCAAGACTTTATTAGACTGATTTCCCACTGCCGACCCTGCCTGCCTCTGATCTGCCTGCTTCATCTGCTTCCCGGTAAACGCCTCAGCCTTCTGTTCCCAACCTTGAGACCTGCTTCCGCGTCCTTGGTTCCTGTTTGCTTGTGGCTGCTTGGCGTTTTCATTTGACAACAACGCTACAGTGTGAGTGTTCCAGTTAGCTTATCTTTGGTTTCCTGTGGTCCTGGCCTCGACCTGCCTTCTGCCTGCGCCCCTCTGGTTCGTCTGTTTGGACTGTGGATTGCCTGGCCCCGGATTTTCCACCTCCTCGACTACATCCCGTCTGCTCCTCTACTGTATCACTGCCTGCTGCTGAACTGACCTGTGTTTGTTGTTGGGCTAGTGCCACTGCTCGCTCACCTGCCTCTCAGCCCAGTTCAGCCTGCCAAAGCGGCTGGGCTGCCAAAGACTTTTCTGGAGTGATGAACTGTTTTGTGTCCTGTTAACTTGCCCTGCCCTGTACCCGCTGAGCTGCCACAGCAAACATCACTACAAACTATTCCTGGTTATCCATGTGCTGCATTTGGGTCCACACACTACCCATTATAGTTGTTTTTGCCGAGGGAAGCACTCAAATATCAACTCACCAAGTCAACCCCTTGCTTATTGGCTAAATATTGTGTGCTGAAGTCTACACAAAATGTGTAAAAACACTGTTGACACAAATTGTGTGTATTTTTCTGACACCTCTCTTCTGGCAGTGTAAGAGTTGTTTCAACATACCTTATAATCGAACAACAGAAAAGCCTCCACTATCTGAAAATTGCACCTGAAAACATTCAAGATGGAGCTCAAAGCCTGACAAAGCCTCTTAAATGTGTGGCGAAACATCCGAAAAGATGATAGGTCACCCGACCTGAGCGCCTGAAACCCTGCAAAGACAATATCTCAGCACCTTTCAACCTCTTCCAGCCACAGAAATAATGGACGCCCAGCCAGGGCTCGGTGTCTCTATGAAGCATACTGTACATCAAAGCCTCAATAATGCTGCCTCTGCCTTAATACTATACTATTAGCAGTAGCCTCATCCCAGAAGATCTAAAAAGCAGCGGGGAAGAGAAACTGTTGCTCGGAGGAAATGTGTCATTGTAACAGAAACATAGGGTGAGAGAGAAAACACACAACAGAACAATGGTTGAGCCGAGACAAAGACGATGCGGGCCAAAGCTGCTTCATAATGACGTGGACCAATTACAGATTTTTAAGGGAATGACAGGCAGTCATTAGTGGTTAATCCCTCACTGCTGCACCTGCGTGGTGACATCATCGACACCACAGGGAGGAGTGTGTATGTGGATGTGTTCCCCTACAAATGTGTGTGTGTCTGTTTGTGATTTATGGTTGTTCCCTGCTGCAAATAGCAAAATGAAGCATAATTAATGTGTTTTACACAAAGCGTTGTTCCCCTGAAAGTTATTATTTCATTTTAACTGTATTCAACTAAAAACGTGACTGGTTTTTCTTTCCTGTGCTTCAAAAAAAGGGAAAAGGAGGTAAAGTGTATTTCTGCTCTGTATACTAAATAGCACAGTATTTCAGTATCTACTCAGACACTTAGGTTAGGCAAAGATCAGGGCGGTGGTTCAAAGCAAGACTATACTGTAAGTGCACTTTCATCCTTCTGTTTTTTTATGCACATTTTAATGAAGCACATAAAGAAACATTACAGGAAAAGATGGATATGAATTTATTTGGTGGGGTGGGAAAGGTGGTGTATTGATACAAACAATGTGCAATTAAAATTAACAGCATCTAAATGGGCAACTTCATGAAGCCTGGGAAGGTGGTGATGGTCCTAGCTGGACACTATGCCGGGCGCAAAGCTGTCATCGTCAAGAACATTGATGCTGGCACTTACAGCCATGTTCAGGTCGCAGGCATCAACCCTTATCCCTGTAAGCGACAACAACCATGGGTAAGAAGAAGATCGGCAAGAGGTCCAAGATCAAGGCCTTCGTCAAGGTGTTCAACGACAACTACCTCATGCCCACCAGAAACTCTGTGGGTATTCCCCTGGACAAAACTGATGTCAACAAGGACGTCTTCAGGGATCCTGCTCTCAAGCGCAAAGCCAGGCGGGAAGCCAAGGTCAAGTTTGAGGAGAGGTACAAGACAGGCAGGAACAAGTAGCTGTTCCAGAGGCTGAGATTCTAACTTCGCTCAGTTTCACAAATAAATGTTTAAAAACTACACTGGAGACACAAAAATCTAGCTGCAGAGGTAAAACATCAGGTGGAGCAGAATGTATCTGTCCTCATATGAAACAAATACACACAATACCATATTAACTTTTAGCACACCAGTTTTGACTGACTCTTCTAAACATGTCGCCTTGTTTCATCTTCTTCCACGATGCTTTAACGGCTTCTGACTGGAGAAATGGTGCCAGATGTTTATCTTGATGAAATAACTTTTAATTTTTGAATGACAGCAGTGGATAGAAACACACATAAATTAAATTTTTGGGAAATTCAGATAAAACTTGCACTACATCTGGATGAAAATTAAAAAGATGACACTTTAAATCTGTCTTAATTTACCAGGATTATCTTCAGTGAGTTTCTTGTTTTACTTACTGAAATGTTTATCTGTGACATGTTTAAAACCAAAGTGTAACAAACATGTTAAAGAGTCATGGAGGCAGTAATCTGACATGTTACATTTGAATATATATTTACTTTGCTAATATTTGACACCATCAGCTACTGGTCATCCCAGACCAAGTGAGGCTGCAGCATAGACTGTATGAAATAATGGACGTAGCTACCTGGACATCACCCTTAAGTTTGTGGACTCCCGTTTAGAAGCTATGAGTTTGGCATTTCAGCCGTCTCCATCTTGGCTTTCTGGAGCCAGAAAGGACCGTATTTTGACGAGAGGGTGGCAGTGTAGAAGAGCAAGGGGTGGATCTGACTGAGAATCTGAGGACGCAATCGGCAGAAAGCTTATTACTCAAAGCAGCCACGATCTTAAATATGTGTGACTTCAAGCCTTAAAGGGATAGTGCACCCAAAAATAAAAATTCAGCCATTATCTACTCACCCACAACTCCTGCACGTGAGCAGCAGAGGCAGTCAGAGCTACAGGCTACAATGAGGCTAATAACAGAGTTCAAATGACGTTTTTCCAGACAACTTTTTATTTCAGGGCTTCAGGACACTTGGATCACTATGGACGAGCAGTATGGAGATATTTTGTGGTTTCAATTATGTGTTTTTGGAAGTTTGAATCTGGGGCGCCGTAAGCCTCCATTAGGTGAAGTTGTGTTGCTAGCCCCTCTCCCCTGGGATCTCCGCAAGGGATGTGACGACTCTAAAACTTCACCTGAGCCTTCCTCGGCATATCAGTGAGTAGATAATGACTGAATTTTCATTTTTGGGTGCACTATCCCTTTAATAGAATAAAAATGGGTGAGGCACATAAAAATTCACCCCTTGCACAGTTGTTATGAATGTTGACATTAGCTATAGAGACCAAAACTATGTCTGTGTCAGGCTGTAAACATGTTTATTTCTGCTGTGAAGTTGGGCACTGAGTGTAGTAAACAGAGTAAAGCCCAGCTCAGACCAAAGATTCATGATGAGACAAAACTGTTTTAGAACGGACGATGGGTCACTACTGCTGCTCACTGTATGTGCTTATACCTCCCTCACACACACTCTCATTGACTAACTAACTGGTGCTGGTTTTCGATATTATTGTGGAGTATTTATTATGAATACAGTCCATCTGATGCTCCTTTTTGTTTATGTTTTTTGCTGTTTCATCATTACTACAAATGCAAATGTAGCCAGTATCTCACTATCACTATCCTCATTCATACTTTAAGAATCGACAAATTATATTCAGCCACTAAATAAGCCTGAAAAGCTGGAAATCAGGACAGAAGTACAGACAGCTGTTGCATAGATGATACACTGTCTCATCTAGTTGCATTAGTGTGAACCGACAGGTTTTTAGAAGGTTGCAGAACGACGTGCTGCAAATAGTTGCATATTTCAACTCATCTTGTCGCAAATCTTTGGTCTGAACTGGGCTTGAGGGTGTGCTTTATAACTTCTGATTTCAAGTCTTCCCTTATTATCATGTTATTGCTTCTCACAAAGGGTACATAGTCTGGCTTTAATACTGAAAAAGTCAACTGGGACTTGTCACGTAAGTCAAGACATTTTTAACATTTAATGAAAACCACGTTTACTGAACCTTAACCAAAGTGCTTTACACCCTGAGTTTTGAAACCCTGGTCTCCAGTGATGTTTTGTTCTTTGTACAGACATCCTCCACGCTGATCAACTCCCTACTTGGTCCCTTTACTCAAACAAAAAGTTGCTGCAGCTGAATGTAATCACGGCAGAAACTCCATCTCCTGCAAAGCAAATTAGTAATACATAATAATAATAATTAGTAATTAGTAATAAATGTAATTTTAAGGAGATAGGTTTGATTTTTGTTGCCCTGCCAGTCTGCTGGGACCAAAAATGAGAAAAATGTTCCTTTTCGCAGGTTTTCTGTTGGATTGTTTAATTATTACTGGTAAACGCATGAGGTGGCTAGAAAATGATTAGAAGTAATGGATCTCTTAGAACAAAAACAGAAAGGATTAGACACAGACACAAATATTAGTATTGCTGAACAAATACAGATATGATTACAAACACCTCTTCAGATCCCTCGAGTGAATTCCAATGAAAAAGGCGTTCTCAATACACAAGCATGCCTTCTCCCAGAGGACACCATCAAAATGGAAAACACAGAAAAACAGGACAACCTCGTGAACGAGAGCCATTCCTCATCTTCTGTCTCCTCCTGCTCCTGCAAGAGTTTCCTGTTCCACCGAAACGGAACAGCCAGTGGCTTTATCAAGATTTATGAGCTAAATCATCATTGGAAATATAAGACACTTGTTGGGGCACAGGAGGAGATGAGGAGTGGGGAAGAGAGGGAGGAAGCCATGGTGCCGGCTGGAGAAGACGAGGAAAACGGGAGAAAGAGGAGACGGAGTGAGAGGAAAACAACAGAGAAAGAGATGAAAGGAGGAAGACAAACAGAGGGAGATAGGAGGATTTGGTAAGAACAGATGTCTAGACTTGATCCAAAAAAAAAAACAAAAAAACATCTTCAGTGCTATCTTTTATGCTCCTGCTGTTTTCCTCTCTAAATGTGCTGACATCCCATTTGAAAGCTGTTATCAAGTGAAACACTGAAAACAAGCAGAAGTGCAGCAGAGATAAAGGGCTGAATGGACTGGAGACAAATGGAAAATGAGGTGAATCTCAAAGTCCATCAGACACAGCTGTTATATTACCCGACCCCTCCTGATGATGCACTTATTCTTCTCACTTCACTCTTTTTTCCTCCATAGGAAAACAACAATAACACACACACACACACACATGAAAGACGGAGAGCTGAGACAAAAACAACAAACAAATCATGCTGTCACATGGATCACAAGAGCAGCTATAGGTCAAAAGGTTCAGGAGGAGAAAGAGTGAGATAAAGGCAGCTTTTCTAAAGTAGTACAAAATACACAACATTCATACAATCTATTAAATAATACAGTACTTTGCTGTTTTATTATTGAGCGAGACGAGGAGACTGATATCAATCTCATGTCTGTGTGTGTGCAAAGCTGGGGGTCAGCCCTATGTTTCCTTCTGTGTATAACTTCGAGATATCACACTGAGGCCCAGATCTTTTTGTAATAGTTTTCAGTGAGAGTGAAGCATTTTGCTTGTTGCTTTTGCATTTCTGAGCGCCTCATGTTTTTTTTTCCCCTGCTCTATGCACCTATAAACCTTTATACCTATACACCTTCATGGCTCGAGCCTTTGTGTCATGAATTTGTTCTGTTTTGTAATTGTGTTTTTTACAAAAAGCACCCAACGTCATAGGCATCTGTGGTGGAGATGACAATAACTAGCATTGTATATGGTTTGTGTGAAGCTAACATTAGCTCACTTTAAACTCTCCCCCCAATTGTAATTAGGCCTGATGATTCACAGCAGATTGTCACACAGTCCCTAACTCATCCTAAAATAAGCCTGGAAGCATCCATCACCCAGGCTAAGCACCTGGACCAGCCGGTGGTCCCTGCGATTGCTCCTTTTTCTGAGGGTTTCAGTGCCCACACAGATATCTTTTTCTCTGTGTCCAGTCCCTATGTGCCCTCTGCCTGCACATGTTTTATGCATATTTTAAAGGCACAGATCTGTGAGTTTAAGAGGTTAACTTAGGACAGGTGTTCCTGTGGTTGCCTAGAAACAGTTTTAAAAAAGACACAGCAAGCTGCAAATGCACTATGTCTGACTGGGGCCTAATAATACTGATAACTACAAACAGAAAGACAGACAGACATGACCTCACCGGCAGAGATACTGATCTGAGGGAACACTGAGCCAAGTGAACATAGAGCTGAGGGAACACAGAGCTAAGGGGACATAGGGCTAAGGGAACATAGGACTGAGCATAGAACATAGAGCTAAAGGAGCATAGTGCTGAGGGAATGTAGGGGTAAGGGAACATAGAGCTGGGGTAACATGGGGCCGAAGGAACATAGGATTAAGGGAGCATATAGGGCTGAGGGAACATAGAGCTAAGGTAACATAGGGCTGAGGGGGCATAGGGCTAAGGGAACATAGAGCTGAGGGAACATACAATAGAGGGAACATAGGGCTGAGGCAAAATATAGTGAAGGAAAAATAGGCAACAACATAAAGCCAAGGGAACATAGGGCTAAGGGAACATGGAGCTGAGCATAGAACAGAGCTAAGGGAACACAGGATAGAGGGAACATAGTGCTAAGGGAACATAGGAGGAAACAGACATGCTCCCCGTTAAAGCCAGGAGGCATTTATATTACAACTTGGCATTAAGACCGCAAAAGACAGTTTTGATTATGATTTTAGGGGGAGTTACATGTTGGAGCCTTTTCTTTCCCATGTAAAGGTTAAAGCTGCGATACATCTTAAAAATCTCACCTCATGTCACAGCTCAGGAAATGCAGGATGCAGGAGTCATGAGGCAGTGAACGCAATCCCAACAGACAAATGAATCCAAAAGGGCAGGCAGGAAACTAAAGTCCAAAATGAGGCAGAAGGTCAGGCACAGGTTCCAACCAGATTACAGGGTACAGGGACGAGAGGTTTGAAATCAAACAGCAAAAACATCAAAGCAACTTTGACAAAATGGCAGGCAATGAGGGCTGGTTAGATATTTGCAGGGCTGATGAGGACAGTGGGGACAGGTGTGTAGATGGGTGTGGCAGTCAGGTGATGCAGAAAAGGAGGGAAAGTCTGAGGACATCTGGTGGACGGATGGAAAATGGCAATAAAGGGGGCCAGGATAGGAAAGAGGAGAAACAGAGAAAAAGACTGTGACACCTCGAGGCTTATTTAGTAGCTGATCTGGAGTTTTCAATCACATGATCATTATTATTGAATGGAGTCTGCTCATTTTATGTGGGATTGCAAATTTCTGTATTTATTTCAGAGCATTTCTCATGAGCCTCGGTGCATGTTGACGCAGATCCAGACCTCCCTAAGGCCAGGAGGTGCAGGGGAAAAAGGAGTTAAAGATATTCATGCTTTATTGTCTTTTTAAATGTGTCAAAAAAAATCTACATGTTTTGTATTATGTCAGTAACCTCAAGCAGAAATACGCAAAATAAACTGTAGACAATAAAATTATGCAAATCGAAATACAGAATATTTTTTTACCCTAACAAACACTATTAACAGTGTATTGTTGACCAAACTCAGTGTTCGTTTTTGATGATGTCGCATGTGGTCAGAGGTGCAGCAGACATATGTCTCCTAAAACAATGGTTCCCGACTGGAGGGTCGAGGTCCAACAGTGGGTCGTAGGTTCATTCTGAGAATGTGACTTGCAAACATGTCAAGTTTGTAAAAAACACATTTTACTTTTAATCCATCCGTTTATCTGGGGCCAGGTCACGGGGGGCAGCAGGCCAAGCAAAGCACCACAGACATCCCTCTCCTCAGTAACGCTTTCTAGCTCCTCCTCGGGGACCCTGAGGTGTTTGCAGGCCAGATGAGATATGAAATCCCTCCAGTGTGTTCTGGGCCTCCTATCAGTAACCCAGAACACCTCTAACGGGAGGCGCCCAAGAGGCATCAAAATCTGATGCTCAAACCACCTCAACTGACCCCTTTCGACGCAAAGGAGCAGCGGCTCTACTCCGAGCTCCCTCCAGATGTTTAAACTCATTGCCCTATCTCTAAGGCTGAGCCCAGCCACCCCACGGAGGAAACTCATTTCGGCCATTTGTATCCGCAAACTCATCATTTCTGTTACTACCCAGAGCTCATGACCATAGGTGAGGGTTGGGACATGGATGGACCAGTAAATCAAAAGCTTTGCCTTCCGGCTCAGCTCCGTCTTCACCACAATGGACTGGTGCAGCGCCCACAGATCTGCCCACTGCAGAAGCCGCACAAAATGGCCGATCCATCTCATGTTCCATTCTACCCTCACTCGTGAACAAGACCCAGAGATACGTAAACTTCCGCTCTTGAGGCAGTAACTTTTATTTTGAAGTGCCATTTTCAGCTGTAGAGTGAATGACTAACGGACAGCTACTTGACAGAGACAGCAAACTAGCTCATGGCTAAACGAAAGTATGACGCTGAATATATTACACTGTGTGGACCTTTAACTAATGATCAAGGACAAGTATGGACCCCGTGGCTGGACCATTTGGGAACCATTGTCCTAAAACTATTCCTTTCATGTCATAGGCTTATGCACAACAAAGATATAAATGCTAATTATATCGTATTAAGCCTAGTTAACTAACCAAACTCGTTTTGTCTAATTTGTCAGGCCAGTGTCATCTGTTTTCTGATCTCCTCATTTATACCTTAAATTCTAATCCATCTGCTCTGCAGCAAACCGCTGAATATTTGATTTGTACCGATGTGAGGAAAAAACAACTTTAATCAAAATTCAAACAGTGAAGTGCTTGATAAATGCCAGCCCTCATTATTTTGCAGCTTGGGCCACCTTTAATGAGCTTAGCGTCTGTCCACTGAACAATACCACACTCTAAAATGACTGCTGAGCCACATGCTTCTGCAAATTGAATCAAGTGTGTCTGCAACCGCTTGATTTTTGTATGATTGACTAATGAATTGATGTAGGTGACGCAAGCTAAATTAAATCAGCTTATTTGCCCTTTCCAGGATTTTAATGCTGCTTGTATATTTCCCTGTTGTAAACCGAGATGTCTGAAGGAAACAGACTGCGAGAGATGGTAGAAACATTAATACTGGGAGAAAAGAAGGAAATAAATTGTTTGCTGATAGGTTTCAGTAAGTAAAAAAAAACAATCGAATAAAGGACAAACAGCAAGAGAGCGAAAATAAGCAGAACGAAAAATAAGACCCAATTCAAATCATGTGCAGACAGTGCATTCAGGCATCAGGAGCCAAAAGCAGAAAACACCGGGGAGCCTAATGCAGAGAGAGAGCGAAGAAGAGAGCCAGTGAACGAGAGATGGGCTTTTGATGGAGTCTCATCTGGAGTGTTTATGACGAGGCAGCGCCAGCAACGTAATGAGTTGACTGATCAATCTTTCCTCCTTGCCCCGCTGGATCAATAGCTCTGTTTTGACATCCTACATTAAGCTCTAACTAATTGCCAGATTGCTAAATGCTTTTAAGAAGGAAGAAAAAAAAAAACATATCCAGGGCGATCAATAATGCAATCACCAGTGACTCTCCTGTACGGGGAGGAGGGATGTGCTGGTGTGTGTTTGTTTGTGGGAGTGTGGTGAGTGTTAAGGGCCAAATTGTTACCTGGGTCATGAATTGCAGGACTTATGGATGCATCTTATTTGTGTGCAAGTGTGTGCGAGAGGTGTTAGGGCAGCTGGGAGTTGTGGTCAGGGGTGGAGAGCGGTGGTGTGTTTGGGGTTTGAACCTCGGCGGCCTCAGTGGAATAGTTTGTTGACTTGGCTCACAGCTCCGTGGCTAAACCACCAAGACTTTAAAACAGTTCTCACTGACAGGGGAAATGAGCCTTAACAGCTTCGTTTAATAATGGCTTTGTGTGTATGAATATTAAACAATCCTAAAAACCCACTGCACACCACCTACTCAACACCAAACAGCAGAGAGACACAATTAGAGACTAGAACACAACGAGAACATAGAGGAGCATTTAGCAGCTAAGAGCCAGATTTTTCCCGCAAGAGTTGGACCAAAAACAGAGATAAAAGAGAGTGAATACTGGACTTAAATTCAAGAGATGGACAGAAACACAACTCCAAATGACATGATAATGTCGCTCTGTTTCTGCTAGATGTGTAGATAGGCCACTGTGGTAACAAGATCCTCATATCATATGTCGGTGTTGTGTCCATAGCTTGTATCTGCTGCCCACAGTGCCCAAAAAAATCAGTTACTGCAGGTTTAGAGTCAATCTCAACAGATGATACTTGACCTTGAAAACAGCTGATAAAACACCAGGCCCTCCACATCAAACAACAAACAAAATATGTTCTCTATGCAGAACGACACATGAAGCTTTTCTGAAGTTACAAAGCTGTGGTTAAAGGGTAGCTTTGATATTTTCCAACCAGGACCCTGCTTTCTTCTGTTGTTGTGTCTAAGTGTTTAATGGGAACCACAACTTTTAAAACTGGTCCAGCATTGAGAGAGACCGCTGCAGCCGGCAGCAGCGTAACTGGCTGCAATGTAACCACTTGGGGCAACTGAGCACTGTCAGTTCACATCCACTAAAAGTTTGTGTTTGCCACTGACAGGCTCAGATTGTTATTTTCAGTGTCTGACAACTTATGGAAAGGATCCCTATAGAGATAAGCCTTTTTGTTAAGAGATAGATCCTTTTAGTTTAACCAGAGACAGGCCCAAAATGTCTTGCGCCTAACACACCAGACGACCAAAAAGCTATTTAAGTGTGTGTACAGCCAGGATATTTTCACATCTGACTGGGTGAATTAAGGGTTTATTTTAATGAAACCAGAGTTTGCAATTGTTGGAACAGTCAAACGATGAACCAAGATGATTTTAAGAGTTTTATTTTTGCCTCTGTTGACTTTGAATAAAGTGTGTTTTATGACGATAAAAGTACTGTTTATTTGAAAGGAGTCAGGTGGCTTTAGTGATAGCAATGTCAGGGCTGTTCCTAATTAACCAAAAGTATTTTAGTCTTCAACAACGAGGTCAACCTCTGTAAGAAATCCTATCCATGACATCACCAGACACTTATTATATTAGTTGACGGTGCACAATTGCCCAGAGTTATTGCGTTGCAGGATGTTTTGCGGCTGCCGGCTGCAGTGCTCTCGCTCAATACTGATGAGTCACTTAGATGCAAAACCATGGGACAATAGTGTCAAGGTTGAAAAATAACCAAGTTACCCTTTGTTACCTCTCTCAGTGACAGCTTACCAGCTCTGGACTGAACACACTGGCTCATTAATGTTAATTTAGCTTGGCTCGTTAATTAGCTGGTAACTAGCTTATAGAGGTCCGGAGCACTCAGCAGAAGGATGGATGGCGAGGTGTTCGGGTGCCATTTATCAACCACGGCTTCATTGCTGTCTTAACCACAGAATAATAAACGTGGCCTTCTCATGAGGTTTAACAGCAGCCCTGAGTTTATCTTGACACTTACTTCTGCTGACTATCCTCACTCTTTGCCGCCTGCCGTCCTCACCATGACTAAGGCCACTGCCCTTAAAGGTGAAAAAGGGTGAGCTGGTAACACCCTTAACAAAAGGCATAATTGTCTTTGTTTTTAGGAAAAGGTCATGGTTTGCATACTGACAACTCCATGATAACTGAACAAGACTTCATCTGCTGATGAAGACCTTGTGATGCAGTCAGCAGCTCCAGGTGGACCTCAATTGGAAATTACTTTGTCATCTGCAGTTTCCTCAGTCAGGAATAAACTGTCAAGCACAATAATTTCAGTTTTTGAATTTCTCTATCAAACCTATTAGAAACAGGTGGGTTAGCTAACCTTGACTCTTTTATGATGCTGCCTTGTTTCCAAATTCTAGAAATTAACTTGCGGATTGCAATGTTATTAAATAAGGCACAAGTTGTGATAAAGCAGAATCATCCATCTTGTTTTCTCTTTTTGTTTTGAGGATGAGCACATGGGGAGACGACAACCTAGAGATGATACCACAGAACAATGGGTGAATGAGCACACAGCTCTGACAAGGTCTATGTGTGTTTTTATATGTTACATGTTTTTGTCTAGCTGGAACAGGGTCAGGGTTGCATGTTTTTGTCCAGCTGGAACAGGGTCAGGGTTGCACCGGGTTGACGGCATTGGACAACAATCTCCTCCTCTTCTCCACCTCCACAAAACAAGTGAGGGATAAAAACCCTTTTTCATGAATTTTTTAGACAAGCGGTGCTTCTCGGGCTGAAGAGCCTCTCCTGTGCAGTCGGTTCATACATTTTTAACAAGGAGAAACACATCGGACAAAATGCCACGGATTTAAAGTGCAGGTGTAAGGGTGGCTGACCTGGTGTCTTACTATTTTCACAATTCACACAATCCTTTTTACACAGCCCCGACTCAGGAGCCAGTGATGGATCATGAGAAGAATTGAAATGGCGGCCTGAAAGACGAGCATGGAGGACAAAACAGACACAGGGAGGATGCACATGCAAAACATCCTCTGTACGTAATGAAAATAGCAGAGCATATTGCTTTGGAAAAATTACTCTGAAACAAACAGTGTCTGTAATGATTTCTGTGAGCTCCCAGACTTGAACTTTAAGCCATGATGATTTGAATTTCAGGGTGCTGATTGTCGGAGAAGCTAATTGCATGCAGATGATATCATGATGACAGTGTGATTAGGCTCTAATTGCTGTGCAACGTTGATTTTTTTTTCTTTTTAATATCAATAATGAAGCAAATCCAAATGTCTATGCCAGCGAAGGTGCACTCACACTGATACCTGTGGATGTATTAGAGCTGAAATTAAGAATCGATTGAATGATTATCTGACTGATTGACCTCGGTAAAGTCAATTGTCAAGCAAAAAAGTCAACCACATACCGCTTCCAGTTTCTCTAATGCCCTTGGGCAGTAACTTGCGGGGTCAGAAACCAACGAAAAAGCCGTCCTTTAACGTCGGCATGATATGCTGCCGGTTGCTGTTTTAACTGCGCCCAGCGGCATCAGGGGGAAATGCGGCGCAACAAGGAGGAAAGTGGTGAAAGTCCGAGTGGGGCGGGTGGGAGTGTGGGATGGGTCCAAAAAACAGACTTTCACCCAAGAGAGCAGTGTTTGCGTCCCTTAAGATTCCTAAACTTAACCACTTCCCGTTATTGCCTACACCCAACCATGTGCTTTTGTTGCCTAAAGTTAACCTGTGTGTTTGTTGTTGAAGGAAAAAAAAACATCAATTCACATTGTTGTACCAATGTAGTGCTCTTACTTTGAAAGAGAAAGATGTAAACTTTAAATTTCCTGAGAAAACAGAAGTGTATTTTGAAGAAGAGAATGCATGTCAGAACTTGACATGGTGTTTAAGAACGTCAACAACCAACGCACCCAGGGTACCTTGCACGACATATGTGGAAGTGGAAAGTCTATGACCAAAACATCAATATGTGACGAGGTCGGAGTGAGAATGTGTTGTTATTTTTTTGGAATTGACCTCTTGAGCAGAAACAGTTCATAATTGTATGTGTTGCTGTTTGCTAGTGCACGGTGAACATGCTTTGGTCTTTCAACATCAGGTTTCCCTACTTGATTGATGACTACAGACTACCCCTGCCTCCTGCTATAAAGAGTTATTTCCCTGCAAGCAGGAATAAAGTGTACATGCTAGTTGGCCATTGGCTGTAGTCTTTGCGATGTGTTCAAGTGCAACTTTCTGACCGAGACACAGGTGACATGAGGCGATGTAACAGTTGGCCTTCATTGCCACTAGATCTTTGATGTCAGTTTGGTGTGTCTGAGCCTTTATAGACAGTTTGATCTATCAGTCGAGAAAATAATTGGCTTAAGTTGTAGCTTTATATGTATGTATTTGTTTGTTTTTGTAATTTTTAAGTAGTTCTTTCACCACGTCTTCAGCTGTTATTTTCTGCTCAAGCGCTTCGTGTTCTTTCGATTGAGAAGACATCACGTATTTCCCTCTGGCTCAGGGAGGGAAGTTATAGATTCAGAAGTGACACAAGGGAACATCGACAGAAGACTCTAAAGGAAAGACAAGATTTCTCTTTTATTCGCTCCGTCAGAAGTTTCAGTCTGGGGATTTGTCTCAGTGTCCACAGGCTCATTACCATTCAGCTCTTCTTTAGCACCCCTCATCTTTTCACTGCTCTCCTGTTTTTCTTCCTTTCACTTCATGACGTCTTCTCCTCTCGTCCCCTTTCTCTTCTTCCCCCTCCTCCTCTGGATCCACCCCTTCATCTTCCCCTTTGCTTCCATATCTCTGCTATTAAAACAACTAAATTATTAAACCTATAGTGATAATCAATCAATAACACTCTTTCTTAGAGGGATAGACCGCTTAATAATTGACTAATCCTGAGGGGACCTCTGCCCCCAGTGAGTATATGAGTGTGTGTGTGTGTGTGTCTGTGTGTGTGCGCATGCGTACACCCCCTCGAAGGGGCCCATCCATTCACATTTGTGTGCACCTGCATGTGCTTATTGTTCCCTTTGATTGAGGCGAGTGTTATTGAGGTAGACTGGCTCTGATGAGGGTCATGGAGGACTAATTAAACCCTTAACTCTCATTTCTAGAGACGCAGGAAAAGAGAACCATCAATGGATGTAATTAGAATGACTAAGCCACAGGTGCAAAAGGGTAAACAAACACATTGCATGCTACGTCACACAACTCCTGCAGGATTTTACTCCTTTATGGAGACGGTTTGATGACACATTCCTTTAACTCTTTTAACCTTTTACCCCTCCTTACACATCTCAACCTCTCAAGAGAGACTGTCCTTATGTGACCTGTTTGTGTTGAAGCAGAGAAGTGACTTACTTACAAAACAATGCGCAGCTGTCCGACTTTATAGATCCTGTTCTATGGAAGATGGAGGTCCTTAGAATTCCTCTTAAGGTTTGAAATAGAAGTGAAATTAATACACTGAGTGTAATTAAATGTTTTCATTTTGCAGTTACTGATTGCAACATTTATCACTGATTGTATCATTTGGTTTAATGTGCCATATGATTCAAGTCATGACATGCATGTGGTTTTATTGCTTTTATGGCTTTTACTTTGAAGAGATGATGAACATTTTTCATTTACAAGTGAGCACTACACTGCAGCCACCACTGAGGTACTTCACTATAGACTACATGCAATCATGGGCACATTATGAAACAATGGGCCCCTGGGCACACATCTGTTAAGGGCCCCACCACCTCTCCTACACAGGAGCAAGACACACAGACTTTCTTTTGGTTTTGCTTCTCTTTACAGTCCTTATGCAACTTTTTCTGTCTCTTTGTGGGCATTTTGAGCTGTCCTGGTCGCTACCTATTAATTTGACATTTGCAAGTGAATGCCAGTCGGCCCCCTGAAAGTTTCAGCATGTATATGATATGATACAATATGGTGCCATTCAATACCATAAAATACAAAAATTTTTGTCTTGGACTTGGGAGATGCACAAGTATCGACTCCTTACAATAACAGTCCAAAAAAATGAATAGCATACACTATAAAAATAAACCACAAATACTACCCATAACAGTACTGCACATCAGCCACTAATGTGCACATAACACCAGCACACAACAGAGGGCCATGAGCAAAACACAACACAACCCCTAAAGCATTAAGCGACATTATTTCAAATCATAATTGAGGTTGGCACAAATTCATTTTTAAAACAGTTCAGTTTAAATTTGGGCATCCGGTGTCATCTGCCCGAAGGCAAAAGCTTGTACTCAGCGTGGAGAATGTGGGAAGAGTCAGATAGTCTGTGCTTGTCTGAGAACAGACTCCTCATATAGTGTCTGGAGGGATTGGTGCTCCTTCCTCCCCATGACCTTCATGGCTGTCTGAACCAGACGAGCAAGTCTGGATGTAATGTGTCGCTTTGGATGTAGTCTGAGTGGGCGGAAGATCGCTGCATAGATCAGCCTCTCATTGGGCAGAATGAGCCACCCGCTGAGGTCCCGCCCTACCACCTCCGGTTGTGTAGCAGTTTTCAACACGTCCTTTACTAACTTTTGCAGTGTTTGATCTTGCGGTGATGTAGCCATTTTTCTGCCATGGTTCGCGTCCTGTAGGTGATATTTTTGTGGGATTGTTACACCAAAACCTGTTTCCCCCCGGCAATATTTTTGCAAGCGCACCATTGCTGGCACCGCCAAGAACGATTGTGATTGGTTGAAAGAAATAAAAATTGTTTTGGATAGACAGTCAATCCCATGGCTCTCATTAACCATTTTTCCAGTTGTGATTTAAACCACTGTAAGCTAACTGGTATAGCAACTAGCAGGTGAGCAGCAGTACAGCATTTAGCAGCTGGTGGAGACCAAAACATAGTTTCAGGAGAGTAACTGTAGGATGGGTAACAGCACATCAATTATGTGTTGTGATTAGCTTGTTTCTGCTGCCCCACAGTGGCCCGTATAATTAGTTAATGCATGTTTGCTTTGCTTTCTTCTCAAAAGTGAGATTGTCACGATGTAGTAGAGAAAAAGGACAGGACCCAGCTGCAGGTGAAGTGGGTAGACACGATCAGTACAGTGATTTATTGAGGGTACAGGCACAAGTAGGCAGACAGGAAGGATCAGGTATTGGATCTGAGTTAGGTTTCAGGTTCCTGTTCCAGCATGAAGGAGCACTGAACTATGGCCTGTCAAGAACTGACTGGAAATGGGCTAGTACATGAACTGAGAGGCTGATGAGGGAATGACATGCAGGTGGGTTTGGAGGTGGGCAAGGCAGGCCAGGCAACTGAAGAGCAGATGAGGAAAGGGGGAACAGGTGTTGATGGGTATCTGTGGCTGTCAGGTGATGAAGAAAAGGAGGGAAGGTCCGAGGGCATCTGGTGGATGGATGGACAAGTATCACAGGTATGGTAAGACCTCCATAGCAGCACCACAAACAGAGGGACAGTTTATTATAGTCTTTATTGAAACCACTTGTAAAGCAGAGTGAGCAGGCAGGTGAAACAACAGTAAGAGTCAGTGTCGTGACTTGGAGCCTCCCAAGACAGAGAGCAGGTGAGTTGGTGTCATCCGCTGAATGCACACTAACAGCAAACACTTCCAACGTGTGTGGTGGTACCATGAGGGCTATTGTGCTGGCTGCATGAACCCAAGTCAACTGTGCCCGGCTGTTTCCCAGGAAATGGTTTCAGTAGTTACAGTTGATGGCTGTAATTTCCCATGAAACCACAACTTGTACTTTTTTTACTGTACAGTTGTGTTTCCCCACAGATTAATTAAAAATATTTACAGGTGCTGGTCGATGTATATTTGAACTTTGGAGGCTAATCAGGCTAACATTTCCCTAAATTTTCAGTCTTTATGCTAAGCTAAGCTAATCACCTCCTTGCTCCAGCTCTATACGTAATGAACAGACGTGAGAGTGGTTTCTATCTTTTCACTCTTGGAAGAAAGCAAATATTTTTAATTATCTGACAAATCAAACATGCTTTAAAAACATGCATTTCCAAATGCAACTGAAATTCAAGCTTTCTGGCTTCTGAATAAGCTGTGATCCAGCTCTGCTTGTGTTATCATCAGGTTCATGTATTGTATTACCTGTTCAGTGGAGCTTGTTGTATGGTACACACACTCTGATGTATTGTGGCTCCTTTGAGCGTTTGCTCTTAACATACCAAAGTGCTTTTAAGCTCGTTCAGTCAGGAATTCACCCCTCATCCCATCTCAACCGGCTGCCCGCCTCAATCCTTAAATTACCTCCTAAATCTTGAAGGAGGGTCACACAACTGCTTTTTTTCCACTGATGGGATTGGAAGCTACCTATTACCTTGACAGTCACTCAGTCAACCATCGGGGTCGCACAGGAGGTCACATATTTTAGCCTTTGGTGGATTGTAGATGTTTTGAGTGACAGTTAAGGGGAGAAGACATAGCATTAGCAGCAATGATGTCATCTATCTCCATTGTTTTGAGAAAAACACTGGAGAAAACTATAATTTACCTCCCTATTTACAGTCAAGTTAAATATGGAGAGAGGTACGTGTTTAGACTTTGAAAAAGTGATTCTGATTGATCGGTCAGGTCAGAGATGCTCAGGTCTTAAACAACCTGTCTGTCACCTGTCACACACCTGATTTCCCAACAGTCTCCTCATTGCTGCTGAATGATCGTCTGTTTAGGATTCCCTTCTCCATCCGTCTCTCCTTTGACAATTAACTCTGTCAATTAAAAGAGGAAGGTACAAGCACATGCCGACTAAATATTCATATTATTTGCACTTTTGCATCAAGAGTTTAGATGTATATATACAGTGAAGGATGGAGGTGACCCTGTAAGCACATCACGCTGCGACTGTGCAAATAAACAAAACATCAGTAGATGAAGAAAACATCTTAACTTATGTGTCAAACATATGAAACATAACAAAACACGTTACACAGAGAGACAACACCACCAAATACAGATTTTTGCTGAAGTTGACTGCCAATCAATGGTTGGAAAACAGGCAAATGGTTGGAGTTTGTTTCAGTTTTAACATCCTGAAGACATGATTCAGTTATTTTTGCAGATATCTGCTGTACACCTAATCCAAAGTAAGTAAATGTAGTGTAAAGGCAAACTAAAGCGGGATTTATACTTGTTGGACTATGTGAACACAGTCACATAATTACTTTTTGAAGACAAGTCAAGTCAAGTCAAGTCGGAGAGTCAGAAGCAAGAGAAAAAGGGAAAGGAAAAAAGTGAGTGAGTGCTCAAAACACACGCTCAATACAGTTATCACAAAAACGACAGAGAAACATAGCCTATAAATATTATTTCACAGTAAGTGATAAAATATTGTACAGTAGGAAATTGCATAGGCATGTTACACAGTATAAATATAAAGGATATGAACTGACACACATATATATGTGAATATGTATGATAAATGGAGGTGAGAGCTCCACTCTACCAAAGGGTCAATGCTGCAGCTTTTGCACATATCCAAAAACTTGCTGAAGTCCACGTCTTTAATGATGTTTAAAAGTAGGTGTGTTTCTTCTTCTGACCAGAAATGTAGACTTTTCTGTTGGCCAAGCATCTCTACCCCCACACTGCAAACTGTTGGCTTGTTGGTTTGTGAACAGCCCATTCCCAGGGCGTCAAATACTGCAGCTTTGTCACGGCCCTCAGCATGTGATTTGGCACCTAAGGCATTCTTCAGCGCATTCATTAGATGCCCTGTATTTTTAGCTAACTCCAGTGTAAGCCCATCTGTGGCAACACTTGACGCTGAGAGCAACTGACATAGAGAGAGTTAGAAAACACATGAAAAGTTACGTGGACAGATTTATGCTTTATCTGAAGTTCACAAACCATTTTTTCAGTTTTAAAAGAGAAAATACGTCATGGATGAAGATTAACTGTTAGTTCTGGCAAATGTACGTCCGGTTAACCACTCCGCCTTCATTACAGAGTCCAGACTTTTCCAAGACTAACTTAGCCTGTATCACACTAAGTTATGGAGTGAGAGTCAATGGAAAAAGTAACTCCATGAGCCACAACTATGGCAACAACATCAGTTTTAAGTAACCCCTGGAAACTTTGTTTTGTAACTTAATCTGTCACGTTACAGAGGACTCAAATGCAGAACATCAGGCAAGCAGGTTTGAAATGACCAAATGCGAGCATTAATGGCACAAAGCTATTTCCAGAGGACAAAAACAAGCGGGCCACAAAAGTGATGGAGCCAACTGAAGTAAAACAAAGTACAAATGAAAAACACAAAAACTAAACTGGCAATTGAGAAACGAAGGGAGGGAATCCAGCAAGGAGCACAGAAGACCAACGCACATGGACTTACAGAAGACAAGGGGAGCACGAGGACTAAATACACAAGGAAAGGAGGGTGATGATAAGTGACAGGTGGCGGCAGGGTAGATGGGGCAGACAAACTCTAAGGTGGGAAAACACACAAAGAAGGAAGTGAAACCAGACATGATACGTGAGGAGTGGACCTACAGAAGGAAACAGGTGACAGATGAAGAACATGAAACAAGGGAAGCAGAAAACAAAGTCCTCAAGAGAACTGATGATCTACACAGTTCAATCTTTAACATATTTGCTTGTATTTTCTCAAGTTGCAGTTGCATTGAGCTCTTGGGGCCACTGTCGTAAAAAAAACAAAACAAAAAAAAAAAAACCACATCGGGTACAGAAAGCAGAGCAGGATGCAAAGAGAACACTGCACTCATGTAGCAGACGTACTTTAACTTACATATTAATTACACTCCTGAGACAGTGTGTGTGCCAGCCTGTCTGTGTCCGTCTCTCTTTGGATCTATCATCTCCGCTCACTCTCTGTTGCACCACGTTCATTAGTGCCATGTTTACTGTCTCTTCCCCGGCGTCCCATGAACTTACTGTGCTTTATGCTAAGCATGTTAAGTGTGTCTGTGTGTTTTATGCATACATGTGCACAGTGTGTTTTGTGTGCACTAAGTCCTTACGTTAACATGAAGGTTATGGCTGACCTTGCTGGCGTCCATCCATCGACGTCCCCAAGTCGCCCTGGGTGTGGGGTCTGACTGGATGCTGACACAGGGCTATCAGAGTTTGCTGTCTCTTTGTCTGTTTTTTTTTTTCTTTCACAATCTCTCTCTGACAGAAAGCTGACACAACAGTGGAGATCTGTCCCTCCTTTTCTTCTCACATCCTCAGCAACTTTTACATCCTGTTGTCGGTTGACATGAGAACATTACAGTTGTGTAGCAGCGTTGGGCCGTTCTGCAACGTGCATCAGACACGTCACTGCTGCTGAGAAATATATTCCTTTAAACAACTGCTGTTTAAATTATGAAAGCAAGCTGATCCTGAATGACTCAGGAGTTTATATAGATTTCAAAGCTGCACAGAACAATGCGTTTTGTCTGTTTTCACACCTGTGTAATAATCTGCCCATAACTTCTGTGTCTCTCTAACCTAGCATCGCCAGACTAATTAGCAAATGCAAATTAGTCTGGAACCTTTTACAGCTCGACCAAAGATTCACCAATGCAACTAGGTGAGATGATGTATCATCTCTATACAACAACTCTCCTTGCGCGCCGATTTCCAACTTTTTCAGACTTACAGTATGTTATGGCTGAATATAGTTTAGAGCGTCTTAAAATAGGAATGGAGGGTGGCATGAGCACATACAGCCTGCAGCAGCAGCGACCCAGTGTTAGACATCAACACAGAGGGCTCAGTGGGGGCGGAGCACCTACCACAGCAAGCGAACATGCCGTCTCCGTCATTTTGATTCGACCAGCCGACTTCACTAAAAGCCGACTGGCTGTAGTAACAGGTGATGAGCTTCATGTTGTTGCAGGTGACACCATTGGCCGACTTGAGTCAAGCTTAGACCATCCAGTTCACACCGCCACAACTTTTCTTTGCAACGTTCTCATCACAGATTGTTGGTCTGAACTGGGCTTTAGTTCAGTTTTGATTTCCAACAGGAGTTTCTACCCAGCACAGACAAAAATGCCTTGGACGGACCTTGAACCAGTCACAGCAAGGGAAGATGTGATGTAGCACTAAGCGACAGACATATGTAAATGGACAATAGTGTGCAGAGATGAGCTGTGATGGTGGAGTGTGTTGCCATTTTTTGCCATCAGAATTTTAAAAAGTATCATGACAGAAAGTTTCACATCAGCTGCAGCCATCTTGGTTGTTTCAGAAAATGCCTCAACAGCGCTCTTCTTTAGTAAGTGAGGTTTATGCTCGCCACAGTGTCCCTAATCAATACAGCAATATATTGCAATATTTTGGGCAACAATATTGTATCGATACCTGGACACAAAGTATTGCTTTTTATGACATAAATCATTAATATAATGATATAAAGTAAGATGAACAGACTGAACACTTTATTTTATTACATAAAAATGGATGTTGGTAAAGTTTTCCTTAAGTTGCGGTTGAAAAGAGATGATCAGTTTCAATATATCACAATACTCAGCACATGGCAGAACATTTTAAATCACAGTAATATTGCATCCTGACCCAAGTATCCTGATAATATCGTATCAAGGGGCCTCTGGCGATTCTCACATCATCATGTATTCTGTGTAAAACACGAAGGCTGTGCAAGTTGTCAGTCATCATATCACACCCACCCAATATGAGATAAACAGTTGTGACTGGCTCCAACGCCGGTCATCTCTGCCAGAGCAAATAAAATAAAACATGAGCCTGCAAAGTCACCTGGTTCCCAGGGTTACGACATTCTTTCCCTTTTTTGCGGAAAGAAATTCATGCTCCAAAACAGCGGGGTGATTTGTGGTAGCGAGTGTGTGTGTGTGTGTGTGTGTGTGTGTGTGTGTGTGTGTGTGTGTGTGTGTGTGTGTGTGTGTGTGTGTGTGTGTGTGTGTGTGTGTGTGTACACAGAACATGTGTGTGTTTGTCCATCTTGTATCTCCAGAGTTCTGTCTATGGAGCAATATATACTTCCTGTTTCCCTTTTAGTTGGCCAATGATAACCTGATACACCCTGGAGAGAGCTGAGGGGGCGTTGAGGGGGGAAGTGGACGAAAGGAGGCAGAGGATGACATGAGAAGGAAGTGGAAAGAGATGGGTAGTAAAGCAATGCTGCATTTGGGTGGTTAATTAAAAAATGGAGTCAGCATTAGCAGATGAAAGAATGAAATCAGTCCACGTTGTGCTGCTCCAACAAGCAGGAGCTGTTTGGACTGATATTATACAGACATTTTACCTGCTGCTCAGATGTTGTGTCAGTGTTTCTGAGCCACTATCTCTGTGTCCAACCTCTGAGGACACAATGCTGTTTGTTATTCAATTCTTTTTAATTGGTTTCAAGTCCGCCTCATTTGCATGTGCATGCTAAGAGGGCATCTTATTGGAGGAGAGGTGGGAATGGAAATGGGCTGAAAAGCACCCAGAGAGAGAGAGAGAGAGAGAGACAGAGAGACAGACAGAGAGAGAGTGAGAGAGAGTGAGAGAAAGTTGTATAAAGAAAAGCTAAGAAGAGGAATGAATGAACAAACAAGTGAATAACAGACGGGATGTGCTTCTAGAAAAATCAGTCTCTCTGGTTACCACGGCAACGCGAGGTCTCTCTCTGACAGAGAGCTGACACAACAGTGTGGAACTGTTCCTTCCTTTCTTCGCACATCCTCGGCATCGTTTGCGTCCTGTTGTCGGTTGACATGAGAACATTACAGTTGTGTAGCAGCGTTGGGCCGTTCTGCGGGTATCAGACACTTCACTGCTGCTGAGAAATATATTCCTTTAGACAACTGCTGTTTAAATTATTGAAAGCAAGCTGATCCTGAATGACTCGGGAGTTTATATATATTTCAAAGCTGCATAGAACAATGTGTTTTGTCTGTTTTCACACCTGTGTACCTCTGAATCTGTCCATATCTGACGTGTTGCTCTAACCTAGCATCGCTAGACTAATTCACAAATGATAATTAGTCTGGAACCTCTCAGTTCATTTCTGATTTCCAGCGGGGGTTTTCAACAGCCACAGTCAAAAATACCTCTGGACGCAATTGGATTGACCTTGAACCAGTCACAGCAACGGAAGATGTGATGAAGCACTGAGTGACAGACATATATGTAAATGGACTACAGCGTGCAGAGATGAGCTGTGATGGTGGAGTGTGTTGCCATTTTTTTGCCATCAGAATTTAAAAAGGTACCGTGACAGAAAGTTTCACATCAGCTGCAGCCATCTTGGTTGTGTCTGAAAATGCCTCAACTGGCTCAAGTGAGGTTTATGCTTGGCACAGTGTCCCTAATCAATACAGCATAGTATTACGATATTTTGCGGAACAATATTGTATTGATACTTGGACATAAAGTATTGATTTGTATGATATAGATCATTAATGTAATGATATAAAGTAAGATGAACAGAGTGAAAACCTCAGCGTACCGCAGAACATTTAAAATCCCAGTAATATTATATTGTGACCTAAGTATTGTGATAATATCGTATTGAGGGGCCTCTGGTGATTCCCACAAGCACAGAGTGACATCATCACGTATTTTGTGTTAAAAGTGAGTAGGTTCTGCAAGTTGTCAGTCATAATATCATACCGACCACATATTAGATAACAGTTGTGACTGGCTCCAATCCAGGTCATCTCTGCCAGAGCAAATAAAATAAAACATGAGCCTGCAAAGTCACCTGGTTCCCAGGGTTACGACATTCTTTCCCTTTTTCGCGGAAAGAAATTTATGCTCCAAAACAGCGGGGTGATTTGAGGTAGAGGTGTGTGTGTTTGTCCATCTTGTATCTCCAGAGTTCTGTCTATGGAGCAATATATACTTCCTGTTTCCCTTTTAGTTGGCCAATGATAACCTGATACACCCTGGAGAGAGCTGAGGGGGCGTTGAGGGGGGAAGTGGACGAAAGGAGGCAGAGGATGACATGAGAAGGAAGTGGAAAGAGATCACAACAAAAAAATGTCAGCATTAGCAGATGAAAGAATGAAATTAGTCCGCGTTGTGCTGCTCCAACAAGCAGGAGCTGTTTGGATATGATATTATACAGACATTGTACCTGCTGCTCAGATGTTGTGTCAGTGTTTCTGAGCCACTATCTCTGTGTCCAACCTCTGAGGACACAATGCTGTTTGTTATTCAATTCTTTTTAATTGGTCTCAAGTCTGCCTCATTTGCATGTGCATGCTAAGAGGGCATCTTATTGGAGGAGAGGTGGGAATGGAAATGGGTTGAAAAGCACCCAGAGAGAGAGAGAGAGAGAGAGAGAGAGAGAGAGAGAGAGAGAGAGAGAGAGAGAGAGTTGTATAAAGAAAAGCTAAAAGGAGGAATGAATGAACAAACAAGTGAATAACAGACGGGATGTGAGTAAGTGCTTCTAGAAAAATCAGTCTCTCTGGTTACCACGGCAACGCGAGGTGCAAGTTGGCTCTGCTCCCTACGTAACCAATTATATGTGTGTGTGTGTGTGTGTGTGTACTATCTAGGGCTATTCATTTGCAAAAGAGAAAAAGTGGGTCCATGTGAGCATCTATGAAAATGTTTGCAGGGCATTTGTTTTTAACGCGATGTCTTTGCATCTGTCATCTGTGTCAAGCTGTCTTCTGTCGGTTTATCACCAGCCACACACACACACACACACACACAAACATACACACACACACACACACACACACACACACACATGAGCGAACAAAACCCACCATGTTCACGCTGTTGTGTTTGAAGACTGTTTACAAAAAGCTGCACATGAAGGCTTGAAGCTTTACAAGAGCACAATCCAAAATGGCTACCCCCTCTTGGAGATGCTATCTATTACACACAGTGTAACCACTGTACAGTAAGACATAAATATCAAAAAAGAAACACCCCAATTCAACACATGACATTCAATTTACAGAGAGCCTGTGTTACAAACTGGAGGTGTTGGGTCTGAAACAACTGGGCATTTAGGAAGCAGGGACGGTCTGATGAAAGAAGTTACTGTAGGATCTAGTTGTATGTGATCTTGACTCATAAAGGAGACGACACAGTCAGGATATCTCGGTGGCTGCTGCTTCAAATTTGATCATTGTTTTTTTTTTTTTTTTTTTATAAATCAGTCTGTTGTGAGTCCCTGACTTGTATGGGAGCCAAACCATGGAGTGCTTTAAAAGCAACAAACCTGAAAATCAGTTCTTACATTAACTTGAAACCAATTCAAAGGCTCATCTCTCTTGGTCTTAATATAACTATGTCTGTACAGACCAAGCGGCATCATCGGGGACTGAAAAATTAAACAAAGGTATCAAGTGTCAAAAACTGCCATTCAGTCAGAACCACTTTAGTCAAAGATAACTTGATTTCCATTTGCAGTATTATATTTTGCATAGTGGGGCCTCTCTGCTTTTCATCGGGCCTACACAGAAAGCCTCTTCCACACGCCTTCATGGAAAGCCTAAGGCGGAGAGAGCACACCTCTCTGCCCTTCCATGTGCAACAAGGAAAGCCTGAGGCAGAGAACAAACCTCCCTGCCCTTCCATGCGCCTACATGGAAAGTCTAACGCAGGGAGAGCAGCAGCAAAGACCCCCGGGAACAGAACAGAGCAGCATCAATGACAAACAGAAAAGTCATTCGTAAGTCAGACACAGCATGAAAAGGAGGAGCTTGGGTGGAGGCCGGTTGCAAAGCGGCTTGCAGAGGAAGCAGCGACAGTAGGCAGGCCAGAGTAGTTTAAATAGGGCGCCCTGAATGAGATTTGCCTATTGATTGCTTGAAAAAACCTTCATCATGATTGGGCTGTTTGAGATCAGCTGATGTAGCTGGGATGTGACTTGAGCTTGACGCCGTGACCTGCCTGAACTGCATTTTGTTAAGGCTTAAAGTTGTGCATAATTAAGGGGAGGCCAGTTTGAGTGACAGACTGTCTGCCGATAGTTCACCTGGTTTCTCAGTCAGATCTACCCCTTATTTCTCCGCAGTGCCAACCTCTTGTCCAGATATGATCACTTCTGGCTCTAAGAAACAAAGATGGCGACAGAACTCAAGGCTTCAAGATCTAGTCTAGATCCAACAGTAACTTCTTTCATCAGACCGTCCCTGCTTCCTAAATGCCCAGTTGTTTCAGACCCAACACCTCCAGTTTGTAACACAGGCTCTCTGTAAAATGAACGTCATGTGCTGAATTGGGGTTTCTTTTTTTATTTTTTTTATATACAACCATAAAACGATTACACTAGCATCTCTCAGTAGGGGGAGCCGTTTTGAATTGTGCTCTTGTAGCTCAACAAGAGCACAACAAGCTTTCATGTGCAGCTTTTTGTAAACAGTCTTCAAACACAACAGTGCGAACATGGTGGGTTTTGTTCGCTCATGTGCGTGTATGTGTGTGTGTGTGTGTGTGTGTGTGTGTGTGTGTGTGTGTGTGACTGGTGACAAACAGACTGAAGACAGCTTGACACAGATGACAGATGCAAACACATCGCGTTTAAAATCAAATGCCCTGCAAACATTTTCACAGGCGCTCACATGGACCCACTTTTTCTCTTTTGCAAATGAATAACCCTTGGTAGTAGATACACACACATACACACACACACAGTTTCTCCAGCCTTGTGTGCTGCTGTGACATGCAGCCTATACACACACGTCTTTGTCAGGCCGTTCTTTGTGGACTTGTACCTTTTCTTTGGAGCCATTCTGTCCCTCAGTGGGACCACCAGTGAGTTAGAGAAGCGGCCAAGTCGGACACTGGCACTAATTGGCTACGCTATTAGAGGCCCACAGAGCCACACTTAGACTACAGAAACGAGCTCGTCAGTGTGAGGATGGAGGCTGGGCACGGTGCCTGCGTGAATGCGTGAGACAGAGGGAGAGAGATTTCTAATTAGGGGTCTCTGATGAACATGACAAACCTACAGAAGCATCCTCTGACCAGAGCAGTTAATTGGATGGTTGGTGCTGGTGTTTGTCGTGCTGGACATATTGAGGAGGGGGGAGGGGGGGTCTTTTGTCTGATGCACTTCAGCTGCTCTGATTGACAGCAGGGACAGGAAGTGAGGGCGTGGGGCTTAGAAAGTAAAAGAGCTTTTCTCTCCCTGCTGCCTTCCTCAGATTAACATTCTCCTCCACCTCTCCAAATTCCTCTCGTCCTCCTCTCTGCTTTTTCTTCCGCTCCTGCTTTCACTCTCTCTCTCTTCTCCTTGCCATGTCTTCCTCTCCTCCTCCTCCTCTGCATCCTTCTGTCCATTTATATCTATTCAGCATCATACAATACTTTCTTTTAAAGACATGTGCTTGTGCTGGCTTTTTTTTTTTAAACCCGCTTTCTCGCCTTGTTCATTTCCTCTAAAGCTAAAGATTAGGTTACACGGGGGCACTTAAGCAGCGGAGGTACATTGCTAAACAAATGCTTATACAACTGTGCCACTGACATGAAGTGATTGAGTATGTACTTATGCTCTATTAGCCCGGGAATAAATCAACTTAAACCAAGCTCAGACAGAGCTTTGTAGACACGACCAGTGGTTTCACAGGTTAATTATCAGGTTCGTGTCATAGTTTTGGTAGAAACTACACAACAAGCTGATTTTACCGCTCCTGATGGCTTCTGTGAGAAAAATAAAATCATTTTCTAGCCCTCAAGACTGAACTGAGAGCTGCTGCACGCCAGGAGGTTGATTGAGGACAAAACATTACATCACCAGATTTTCGAAGCCTCTTCCCTCTCAGTGTAACTGCTGTGTTTGCCTGGAAACAGGAACATTATCTTTTTATCACCCGCAAAAATACATTTGCATAAAGGAAAATAATTTCCCCTTCTGCCTCTAGAGAGAGAGAAAGAGAGAGAGTGATGGAGATAGATAGATAGATAGATAGATAGTGTTTATAAAAAACAAACAAAAATGGCATAAAAATGCTAATTTTGGTGGGAAAAGGAAAATGATTACTAACTGTAATAATTACGTATTTTTTCTTAGAAACTGTAACTGATTACAATTACATTTATTTTGTAATTTAATTACATGTAAGTGGTTACATTTATTTCCTACCACTGTTTGTTAATATCTGACTCACGTTCGCTTTGGTTGAACTTTGAAATTAACTTTTGCCTAGAAATGAGGATTTGGGATTTTGTTCCTGATCATTTAGACTGAAATGGCTTTAGGAAGGATCTTTTCATGATGGACAGGAGGAGCAATTACAGTGACCAGCAGTGCTTCAAATGGCCATGTGAGTACTGTGACCAACTCCCTGATTTGTAACATGTTACGCTGCTATGCTAAACGTGGCTCTTGAAGCTCAGCTAAGGCTAGCAAGCCCGTAACTAAGTGCCTCTGCCTACGTGTTGCATTAGATGTGAGCCATGTGCCTGGACTTCCCTCTGGGTGTGTGACCTCTCCGATCTGGGGTATGTGTGGTTGACTCACCGCCAGGCCACCGCTCTTGCTCTTCGCGACCAGCTTGCTCTGACCGGATGACTCCGCTGGGCACGCTTCGGAAGCCGTTCCGTTGAACCAGTCGGCTGGCCAGCTTGCTCTTCTTCATGGTTTAGAGTGTATGTGTATTCACATGAATAATTTGTGGTGGTGTGTCAAACGCTTTCTCAGTGTCTTTTGTCTTCAGAATGTCTGGTGTCTCAAAGGCCTCTCCAGCTCTCCCTCCAGGTGCTGCTAATAGCGACTAATGAGTCATTACCACCAACCCCCAAGTGTGACGTCAGTGCTGACCCTGCCACCTGCCTATACCACACCCACAAGACATTCATTCAAATAAAGCTTTCATAACAAACACTACAACAATAATTGCTCATTAAAAGGAGGTTGTATGAGGAACTTATCCATAGTCAGTGTATTACCTACAGTAGATGGCAGTCAACATGCCCCAGTTTGGAGAAGCAGACAGGAGTACCAACATGGAAGCTAGGCCATGTACTGCTGTGGACAGGGGCAGCAATTTTTTTGCAACCTAAAAAAAGTGTACTACTGTACCTTGCTGTCAGACAGCCCTTTCCAACAAGGCACTTAAGCTGTTACCTATGCTGTCTTCAAAGCCACCAGACTTCTTTGACAAAAACAGTGATTTTACCTCGCGGAAAATGGGAGCTGTTGACTAACCCTTTAAAACACTTAAGTCACATAATAACACAAACACACAAAGTGAGGCAGTGGTAGACCAGCAGTGAGGAAAAATCACTATTTTTGTCAAAGAAGTCTGGAGGCTTTAAATAATGACCCCTGTCCACAGCGGTACATGACTTAACTTCTATGGCAGTACTCCTGTATGCTTCTCCAAACTGGGGGTGTGCCAATCGTCGTCTACTCTATATTATACACCGACTATGATTAAGTACCTCGTACAACCCCACTTCAAAATATCTGATCTGTCCCTGTAAGCATGCGATACCATTGAGTTCAGTAAACGTAGCCATCACATTGTTTATACCGTAACTAAACATAAACATGTTCCCTGTATGCCTAAACTCAAAGTATGCGTAAATTATTATTGTCATAGTTCATTCGAACCAGTCATGCTGACATTTCCCTCGCCAGGTTGCTGTGGACAAACTTACAATGGAGAGGACGGGGTATTGAAAACACAAGTGATTGTTTGTCGAGTTTAGCCAAATTATCCAAACCAACGTCAGTGGGTGAAATTTCAGCCAAAGCAAAATATGACCCAGAAAGAAAGTAAGAAAACATTTTTCCGTGTTTATATTTCTGGTTGTGTCTGCCAATCACAGCACATTCTCCCCATAACTCAGTTAGGATCCATTACAGTTATCTGACCAAATTTAAGAGTTTCAGAAGAATAAAATACAGCAGACGTTTTACCACATTCACATTTTATTTCCCATGTCTTCACTCGTCAATTTTCTGCGTTACAATCAACTTAAAATGAGTCGCTATCGCTGCTTGTTTACCTCAAAATAAACATGAAACAAAAGTCGCCCAACATAAACTGCTACAGAGAAACAAACATAACAGCACACACAATTCTCATAGGGACATTTTTTCACATCATATATCCTTTACATACACACACACACACACACACACAGACGCCCAGAACAATGACTTCCCTGGGTTTGTAAGTTCTTGAGTAAATTCTGAAAGGAAGTAGAGCTAAAAGACAGAAAACAAGAGAATGGAAGAGGTTAGAGGGAAGAGGAGAGAATGATTGAGGGGAGTGAAGGAGAGTGAGAGGATAATCAAATTGAAAGAAGAAACAAACTGTAAGAGCATTAGCTGAGCTGAATAATGGAATAACTTAAACTCCTGTGAACACACACACACACACACACACACTAGCACTCACACACTTAAAATGCCTCATATACATACAGGTTTGCATCCCAGAAAACAATACTCAATAAATTACAAAGTAAAAACAACAGAAAGTAGCCATGCGCTAGCTGTACAAATGCAACAGAATCGTACTTCATCTCCACGAACAAATAAAGAAATAATCAAACAAACTACTTTAAACTCTCGTTACAAAGCACCATCTGTTTGTATGCATGGGTCTCTCCTCAGCAAATCCACAAAATGTGCACACAGATTTGAGGATAAAAAGGAAACTAAATTCCAGTATAATTTTTTAAAACATCACAGCAATGTTACCACCAGCGTTGGGCTGAGAGCTTCAAAACTAGGTGAGGTGACTGAAGTTGAGGTTTGCAAACTGTGACATGTTGTGAAGTGATGTTTCATTCAGTTTGTTTCTCTTTGTTTTGCTTTTATAGAGTTTATCCAAAGTGCAAAAGGTGTTTCTTTTTGTTCTCTGCAGCTCATGCGTCTTGTTCGTTACTGCTTCGTCTAACGTTATAATACTGTCTATTATTAAAAACAATGAAAACACCAACAGTGCGTGTGGATATTTTACATTCCGTCTTTATGCTCTGACTGCTGACCGAGAAATTCAAACCAGACCTGTGTTTGTTAGTTTGTGGTGCGTGTTTATATCTGCATTTCATGTATAGTACAAGGTTTGTCTTGATAAAGACGTGAACATTCTACATTTGAGTGATATAAATAGTTTGAGTTTTGGATAAAGCGAGGCAAACAGCACATTGGTGGACCACGTGCACTGCGGCCGAAGAAGGAGGGGTTACATAGAGGAAGTGAGGTTACATCTGAGTGGGTTTTTCTACATGAGACGCTCGGGATGACGGACGTTAACCTGCAGCTAAGCTATGACAGAGGTGTTTGGTCATCCCCGCATCCCATTTAGACACCGCAACCTTGGCTTGTCGGAAAAAAGGAAGGAGGCAAGCAAGGAAGGACACAAGGAAGTGTCAGGTAAAAGCAGTAAAAAGTTAAAGTGCAGGGTGAGCCTACGGAGAAGATGGAAATAAGAAGGCAGGTTGGTTGGATCTCTAAGCTGGTCAGTGGAGGAGATCCAGTTTCCCTCCGTCACTGAGAGTGTTTTCACCAAACACAGAGTGACGGGTGAGAGGAGTTTCAGAAACAGTACCTAGAGAAGCCATTGGCTTTATTACACTACCACAGCCTTGTCAGGTAGCTTCAGCGTAAGGTCGGCTGTGGGAAAATGAGCGACAAGGGTTCAAGTTAAGGATCGGCGGTGCCTGCTGTTTGCTGCTCTGGCTAGCTATAAGTGAATCTCAGAGGCTATATGGTGTCTGAGGTCAGGGGTTACAGTTCATGAAGGTTATAGGATGACAGTGAAAGGTGAGAACATTCATTGAGCAACACAATCGGCTCCAGTGGGCCGACAAATCAATCCATCTGGGAGAGGAGCACCTCAGTGCAGCTGACATACCATCGTAAAGTGTCTATATAACTGGATCAGGTGTAAATCTAAGCTATTTATTCACCAGCGTGAGGAGAGTGGGTTCTGACTACTCCACCTGTGAAATCTTTTAGATCAGCTGACAATCCAAGCACTGGCTGGTTATACGCTCTCATTGCCAGGTACTGAGGAGATAAAATCAGTCCCTGTGATTTGTCTCAGAGTCCGACAGTTGATCGGGAATCTCCGGGGCTTCGCTGGCGTGCTCGTTCTCAGGCTCGGCGTCCTCGTCGTTGCTCTCTGCGCTATAGTCTATCGCCTCCAGAAAGGACGGCTCGTCCTCCTCCATCACATAGGTGGTGGGGCTGCTGCTAGGTAACAAAATAAAAGTGTCATTAATTTTTCTCTGAAAGTTAATGATGTGAGTGAGCCTGTCACGGTCACAATGCCTCATCTACATTGTGTCAGGGCTTTGGAAAAGCAGGCACACTGCACCATTGACGCTCATGGATATTTAAAAAAAATATATATTTCTGCATGCATTACTCTGAGAAAATATATTAGAAACAAACATCGGTGCAGCTCTTCTTTAAAACAAAGCCTTATCTTCACTTGTGTATACAGTGTAGCACATAACTGTCATATTACTGTGCTTCACTCGGAGCTGAACTCAGAGGCACTGGAGGCAGCTAAGAGCTCTCTGATTTCACAGAGTGAAACATCTGAAATGGGTTTCATGGCCCTTGAAAATGTACTTTTGAGAAACCCATTTCTTGACAGCAAAAACCAAACACAGCATGGGGCATTTGTACAGAATGTAGGATTATCAATATGCTGGTTTATCTGGATAAATATTGTCTTTGCTATATGATGTGTTAAGTTAAAAGAAAATGGCAAACAGAAAGAAATGACGCCTGTCATCTTACCTTCTGTCATTATGCACTAAACTCTACCTGACCATGTCACAGCATGTCTGTTTTGATTATTGCATTTCTTTAAAAGAACATATTCGCACATCCACCTTTCTCCGATGCAGGTGTGTTGCAAAGTGTCACTTGAGCGTCACAATTTATTGGTTATACTAATGTTTCAGTCCCTCTGGATCTTCTTTAGAATTATTTCACACAGTTTTTACAAATTGTTAAACATTGTGTACTCGTAGTGCATACAAATATACAATGTTCAACCATTCTGAATGATTTATGAAAGCTGCGAGGCCGATGTGCTTTTCCAAAAAATCAGCTTTTTCTGTAAATAGTCTTGTAAAAAAGACTTAACCGTGTAGAGTCATTTGTCAAGTTCTTTCTTTTCTCTTTTTTCTTCTTAAACACCTACAGTATGCACATGGAATGGGTGGAGCATAATCTATTTAAGATCATTCATTCATTTTCTGTAACCGCTGGGGCCTATCCTAGCTGACACTGGACACTCTGGACAGGTCCCCAGACTAGACAGGGCTGACACATAGAGACAGACAACCATTCACACTCACATTCACACCTACTGGTGATTTAGAGTCACCAATTAACCTGCATGTCTTTGGACTGTGGGAGGAAGCCGGAGTACCTGGAGAAGGCCCACGCTGACACAGGGAGAACATGCAAAGTCTACACAGAGGGGCTCCCCTACCCTGGAGTTCAAGCTAGGAACCCCCTTGCTGTGAGGTGACATTGCTAATCACAGTATTGTAAAAACAGTGTAGTCTCAATGAAGATCCACAGGGACTGAAACATTAGTATAACCAATAAACTGTGATGCTGAGCAAGACCAGTGTGCAGGATCCTATTCCCAAAGACTCAATACTGATTATCAAAAATTAATAATTAACTCTTTTGTTTATAAAATATGACAAAAGCCCATCACAAACTCCCAAAAGCCCAAGGTGATGTCCTTTAAGTTCTTGTTTTGTCTGACTAACAATCAAGAATTCAAGGATATTCAGTTTAAAAAACAGCACATCATTAATTTAGGAAGCTAGAACCGGGGAATGTTTTGCATTTTTTGCTTGATAAATGAATGCAAAGTGAAATACATTATACATATTAAAACAGATTTTAAAATCTCAATAGAACAGAAGCAGGACACAAAGTGTGCTCTGACTGATGAGGCTGTGTTTTTTTCCTCCCTGTCGGTCTTAATGGTTAAATGGTTGGTGGTTCTTTGAGGTTTTAGTGGCTTTAGTGGGTTTTTAATGGTGTTAATGGTCTGAAATGTGATCCCAGGGAGACAGTCGATCAGGGGGGTTCAGACAATGATCTCCCACCAAGTTCACCAGTGTGAGTGCAGGAGAGAGAGACGGAGAAATTGTGCGTCAGTATATGTACAGTAAATGTGTGTGTGTGTGTGTGTGTGTGGGTAATGATGTGGATGGGCAGAATATTGTCCAAACAGATAATGGGAGTTGTGAGTCAACCATTACAGGCCATTATAGAAGTACCAAACCCAATCTCTCCTTTCTTTGGGTTACATTTTCTCCATCCACCAGCTGCAGCCATCTTTATATACAGTACAGCTCATGTATGCACATTAAAACCCCAAATTACCATCATTTCACATGGATAAACCACCACATCTTACATCTCTACATCTCTTTCTGTCTTCCTGACACGCATACAAAAACACACCCATGCCCGTATCCATCCATTTACTCAATCCTAGACACCCAGTTATTTGCAGACGCCTCCCAATGGCCACAATATCATTGTTGTGATGACCTATTAAATGGTAAGTGGTACCATACCAAGCCCCACGCATAAAACCATAAACCCTGGATGAGAGCAACTAATCCCAAAGGACACTCACACAATCACACACACACACACACCAGCACACAAAAACACTTTTGGAGTCCCTTAATGATCAGACACATAAATGATGAATGAATATATCAATATTAGAGTAGAGTCGGTTAGTAGGGGAGAGAGAATGGGAGACACAGAGAGATGCGGAGATGCGAGCATTAAGTGGTTTTGAGTTTAAAGCCGTTCTTCCAAATCAACTGCTTTAACAAATCTGTGGAGGAGAGAATGCTGATGTTAAAAAAAGAAAAGAAAAAGAAATTAAGATAACCTTGGTGGTCAAAGCTTGGGTTTGGCAAAGTTTAATAATTTATTTGCGGTGTTGAGCTGAAGTACAATTTAATCTGTGTGGACCTCACAGTTCCGAAAAGGGACTTTTAATAGAGTTGATGTGACACGCAGTTAAGCTATGTGGTCATTTGTTAGGACGTACAAGGGTAACGCTGGCTCATGGTCTGAAGCCATTTCTTAAAATATAAATGAAGACTATGAGTGAAGAAACTTCAGTGCAACTTTGAATGCTGAATGACTTTGTGTTCATGATTTTAGAGCTACAACTTGATTGTCTTGATTTATCTTTAAAGATATGCCATGCAGGATGTTCCTAAAAAGTCAATGTACAGACTCAATACAGAAGTAATCCCTCTTAATCATCACTTATGACCCATTAGAAGTGTGTGGCAGTATATTTTCTGCACAGACTCTGCTCTCTGCCTGTATCGTCTTATTTTCATCTTACCTTGTTGTGGAAATGGGCTGTTAAATTAGTTTGCATTAGTATAGCCCCTTTTTATTCTTAAAAAAGTGCTTTTACACCACACGCTGCATTAAACCAATCACACACACAGTCAAACATTGGTGGCCGAGGCTACCGTAGAAGATGCCGCCGTCTACTCAGTTAACCATTCACACACACTCATACACCGATGGCACAGCCATCAGGAGCAATTAGGGGCTCAGAATCTTGCCAAGCATATTTCAGACCAGGATCAAACAGCTGTGCTTTTGATCACTGGAAGACCAAATGGTTGGGACGTTCATGGGCACAATGCAGTTGAGGTTGGGACTTTATAAATAGGTGAGGCTACCAGACTGTGAGCAACATGTGTCCGAGAGGAAGCTTACAATCTCGGTCACAGTGCTGAATTCTGACATGCAAATACTGCAAATTTGGAGTTGGCTTTCACTCTCACTGGTGATACTGTTTATAAACAGTAGCCTATGCCCTTTTCCAAAGGCCCCAAAAAGACATTTAACATTGGTTTATCAACCTGATATTTTATGATTTTCAGAATTTTAGCGAGCACACTGCCATCTCTGTAACATCTAATTAGCTCTGGTCAAAACTGGGCGCAGAAACCGGAATGGCATCTGTTTCATGTTGGTGAAAAAAGGGTTACGTATGGCAAAGGGTGTGGTTATGACATCAGTACCTTTCCATTTATAAGGTGCAACCAGGAAGTTAGCATCTTCTTGGCTCCCTGGCTGAAAAAGCCTATAGAAATTTTTTCATTGGATTTTGGATCATTGCTGAAAAACAAGCTCTGCGTCGAACAACCGTTTATGATATTTGCACATTTTCTTCAGCATGACAATATTCAACAATGAACATCACTTTTATGATTTTTAAAGCCTGAATGAAATCGCCAGAAGTAGAAAGCTAACACTGAGCTATAAACAAACTACACCATGGTTGCATGTCTAAACGTCGCCCCCAGAGCATGGCTGTAAAGTCATGATTGGCACGGTGATGTTCTGTAGATGATTCTCAATTAGCCACTTGTTAGCAACCACCTTTTCTGAGATGCAAAAAAGCTTCAAAATTCACGAGTGGGGTATTTATTGATCTATTTTATGTCATAGAACAAAACATGAAAGTCTCTTTCAAACCTTCTTTGAGGCATCTAACCAAAAACCCATTCAAAAAAATCCACTGACTTTGAAACAAGGGAACCAGGAATGGTAAAATGCTAACTTATTTCCGGGTTTTAGGACTCATTCCTTGGGCACTCTATCTGTTCTGCATTCAGTCAGAAAAATTTGACATAGGGCTGCAAGTAACAATTCACTTCAGTATTTGATAGTCAATCAACTATTTTTTTTTTTTAAAAAACAGCTTAATTCCTTAAAAAAATGTTGAAAATAATGGACAGTGTAGGTGGCAAGGTCCCAGATGACTTTTCTTATTAATCAGCCGTCTAAATCTCAAAATATATATAATTTACAATCATATAAAACAGAGAAAAGCAGCAAATATGCACTCTCAAGACACTTGAATCAGAGAATATTTGGCATTTTTCCAGGATAAACACCAATATTTGATCATTTTTTGATGAATGATTAATAGACTCATCTTTGCACCAAACGCGTGAAAAGGGCATAAAAATATGATTACTTTTGTTCAAGTTGTCTATATGATGCAGTTGGCAACACAGAGAGGAGAGAGAGGAGAGGCCAGAGCATTAAGTTGTGAACTCCAAGACAATAATCAAGATAAACTTTCTAATGAATCACTGCAGTGAATCCAGAGCTATAAACAATATGAAGATATAATACATTGTACTGCTTTGACTAGTGAGATTAGTGTTTGTCCCAGAGTTGAACATATTCAATGCTGCCGTCCCCTGAACGCACCGGCACTTAAGTGGATGAAGACATGCTCTGACAATGATATCTTTAATGTATTTCTTTCCTGCTTTGTGCAAATATATTCCAGCTGCAAACGACTGCCCAACAGTGTACTAGTGTGTGTGTTCCATGTGCATTTAATCCATACAGTACCATCCTGTTCACTGCGGCCTGAGGTATAGATGGAAATGGTTTAAAAGATCTTGTGGCTGTTTTACGCTCTCTTGGAGGAATAATGACACTGCTGACAATTATTCATACCCACTCCCCTCTCACTCCAGACTTTTCATTATATTCATCACACATGATCATTGATAGAATTTCAATGATGCTCACAGCAGCCCTGCATAAATGCAAGCCTTCATGTGTTTCTTGAGTAGTGCTTCAGAGGGGATCCGGAGTGACAGTCACACCGTTGAGTATCAGTGCCAAGGGGGGGAACGTGTCTGGCAGTAAGGAGGGGGATTTGTACAGATGAAAAGGAAAACAGCCTGTAACAACTTTACTGTTTGTTTTTTTTCAGGCAGAATTTTTTGGCAAAAGAAACTACTTCTCATCTGAGATATCTTGGGAAGGTTACAAGGCTGAGAAATAAAAAATTCTGAAGCCTAGTTCATGACATCTGTGGCGTTAGCCTGCTGTCTTGTTTCTATGAGATCACGGACTATATTCCTCAACTGTGTACACTGTGTGTGAGTTTCTAACCTTTATAGCAACACTCTCCGTCTCTAAATAGCTTCACAGCAAGTGTGTGCGCCTGCATGAACTGTGCACATTACTAACCTGACCACTTTAGACTGTGTCCCAATAATATCGCTCTCTAAATCCAGCAGGTGTTGGTGATTGCGGAGCCCTGTCAGCCTCTTCAGCCTCAGCAGGGCCACGCAGAACTGAGCTCCCATCTCCTCCAGCTCTCGGGTGCCAATCTGAAGACCCTGAGGAGAGCATGTACATGCACATCAAAGACACATACTGATAAATAGATACTAATATGTTCACTAGGAGGAACACACTTCCAACATGCAGCTAGATTGAAACATAATTTCAAAGCTCCAACAGAAATCTGCTTTAAAATGGCTGCTGTGGGTTTCAATAGCTGCTCTGGAGCCGTTGTCCATCTTCAAACACCCCAATTCTCAATGCTGGAAAGCAGTTGCCAAGGAAACTTTTCATGTAGAAACATGATAATATATTTCATTTGCAGAAGGCACACATTCAAACGCATGTGCACTCACACCTGCAACCCCAACAAAGTCTTCACAGTGCTGTTCAATCACACACGCAAATGAATACTCACTCAGGGACACACGCACAGAGAGCTTACCCCCCGACTCAACTACAAAACTTTCATGTTTCTATTTCCCCAGAGCAGAGCTAAGGAACATTTAAACTTGGCCTGGCCACAGAGATATGCAGCCTCAATTCAGAGGACATTAGTTCCTGCACATCTGGACAAACACTTTCACGTAAAGCAGTGGGGGTGCAAATCAGTGCCAAAATGGCATCCCTAGACTGCCTCTGGATGTGTAAGATGTTGACATTGGCAGAATCCAGTAGGAAGGAAATCAGCTGGGGTGCAAAGACAGTGAGGGAGAAGAAAGGGACGTAGCAGGGTCAAAGGAAAGGAGGAGAAAAGAAGAGGCAGAGCAAGGAGAGAGCGGAGACAAGGGCTGCACTGCCACCTGGTGGACATTTTGAGATTTATAGGGGCACCTCCCTCTCACTCACAGGGGGGAGACACAATAAAACACATGTAAAATGCAATAAAATATAATTAGAGCTGCAACGATTAACTAATTAGTTGTCAGCTATTGAATTCATTTCCAATTGGTATTTTTTTGTTTCTTGGAAAATAAGTTAAAATTCTCTGATTCCAGCTTCATACACAGCCCTGGCTCTGTAAATGGGAAACAAACAAAGCTGTCAAAGTGAGCCACGCAACACTACCATGGCCATGGATGTACAAAGATAAAGAGTGACAGTAAGATGGAGCATCTTAAGGAGAACTGACGGGAGGGGTTTATTTGTTTGGGTGCCGAGTTCCAATATCAACAATCTTTCTCCAGAATCGCTGACTCCACCTTTAAAGCTCCGACCATAAACCACAACACCCCCAGTTCGAGTTCAGCCAAGTGATTCCCCATTACTGCCTCTCCCCTTATTTGACATCAGAAGAATATTAGAAGTAGCACCAAGGAATTTAACAGCAGGGTTATTGTGCTAAACTCAATGACACTGAGTCTGTCTTACCTTATATTTGCCCTGGTCGCAGCCACAGAGCGTGCTCTCCATGGTGTAGCTGCGCTGCACTCCTATCTCCCTCCACACAACAACGCGGGCAGTTGACTCTTTGGAGCGCTCCACAACAAAACTACAGCTCGCCATGCTGAAGGCCGGGGCGATCTGGGACAGGATCTTAGGCAGCGCCTGAGAGACACACATGAAGCTGTTTGAGCGTATATGCGTAGGTGTGTGTGCGTTAATGCGTCGGGGGGGCAGATGATAAAGTATGTTTTATAGTCAGGACAAATAACTGTGTCCAACTGGCTTATGTACAGAGCAGTTGCTGCTGCTTTCCAAAATGTTTGCTGTGGGCTCGTAGCCTGAGGCGACATGTCCACTAGGAAGGTCTGCCATCTTTATTAGCATTCTGCTGAGTGAAAAATATTTTTGTTGCATTCCCAAATGCAGAGAGAAACAACAAACTGATCTTGACCTGACCAGCTTGACTGGTGAGTAGAGAGAAAAAGTCCTGCACTGATGCAGAGCCAAATTCAAGGTCAATTATACTAAAATTGCCTGAGTAAAACAAATCTGAATGTGTCTGTCAGATAAAAGCTGCTGCTGAAACACGGTACTGACTAGAAAGACCAAAAACTAATAGATTAGGCATCATCGATGAACACAATGAGGAAATCCATAGCAATGACACAGGATGCAGGTATCTCAAAACTGGAAATGGTACCTGATGTTAGCATATTCACAAATACAGAAGAAGTCAAACCTAATTACTGACAGTTTTAAGTGTCAGAGTAATACAAGGTAAAATGGTGCTACAATCTGGTATTAAATGGGGACACAGGAAGTGAACTGTAATGCATACACTGTACAGGACAGGTTATTTATTTGCTGGTGGGATCTTTGATACCACTTTAGCACTTCTCTTGTTGACTACTTATGGTGCTAATGATTCTTGATGTAATTTTTTGTTACTGTCTGACATTTTTGTGAGTCTGTTTAATTGTTGTGTTGTTTGCAGCTTATGTAGCACGACTGTCTACAACAAATTTCCCACAAGGGACAATTAAGTTTATCCTGATCCTGATGTGATGATGTAAATATAAGATGCTAAAACTTAATGAAGATTATCTTTTTGTTCATGCAGTTATTATTCAGTGAGGTGAGAAGACTAATCTGAAACAGACGGACAGACTGAGAGTGTGACACTGTAAGGATGAGTGTTTGTATGCACTACAGGCACACTGAATGTGTGCGTGCGTGCGTGCGTGCGTGTGTGCGTGTGTGTGTGTGTGTGTGTGTGTGTGTGTGTTCACCCTGTATCCAAGGTCCTCCTGTAAGTCACTGGATGTCGCGCTGATATTGGACTGCCAGACTGTCTCCTTCACACTGCAACCGTACATAAACACATTCTTCTTCCTGGAATGACCGTGGTAGTCGCAAAACACCTGTGCACAGATACACGCGCGCGCACACACACACACACACACACACACACACACACACACACACACACACACACACACACACACACACACACACACACATAAACACACATAAACACACAACCAGGAAATAAAGGAAGGAAAGGATTAAGATTAAGACGCATACTGCGGTGAAAGGAAATTGGCTTTATCTCCTCTTGCTCTAATTTTACAAACTTGTTAAAGTGGCTGTGTGAAATTAATAAATACAAAAATCAAACACAAAGACATACTCAAATTAACTCATTGTATCATCATCAAATGAGATGTGACACTGTGTTATAACTGCTGTTAATGTTGATGGTACTGCAGTGGTACTGCTAAGACAATCTTGGAACCCATTGGCTGGTGGTCTGACGACAGTAATACCAAGATGAAGTTCACAGTTTGATCGGCAAATTTAAACACATTAAGAAAACATTTCGGCTAACCTCTATAAAATAGCTATCTGCATATAAAGGCAGACAAATTAGAACAAACAGATAAATCGTCATCAGATGACAGCCGATGGGAGAATGCATTTTGGCCATATGTTCTGCGTCCTTTGCTCTCCACATGAACTGTTTACCTGCAGGTAACCAAAGCCCACTCAAACCTGACTGGTCAGAAATATCGGGACTACAAACACAGGCCAGAATGCTTCTGATACCAAAATTCTGTCCTGTTGCCTACAGATTCTGCACACATATGTAGATATCTGTTCATACATATATACTGCGAAATTTCCTCCGGTGTGTTTTCAGAGGACAGACAGTGGCCTCACCTTGCTTTGTGCTGTAAAGTCATTAATCTTTATACAGTAAACAAATCTCCCATAAAAGCAATATTCCATTATGTCTAACTTGCTGACACACAGTGTAGCACAGAGGCCAGTAGAGGCTGTTGTTTATGGTAACTGCATTAATGTCCTAAAACTAATGTGGTGATTTATCCACATGAAATTTAGTGAACATGCAGCCAAACAGAGTGTGCAGCTGAACAGGAGGAATGGCACCAACATTAATAAGATGTTAGAAGAGACTCTTTATACTTCCCAAATGAAAGATGATGCGGCAAAGTGCAAAATGCCCCCAAAGTAATTTAAGTCCACTTAATTAGAGGTCATACCAGCGGTGCCCTTTGTATGTGTGCAAGGTACTGCAGCAGGCTCTTAGTGTGGTAGATGGTGGGGTGGAGCTCAGGATTGGGGTTCTGCCACTGGCGATTCAAATCCTCTCCACTCAGAGAACAACGGTGACTACAGCAGAAAGGAGACGGCAGAAGAGGGGAAGGATACAGAGTGGAAGAGAACAGAGCAACAGCTGGAGAATCCTTCAAGACAAGACTGTGTGTGTGTGTGTTAATGTAAATAAAGCTGTGACCAACGTGCAGGCCCAGGGTCAGCAGATGTTTGCATCTACTTGAAAGCTGTGACTTTGTATTCATTTCTTTCGAGACTCTTCTTACTCACTTTCCATTTACAACTCCGTCAGGGTTGAGCATGGGGACGATCTTGAAGATGTAGGCCTCTCTCAGGCTGGCTGCCAGTGGGCTGGTGCCCATCAGGAACTCCAGCGTGCCCTTCATTACCCAGCTGGCGTTGGTCTCTCCAGGGTGCACTCTGGCTGACAGGAAGATCAACGGACGATTCCCTAAAGATTGAGAAAGAAGAAGTGCACAGTACAAACAGAGGAATGAGAAATAACAAACAGACTCAGTAAACTACAGTGGAGGGAAAACCTATTTTGAAAGCACAAATATTCATCCTTATGTTCTTGCAAGCATTAGAAAGAACGGCACATTCCTGTCTTTTCTTAGAGAACATTTTAGAGAACTGTCCAGGAGCCAAGCATGAGGAAGCACAAATCTTTTACAAAGGCCCGGAGAATCTTTATACTGTACTATCGTATTTTTACTATGCAGGATTGTCAGTTACTGTCTGTAAACGCTCCCCAGCAAAAGTGAACGTAAAAGCCCAGATTCGCTCTTGTTTGGGAATTCACCTTGCTATACGTTTGTGCTTCTTTGTTGCCTGTTGCTTACTGTCTGACACCTGGTCGCTACCTCCTTATAAAGCTCCAATAAAGCTGCTGTCTCACGTAAGCGCTGTGAAGGTACACGCTCATAAATGTCCCAAACACAAAATAAGAAGGACATAAAGGCAGAGGACGGAGTCTCTGCTGAAAACAACACCGCCGCATGCTTCTGGTGGGTCATAGGTGTTACCTTAGAGGGATTACTTCTGTATGTTTTGTTGGAAAATGCTGCACAGTGTGTCTTTAACTAACTAACTATAGATTATTTGGGACAAATAATCTCTGAGCTCCATTTGCTGAAGAAGTCAATGAGATGCAGTTAAAACTTAAAAAAGCTAGCAAGTGTGACCTTTTAGATTTTGTAACACAAAGAAAGACAAGAATGAAAGTCATCTTCAAAATGGCAGATTCGATTTGTCAGTAAGATTTGTCTAAGGTGATGACACAACAGCCATTAAATATTTGGATATCATGGCCCAGTGGCTTCAAGATGCCGGCTGTTACCAGGACATCTGGCAAACATACATTTAAGACCCCTTTGCCAGTTTGATATGATGCCATCATAATTTTGTTGCAAACTTAACATTTTTCCAGGACAACTAAATGATTCCAGGACCATTTTCACCTATGTTTGAACATCCAGGACTTAATTTCACCAGGATATTCCACTCAGTTTGCCTGATATCAGACAGATTTGTCCACTTCAACTACACTTGAAAGGTTTGGACCCAGGCAACCACTCAGTATCAAAGATGAGAATGGGAATCCTGGATACAAACATCCATCCATTTTCATCTGCTTATCTGGGCTGTGTTGCGAGGATAGCAGGCCGAGCAAAGCACCCCAGACGTCCCTCTCCCCAGCAACACTTTCCAGCTCCTCCTGGGGGACCCTGAAGCGTTCCCAGGCCAGATGAGATATGTAATCCCTCCAGTGTGTTCTGGCTATGCCCCGGGGCCTCCTACCATCCTGATCAGAAGCCTGTATCACCTCAACTGACCCATTTCAACGTGAAGGAGCAGCGGCTCAACTCTGAGCTCCTTCCTCCTTACCCTATCTCTAAGGCTGAGCCCAGCCACCCCACGGAGGAAACTCATTTCAGCCACTTGTATCCACGATCTCATTCTTATGGTCACTACGCAGAGTTCATGACCATAGGTGAGGGTTGGGACGTAGATGGACCAGTAAGTCAAAAGCTTCGACAGCTTGTGGATACAAACAAAACTCTAAAAAGTATATCCTACTTACTACTACTTTACTTACTAAACTGACAGATGTGATCATTGGAGTTGGACTCAGGCAAGGCAGTGATGGTGAGAAGGGGGCAGCTGTTTCCCCCCAGTGTTTCACAGAGGACGTCCTGTCTCAAGTAGATCTGAGGCGTCCTCAAAGCCTCCAGTTTGGACAGGTGCATCTGAGGACACAATTAAAGGAATAAGAAATTACAGTTTTCACATTTTGCTGGCTAACATTATTATCTACAGCTTCCATTTAAAACCTAATCCCTCCTCGCTTCTCAACATTTTACCGCTGTATTGTTTCACTGGCTGTTTATTAGGCCATTTTGTGATTAAGTGATTCAGATTGAGCTTCTCTTTTGTGGCTTGTATTATAAGCAATTCTGCATAGTCGCTCTCGATAAAGGCAGACAAAATGTAATTATATAAACATAACTATCAACATAATGAGTGTACAGTAGTTAGAGAGCACAGCAGTTATCTGAGCTCAGATTTGAAGGACGTATAAATGATACAACAAGGGAAAAAACAGTGAACTCCAACAAGAGGCAGCTGCATCTGGAGTCACTGGGGGTCTGGGAGGTTTTGCAGTAGGCGAACAGAGTACTAATTACCATAGGAGACAAGAGTGTGCTGAGAATCATAGGGAGCAAAACCATTACAACTAGACAATATGGTCAAGAGGGGGGATCAGAGATATGTATACTACTACATGCTAGTGTTCTCTACATTACAGTAAACAATGGTATTGTAACAGTACCTTAAGAGTGGAGTATGTATATGGGTAATGATAGGCGAAGTAGCAGACATCATCCTTATGGCTGAAGGTTGTGCTGAAGGTCATCGTATAATAAGACTTCCCTTTCTGACCACCAGCTGCTATGGAACTCCTTGCAAAGTGATTCCTGTGGAGAAGGACGAACGTTTCATGGGTAAGTGTTGCACAATACAGCACTCAACACTTTTACTCAATGACCACTTTATTAGGTACACCTACACAATCTATTACAATCCAATACAGCAGTTGTGACACACAGCTACTTGTCAAGAAGCTTTATGCTGATGTTCACATTTAGTAACACTGTTGGTAATGTGAGAATTCAGTTATATATCATTTCGCAGGTAATTGTTTAAAGGGACAGCTCATCCAAAAATCAAAATTGCATATATTTCTTCTTACCTGTAGTGCTATTTATCAGTCCAAATTATTTGGTGTGAGTTGCAGAATGTTGGAGATACTGACGGTAGAGATGTCTGCTTTCACTCTTAATATAATGGAACTAGATGGCACTCATCTTGTGGTGCTTTAAGTGCAAAAAAAAAACCTCAACAGCAATGTCTCTTTCCAGAAATCATGACCTGGTTACTCAAGATAATCCACAAACCTTGTTGTGAGCAGTTTCATATAGGAACTATTTTCTTTCAGCTGAACTACACCCACCAACTGTATAACCACGCAGAAGGAAGTGTGCCATCTAGTTTCATGTATTCCAGAGAAGGCAGATATCTCTATGGCCAATATCTCCAACACTCGGCAGCTCACACTGAAACAATCTAGTCTGATAAATAGCCCAAAAGGTAAGAGGAAAAATGTGTGTTTTTAGTTTTTGGGTGAACTGTCCCTTTAAGATGGTGTTGCACTAGACTACATTATACTGAGATGTGTTTCTAATTATTTGCCCCCTTGGTTTATGTTAACCATGTCTAAGAACTAAGACTAAACCCTAAAACTAAACATTATAGGCATCATCAAAAGTTTTTTACTATTCTGAAGTCCATTAGATTGTACAGTTTGATCATAAAATGGCCACTAAGTGTATATTACATCATACATGCTCTACATGTTTTAAGTATGCGGTACAATTTAAAAAGATGTAAAGGTGAGAGTTCCCTTCTAAAGGATGCTTCTTGAAGATAAGAATTAAGATATTAAGAAGATAAGTATTAAGAACGTCAAAGTATTTAAGCTTTATAGCTTTTGTCTATAAAATGTATAAATATTCTTGACAGCAGCTTCAGTATGGCAAAATTGGCATGCTGCACGAAAACTGTGACTGAAACACTTATCTAAAAGTTAGCCTCTCCCCTCTCCCCCTCTGAGTGCACCTACTTGTAGTAACAGATGTCTGTTCCTGTTCTGACCCAGTGTGGCCTTCCACTGATCGCCTCCTGCACCGAGTACATCAGCACCTGCATGCCTGCACACACACACAAGGAGAAAGACAAACACACTAACTAACAATGTGTGCCATCTGATACTCAAGTTACCTTATAAAGACTAACTGTAGGTCAAATGTTCTTTAAACTCACTACTGAGTAATTTAATATTTAAGGAAACACACAAATCTTCTGTAGAACAGATGAAGAATGATTGTTTTTATCCAGATGTTCTTGTGCATCTCACCGTAGTTGAACTGGCTGTTTGACTTCTCAGAGTTGATGATGTTGAAGCGGTAGGCAGTTCCAACACGCATGCCGCTCACCTCAAAGTAGAACCACTGGTGGTAGTGATTACTGTTGATGTCTGAATTCAGCACAAGGTCATACTCGTATCTGGAGAAACATCGCAACATAAACATAAACTATAAATGTGGACCCAAACACACCATCAACAACAAATAATACTGATATAACGCTAGGATGAATATAGTCGGCCATGGCTTTAAGTGCTATAAACGTGATAAAAGTTGATTTAACACTGACTATCCTATTGTGGAACAGTTGCTCATTACCCTGTAACTGATGTGACAATACTTACTTCCTGACTTGAACTGCCTTCCTGAGGTTTCCAGACTCAAACTGAGAGTTGAACTTCAGTGATTCGCCATCGTCTTCAATCACAGGGCAACTGAAACACAACAAAATGTCGATGACCGATTGAGCTAATCAGATTTGCGAATGTCACAGCTCTCAACAACAGCAGAAAAAGGACACAAACTGTAGCTGTCTTCAAATGTTAGCTCCATTTAGCCTGTAAAGTGTGTTTCAGGTTAACAAACTCTGTAACAAGGACTCACCTGGGATTGTCCAGGTCGTAAACTACTTTATCCACGATATCATTAGGATGAATCAACCTCTCGATGTCCTGGAATATCTTAGACCTGCAGAGTTAGACCCGCAAACAAACTCATGATTAACACAATGGATGGACCAACATGTTTTCCATTAAAATATAGTGTATATTAATGAGGATGGATGTGAAAAAGTCAAGGAAAGGAAATGCCTTTCCCCACCACCTTGACAACAAAATTAAAAATATAAACTATCTCAGATTTACACTGAAAAGAAAATTTGAACTGCAAAACCAAGTGCAAAACCCCAGAATGTAACCACATGATTGCATTTAACTTTTTTTAAAATGATGCCTGGATATTTGAGTCACAGCTAGTCCTTGGAAAAAGCATTACAAAAACATCACTATTACTGAGGCTCCAAAAGGTCTGACTGGTGCCCCACGAGTCAGCCCAAGGTCAAGCTCATATCTGCAGGGTATGTCAAAACGTTTCAAAATACTCTAAGCACAAAATATTTGCGTATGTAAAATCTTTCTGGCATGAAAAACACTACAGTAAGCTGTTGTAATGGTTTATGCTTGTTTCTTTTTCTCTTCTCTCTTTCTTTGCACTAGAGATTAACTACAATGCTTTTTCAAAACAACTTCTATTCCTCGCTTTTATAATCGGTGCACCCTCTTTATTTTGTATGTGAAATGATTTCTGAAAACCACAGTTTTAATAGAAATGTCTCACCTCTGCACACCGTAAACTCTCTCCTGAAGGGGCTCCCTAAATGTCGGTGCTACATGGCCAAAGTAGTCTGGGTAAGCCACTTCAGCGTACTGGGGTACGGAGCGTGTTCCCTTCACCATCTCCACGTACAGGTCGGGGTCATGCAGCGGGAGGAGCAGGGCTGTGTCTGGCACCTCCAGAACTGCTCCTTCCCCTATCTCATCCTCAGCACCCTCTGAGCCACAATCTGAACCCCAGTTGCTGCCTCCTCCTCCCACCCGACGAGTAGCAATGCCCCCCAAGAGCAGAGGAGACTGGATGTGTCTGGTGGCGTTGACTGGGGATCCTTCCTGTTTGACCCCCCCTCCTCCTTCTTCTCCTGTGTTTGGAGGCCTCTCCTCTTCTAGAGAGACACACTCCAACACATGTGCAAGGTCCTGGTCTAACTTGTGCCCCTGAGAGGGAGGCCTGGCGAGGGAGGACAATGTCATATGTGTGTCTGGGGAAGGAATGTGGGCCTCCTCTTTTTTGTGTTGGTCCTTGGTGAGGTGGATGCTGTCCAGTTCTAGAGGTGTCGGGGGAGCAGGAGTGGGCGCAGGAGGAGACGGCAGGGTGTGTTGTCCTTTGGTAGGGGTGCAATCCTCCTGAGAGCTCGAGATGGGGACATGCTTTGGAGACAGGGCTTGAGCTGTGGGCACTATGATTGGTCGAGTGGCTCGAGTTGGGGCTGATGATGAGGAGAAAGATGATGATGAAGATGTGGTAGAGGCACTCTTTGAGGATTCAAAGTTATAACCCTGTAGGAATGAGATAAATCAGAAAAAACAAGTATTAGTGGTAGAGACCACACATCCACTGTAAGAAATATAATAAAGGATCTTTTATTGCCTCTGATAAAAGCAATGCTGAGCGCCTCATCAGGCTCATAACATGTGCAATGGGACAAAGGCTTAAATTTTTGTTGAAATTAATAACAACATGCAGGTGTGCGAAATAGGTTTTACCATCTCAGACATTTAAAATAAATAAGTGAAAACACTGATAGAATCAAAATACAAAAATACCCAGGAGCAACACACACTGAAAATAATTAAACCAAATGAGGAAAAGAGTCATGAGAAAAAAATAAATTAAAATTTGGGTAAATTCATAATAATAACAATATGACATTATAATAATATAATAAAATAAAGGGAAAAAGATAAAATGAGTAACAGAAAAAACAGAATTAAATTAAGAAAAGAAAAACACAAAAAAAGGAAGAAAAACAAGGTACACTGATGTCAGACCAGATATTTCTGACAATTAATGTCTCATACTGATTCATTCTGACACAACAGTGCTGCTGACATCAAGCCAATAAGATAAAATTTTATTGTTAATGATATACCTACATAACTGAGTATTGTGCCAACACACTGTTTAACTGTTAATATGCCAATTCAGTGACAATTCATGTGGGTTCAAATTTTTTCATTTCATTCATTCATTTTCTGTAACCGCTTATCCTGTTAAGGGTTGCGAGGGGGCTGGAGCCTATCCCAGCTGACATTGGGCGAGAGGTGGGGTACACCCTGGACAGGCCGCCAGACTATCACAGGGCTGACACATAGAGACAGACAACCATTCACACTCACATTCACACCTATGGGCAATTTCGAGTCACCAATTAACCTGCTGTCTTTGGACTGTGGGAGGAAGCTGGAGTACCTGGAGAAAACCCACTGTGACACAGGGAGAACATGCAAACTCTGCACAGAAGGGCTTCCCCATCCTGGGGTTCGAACCCCCCACCCTGGAACCCTCTTGTGGGCACAAATTACTAACCTGGAAGTCTTCAGAAAGCTCCAAGAAAAACCTCTCATAGACCCTCAACTCCTCAAACGGACGACCAGGGCCCTTTTTGGGATGCAGCTTGTTCAGGTCCGTCTCTATGTCATCATTCTGATTAAACACAAACAAAAGGAAAATATGACTATGACTATGTGCTCTGTGGCTGTGTCTGGGCTATTACTCAATCTGTTGCTATCTAAGGATTAAGAGATATGAAAACGAGGGAAAGAATAACTACAGCTAATGAGAAAACAATAAAAGTGACATAATGCAGCTGTTTAATTTTAAGGGGATTTTGCAGTGCTTAGAAATGTTGAGTGCCTCGCTGGATTGCTTCGTCACACACTGCAAGGCCAGAGCAATGTTTTGATTAAATCAGCAATTGTAAATGCATATCAGACACGGTTGACATGTTTGACAAAGAGATATGGGAGTGTTTGGCATGGTCTGGTGAGCTGACGTTGGTGAGTTATGACTGGCCTCTGCTGGAAGTAAAGAAGAGTGCAGAGGAAAGGATACAGCTGTAAGAGATTGTATCCTCAAATGACATGACATCACAACCCTTTTTGGAGATCAACCATGCTGCAAAAATGTTGTAAATACGTAAATCACTACAGTGTGCACTGTCTCTGTAGCACCACAGTCATACATAGAAAATATACTCAACGTTTTGAACACTAAGTGCCACACGTAACGTTGCCGTGTGAAATATGGTGTGTGCATGTGAGTGCTGAATATTACCAGAGCACGCTGATCCTTCTCGTCATCTTCATTCTCAGTTTCATTCTCCGTGTCTGCGTCTGTCTCCTCGTTATCGTCGCTTTCATCCACCACATCATCCACTGGGTACACACACACACACACACACACAAATATATATAAGGTGACTGTCCTTAAAATGAACATTTTCCTACTTTTTGTCCAAGCTAGGAGTTTATTATTTTCCAAAGTGTGTGTAAGGCTGGTACGTATCCAGACTGGCAGAACTCAACTGATTTCGGTCATTGAGTTTAATTGCTATGACAGGAACAGAGGAAATGTTAACAAAAAGATGTGAGCAGCCATGATTCAGAGATGAGTGAGAGATTTAGAGGACAGAAGAAATGTTGAGAATATTTCTTCAAATACACTGAGCAGGTGATTAAGGCTGCGACTAACGATAATTTTCATTGTCGATTAATGTGTCCATTATTTTCTCAATCCATCGATTTGATGTTTGATCTATAAAATGTCAGAAAAAGGTGAAAAATGTCAATCCCTGTTTCCTAAAGCTCAGGGTAACGTCCTCAAATGTCTTGTTTTGTCCACAACCCATATACATTCAGTTTACTGTCATAGAGGAGTAAAGAAACCAGGAAATATTCACACTGAAGAGGCTGGAATCAGAGAATCTTGAGTTTGTTTTTCGTCATCAAACCAATTAATCATTCCGATGAGTTGGCAATTAATTTAATAGTTGACAACTAATCAGTCATTGGGGCTCCACTGGTGATAACGCTGACAGTCGCTTGACCTTTTTTTTAATGAAAATAGATGCGTCCACACAACTTTGTGCTGCCAGTTGTCACAACTGTGATGTATATTATTGCTTTTATGGACTTCCTGTTGGCTTTGGCACTCTCCAAGAAATAGGTTATGTATTCATCTACATCACCAAGCAGATTCAATTAAGCATAGGGCTACATGAAAAATAATATTCTGATCTTAGATGTTTTATTTAAGATCAGTTTAAGGGAAAAGCAAAGGGGATCAAATGTTTCACCCGGCAGCCTGTGGATGCAAGGAGGCAGATTAGCTGAGTACAATGTCCACTGGTGAGCAAAGCAAGCACTAAGCGACGTGAACTAAGCATCTCTATCACATGTTTATAGCTACATGTCACGTGTTAGTTCAGTGGAGCTAGAGTTTGATATGAGGTGAATGAGAAAGCAGCAGTGAGTGAGTCTATGTATTCTGAGGATGGAGTTGTGTCTTACGTACGTCTTACCCTTCTTTAAGGGCCTGCTGAAGAGCTGATGAATCTTTCTTCCTGTAAGGCACATTGTGCGCAGCAGTGTTGCCATTAACCATTTATGTGCTCCATGGATGTATTCATCATGATCTATGTGTCTGTGTGTGATGCATGATTGAATCTAGGAGCAGTATAAACGTCTACATGTTTGTCTGTACTGCATAATCATCAATGACAGGCATGCACAAACACAGTGTAATGCTCAGGCACTCTCTAAGTGAATTGGATGTGTGTTTGTGAGAGTGTCCTGTGTTCTCACCCCCAGGTGGCTGGCTGTACAGCTGCGCCACAGGTCCTACAGCAGGTACATGTGGCAGCTGGTAGTGGAAGGCTGATTTGATGGTGGGCAGAGGCAGACGGTTCTTAGGGAAACACTTCCTCATGATGAGACTCGACGTGTTGACAAGAGGATCCAGAGTCCGCACTGGGAGACACTCCTAGAAATAAAACCACACAGAAAGTAGAGAGTAGGTGACAGTGAGTGTGTGTGTGGTGCAGAATGTATGTGTTGCATGCTTTAATTATCTGCCACGTGTGTGTCACATTCTCGCTCACAGTGGATGAGTTGTAGAGAATCCTCATGCCATCAGCATCTATGAATGCTTTCCTGCCAAGCTTGATGTTGGTGATGTTCCTGAGGCAGACCAGCAGCCCTTTGCGAATTAGCATGTGGCGATGACGCGTGTCATTGCGATGCCAGTCCAGGTACAGAGCCAGCAAGACAGGCACATGTCCACCATCCACTGCACGGCGAGCGTTTGTTTCTGCACAGGAAAGAGAAGGAAGGAGGAGAGACAGCAGTGATAATCTGTGCTTTGCGACTGAAAGATGGGATGAAGAGAAGCATGGGAGAGGTAAGAGGGGGAAGTTGAAATCCATGTTCACTGATCATTAGCAGAATCAGAAAATCAGTCAGGGCCAGTGAAGGGTTGATAATGATGGAGGTTAAAGAGGCAGAAGAGGGCAATACAGCATGGACACAAGCACTAATGAAGGATCACTACACTAGTGCAGAGTCAAAAGTCATTGCTACAAAGCAAATTACTCACTGGATTTCAGCAGTGCTCCCAGTGCATCCAGAGCGACCCTGTTGAATTAGAAACAAGACAAATTAGTTACATGGAAAACAAAACTGAAAGAAGTAAAAATGGTGCAGCTTGTGGCTGTCGCTAGTTTCTTAGAACACAACACTCAGTCGTCTGCTTACTTCAGCAGGCTGGTGTTCTTCTTGCTGTACGGCGCGGCAATCTTGAACATGAGTTCCACCACTCCATTCTTGCCCAAAGAAATAGCATTCACAGCTTTTGCAAAAACAAACACATACATGAAGAGACATCAGGCAAAGGTAGAAGCAGATATCCAATACCACTGACACTTCATCTGCTTGCGACTTAAACTTCTCTCTATCTTCAAAGAAATGGCTTACAGTTGGTGGAGTAAACCCTGAGAACCTGCAGGCAGGGCAGAAGCAGTTTGGTGTTCTGTAGGTTCTGTTTCATTAAGTTGACTGTGACGTTCAGCGCTCCGCTCAGTCGGGCCTTCACTCCAAACTTTCTGTCTGAACATACAGAGGTTGTAAGGTCAGATATTATGCAGAGTATCATCAGTAGATTTTCAGTGATTTAATCTCTCCTTTTTTGCAAACCATTAAATAACAGTACAGTCTTGATGGAGATTTTTTGACCACTATGTTATGAGTCCCTGCCTCACACACACACACACACACACACACACACACACACACACACACACACACACACACACACACACACACACACACTCAGACGCAGCAGATGCATGCATGCATGTAAACACTCAGATGGTCTCTGAAGTCTCTCCTGATATAAGACTGCCTGACTGAGAGAGCAAGGGACAGGCCTGCCATTCCTTGTAAGGTCTTTGAGGCGAGCTAAACCTATTCTTCTTCCACTCAGATGGTGTGTTTCACATCTTGCCAATGGTTTCACAGTATTCTACTGATCTACAGTTGGCAGTAACGAGCCAAGAAATGTAGTAATTTACCCGCAGAGGCAGTGAAGAAGAAGACATCATCCCTGCTGGCAATTTAAAATATTTCAGGGTGCTTTCAGACCTACTTCTCTTGCTTTGGTCTGAATCAGGGACCAATTGCGTTACAAAGTTGCATAATTGCCGAGAGTAGGTGCATGTTCTCACAGCAGCATTTACAAGCGGAACAGATCAAATGCCTGCATGAGAAAGCTGCTCTTGGTTGGTCAGAATTTCAGCAAAATACAGAAAGCTAAACACGTTGAAGAAGAGTACACTTGCAAGATAAATGTGACACTTTCTAATGTCACAATGGAGGGACAACTACGCAGGTTGTAAAACAAGGAAAACAGAAGGAAGAGCAAATTCAATAATAATTAAATAAGAACAAACATTAGTACCTGACTGCCTTGATATATATTTATATTGGTGTACTGTGTGTTTGTTTGTGTCAAAGAGTGACATTAAGCCTACCTTTTGGGCCAACCTTGGCGAGCAGTGAGTGAAGCTGCAGCATGAGTTCTTCACTGGGAGGCAGCTCCTTACTGGCAGTGATCAGAATCTGGAATAATATTCCAGTGCCTCCTTTAGACACAAATACTCCCACTCTGCGGCCTCTGCCTAAAGACAGAAAACAACAATAAAACAGCATTAAATGTGATACAACATCAATTATGATGGGGATATGCAGTTGAAGTCCTGGAAAGCACAAACCTTAAAACATTACTGCTTTATCAATCCTAGCTACATTTCCAATTTAATATCATTTGTCATTTATTAGAGTGGCAATATTAATAGTTTATGCTTTCAAAATACTTCTCACAGTGATGAAACAGTAAATGCTTTTCCAAATACTTTCTCTAAATTAGAAATAACAGTTAAATTGCCCACTAAGTGACTATCCAGCAGGCAAATAAATGTCATCAGCTCTCAAAATCAGGGCATAAACTGCTCATCAAGTTTGGAGAAAAGGAAACGAAACCACCACTCACCCACAGTCAGCAGCTCACTGAGAATGTACAAGATGTTCAGAGTGGTCTGGACATCCCGGGTATTCTGTCAGAGCAACACGGTACACTTGTTAAACAATATACAGGTGTATAAAGTGGGTTATAGACATTTTTACTTGATGTTCTCTCTCCTATGTACGCAGTCTAATCTCTACCACTTTGACATCTGTCGGATAAATGTGAAGCTAGCTCCAGCAGCCGTTTAGCTTATCTGCTAGCAAGTATCTGCTAGTCAGACTTATAATGAAACCACTCCATTTGTGCAAACACAAGTAAAAGCTTTGTGTTACAGGTTTGTCATGTCACAAGCTGCAGTGTCCAGTTGTGTTTGTGAGTAAGCTGACCTCCAGTGAAGCCAGTAAGACCTCCATGCCACTGGAGCCTTTGGACATCACCTCTTTCCCGCTCTTCTCTGCAACGCACAACAAAACAAAAAGGATCAGTGATGTGAAGACAAACAGTGCTGCATTTGTGCAAAACAACTCAGGGGCTTCTCCCACAAGCAAAGTGGGGGCTGTTATTCAAGTACAGCCGGTTGTCCTGTACATGTTAGGTCAACAATTACAGACAAGTCACAATGTCACAGAGGATTATGCTGGAAGGTGTGAAGAATGCTCTCCTGGGGACTTAGTAGTTACAAAGATTCGACTGCATATATTTCATATCGTCAAAGCTCCTTTTTTACATCGTGTTAAATCTGCACACATGAGCTTTACATTCTCTCCTCTTAAAAACTGTCCCGCTCAAGAAAAATAAAAAGCTTTGGCTACAACTCCTGCTTCACCTCTCTCTTTTGTCTCTCTTTTTCCACCTCTCCACCTCTTTCAATCACACCACCCTCCACCTGCCCTGTAATTTAGGAGCTGACAAATTCCCGACCTCTTTAGAGAGGTCTCTGTGTTTGATCCTGTCTTGTCCTGGAACAAACTCTCCAAATACAAACACAGGACAGAGAGTATGGAACAGACACTGAAGTCCTTCGACCTTTTCAAAATGACTTATATAAACCCGCATTAGTTTATAGTGGACTGCTGAAGTATATATAAACACATACAATATCATAAAGACTTCCCTTTCAATTAACAATGCTGAGAATGCAAACATGCACACACACGCATACACACAGTTCAGTGCCTTAAAGAGCAGTGACCTCTGAAAACATTTCTGTCATGCTAGACTTTTTGAAAACGCTCCCAAACAACACTTCAGCACTAATCCTCCAATAACAAACATCACTAGGGGTTACACATAGAAGCATCTCTAAAAAATAATATAGATATTAAATAAAAAAACAATAATGCATAACAATAATTTGCTGCTTTATCTATTTACTGCTCAATGATTTTATTTTGCTTGTAAAATGTGTGGTCTAATAAGAATGTACGAAGCTTTGTGATGGCACTCAAGTAAAGCAGCCAGCCAGCTTTTTGTTATCTGTACAGTAACCACAATTTCAGTGACTGTAGAAATTAGTACGCTGTGGCAGACTGTTCAAAGTGCTGAACATGAACTGTGAAGACTGCAGAAGTCAGACTGGTTGTTCTAACCTGTTGGCCTGAGCAAAGTGGAATATCTAAAATATCTGTAACACAATTGCCATCATGGATAATGCAGCTGTCTTGGAGGATTTTTAAGAGCCGGAGTCAAAATACCTGAAGCATTTTCATCATACTGCACCCTATATGGTGGCTCCGAGGCGACCAAAGATTGATAGTATCTCCTTCTGTAGCGGTACTCCATTTCATAACAGTCTCAAAGTTCACCGAAGCTGTGGGTGAAAATATGTTTCCAAAATCCCAGGTTGGTGGCCTCTTGAGTCCTGAATGTTTACAGTGCAGGTCTGCTGTGAATCTAAATGCCTCGGAGCTTGATGGTCCATATGAAGCATGAAGGCTCTTTGAATGTTACACTGGTGTTTCTCTATCCCTCTGAGGCGAGAGGTAAACTGCTTAGCTGGCCAGTCCTCCAGCTGTGAACCAACACACTGAGCTTAGGGGCAGGTCATGATGAATCTCGCGCTCAGCACCTCCCCTTGCACGCTACTAGAAACTAAACCACCAACTAGTCCTAGAAAACTGACAGCTGTATAGGATACCTCTCCTCATGCGTCCTCTCCTCTTTCTCTGACCTCCCCTGTCAGCACTATAGGGACAGCTGCTTTACGCTTAAATAAACAGTTTCTGACAGCAAATGAGAGAGTAAAGAGAAAACAGTTGTCTCTAAAGCTGAATTCATTCTCCACTAAACTGAACCATGACACCCCTGGTGGAGTTTTTTTAAATGCATCTTTTCATCACATGCATGAGTTTACAACCCACTGACAACTCCTGGCTCTCATTCCTCCCTATAATCCCTGCTCTTTCTCTTGGTATCTCTTTACTGTCTCCTAAGCTCCTAAAATTCTGAACATGAGACAAGAGTACAGCAAAGTCTGTCTCGGGGTGTATAGTTACTGCAAACAGGGTCACGCACCCCCTCCACCCCCCTAACAGACGTCACGCTCATACACATTTCAGGTTGAGGCTGCAGTCAGGGTGTGACGGACAGCCAAGCAGCAGATGAGAGAGGAACAGCTGATATATACTGATTGACAGGGTCACAGACAGAAGCCTCTACACTGTGCACATCCGTCATGATGGATTAACCACAAGTTTACTTTGAAGTGGGGAGTGGGAGGAAGTAGGGAATTAAGGGAAGAGGACAGATGAAATTTAAGAAAAGAGTGAGGGAAGAAGTTCAGAGCAGGTTCAAAGTATGCCAGCAGGCTCAAAATATGAGGTGATGATTCAGCAGGATTCTTCACCTTCACATAAAGGCTCCATTAAGGCTTGACCTGAGTGATCACAAGTTGTCCTTATTTAAAAAATCCACAATGAAAAAGCCACTAACTGAAAGCCTAGCTCCAGGGCAAAGGTAGTGTAAAAAATCTGGAGTTTGTAGGTTAGTACACACATGGGGAAACAGACACATCTCCAGTATTGTGGTTAACCTTTCTTATTCAGTGTTTTCAGTGCAAGTATCACCTACTTTCATTGCTGATTTACCTGTTGATATATCTGATCATTTCTTTCAATACTAAGAGCAGTGTGTAGGATTTTGTGGCATCTAATGGGGAGGAACACTTCTCCTATGTCAAAGCATGACTCCTGGTTATGACTCATTCAGTGATCACTGGTTTTCACCAGGAGCTGGATTATCTGCAGAGATCTCCTCCTCTCCAAAACAAACAGACCACGGATCTCATTTATAAAACTATGCTTAGGATCCAGACTAAAAATGTACCTACAGAAAAAAAGCCAAAAATTGCATGAGCCAAAAGATAATCAACAATTTCTATAATCAGGCTCTCACCTCACCATCTGCATCGTCAATTTCCCGTCACCACAATGTTCATAAGCATGGGTCAATGTTTCTCTCACCAAGTCTGTTTTTATAGATCACAAGTTTTGCGTGGGAAGAGGCAAACATCTCCTTCAGGACTCATTTTGTCCGTGCACAATGTTTATAAATGAGACCCCAGATGATTTAAACCAGTAAAAACACTGACACGGTTTCACGTTACACATCTCATTTTATTCATTTGTTCATTTTTCATAACCACTTCTTGGAAGAGATGGCAGGGGGATGGAGCATATCCCAGGTGACATTGGGTGAGAGGTGGGGTACACCCTGGACAGGCTGCCATACCATCAGACAGAGAACCATTCACACTCACATTCACACCTACGGACAATTTAGAGTCACCAAATAACCTGCATGTCTTTGGACTGTGGGAGGAAGCCGGAGTACCAGGAGAAAACCCACACTGACACTAGGAAGGGCTCCCTCACCCTGGGGTTCAAACCAAGAACTGTCTTGCTGTGAGGCGACAGTGCTAACCACTTCACCATGGTGCTGCCCACATTACAAATCTGTGTTTCTCCAAATCTGTGTTTCTCTGCTTGGATCATTGCAGAAGGCCACTAGCCCCGCACCTGCTAATGAGTGCTCACCATTTTTCTCTGATAACTGAAAAACCAGATGTTCAAGAGACTTTCAGTGGGAGCCTAATCATCCACACAGGTCTCCTCTTCTCCAAAACAAATGCACCAGATATTTAAACCAGTAAAAGCACAAACTAAAGCAGTTTCAAGTTATGAATCAGTGTTTCTCCAATGCTGTTCAGCTGGTCGTGGATGGACTACTAACTACGGTGGCCAACATTGAAACCTGAAAATGCCAGAGCTGGTGTTTGGTTTGTCCGTTATGCTACTGTAAAAACATGGCGGTGCAACATCGCAGACTCCATGGATGAGGACCCGTTCCCTATGTTGATATAAACGGCTCATTCTAAGGTAACGAAAAACAACACATCGTATTTTCAGGTGTTTATAAACTAAAGAAAACATACTTATTGTATGATTTTCCATTTCTGCCAAAATCTTGAACAATGTAGCTTTAACTGATTAATTGTTTAGTCTATTATGTGTTAAAATTGCTTATTTTGTATAACCAATACATAAATACAGTCATTTCTGAAATGTAAAACAGACAAAGGCAGCAAATTTGAGAAGCCGCAACAGAGAGTGTTTGGCAATTCGCTTGACATTAACAAGTAACAGGACTGTTGTAATTTTCCATCAGTGTGACATAATACATTAATCAACAAATTGTTAAAGCACCAGAGCAAAGATGCTTGCATCAGGGATTTCTATTTATCCCAGCTCTTCAGGATGACAGAGAGGCACCCTGCTAACAGAGACGCACTCATGTTTCAGCCTGTTCTACCCAGCGACGCAGCACAATGCCTCCTTCTTTCACTGTTAGATCTTCTCCTCTGCTCTCCTCTCAAAAGAGTAATCAGAGAACCAGATCCTGAGACAGTGGATCAATCCATCCACACTTTGACTACTGGTAAACTAACCCAGCTCTGTTTACACAGCAACTGCTGTGTAAACAGAGCTCCACCTGAACAACAGCAATGTCTCTTTCCAGAAATCATGACCCAGTTACTCAAGGTAATCCACAGACCTTGTTGTGAGCAGTTTTATGTAGGAATTATTTTCTCTCTACTGCACCACATCCGGCAATTGTATCACCAGGCAAAAGGAAGAGTGCATCTACTAATGGGCGATAGGCTCGTACTGGTGAGAGCGCACAATGTAAACATTAATGGGGTCCTCCTCAGCCGAGCTGTAACGTTAGGTAGCTCAGTGGTGCTAGGTGAGCTAACAGTAGATGCACTCCTGCCTGGTTATACAGTTGGCAGGTGTAGATTGGTAGAAATAAAATAGGTCCTACATGAAACTGCTCACAACAAGGTCTGTGGATTATCTTCACTAAATGGGTCACAATTTCTGGAAAGAGACATTGCTGTTGAGTTTTTCAAATGTATTTTATCAGCGCTTTGAGCTCCGTCAAGCTGAGTGCAGTCTAGTTCCATTATATTCGAGAGAAGGCAGGCATCTCTATGGCCGATACCTCCAACACTCTGCAACTCACACAATAAAATAAATACCACTGCATGTAAGAGGTAAAATATGTATTTTTGTTTCTGAGTGCACTGTTTCTATAAAGGGGAACATAGTACTGAGGAGATAACACACCCAAATCTCTGACCAAACTGTCATCAGTCATGTCTCATTACGGGTAATGGAGGTACCAAGTTTTGATGAGGGAGAGGAATGTGTGTACCAGAAATATCATCTCAGGTTTTGCTGAATTTTGATATTTTTTAAAAGTGTCTATTGTGAGTCCAAAAATATAGTTGTGAAATCAGTGGAGTGCTATTTTGAATCAACATGCAGACCGTCTGTGCCTATCAGTGTCGGTGGTTTATCCCAGGTAGGTTTGCCAATATCAACCTGAAACCATCATCGCTCTGACTTGTCACCATGAAGGGGAATATGGTTTGGGTTACTATGGCAAGCCGTTTTAACATTTAATCGGTAGACTGGATATTCATTACTGATATCTGCAACATAATTTTGCCTAGTCAAAACTCTTATTCAAGATATCTGTAATTAGATTTTGCCTAGTCAAAACTCTAATTACAGATATCTGTAATTCAGTTTTGACTAGTAAGATTCAAACTATTTTTGCCATTCATGTGTATGGGGTTTGTCATTACAGATATCTCCAATGTAGTTGTGGATATCTACAATTGTTATTGCGGATATCTGAATTGTAGATATCTGTAATTCCAGTTTGAGATATCTACAATTTAATTTTGACTAGTCATAATATAAGTTCAAGATGTCTTTAATTATCATCAATTGAAGATATCTACATGGTCCTTTCTAGATATCTTGAATTGAGTTTCAGATAGTCAAAATGACGTTATAGATATCAGCAACTGAATTATGACTAGTCAAAATGACGTTGTAGATATCTGCAACTGAATTACAACTAGTCAAAATGACGTTATAGATATCCGCAACTGAATTATGACTAGTCAAAATGACGTTGTAGATATCTCAAACTGGAATTATAGATAGTCATAATGTAATTGTAGATATCTATAATGACAAACCTCATACACATGAATGGCAAAAATAGTTTGAATCTTACTAGTCAAAACTGAATTACAGATATCTGTAACTGTAGTTTTGACTAGTTAGAATGACGTTATAGACTTATTGTTTCGTCAATAACCGTTAAAATAAACATTTTTTGTATCATCATATAATGAAGGTATGATGTGCTGTCAACGTGAAATTTAGGGCTGATACTGTTCGTCATTACAGCGGCAAGTACCAAGAAAGTACCAAGAGGTGGCAGCACTGGTCAGTTATCACACTTGGAGATGACACCACCATACAAAATTCACGTCTCCATAGAAACACATAATTGTTGGATTTCTCTTTTCTATCGTTTCAGTTTGAGCCCATTGCATGTTACCGTGTGTGTGTGTGTGTGTGTGTGTGTGTGTGCTCTCTCACCCTGTGTCTGTATGAGATGAAATATCTTTGCGGTGACCTGTCTTGCCGTCTCCACATCTTTCACCATGGCCTCTCTGTTCATCCTCTCCAGTTGGCCCAGTAACATCAGTACCCTGGAGTTACTGGGAACGCTGGAAACACACGCACACACACATTTTCACTTTTAGGAAGGAATACTGGGAGTGTAACAACACATTGATCTTGATCAATATATCAGTTCAATGATCAATGATTCAATAATATTGATGCAAAGTGAAAACATTCATACATATTGTCATCTTTAAGATATGTCTTTATCTTGAAATTCCAATGGCACGTGTGTGTCACCATTTGTGTACAAGCATAACTCCTTCTCAACATTTAAACAGTGCTAGCATCCTATTTACTGGTAACACCTCATATAGCTTGCAGGCCCCTGAATTGAATGGATTCGAAAACGTACTGTAGCAGGGTTTGTGACTTGAACATCGTATGACTGTCCATAGAACTAATATGATCTTCTGATTTACACCCTAAAGAATATATAGAGCGGGATAACTTCAATCACAAATTAATTCCTGTGTAAGTATTTCGAGAAAGGATAAATATAGATATATAAAACCAGTGAGTTACAGCTTTAATACATGAGTCTGTGTTAAAAGGGAAAATCTGTCATGATTTCCTGATCCATGTCTCAGATTATAAGGATTACAGTGATGGCTCACTGTCAGTTTATGCAGCACTGGGTGACATTGGAGAGCAAACATAAAGCAGCCCTTCACATGCACATATGCCCTTATATGCCCAAAGTGATTCAGATATGTCTCAGCATCAAAAATAGCCTTTCTGTAACATAGTGCAATGCTAGAAAAATGACAAATTGGCAGGCTGTGTTTAAATACCGACTTTAAGATCTCTGTTTCATTCATTTTGATAAAGCTGAGTGTTGAGATGGTCTCTTAGGGCTTCACTATTTCTGGGATAGTGACCCATCCCCCTTTTTATAATCTTAGCTCAGTGGCGCTCAGCTGGAAACACAAGGTCAGAGGTCAGTTGTTGGTACAGCAACAGCAAACATGGGAGACAGAATCAAAACTCTGTGATTGTGCCCAGTAGAGCTGACTTTCTCATATGTCCTTATAAAGACAGAGAGACTGAGAGAGACTCTGTGTGTGTGTGTGTGTGTGTGAGAGAGAGAGAGAGAGAGAGAGAGAGAGGGAGAGAGAGAGAGAGAGAGTGTGTGTTTGTGTGTGTGTGGTGTGTGTGTGCTGCAGAGAGAAAAAGAAAACTGGAAAAAAATTATTAAAAAAGTGATGCAAGTCTGGACAAAGGGAAACATACTGCAGGAGAAGTAAAGCCTAAATAAACATGCTGCCTAAGTCACATAAGTGAACACAGATTAACAAGAAAATGAACAGATTATAAATGTTCAACCTTGATCAGGACAAACAGACTGAAAGGTTTATTCCAAGGTCATTTCTGCTGCATTAATGACGAGTGTTGCAGCTTTTACTCATCATGACAAATACATATGGACGGCTCAAGAAGGATCAACTGATTATCTGCTATGTTGGACCAACAGACACAGACAGTGCGACAAGAAGCAGGGAAAAACACTGGTACACATACATTTACAAGCTACAATAGTGAAAGAGTGTGATCACACCAGGGAGGGAAAAGGTAAGCGCTTGGTGAGAAAGAGTCCAGAATGTGAACAGATGGTTGTGACAGACCAGCTTTCACACAACACAGAAATACGAGCATACTACAAATCACAGCCCACGTGTGCGTTTGTGTATAAACACTAAAATATCAACGCAACTCACCCTTTCTCTGTGGCCATTTTGGGTTTGTTCATTTTTACCACTTCAGCATTTCATGTCGTCTGCAAGAGAAAGAAAAATAAAGACATTACTGACAAAAAAGGACATATAAACACACTGAACAATTTTAGAAATTAGCATGAAAACTTTGCCTTGTGTGGCAAAAGAGATCCCACTGAACTCCCTCTGTTATCTCACACTGTAGTCAGCCCTGCAGCTCTGCCAAAACCAGATGACGATCAACCTAAACTGCTCATAGCTGTGAATGAACAAACTAGTGACCTGTCCAGGATGTGCTGGGACACGAACAGCTGCAGACAGATGGCTCATATTGACTACACCAGAACCTTCTGACTGATGGTACAAACAACAAAAGGGGCTGCACTTCATGCTGCAGATCTCAAATGTCTGGAGACAAAAGAACTGTAGACAAGGTAATCTGAAGACCAGGTTTGAGCGAAGCAATACTCAGTTCATCTGCATTACACCAAACAACAAACTGTGTTTTAAAACAGACAAAAAAAAATGGCATCATTCAGCAGAAAAGTCGAGCAAGTGACTACACTTCAGTTGAGTGAATTGCATTTTCACAGGTCTCCCAAGAGTCCTGGATTAGATTAGGTCAGACGGTGAATACAGAAGCATTCAGCAGGCGAGATAGGATGAGTCATAAACGATGCAGTTGTAAATCTAAGGCTATCAGTCATCATAGTGTCAGATGGTTTAATAAGGGATTTAACATGCTTAAAATGACAATGACATATTACATTTTTTAACCCATAAACAAAGACAAAAAATCAATTAATAGCAACATATAAACAATAAGATGTTAGTAGTATTTTTCAATTAAAAATAAGCTTTTCACAAAGCTGGCTAACTCCTCATCAGGCTTTGTCAAAGCTTGCAGAGTGAGACTGCAAAGCCCACCAACCTGTCTTACTACACAGGTACAACGAGATGAGCATCCCAGGTCGCGCCTTATAAGCATATGAGCAGCTACATCCGACCATAAAAGCCTTGTGTTTGGGATAATCTATCTGAAGCGTTTTACAAAGCAATTGTACACTGACATGTTGCGGAGGCCAGCTTACACAGGACAGATGGTGGCCTGGCCACAATAACCCCACAGGACTGCTTCCTTCCACAACCATTTAGAAAACGCGAAAAGCCACCGTCATAGCAGCAGCCCGCAGGGACATTTGGGCAAGTCACTGTCATTAGGCTATTGTTAGTAAGGTAAACAGCTGGGCAATGCTGTTTTACAAGATGCTAAGTGGGATAACCTAGCTGAGACTGTTGCCCCCCGCTGCACCTGCTGGACTAGTCACTCATTAACGGCCGCCTGTCTGCGCCAGCAGCCTAGCTAACGGAGGAATATGCTAACAATAAAGCGCTAACAGGCGTAGCAGCTAAAGCAATAAACCTTCGTGTTGCTAACAAGAAATAGGACTTTACAAACCTGCATGGAAAGGAACTGCTGTCCCATTCAGGGTGGATCAAATCTAAGATAAGGGGCACCGTTGCTGTGTGTCTGAGCGTTGCCTAAAACGCCCTGATGCTGTTGTGATGAGACCAGCCCCGACTGTCACGGGGCTATCGCTAAATAACGCGAGAGTTCGTTTCTCTGCTCGGTGGAGACAGCAGAGCAGAGCATCTTGGCTTCAGGCGCCGCCATACAAGGATAGAAAACTCTCGAATGAGCAAAACACATCACAACCTTCCCTAAAATATAACATGAATACAGTTTTATATCTACACACTTACGCTTCTCCATCCTGACATATAAAGACTACATTTCCCGTGTTGACAGTGGCCCTATGACGTTGAATTTTTGCGCCAGTCTTTACAACCGTTGAGGAGATCTCTTTTAGCTACATGGTTGATACAATATACTAAGGTACGTGCTAATTTACAACGACAGTATGGCTTTGTGTTAACATCATTCTTGTTTTGTATACATGATTAAACTGTATAATGTGTTAAACTGATGATATTGTTCACAGGAAACGCCCACAGTGGGCAACATTAGCTTGTTAGCACACGGTTTTACAAGCTACTTTGACGTTGATGATAGCTAGCTAACATGTCCTATGCGTCTTTTAATACCTTGCAGGGGCAAGGATCGGCATCCTGTTGTTGGTGTTTTTGTAATGTACGTCGTATCTGTTGTTGCACTGGATTCTGTGACCCGTCAATACCGTGACCCAGCCTGTAAAGCTAAACCTAACCACTCAACAACTGTCACAATTCAACCCTTTTTTAAAGGGAGTCTTGTAGTGAGTCACACTCTTGGTGTTATTCTGTAAATTGTTCGTACAAATTAAGGTTAAGTCATGACACTGGTATTGATCATAGTGCTGAAATAGTAAAATAGTCAAATAACATGACATACTGTTCCCTTGTGTGTATGTGTTTGGCATATAGCTACCCAAGTTATCCAGTTTCTCTCAATGAGATTTCACCAAATGTCAGACTGAAGGAAATGCATCAATATCTGCTTTGACCTGTAATTATTTCACCTGTATGTAATGAGGTAAAATCTATGTCAGTATGTTCATATGTCACAAAAATATCACTGGCTTCAGTTGCTGTAAATCAGTCATATAGGAATGGGGAGGTGGTTTAACTTGCTCTTAGCTGTTATAACACTGATATGTTCTTGGTTTGAAAGGCTGAGACGTCCCGGTGCACTCATGTGTGCAGTTTACACCTTTTTAGGCTTTATTTAAGCTTCTCAAGTCAGTTCACAGAGCATGATGTTAATCCTCCACTTTTGCCCTGACAGCATAGTATACTTCCTTTCCAGCAGGAGTAGAGGTCACGTATAAACATGAATGTGTAAAGGCTTTGTAGAACATACAGCAACCGTTGTGACACAAGCAACCATTTACGTTTGATTTAATGAATTATGGAATATATGTAATGTTGCTGAATGGTGTTAAGGTGCCATGAAGAAAGGGTGATATATTAAGGAGCTCTGAAAATGTTGCCACACTGTACCACATTGAATTATTACAACACCCACACATGCTCAGTGTACATACAGAGCCTAAACCTGAACAGGGGTATTTGCCAACTAAACTTTGGATTGTACAGTGGAGAAGATGGATGAATGTAGTAAATGATTGTGTGAATGTAAATATGTATCTTAGTTCACAGTTAATAAATATGTAAAGACAGCCAGCTGCTGAATACTTACAGTGCTTCGAGTCCAGAGGCTCTTCATGTAATGCAGGTTTTTCTTACTGTGGACAGTTTCACTTCTAGGGCTGCATTTTATTTAGGTGTGCCTGCTCTTGAGTTATTGTTCCTGCTGACACACTGACGTGGTTTACTGTCACACCCACATCAGAGCTATCATTAAAGTTATTGGCCGTATACACCTACTGTTCTAGCTACTGTAAAGCCAAATGTCTGACAAGAGAGGGGTGTGAACAGTGAATGACCCTAAATTACTGTTGCAGTCAGACGCGAATTATTTTGACATTTTACCCTTGTTAAGAATGTCATGTCCTCACTTGTCTTTGTGTTTCTCTTTAGTAGTCACCATGGTGATGAAGTCAGCAGTTGAGGATGATGATGCTGGCTGGGGGCTGGGCATCCCAGAAAAGATGAAGAACAATGCCAACTGGGTTGATATCACACATGAATTCAAGGGCGCATGCAAAGGTACAGGCTCTGCCAGTGATTGTGTGTGAGGGTCGTGTACGTGCAGTTATGACAGGTACTGACGTGTTCCTCCTTTTCTCTTCCCTTGTCCTCATCATTTATTTATGCAGAGTTGAACCTCGGAGAGTTGCTTCATGACAAACTGTGAGTAGGACAAAATGCTTTGTGCATACTCGCATGTAGAAGGATCAGTTCTCTTAAATTAAACAAAATAAACACAAACACTGTCTTATATTGTTGTCTCTTGTGGTTGGAGAGCCAAAGACAAATTCCACCCAGGTGGACAATGTAGATATTGTACAATCTTTTCTGTTTCTCCCAAAAAAATTGAGCAGATTTCAGTGAAGAGTTTATATGTCACTACGTCTAAACACTGTTTAGGAGACATTATAGCATTGACAAGACCGAGTAATTACAAGGATTCAGGGAATTCTTGTCATTATTTTTGTCATGAACATGTTTGAATCTATCTGCATGAGTTATTGGATCAGTAGAGTTTTTTAAACCTTTGTAAACACACCTACAAAAGAGACACTAAACATTTTGCTATGGTGGCAGGTTTGGCCTGTTTGAGGCCATGTCAGCCATAGAGATGATGGATCCTAAGATGGATGCAGGAATGATTGGAAACCAGGTCAACAGGAAAGTGCTCAACTTTGAACAAGCTATCAAGGTACAGTGCCGTTGACCTCTCACTGCCTTATAATGAAAAAAGTGAACTACCTGATTTTCTTCATTTAAATTTACAACTCTGATTGCATCGTCTAGTTCAACTAGTATTTAATATAATAGTACCTACCTTTGTGTTCATTTTAGGAAGGTGCCATTAAGGTGAAAGACCTCAGTCTCCCAGAACTCATCGGAATCATAGACACATGTTTTTGCTGTTTGGTGAGTGTCAGTTTCTCATATATAATGTTGTGCTTCTGTGTGTAATATGACTCCAGAGGTTTTGCATTTTAGCTTCCACCCACAGGGAAAAGAAGAAAGAGTGGGTACAGAGTTGGCACGGACTGAAAACGTCAGGGATTTTGATTTAACATCATGGGATGTCACAGGGAATTTAAGATGCTGACCTAGAGAGGGCTGAAAGGACATAGGGTATCATATGCTGTACATATGGTAAAGCCCCTTAAGGCTAATTTCTGATTTATGATATGGGCTATAAATAGAATTGACTTGACTGACTTGACTTGTCACTTTAAAAGAAAAGACAAGAATGACAATATAAATGTTAAATGACAAACCAATTTGTGGTGTATACCAAACTATTTCCTTTTTGTCTGAACTGACAAACTATGAAAAAAGAATTATAAAGTCACAAAGATGTTTTGACATGCATTTAACCCAGTGCTCATGTTTGTGTTCTCCTAGATCACGTGGCTGGAGGGTCATTCTCTAGCGCAGACTGTATTCACCTGTCTGTACGTCCACAATCCCGACCTGATTGAGGAGCCAGCCCTCAAAGCCTTCGCCCTGGGCATCCTGAAGGTGTGTGACATAGCCCGGGAGAAAGTCAACAAGGCTGCTGTGTTCGAGGAGGTAAACAATGTCCTGCAGGCTGTCAGTGTGTGTTTGTGTGTGTGTGTGTCGCAATATTCGAGCTACTGCTCAGGCTTTTACGCTCCCTGGGGGTTAGGGGATGTTTTTATCCTTGTTGTTTCTGCTTCCTCTGCTGGGATTTATGTAGAAATGTATTTTGAAAAGTTAAACTTGCAGTTGGCTTTTTTATAACCCTGTGTCATATTTATATGTGAATGTTTCCTGTAGGAGGATTTCCAGGCAATGACCTATGGCTTCAAGATGGCCAATAATGTTACAGACCTGCGGGTGACAGGTACGAGGACTGCAGAGTGATAGTTTAAGTCCACTGCTTCACATAGGCCATTACAGAATAATACTGTTGGATCAGAGAAAACAAAGCCAAGGTAATCTTTCTGTCCTTTGTTTTAGGTATGCTGAAAGATGTGGAGGACGAGTTACAGAGGAAAGTCAAGGTATTTGTTCCCGGCTAGTTTAAGCCACAGTGTTTGCCATTACAGTGAAGTACCGCTGATGTAAATGCTAAATATTATATCAATTATGTTATGTTTTTTTCTCCAATTGCCTCAGAGCACACGCAGTCGACAGGGTGAGCAACGTGACCCAGAGGTTGAGCGGGAGGTGAGTTGGGTCTGTGGAGTTTTTCTTTTTGTTAAAGCCATGTTTTTGGAATGGCATTTACCAAACCTGAAGCTGCACACGAGGTGTTTCTGATCGATGTGTTTGCAGTTTTGACGTAAAATACATATGACTACAAATAGACAACCAGATTGCCTCACTGTTCTTCATTGATTAAGCCTAGTGCCCCAACATCTCAGCCAAAAACTAAGCCTCAAATGCTCCTTCTCAACCTTTGCCTGTTACAATTTATTCCCCATCTGCTCTCTGTCAGCCTGTGGGACTCGTATGACCTTTGGAGACTCTGCTCTGGAATTTCCAGCCGTTTGATTACTGTAATAATAATAATAATAATGAAGGAGGGAGAAATAAGACCCAAACATGGCCTTGGTCTGGGGTGGTCAAAACAAAACAAGGAGTCAGCCTTTGTGATTTCTTGTGCCTTGTAAAGCTTCAAAGACAAATTAGGAGATCTGTGTATTAATAGTTTGGGATGTACACGTGAGCCTGTTTAATGCTCTCATGCTTTATTTTTACAGCATCAGCAGTTTTTGGCACTTTTCAACAGAATCAAGTTCACACGCCTCCTACTGACCGCACTGATCACCTTTACCAAGAAAGAGGTAAAACATACATGATCAGACAATGAATGAGTTGTTAACTGCCACATCGATTTAATCCTGTTCTACTTATTACTGAGCAGTGAAGAGGATTGTATTAAAGTGCACTTATGGATGCTTATATGTTAAATTGGTCATTTACCTTTTTGGTGTTGTATGTGTGTATGTGGGTGTGTGTTTTTGTTTATGGTTGTATTTTTATCAGACCAGCTCAGTGGGTGAGGCCCAGAAGCTCGTGGCTCAGGCAGCTGACCTCTTATCAGCCATTCATTCCAGTATTCAGCACGGCATCCAGTCACAGAATGATACCACTAAAGGAGGTAACACACACACACACACACACACACACACACACACACACACACACACACACCTTTCAGTTGTAGTGTTGAGCCCATAGTTTCGCTTGGCATGAGTTTACAAACCCACCACTCTAAAGGACCCCCCACACACCCACACACACACACACACACACACACACACACACACACCGCAACTCAACTGAAGAAAGTGTCACACATACATGACACTGTGCATACATTACATGCATTCTTGCTCCCCAGCCATCCAGTTAAGTAGTCGTCATGGCAACAGAGACAGTGACAATACACTGAATGTAGCTCTGCTGCCTTAACTTTCCACACAGAGCTGAAGAAAGTCTTTTAAACCTTCTACCAAGCAAATCACCGGCACCTACCTGTCCAACAGAAAATAGGCACTCTTGCTTTTGAACAGCTCTGTCCGCTTGGTGTTCACCTCCCTATATTTGCATTTTTTCTGCACCATGTCCTCGATTTCCTTTTGGACGTGTGCTACTGCTTGATTGCTTCCTTTGTCGAAAGTTGCAACCTCACCTGTCTGCTGTTATTGGCTGTGAGCTCTGCGCCCAGACATTTCCCAAAAACAGCAAAATAAGAAAATACAGGCCGAGGGCAGGGTCTTTGCAGATAAATACAGCGCCACACACTTCCAGTGGGTCCGAAGTGTTGTCTGAGAGGGATTACTTTTGAATGAGTCTATATGTTGTTTTTAGGAAATTTCTGCTGAGTATACTCTAAATGTTGTGGGGGTTTTTGGTTGTGCATTTTTCAGACCACCCCATCATGATGGGCTTTGAGCCCTTGGTAAACCAGAGACTGCTGCCACCCACCTTTCCTCGTTACGCCAAGATCATTAAGAGGGAGGACATGGTGGCCTACTTCAGCAAACTTATAGAGCGCATCAAGACTGTCTGTGACGTGATCAACACCACCAACCTGCACGGCATACTGGTAAACACATTTACAGATCTTACTTTACATTTGGAACCAGTTCGTTTAAATAAGCAGCACTTGCCCTTTTCTGTTTTTGTTGGATTGCTCAGAAGTGAATCTCTCAGAGTTTTTTTTAAGTGGTTATCCCCACATTTTTCAGGACTTCTTCTGTGAGTTCAGTGAACAGTCTCCGTGTGTGCTCTCCAGATCTCTACTCCAGGTGAGTTAATGATGTCATTTTGACTCTGAAGAGTCTGATGCCTGCAAAGGGATTCTTAAAATCTGTGCTCTTGTAGTTTGTATACACGTGACAATGTATAAAACCTGTAGATGATTTCGTATTATCTCATAATTACAAACATGTCAGTTTAAAACCTTGTGTATGAGAGCTAAATGCATTGTTTTTCCTGAATCTAGACAACGTTCCTGATAGATAACAAAAAAGTGTTTGGGACCCACCTGATGCAGGACATGATTAAAGATGCTCTGAGATACTTTGTTAGCCCACCTGTCCTCTCTTACAAGTAAGTCTGTCATTGGTTGAATGATTAAACCCTTAACATGTCAGTCATTTAATGTTATTGTGTTATTTATAGGGTTGATTTGAAACCTTCTGATGAGCTGCGGCAAGCTTGTTTTGTGACTCTGTGTGTGTGTGGGTGCATCTGTCTATCACCAGGTGCTGTCTGTTCAACAACCACCAAGCCAAGGACTACATTGACTCCTTTGTTACACACTGCTCCAGGGTATGTTGCCTTTACTGTTCAAAGTTATGGCCTGGTGCGTTCAGTCGCTTAGCAAACTTTATGGGCTGCTTTCACTTCTGCATAGTTGAGGAGGACAGATGTTTGAGTTTGATGAGAGCCGTGGGATCTCGTGGGACGTAAAGATGACACAGGAAATGTTAATGTCATGAGTTATAGGAATTTTTTGCTATGTTTAGAGGTTGGGTCAAACACTGAACATAAGGGCAGATCTATCATCAGCCCTTTGACATGATTAGGTCAAGTGTTTAAGCTGTATGTTTATTTGTGTGTGTTTTGTGTGTCTTTTCTTTTCTCCCTGCAGCCGTTCTGCAGTCTGATCCAGATCCATGGACACAACCGAGCTCGACAGAGAGACAAGCTGGGTCACATTCTTGAAGAGTTTGCCACACTGCAGGATGAGGTGAAGGGTTAAAGCTGTTTCCCCAGTCGTATTTTCTTTTTCACAATATTTAAACAGAACACTACTGTTTTCATATTTTGCAGCACACAAGAGATACCTTGTTTGCTCTGGGAGCAGATGTGATTTTATAAATTATAAACCAGCTACTAAATTAATCTTTTGTGCTCTGCAGGCAGAGAAGGTGGATGCAGCTCTGCATAGCTTGCTGATGAAACTTGAGCCTCAGCGACAGCATCTAGCCTGTCTCGGGACCTGGATCCTCTATCATAACCTGAGGATTATGATCCAGTACCTGCTGAGCGGCTTTGAACTGGAGCTGTACAGCATGCATGAGTACTACTACATCTACTGGTGAGAGGGCACAAGTTAGATTGTGTGTTGCTTCAGCTGTTGCCAGCTCCAAGGCTACATCCACACTAATGAGTTTTTGTTTTAATACACGTTACACACTATTGCTACGTGTACAAACACAGCCACACTACTCAGGCATATTCAGACCCCATTTTCAAACGTTATTTTGAAATGAAAACATGCGTGGATGTAGTATGCACAGGTGCACTTTTAATCATCTCCGAATGACTATGTGTTTGTTTTTGACTGTAGGTATCTGTCGGAGTTCCTTTACGCGTGGCTGATGTCCACTCTGAGCAGAGCCGACTCCTCTCAGATGGCAGAGGAGCGGATTATGGAGGAGCAGGTGAAAGGACGCAGCAGCAAAAAGACCAAGAAGAAGAAAAAAGGTATGCTCTGTTGTAGCCTCTGTGGCTGAGATGGATTCTCACAGTGTGACCAAACCATACTCTTGTGATTTTTCTGTCTGTGCTTGTCCTCGTAATGATGTAATGTTTGTCCTCTGCAGTTCGCCCTCTGAGTAAAGAGATCACCATGAGCCAAGCGTACCAGAACATGTGTGCTGGCATGTACAAGGTAGGACATCTGTACAGATGCACTTTTGACCCCTCTTCTCTCCCAGGTGACACGGTCACTGCAGTATTATTCATGCTCTGCGTCTCTTCTCAGACTATGGTAGCTTTGGATATGGATGGGAAGGTGCGTAAGCCTCAGTTTGAGTTGGACAGCGAGCAGGTTCGCTACGAGCATCGCTTTGCCCCCTTCAACAGTGTGGTCACGCCCCCACCAGTGCACTACATCCAGTTCAAGGTACTGTTGATGTGGAGCAGGCTCTCCAAACTGTCTGTTCCCTGGCCTTTGAACCCATTTTCTTGACTTTTCTCCTTCACTCTTCTTTTAATCCCCCTGTCCCTGATCATATTCCCACTACCTTTCCACTTTGAACAGTTTCCTTTTTAACCTTTTTTCAGACATGCACTCCAATCTCCCTGCCCTGTCTGAATTTGCCCTCTTTGCTCTCTCCAGGAGATGTCAGATCTGAAGAAGTACAATCCTCCGCCAGGCTCCGCTGACCTCTACATGGCCGCCAGCAAACACTTCCAGCAGGCCAAGCTCATCCTAGAAAATGTGCCCAGCCCGGACCCTGAGGTCAGGAATATTAACTACTGTAAAATTTCAAGGCAATTGAATCGAATGCAACTGGACTTAGTTTTGTCTTAGAAGACGTTTCACCTCTTATCCAAGAGGCTTTATCAGTTCATGCTTGTCAGACTAGACTGTAAAATAACTACCTGCTCTTAAAGGAAACCTATTTTTTGTTTTATACTGTAAGATTTTGGATTTGCAAAGAGCTATGAGTCCCTAGATTCTTGAGCACAAATTCAGTTTTCAAAGTTGATTCCTAAAAGGTTTTCTCCTCTAGGCCTTAGCTTCTTTTTGGTATATCAGTTATGATGACAGCATTCAAACATCATTCAGAGGCATAGCAGCCTCAGTTTTATGGGGTCATGATATTTTCTGCTGTATCGCACTAAACTAAAGTTAAATGGTTTGTTGTAATCAAAGTTTCACCTTTTCAAATGTTGTCAAGGATCAATAACCAGTTAATGATTGTTAACAGGTGAACCGTATACTTAAGGTGGCCAAACCCAACATCGTAGTTATGAAGCTCCTGGCTGGAGGGCACAAGAAGGAGACCAAGGTAACACAACATACACATACCCTGAGTTATCATTTGCTTTACCGGTTGCAGTTAAGGGAATACTTCAACCACAAAAAGGATCATTTGTATATCAGTTACTCGCATCATGAAGAAAACCTTTTATTGCATGCCTCAAAGGTGAACAAGGAATCCAAAAACAGGGAAAATTCTCGATGCAGCAGCAAAACTATATTAAAACATCAGTTAACAAATTCACACAACTCATACAGTATAATCCAAGGCTTATTTATCCGGTCGTATCCTTGGTACTTTACAAACACATGAATTTTCGCTACAGCCTTACTTTTGAAAACACTTAGGCATGCACGTAGCGAGTCTGGGCGAGAGCATGCATTTAACCCTGCTCGTGCATTCCACTGAGCAGAGGTCAAACACATGCGCTTGCCCAGGCGTGCTACTCATCCTTGTGTGAGACTGTTTATGCAGAAGTGTTTTAAATAGTGAGGTTGTAGCAAACTGCCCGTGTTTGTGAAGTACTGCGCAGACGACTGGAGAAATTGGGAGAGGGAATGCTCAATTGCTTTGTTGGGCCTGCTGCCCCCGCGACCCGGCTTTGGATAAGTGGTTGAAAGTGGATGGACGATCATTTTGTGGGCGAAGTATTCCTCTTGAACGAGTTGTGTTTAATCACTGTGCATTGTGATAGATTAATCTTAATGTTGTTTATGTTCCATATTGTGAAAACTTTGTTAAAGTAAAATGCCTCTCTGTATCCCCAGGTGCTCCCAGAATTTGACTTCTCAGCTCACAAGTACTTTCCTGTGGTCAAGATTATCTGATGCTGCTCTGCACCGCCGGTTGATTATGAGAGCGTAATCACAAAGACCATCAGCCGCGAAGACTGTACCCTCACCTGAACAAGTGTGGCCCTGATCCAGTCCAAGTCTGAACAACGTGTGTGTGTGATACACCTGACTGTAAAGTTGTGCAAAGGAGTGTTTGATACACCCAATTCTTTTTTTCACCTGAATGAGATGAAACCAGACCAGAGAACTCACAACTGGACCTAAATGACTGACAATATACACATCTGCATCTGTGACAGTCTGTTTGTGTGTGTGTGTGTGTGTGTGTGTGTGTGTGTGTGTGTGTGTGTACGAGTCAGACACAAGTGGAGGTGCTTTTGCAAGAAGAACTGGCCAATGGAAAATTTTCTAAGCTGCCTTCTGAACAGTTTTGTGAAGGCTTTAAAAGAAGAGCTGTAACAACAATGAGTGCATATCATCTGATCATATGGAAACCTTTCTATGTATTTATGTGCTTATCTGAATGAAAACATTTGAGACGGAAAAGTCTACAGCATCTTGTTTTACCTCATATGGCAGTTTCATGTGAATACTGTGGCATCTGCATTGTGAAACCTAGACAGGACAGTCTGCAGAGAACCACTCACAGGGTTTATATTGTTGTAAGTGTAGAATTACTAACTAACAGCAGTAGGAAAGATGCTTTCAAGGCCAGGGAACCATCTGCACTGCTTCCTCAAACCAATACCAACAACCGTCTCACATATAAAGAACATCATAAAACATCTTTACTTATTTTGAAGTTTACCTTCTTGCTGGAACAGAATTTCCAGCTTTTTTTAAGACAATAAAAATCTGTTAAACTCACTCAAAATTACATTTTAAGAAAATTCAACGTGAAAAACGTGACATGTATGAGGTACATAAAAAAGATAAGGTATACAAGTTAACTGCTTTTAAGTGTGCTCATAAAGTACACTAAAACATGACGATCAGGCTTCGTGTCTTTGTTGTCCTCTGATTTTATTTAGACATCTAGTAAACTGAGTGACATCATTAAAAATGAATAGACATTACATGTACAGCTGACTAAATTTCAGCTCCTTTTGTACAATATTAGGGACACCTTGTTAGTACCAGGTTGGACACCTTTTGCCTTCAGAGCTTCCTTAATTCTTTGTAGCATAGATTCAACAAGGTGCTGGAAACTCAGATTTTGGTCCATATTAACATGATAGCATCACACAGTTGCTGCAGATTTGTCAGCTGCACATCCATGATGTGAATCTCCTGTTCCACCACATCCCAAAGGTGCTCTATTGGATTGAGATCTGCTGACTGTGGAGGCCACTGGAGTACAGTGAACTCATTGTCATGTTCAAGAAACCAGTTTGAGATGATTTGAGCTTTGTGACATGGTGTGTTATCCTGCTGGAAGTAGCCATCAGAAGATGGGTACACTGTGGTCATAAAGGGATGGACACGGTCAGCAACAATACTCAGGTAGACTGTGGTGTTTAAACCATGCTCAGTTGGTACTAAGGGGCCCAAAGTGGGCCAAGAAAATCTCCCCCACACCATTACACCACCACCACCAGCCTGAACCGTTGATACAAGGCAGGATGGATCCATGCTTTCATGGTGTTTATACCAAATTCTGACCCGACCATCGGAATGTCGCAGCAGAAATCAAGACTCATCAGACCAGGCAACGTTTTTCCAATCTTCTATTGTCCAGTTTTGGTGAGCCTGTGTGAACTGTAGCCTTAGTTTCCTGTTCTTAGCTGACAGGAGTGGCACCTGGTGTGGTCAATATATCCCAAATGAAACCATGTCTCAATAGTGGTAATAAAAACAATTTTTATTCTCTATCATCAATAAAGTCTATGATCATTTAAATCTTTCACAAATTTGTTCAACAGTTCAGAATAAAATAAAAATTCAATCAAATGAAATCAACAAAAGTTAATCCAATTTATAAAAAAAAATAAATCAAAAAACATTTCATCTCCAGGTAAACAGAACTCTGATTCATATAATAGGACTTTTTACACAAACAGGCAGATGAAGCTTTCAGACATAACAAAGCAGCAGTGTCAGACAACAAGACCCACAACAGCTTACAGCAACTTTGAAAATAAAACGACATGATACAAATCTGTTACCATGTTTCCCCTGTGACACTGACCAAAGGGAGACAGACAGGCAGACAAAAGACACTTTGATATAAATGAGAGTCCACGTTCATTAACTGCTGTAGACACTCTCAGTGTCAAAGTGTTCCCATGAATTTGTCATCAGCACTCCTGTATTTTTATAGTTATTTTGAAACATTATGGCCAGGTGCAGATTTAATATGATCATAATATAAATAAAAAATAAGTTAACATAATCAACACTACTTAGGATGTGAAATTATTTGAAAATTGAGATGATAATATTAGCTCTCATTGGAAATAACTGAAATGATGAACTGTTTCTTTAATTTGTGTTCCTCAAAAGGAAAAGTTGCTTGTTAAAGGACTGAGGCATTGTTCTGAATCTAGTGAAATAAAATAAAAAGAACAAGAATTTGCAAATCAAAGTCAAGTTTCCAAGAAATCACACTGTTTTTTTATAAGGTAATAAACATAAAAAGACTGTACTTTATCATCTTAAGGAATCTTCAGTGAGTGTTTAGTGTAAAAAGGTATTTTTTTTTTTTTTTTTTTTTAAATAGTACTTGAATAAGCTTAATGAAGTTTGATAACACCTAAATACTTTTGCTCATAAGGTTCTGATTCCTCGTTATTCTTAATTCTCCATATATATTCTGTAAATGCTTCTTCATGTATGTCATTATTAAGTCAAAACAAAGGTTTTTCAATGGCTGCACCTTTACATTCAAAATTAAACTCTACAGGTCTTTTCTTTTTTATCATTGTAGAAACTGTTGTCAGATTTTTGTTGCTGTTGTGAAACCTCAGCATCGCAGCTTGTGTATAAAATAGGCTGTGAGACTGGATCGTGCCTGGCAGCCCAGTTGTAATAGAAAGGTGAAGTTCCTCACCTTTTCTGTAGCCCCCATCGACCTAATTTCAGAAACATACTGTACAGTGGTCAGCAGTGAATGACGAATATTTTTTTTGTTCCCATTTGAATTATGTCACAAATTACATGTTTGTTAATAAAAAAGGTCATTCTGTAGGTCAACAAAGTCCTAGTTTGTCGTAGGTTTGTCATAGCACCATTTAGTTTTGAGTGAAACCGCTCAGTGAACTACGTCCCTCATCTCACATACATATGTCACAAACACCAGCTAGCTTGCTGGCTAGTTATCTTAGCTATGTTCCATAGATGTAACATAGTCTTACCTGATGTGTTTCATCCAGCAACTCCTGGTCTTTTTATCAGCAGAGAAGTGAAAGAATGAGCAAGACCCGTTGCTTGGTATGAAACACACAGACATCATAGCTTCAGCGTCACAGAGAGCTGTGATGTAACTATTATGACCTATGTAGTCGATTACATACTCGCACAGTATAACTTCACCAGTTTTTCAACAAACTACGACTTCTTGAATTCCAATATTATACTTTAAATGGACAAAGATCATATGTGCAATTTGTGGCACAATTCAAACAGGATCTAAACATTATTTGTCTCTTGTCCTTCACTACTGAAAGTATTTTTCCCCCAAAAAATGCCATGGTGGTCCAGCAGAAGTGAGGAGACTTCACCGCTCTATGACTGACATGGAAGCAGCTGGGTAGCGTTAACCTCATCTTGAAACAGTGGGGTTGAGGATGTTGGAAAAATGACACGATTTAGGAACGGACTCTTGATGATATGTTCAAACATTACGGAATTTATGGCAGTTAAAATGACAACATACTGTGTAACTGTTGGTATTTAGTTCAGTCACTACTTATAAATAAGAAAATAAAGTATATCATCTGTCCTGTATAAAACACAAGGCAACAAAAGATCTCCCCACAACATTGTACTAATTTGTTGTTATTTCTAATCCCTAATATTAGTTGAGTCATTAGTGCAGCTTGACGCTGAATGGACTAATACAGTTTAACACAGCTACAGAGTGATTCACACCTGCTGGTACGCAGGAACCCTCAAGCACAACATCATGTTCCCACTTCAAGGAAAGTTACTTCCCACAAACAATACAGTCATTTTAATCCAGCAGAACAGAGGCAGCATCCACAAAGGTCCAAAACTAGTAAACATGAGCATCTGATCTCCACTGTGTCAGAGGCTACTGACCGTAGGGAAAAACTGGTGTACAACACAATTGGTAAGGCATGCGTCGAAATACAAAGGATTGTTGATCTACTAATATGATCCAGATGTTATGTTCATTAAAATCTAAAACTGTTTTTCTATCTAACTGATCCCAAATGAGCACAGCACACATCAACATCGTGACAAAACAAATCAACAAAGCGACGCTTCAGAAACTGTCCATTGATCAAATATGTCCAGTTACAGACATTATGATATAGTATGTTTAAAACCTGACAAAGTTACATTAGCATATAATCCAGATGATGAATTTGCCTGTTTATTATGCGCCATGTCTCTTAAGCCAACCTTACTTTTTACAGCATTTTAGGTCACATGGGAATCAAAAAAGCAGCTGATTTTATTTTCCTCTTTGGCTGCGTTTTGCCTACGTCAAAACACAACTGGACTCAGCAGCCTCGAGGTGCAACGTGTTAACTATCAAATTAGTCACCAACTAACAACAACGTGAATATGTTCTGGTTTCTTTCTGGTTTCTGAAAATGTTTGGGTTGTGGACAAAGCAAGACATTTGAGAACATCATGTTGGGCGTTGGGAAACACTGATTGACACTTTATAGACCAAACAACTAATAGACAACATCGAGAAAATAATCAACAATGAAAATAACTGTTGGCTGCAGCCCTACAACTGTCACATTTCCTTCATTTACTACAGTTCTGGGATCACTGGGAGACATGTCGTACAGCAAAATGTCCCGGTCATTAACCCAAAGTCGGAGTCCTTCATATGAGAGGCTGCGTACATTAAGAACTTAAGGCGTTGTTTAAAATGCTGCTGCAGAGTTCTGTCACTGGGATCACTGAGATTATTTACACTTTCTACAATATATCACGCCTCATGTAGTTACCCTATAAGGGTCTGCACATTATCATCACTTCTCTTGTTTAGTTACAGTCATTACAGTATGAACATGAACAACACATCTAATTAAAATCTACTGATTTCCGAGAACGCTGAGATGTTCAATTTTAGAGAGCACACAACACGAACAACTAAGCAGGTGAAAGTACTGATAATGATGTCACCTTAATGAAATGAATGTAAGCACAGTCACCACATGGCTTTTTGTATACAGTGAGATGCATGTGAATACAAAACGTGAGTGTACATGCTTGGCTGATATTTGCATATTTTCACTAATTTCTAAAATTTAAAACATGATGATGATCTCAGCTGATAAAATATCTGACATCGGTAATCAAATATACAGCATCCAATTACGATGACAAATAAAAGACATTCCAGGAAACAAATGGTTATGATCTAACCCAATGTGATGTCACAAGTCTCTCTTATAGATTTCCATCTGGGATTGTTTGTGTTTACTGTGTTGGGAGGGCTGCATTAACCTGTAGGGTGCGGTTGTGCTGAGGTGTACAAGGGATCCTGCTTCCGTATGTGGTGTGCAGGCTCCTTCTCCAGCTCTAGCCCTGCAATAAAAATTCAGCATTGTGTAAATAACATGTAATATAGCTGCCAGTGTCTATAGCAAGCTTACATTAAAACTCGTAAGATCTAAAAACCTCTCATAAAGAAAATGTAAGTGCAAACGAACACTGTGATCAAGGAAAAATGTGTGGAAAAGCAGAAATCTGAAACCAAATTATTTCCTTTATTGCCAGTTCCAGAGGGTAATAGCTGACTTAGCTACAAGTAGCGGCACTTCAGATCTACCTGTGCTCACTTAACAGATATCAGATCTTTGCACATGGTGTGTTTAATATAAGCACCAGTTTAACTGAACATGTTTTAAAACACAGCTCAGATACTTAAAAGTGACAGTGACACAACAGCCCCAGTTTTTAATCTGCTGCCATGAGATAAAAAATGACCATCACTGAACAAATTTCTGAGCTAAAACAACTTCTTATTGCTGTTGATGTACTTTTTAGCAATTTCAATGTGTGACAGTTGATGTTATCATACTTTGACAGCATCAAAGTACAGGTGTAAATGCATCCACAACACATTGAGGACCGACTGTGATCCAATGGACCTCATTGAACGTAAGTGTAAATGTAAACTGTGTTTTTAATCCACATAAAACAACTACGTGTATCGTACTCAACTGCTCCACACCAGTGAGACAGCAGCCATTAGCCAGTTAGCGAGCTATACTACTAGCAAGAAAGCAGCATGAAAGCTTATAAATATTTAAGTCATTCATGGATGGAGTCAACACCAGACCAAGTGTCTGCTTTCAGTTTGGTCCAACAAAGGTATACAAGCAATTCATATCGCAACCGAGCTATTTATGAAACTAAGGCTTAGCAAACGATGGAGAACGGCTGTGGACACTGGAGATGCGTACTAACACCAGGTATAAATGTAATCAGGTTAAATCACATCTAGATAGAATCTGGATACAAGATACATTTTAATGTAAGGTGTACATGTGGTGTCAGTGAGGAAGACATCAGTGTGTTTCAGTGTATACCTTAGATTTGAGCAAGTTCAGCTTGTTTGTCTGCTTCAAACTCGCCTTCGTTCTCATCGTCTCCGTTATAGTCAGCCAGCTCATCCTCCATGTCCTTGTCTATCAGGTTGGTAACATAAATACACAAAAACCCCTTTTTAGCACAGTGCTTTCATTTTTTATTTTTTTACCAGTAAATAATCCCTCTCTCAAGATTAAGCTCTGGCCTATAAACGGTCAACTGCATTAGACAAACTCCGACTTGGAGACTAAGGATGGACTCTTTCACATACCTATATTTTCAGCCATTTTACTCTGCTGTTGTTTCTCCATATTGACTCCACCCACGACTTGATCGTCTGTTTCATATTCATCTGGATCCTCAAGTTTCTGACCATTAGGTGTCTCGTCTGCCTTCGCCCCACCAATCAGCATGCCTTCCATCCCAGGGTCTGCCTCTGGAGACATAACTGTACTGTTAATTAACTTTATTAAAATCTCACAACCTCTTCACTGAGCACACCTGAATAGGAATAAGAAACTAGTTCACTGCTTTCAGTGAACCAGGCATTCTACCTTCTGTCTGAGCACCCTCTTCATGAACATCCATCACTTCCATCTCCTTGTCCTCAGTCAGGTTATTCTTCACAGGTTTACTGGTCTCTGCCTCACCCTTCTCTCCTTCAACAGCTCCCTCTGGTGGTGACAAAATGTCCTGCTTGGCTGCAGTCTCTGAGGGAGCAGACTGAGACTCTACTTTGGAGAGATCCTTCTCTGGAGGCAGGTATACTGGGGCATCAGGACCTAGAGAGCAACAAGGCAGAAAGCAAGTGAAGTGTGAGGGTGTACATTTGTTATTAAGTCTACACTAAGATATGTAGACATGCACAAAATGCACTATGTGTACAGTATGTGCATACACACACACACAAATATTAGTGTCATTGCATGCTTTTATGAGTTAAATTTCAGTTAAGTAGACTGAGCCGCCAGGACATCAACATCTATTACCTTTGTCCACAATGATGTCATTTGTCAGTAGCTCGGGTAGTTCATTTCCTTTGGACTGAGAGATGCTTGGTGTGTGGCTTACAACAGTTGCGGTCTTCACAGCATCAGCCACAGTCATGACTGGTCCATCGTCTTTTGCTGGTCCATCGACTGCATTTTCCTGCTGAAGAATAAATATCATCAAATGTCATCATAACAGCTGGGTGGACAATGACTGTCAGTCAATGCTATTAGATCTTTTTATTATGTAAACTTGGTGACCAGAAAATCAGAAATCCTGGCCCTGCATCTACAATTTTGCTACATTATCAGACACAACATCAACTCCATTTCCAAGTATGCATGTAAACAGACTACAGAGAATGACTCTGAACAGACTTAGAAAAAGGATTAGTTGTGGGCGTCAAGAAGACCAGTTCTGTTATTAATTGCTCCACAATTTCACTGCGCAGAGCATTCTCTGGGCACAGAGCAGCAGAGCTTCATGCGCAGTAGAAGTGACACTTAGCCATTCATTGTGCTTGGTCTAGAAGTTTGCTTTCACTCACAAACATCTGTTCCTCTCATTTATCGATATGAACTGATAAGCTCTGATCGGCTCAACCGATAAATTATCCACCCCATGACACAAGACTCCACAAACTGCTGCTGAGGAGAAAAAGAAAGATTTTTGCCTATGCTGCATTCACGGACCCCCAAAAACCTCCAATTAAGAGAGGGGACACAGACTGACACACAAAGACACACAAGCAAGAAAAAATAACAATAAAACAAAGAGCAGAAAGTTAGCCAGTTAGTCAGTTGTGGGTTATAATGAGCGAGGTATCGAAGGTGGATCAGTCTTAGTGTGTCCAGTATTTATCAATTTACAAAATGGCTTGATTGGCCCTGGCCCTTTGTCCCGATTCTGTAGAAAGACCCTAGGGTAAACAAGATTTACACCCTTCTGTCAAACAGAAAAGCCAACTAACCTGTGAGGAGGCACCTGGAGGAGGGATAAGCTTCTCCATTTTCTTCTGTACTTCAAGTTTAGCAGCTGCCACTCTCTCATCACACAACTCCTTCTGGGAAAGAACCTGGGAGTGACAGTGGGTCCTGTGTACAAACACACAGAGACAGAAACATTAAAAAGGACAAGAACAGATTCACTAGACTAAGGCAATTCATAAATCTGGGCTAATGGGCAATTAACATAAATAAAGTATCATCTTGATCTCTTTTCAACCAGACCTGTGCAAATATAACTGATTAAAGGAATATTTTCTTACATGTCGTAAGTGAGTTTGTTGTTGAGGGTTTTGATGTTGCCTTGGCAACTCTGCAGCTCCATCTGAAGCTTCCCCAGGTCGTCATTCAGCTGATTCAACTGACCTACAGCACAGATACACACCAGACAATAAGAGCCACACAAGAGATCCACTGGCTGCTAACACAATGCAATTTTTAGTTTGAGGTCAACAGTCACCTTTCAGTTCCTGTATGGTTTTGGTACTAGAGGAAATGTTCTGCTGCAGTGTGCCCTAGAAACCAAAAACACAGAGACTATCAGTATTCACAGTGGCATCACAGTTTGTATTTTTCCTTTGATAATGTGCGAGTTTGGTGGAAGCAAAAACAGTGAGCAACTTAAGGCCCCAAAATTCCTCTGTGGCAAAGGTTTATAGACAATAAATTCATCTCTATTTCACTTTGTCACTAATACAACTACTAGTGGTGTTTGTGTGCACCTTCTCTTGGCTGCAGGTGTTCTGAGATCCTTCCAGTTGTCTCTTGAAGAGGCTTTCTATGTGGCTGATCTGCTCCTTCTGCCTCTGGATCTCCTCCTGGAACTCAGTTTTCTTCATCTCAACTACCCCTCGCTCTGCTGCCCCACGGCGCACCTGGCCTTCTAACTCATACAGCTTAGTCTGTATCACACATGCAAAGACAAAGGGGAAGTGGCACAGATAACTATAACAACAATCTTATTACAATCTTGTAACAACAATCAAACTTAAGTAGTTTCCTGTTCTACAATGCAAATAAGAAAGGTTCTGGGTTATGTTAGGTGCCTATGTTGACTGCAGTTGTCAAAAGGAAATTGCACAACGTTCAAAAAGAATTTCTCACAACCAAAACCCCCAAACTCTGAAAAAAAAGCAGACCGAATGAGGAACAGATGAGACCTATCTAACATCCACAGAAGGGGATCGTGCACTGGTCTTGGAGATTTGCGCAAAAAAAAAAAAAAAAAGTCAGGTCATATTAACAACCTGTTTCATCATGTAAACTGTAAACACATAAAGTTTAGGCAAATGCTCGGAGCTGATCTTTCAAGATGTAGGGTGAGACAAAATGTGAATGGATTGCTCATGACTTCCAACAAAAGACTTTTCAATTAACTTATAATCAATGCAGTGCTCATGTAAGAGCACGGGTCAGCCTTTAAATAACTTAAGGTTTTACAGCTTTATTTAAAAAGGTGGTATTTGCACAGTCAGCTATGGCTAGAAAACCACAGAAACACACACACACACACACACACACACACACACACACACACACACACACATATGGATTAACCTACCTGTAGCTCCAGGTTGCGGGAGCTTGACACCCAGTAGTTAAAGCCCAGAACGAGGATACAGGCAATTAGGGCACCAATCATTAGAGGGGGTGATCTTCCTCCTCGACGTCCATTTCCCAGCCCACCCATAGCTGTCTACAAACTGTGCACACACAAACCACAGTCAGAGTTAGCACACTTTGCATTCATTCCATAATAACAAGTTTAAAACATGTACAGCCTGTCTGTGAGCCCTGAATTACACCTACTATTTAAAAGTGCTCAGCTGACACGAGGCTAGCTTTAGCTGATAATGTGGTAGGAATCTACAGGTGTTTTGGTTTTGAAGTTTCCTTATAGATGTGTAAAAAGCTCACTGTCAGGCCTGCAAGATGCAGTGAGCTACTTCTGCTTGCATCAAGCTAATGCCTCACCGAATTCATGTCCACTGTTTTAGCAAAAACACAGAATACAGGGATGTAATCTGATCCTGTAGACATCATAGTATGATAGCAACTCCAGTTGACATGCTATATACAAGCAATTTTGTTTTAAGTTTACAAATATTAAGAGCATGACATGACACACATGCACACTGTATTGCCTAATACTCAACCCTACGCAGCAAGAGGATCTCAGTTTGTTGCTAACAGTGCTGATTCTGTTAAAATGTCTGCAAAATGCTGTGACAGCACACATTGACAGGACATTCCCATGAACCCGTAGTTGTTTACAAAAGGTATTTACCCGTGCAAAGATCGAAAGTCTGATATTCACTGGTACAGTATCATGTCATCTGATGGTGGCAACGCAACATGCAAACTAATACACTCAGCCCTACTATGCATGGGTTCCTCCCATCATGCAAATGCAGGCGGAGCAGGTGGATGGATTTGTTCAGTGAGCTACTCATATTTTACCTACTGCACATTTAGACTTAACTAAGAAATACTAAAATAACAACAGACGCCATAGTGAAATCGTAAAACAGCGGCTATAAATCAAACAGCACAAAGAGATAACGTTAAGGGTAAAATTAGTTGTGATTTATTTACCAGAGAAGAAAGAGATGCCTCGTATTAACGTAGCTGGTTAATGATGCTGATATTATCGCCTACGCTTGACTCAGTGTGTTGTCACAGGGCAGCAGTAACGCTACAGGAAAGGGTGGCTGAAGGGAGTCAACCTCAGCTCTACCAGACAAACAAGTAACGCTGGTAGAATAAAATCTGGCGTTTGCTAAACCACCCAGCACAGGCCTGACAGCAGCTTACAACTTAAATCAACTGCTAACACAAGCTAACGTTAAAAGGTCAGTCACACAGTGCAACATCAGGTCAGGAATGAGCTAACGTCAACAGTCATTACACAGACTGACGGTGGCTTGTAGAGGATATATGTTGTAGAATAATTTATCAACAAAATGGCAGCCTAATTGTCAAAGACGGTTTATTAACTGAGCCTAACTTGACCAGCTTTACTTTCCGAGTCAACGCTACAAGCACCGACTCTACATTGCGAGATAACGGTCGTTAGCATTGTAGCTTGTCCCCAGTTGCCTTTAGCTGTAGGTTAGCAGGTAGCTAACGTTAACGCTAGCAGCAAAACCATCTCCTTAACTCACCCGGTAGACTCGAGAGTCGCAAAACAGGAAATTAATGTTGAGTCCAGTCTATTGAGTGATACTCGGACATATATTTGACAACCTGGCCGCGTTTCTCCAGCTATTAACAGCACATTGCAGCTTGGCAGTTAGCTAGCATCCATCTTTGCCATACAAACAGCAGAGTCCCACTGTGTTGTGCTTGGCTAAGGCCTGGGACCGTCAGGTGCTGCCTCTGCGTGCTGTAGGAAAAAACGGCGTTTGGAATGGACCATCGGTTAACTGCTAAACATAAAATAAACAAATAAAATAATAATTTAATCCCATACATACATTTACAAAGAGCTTCAGTAAGATTGATATCTAGAGTCAAATAACAACATGACATTTATGTTACAGTCCATCTTATAATTGGTCTATTTGTCAACTACTGATTGGAGAAAATATAGTTTACGAAGAGCATGGGAAGGCAGCACCGGCACTGTTCAACCATAAACTGTATAAATACACATAATAATAATAATAGTAATAAACAAACATAGAAACAATAAATAAACATGCATATCATTATTACTATGGCTATTATTATTATTATAACTAAATAATATTAATAATATAGTAATAATTGTGTTCAGCACAGAGCCACTGTAGGCCTACCTGTTCCTTTATATATTTGATCTTAACTCACAAAAAACAGAAACAAATAAACCAGACATTACCAAAAATTATAATGAAAAAATTGATCTGTATCTTTATATACTATCTGCGATATATCTACATTTGATATGTGCAGAAATGTAAATTCTGCCCCTCAGCCTGTCTTTTTATTATTTTATCTTGCTTATGATTTTCACGGCTTACAGTCAGTCACTCAGGTGCGATTTCAGTATTATTACACTGTGCAATATTTATACTTTCATTGGTCATTAATGTAAAATCAGTCATTCAGTCTGTCTCTTTATTATATGCTGCTTTTTTTATGCATCCTTATATTGCTTTGTGTTTTTATGTTTGCTTATTGTACTGCTATTTGTTTTTGTACAGTTTACTTACTTTACATATTTATATATTGCTTTGTATTTTATTAATTTTCTCCTACTGATGCTTCCTGTTAGCACTATTCCTTTGCTGCTGTAATGTGACACATTTCCCCGCTGTGGGGCGAACAAAGGATTATCTTATCTTTTTCTCAGTAGAATAGCCTTTGTTAGCGCCTTCATTCAAGATAGTGCCTCCACCTGTATCTATGTTGTAGGAGACGTGATATTTCTGAAGAAAATTCTACTTTTGCTAATCACCTAATACACTTCTGCTCTGATGGTGGGTTAATACTCTCTAGCAAGGTGCTTATGCCTGCCAGCAGTTATACTTACATCAGTGAAGCATGGCATACCACTTCAAGGCTTGATAATTGTATTTGCACAGCTGACGCACATGCCTCTCTGGGTGCCATGGATATTTAGGCTACAGAACAGAGGAAACAAGCAAATGAAAATTTTAAATACGCTCTCTTTATTAAAATGAAATGAAAGGAATGAAAACTCTATGAGGTCTGACTCACTGGCTAAAAAATTGCAAAATAATAGTTATGACTTCTGGAAAGAGATTAGAGCTATGAACAATAAGTGCTGCCTGAACTTGAAGGCGACATTTACACTAGCTTTTGATTCTGTTGGCCTGACAACTTTTTTATAATATCAGAAAACATTTAATGATGCAGCAAGTGAAGAGCTCAAAGGACCAATGTGATGTGTTTAGTGGCATCTAGCAGTAAGCTTGCAGAACTAAAACCTCTCCAGTGAGCCAAGCGTATCAGAGAACTATGGTGGCCTCTGCAAAAATGCTAAAAGCCCTATCTAGAGCTACTGTAGACCACTATGGCAGACTCCATGGAGGAGGACCCGCTCCATATATAGATATAAATGGCTCATTTTAAGGTAATGAAAACACAAGTCTTATTTTTAGATGATTATAAACTCATAAAAACATAGTTATGAATACTGTATACAATTTCTGCCAACAGATGCCACGCTAGACCATTAAGACAGTGCTTCATATGTGCTGGTGAATTTACATCAATCATGGTCTCATGATAATTACATAAATGGATAACATTATCAGATTTTAATGCAAGACATAAATACAAAACATACAGAAAATAATTGGCTGCAGACTACATTAAATACAAACAAGTCATGTTTTTCTAAACAAAAAATATTCAACAAGTTTGGTTGTTGATGTCTTCTTTTTGAGCACACGAGTCAGTTTTCATTTTGTTTTTGTTTCACAGTTTCCAAAGTGAGCTATTCAGTTCAAAAAAATAATTGTGTAAAATATTCAGACAACAACACATTTTATACGCAATTATCCATAGTTATTTTTGGTGTGCATTTGTCTCTTTTATCCACCAATCACGCTTGTAAAACATTATTGTTTAAAGGACAATATCAAAAATACATTCAAAAGGGTTTGGCTTTGCACAAAAGGTTAACCATAGTTAGTGATCTCTTTCAGTGTATAATGACTGTACCTGATTGTCCATGTTTCAGATACATGATCTTCCTCTTTATTTCCTGAGATACATTATAATATAATATCTTTTCCATTCACACTTCCACCAGTAGGTTTTATGTCCCTTTTTTCAGTTCCAGTTTGAGTACCAGCATATGCTAGTGTCATTGCTCTCCCACCATGTCATCTGTCATCAAACATCATCAAAGATCCCCGACTGAGAAGGTGACAGAGACAGGTAACGTCCTCCTTTGGATCTACAGTGTCAGACAAAGGGAGATAGAGTAAGTGATTGAGGGGACCTGTTCCAATTAAACACTATGTTTAACTCATTTCGCAACACACACCGTCTGTTTGGTGAACCTTCATCACTGGAGTTATCCTGCAGTAAGCCTCTCTGCTGCTCCTCCATCTCCCCATCTCCTCTGCTGAATGTGATAACTGAGAAAGACGGACACCAATGTAGACACAGTGTACTGTAAGCAGGTGGACCTCTTGACATATATGTGAGAGTCTAGTGGTAAACTGATTATAAACAAACTCTTTTTCATGGTTATACTGGTTTTCTTTAATCCCTACCACTGTTCTTGATCTCTGCTGTTGCACTACTGTGGTTATCCTTCAGCTCAGTGTAACCAGCTCTGGTCCGCCCAGCAGCCCCCTGGACTCCATACCGTTCCCTCCAGGCCTGAAACAGAAAAACAAAAACAGCCACATAAATATCTTGTGTTAGTGCTGCGTGTTTATGTTCCTATTTTCTCCCCTGTGTCTCCCTATGCTCTGCTGCCAGCTCATCCTTACAGTTGCCGTGGGTGGTTGAGCACACAGGTGTTCACTTGCTGATTAAGGACAGTTAAAGAAGTGCTTCACTGCAGAGATGGTGCTCTCACAAAACTGGGCTGTCTATGCAGGAGAAAGATGCAAATACTTTTGAAATTTGTGCTGCATGAGCAGAGAAAACGGCTGTGGCATTCAGTTTTGTTCGTAAGGTCAAAAACCTAAAACTACCAGAATGCATTGCCCTGTTTTTTCTAATGTTCCTAACATTTCTAAAACATTCTTGGCAAGAAATAGGCAACTCATTAATAGAATCTTGGTTCATATTTGATAAGCACTGCTTAGTTATCCCGTTTGATCGCAGTTTTTCTAGCCTCTTTTTACACAGTACAGGAAACAGTTCCACTTCCTGTTCACAAACTCTCGTGTTACAGCCACATAGTGCAATAAAATATGTTTGTGAAGACTCTTAGGTGAGAGACAATACAGTCACAGAATCTGGCTTTAAATTTGATCGGCACTGCCTAATTTTACGGTTTGATCTGAGTTTGGTCTGTGTTTGAGAGAGAGCTAGAGAGGGGCAGGCCTCCCTCTTGATCCAGTTTCATACTCTTTGTGTCTGTGGTGGTGGCGGCACGTGTACAAAAATGAGGAAGTATTATCTGTAGTTGGAGCAATAATCCTGTGCGTTTGGCAACATCCCGTGTTTTTTTTTTGCTGTTAATGAGCAGGGAGATTAGGGTGCTGGCAAGATGGAGGGAATTTACCATAGTGCATTTACACATAGTACCCACATTGTTATGATACAAAGCTAGCTGAAAATGGGCAAAATGTAAGACCAGGAGAGACAGCCAGACAGTGGGCCATTTGGCAGCTTTGAGGCTATGTGTTGGTTGTAATGGTCGTTGATACTTATATTGGGGTGTACCAGGGTCGGGAAAACTGTAAGAGAAGCAATTTGATAGAATAAACATTTCTAACCCATCTTCGATTTTCTCCATCCTCAGCTTTCTGTCTTTTTCTTCTCTCTACAAAAGAACAACAAGTAGTGCATACTGTTAAAAAGCATGCAAGTTTTTTTTTTCCACTAAAATTACAGCAAGTTAATAAATGATGACGTTCAGATATACAACTTAATGTTAACCAAGGAATAAGAAATGAAAAGTAAAAGTTAAATAATAAACCAATGAATTAACCTGCTGAATCTCATAATTAAGAATTAATCTTACTAGAAACCAGAGGAAGAATGAATTAATCATGTCTGCAATAGTGCGGCTCACTAATGTAAACTTAAGAAAAGAGCCATATAAACACTACACTTTGAGTGGATACATCAGACACAGTTAGTGACTGAATGTGTGATGAAACTACCTCTTCTGATGAGCTCCTTTCCTTCCTCCACCAGGTCAGAGGTCAAGTCGTCATCAGTGATGTACTGATGGAAGCCCAGGAGGTTCAAACAGCGAGAGCCCAGGCTACAAACACAGACGCATACAATTACAAATATACTCTTAAACACATAATCTTTTTTTTGTATTATTTTCCATTGCTTGTTTCTAATTTGTTTCTCTATTCTACTCAAACATTACAATTAGTAATTAAAGTTTAAGAGTTTCTCTTTTTATTATTTATTATCAATATTATTTAATTTCTTAAATTTATTCTATTTTTCTATTTTTATTAATTTATTTTGTATTATTATTATTTATGTTTTTAAATCTATTTTTTAGATAAATAATTGCTAAATTATCTATTAACCATATAGATACAACAGAAAAAATATTTCTAAAAAACTGTCACACATTTGCATAAAAATTCTCTCAGCACAGGCAAAATACTGCAAAAGGTTACACCATGTAGACGCACAGTTACATCAAGTTAATTTACCATTTAAATTATCATAATATTAGCATTACAGCCTGACTGATACTTTTTGGGGGGGTTTTGCCAATATGATAACAAAATTTAGGAGTTAAGGTAAAAGATGATAACGATAGATCTATATTTATGTAACAGAAACACTGTTTAAAATATCTAACCTGGTCAATAACCTAAACCTGGTAAAATAAATACCAAGATATCTGCAATAAGCTGATATCTGGCCAAGTTTTCAGTCTAACCCTAACAAGCAACCAAGGCTACACTTGAATGTAGTCTTTGTATCCAAGTGATAAAAATATAATTTAATTGTTATTGTTTTACCTGTAATAAGTGGCAAAGCAGAGCAGCAACACCAGCATGGGATAGTAGATGTAGAAGCCATCAGATATAAAATAAAGCACTTGCATAGAGCCCATAATCTGAAAGAGGGACATCAGACCATTTGTTTTGAATGCAAAGATACTTATATGATCATGTATTAAATAAGTATGCATTAATATGTTTTTGTTGGTGCGTGGGACCCACTGAGGTGTAGGATGTCTGTATTCTGTCCTGGTGTGAGATGGCAGAGTCCATGTGAATCAGGCCCAGGAAGTTGAGGCACAAAGGAGGGGTCAGACGACAAAACAACCTGAGAGGAAAAATAAATTAAAGCAACCTGATAATCAGAATACAGGCGTTTAACACAATGTGAGAGGACCAGACTGAAACTACAGAAACTGTGCCCTAGTTTAGGCCAAACTAACGACTATGTTTTCAGAACGCCTCTTACACCTATAATGTGAAATAAAAATCTTATATTAAGACTTTGTGAGGGACGTACATGCCGCTGAACTGCAGGCTGTAAGCATCAGTCTGGTGATGTGGCACCAGGTAATAGTAGTTGAAAACTCGTATCCTGAACACCGTGGAGTAGACACACACACACAGGAAGAGGATACTGACAAAGCACGCCATCTGGTGGAGAGAAACAAAACAAGCACAAAAGGGGGGGTTAACTATTTTAATACAGTGCTCAATGATTTATCGTCAAGAATATACACGTCAGGGGCGTCGGTAGCGTAGTGGATAGTGCTGGCACCCCATGTACAGAAGCATTGCCTCTCTGCAGCAGCCGCGGGTTCAAATCTGGCTCACGGCCCTTTGCTGCATGTCAGTCCCCACTCTCCCTCTGTCTCCCCATTTTACCTTCTGTCCTGTCAATAAAGGCAAAAAAGCCAATAAAAATAATCTTTAAAAAAAAAGAATAGAATATACACGTCAGAGCTGTGGTGCAAACTTCTGCAGCCTATGGGCGCTGTGTATTTTTGTTGGGTGTTTTCCTGTTTTCCTTAATGAAGCTTCCGTTTGCTGGGTGTGTGCATTTCTGTATGCCTCACTGATGCGTGCCCACCTCGATACAGATGTAGTTATGTTGTTTTTCAGCCGTCTGGACAAAAACAGCGAAGAGGGAGAGGACAGGGTGTGTGCTGAAGAAGGTGCACTCGGACCAGACGACTGCTGCTGAGAGGAGACACAGGAGGACTGCCAGCAGCCTGTAGAAACCCTGCCTGAACACACACTCCCAGTACCACTCTGAGATGGACACACACACACAAACACAAACGCATGATTACAAACAGACATTTGTAAGTATTTTATTCAAACACAGAAAAAGTGTTAACAACAGTAACAGTATTTCATATTTAACGTACGTTACATATTTTCTGTTTTAAAACTATGCACTAAACACAGTATCAATAGTTTGTTTGAAGCTGCCAATAACTGACATTTAATGCTGAGATAACCCAAACAGATTAATGGTAAAGTATTTCACTAAGATGAGTTTTGAGAGGGTTGAAAAGCCTTTGAAACAGTATTTTAGCACCACTAAAAGACTGACAAAATATATATGTCTGGCAGTTTTTTTTCAAGGTAGTGACACCCACCCCACTAATTCAACTGAACTGGAAAAATCTGGGATTATTTTTAATTTTGAATGTGCAAAAAAAGTAAAACTTAAAACTAGACAAAAAAAAGTTTGTAGTTCCAGAAGTAGCTTGGACATTGAAATTAGCTGCTTGAAGATGAATCTGTAGCTGGTTGAAAAAGACATTTCAGAGAGTACACCTTTCTATAAAAAGGTAGCTCAGAGCATTTATCTGGCAAACTGGGTGTAGATTCATACTGGAGTGAAACAATAGCAGCATTCAGGCTACCAAGGAACAGCTGCTGATGAGAGGTCACCAGTCATAGAAAATAGATTTTAAAAAAGTCAAAGAAACACTAGCTGAGTGTTTAAAGTCCGGTAAAGAACAAAGTGTCTCTCTAAAATATAGTAGAGTAAATAACCTATCACAAAATAGACATATTTAATCAACAGTCCCTTAATTTTGTACCTAAATGAATTAGTTGAGTAACTGTAATTACTTTCCATCTGTAAGTCTGAGAACAGACTGAACTCACCCACAGTAGGAGTGTAGATGAACCGATGGATCCAGCTGTGTTGGTGTGCTGAGGGGAAGCTGTGGATCAACTGTCGGACCGGGCTGCTCTGGCTTTTAGCCACATCTTCTAGATGAAAGGCCTGGTCCAACAAGATAGACCATTGAACCTCAGTCTGACCCTGTCTCTGCACTGCAGAGATTACCTGAAACACAAGCACTTAAATAAGTATTCATGTTTACATGCATTGTCACATTATTGCAATGTTTCCTTTAAAACCACAGTGCAATGTTGAAAATAATAGTCACTTTTTTATGAAGTTTAATCAGGCTCCATTTGGTGGGGAGGACATTCTGTTCACCACAGGAACGCTCCGTGTTTCTTCCCAACTCTTCTTGGTACTCAGCGGGACACTGAAATGAAATGACACCCAGATGGAGACTGTTCCATAGCCTGACTGTAAAAACTGTAAATGCTCCATTAAACTTTGGATTTAGGGGCTGTTCATTATTTATGAAAGAGGAGGGTGGGGTGGGTGTTTATTATTTTGTTTTCTGAGCATCAGGATGGGTAGGAAAGGTGATTTAAGTGACTTTGAATGTGGCATGGTTGTTGGTCAGACAGGTTTGAACAGGAAACTGAGGCTACAGTTCACACAGGCTCACCAAAACTGGACAATAGAAGATTGGAAAAACGTTGTCTGGTCTGATGAGTCTTGATTCCTGCTGCGACATTCAGATGGTAGGGTCAGAATTTGGTGTGAACAACATGAAAGCATGGATCCATCCTGCCTTGTATCAGCGGTTCAGGCTGGTGGTGGTGGTGTAATGGTGTGGGGGAGATTTTCTTGGCCCACATTGGGCCCCTTAGTACCAACTGAGCATGGTTTAAACACCACAGCCTACCTGAGTATTGCTGCTGACCGTGTCCATCCCTTTATGACCACAGTGTACCCATCTTCTGATGGCTACTTCCAGCAGGATAACGCACCATGTCACAAAGCTCAGATCATCTCAAACTTGTTTCTTGAACATGACAATGAGTTCACTGTACTCCAGTGGCCTCCACAGTCACCAGATCTCAATCCAATAGAGCACCTTTGGGATGTGGTGGAACGGGAGATTCACATCATGGATGTGCAGCCGACAAATCTGCAGCAAATGCGTGATGCTCAATATGATGTCAATATGAACCAAAATCTTTGAGGAATGTTTCAACCACCTTGTTGAATCTATGACACCAAGAATAAAGGCAGCTCTGGAGGCAAAAGGGGTCCAACCTGGTACTAGCAAGGTGTACCTAATAAAGTGGCCAGTGAGTGTATACATATGGTTATTTATGGTGGAGGGAGGGAGATAAGGAGGGTCATGCATTTCCCTCCAGTCACTCAAGGAAGATCAAGGAAAATTATTTGTGTCTGGGGAAATCACATCCCAGCCACCTCTCTCCTCTGATAAATGACGAACAGTCCCTCACACATGAAAAGGAAAACTTGGTAAAGTCACTCTAGGGAATAAACAGCCTCATGTATTTCTCACCTTTGTTATAATGGTGTCCACACACTTCCTGAAAGAGTGGTTGTACCTGACAGATTCATGGACGCCTGCCACCTCCTGATAATACAAAATATTATTGTTCTTGTTAAAGTAAGAAAAACAGATTCTTATAAAAGCCAGCACAAAACTGTTGATAAGAACTCACCTCCATAACATCTGCTAAGTTCTCTTCAGCTGACGCCTTCTCAGTAGCCACTTTTGCAGCCTTGAAGTAGGTCTTGGTCAGCAGGTAACTGCGGGAAGACGACAGCCAGTAAGAACGGGGGATCTCCACCAGGCCGTAGCCCAGCAACAGCACCAGCAGGAAGAGACCCCAGGTGTTGGCAGCTGTAATGCCGATGGTCTGGAGCTGTCTCCTGCATGAGTTATACAGATAAATCAAGGCACTGACATGACACCAGCTTAGAAACACAACCACAGAACAACTTTCTCCAACAGGTCATCTAATGCTTGCTGAGCTGAGGCACATTTGACTCACCATGAGAGTTCCCATCGTGGGTGAGCAGCCACGTAGATGAGCAGAGAGATGAAGATGAGGAGGTAGGTGCCATAATAGATTGCATTTTCTATTAGAGCTGTTTTAATCTTCCCAACTCTGGAGAAAGCTCCTGACCGTGCATATGACTGCATGAAAGGCAACAGCAGCCTGTGTACACACACACACACACACACACACAGGAGAGGGTCAACATCACAAAACACATCTAATCTTCACAGCAAAGGTGAGACATGCAGTACGTAAAATCGAGGTTCGAGTAAGTCACTGAGAGGATGTGTGTGTGTGAGTATCGTACCAAGTAAGAAACTGGGAGGTCCAGTATACAACTCTCCAGAACACTGGTAGGACGCCATCTGGGATGTAACTCCATGGTTCCTCACAAGCCTTTAGTGTACTGTAACACACACACCGAATAATGTGAGCACACAGTGCACACACACAGTGTCATTACAGTGCAAAAACACACTCTGAACTGCAGTAATTTCCTCCTGCTTGGGGGCGCCTGTCCATGGGCAGCACCCGTGCTCCTACATCTCTCCATTAAAGCATTTTTCAGTATGAAGTTGTATCAATAAAAATGTGGAGGCAAAGCTTTTGATTTACTGGTCCATCTACATCCCAACCCTCACCTATGGTCATGAGCTCTGGGTAGTGACCGAAAGAACGAGATTACAGATACAAGTGGCTGAAATGAGTTTCCTCCGTGGGGTGGCTGGGCTCAGCCTTAGAGATAGGGTAAGGAGCTCGGACATCCAGAGGGAGCTCAGAGTAGAGCCGCTGCTCCTTCATGTTGAAAGGGGTCAGTTGAGGTGGTTTGGGCATCTGATCGGATGCCTCCTGGGCACTTCCTGTTAGAGGTGTTCCAGGCACATCCAACTGATAGGAGGCCCCGGGGCAGACCCAGAACACGCTGGAGGGATTACATATCTCATCTGGCCTGGGAACACCTTGGTTCCCCCAGGCGGGGCTGGAAAGCGTTGTTGGATAGAGGGACATCCGGGGTGCTTTGCTTGGCCTGCTGCCCCTGCAACCTGGCCCCGGATAAGCGGATGAAAATGGATGGATGAATCAATAAAAACTGAGTAGACCCAGTTTAAAAGGAGTACTGCTTATGGAAAGACAGTCTCATACATGCTATCTTTCCCTACTGTGAGCTTCATAAATGCAATGGAAAATGAACTTCACTTAGGTCAACTATGTTAAATCAGTCCAGACCCATGTGGAGCTTAGCTGTTGATAAATGATTCACTGAGTAAACAGTGCCAATAAATCAAACGTTATCTCATTTACCTGACAGGTGGATAAACAGAGGAGCTGTCGTCTGTCTGATTAGTGCGTCTTGCTCGAGTTACAGGAGTAGGGTGATCTGAATTGTCATGGATACACTGCTTGTAGATGGTCTGAAAGAGGAGCAGGGTTTACACAGTCAGGCACACACACTCCAAGGTGAAGCACATCACACTGACGCGAGGGGCAAGATAAATAATCACACAGCGCTTGAAATCACTCGGACACAGAATATTCTCAAAAACACAAACACATTCACATCCCATTGATCCTGTTTTTATCCTGAGAGGATCCTAACAGCTATGGTTACCAAGGCAAAATGACGTCATGCTGACACATTTAAACAGCTGCGATGGTTGCATACCGTGCTGACATCGAGCGGCAGGATGAAGACGATGAGGAAGCAGAGGTACCAGGAGAGCAGCGTCCCCAACAGGACCATCCGCTGCTGCTTCCGCAAATCTCCATAGCGCTGGAGGAGGTAGAGGGCCAAGAGGAAAACCACCACGACCACGACAGCCAACGCAGTGCCACTCATAGTGATGAATGAACAGACAGACGTCAGGGCCTCATGATGACAGACTGGAGGAGAGAGATAAACAGAGACAAACTGATTGGACAGCAGCTCTTATCTGCTGGATAACAAGAAACAGTTTGACCTCAACACTCAGAACACAGACATGATACAGCGATGAGGTTAGGAGGTGAGCAGGGAGAGAGCAGGAGGAATGAGGAAAAGAGGTAAAAAATAAAAATAAAGAAGACAGATAAGTGACACAGTTAAAAAATTAAAGGACCATACCAGTGTTTTTTCATGTTTTACCACAGTGATATTAAATCTGGCATGCCACAGGGTGCTGGGTTGCCTGTCAGCCACTTTTTAATACACAGTAAAAATAAACTGATTCACACTGGGAATTTTGTTTGTACCTTGAATGTAAATGAGGTGCCAGAGTGCACAGAGAAGCATCAAAATAGAGCTTGCTGATATAAAAAATGGTGCCAGGGGAGGATCCCACATCCGCCAACAGAGGTCCAGGCTAAGGCCAGTAAGTCCCAGAACAAGATTCACCCCTGCCTGACCTGACCTGACCCGTGCGGGGCTGATGTGACAGGCTGCATAGGGCTGCTTGATTTGATTTGCCTCTTGGCAAGATGAGTGAAGACAGCAAGCATTGAGATGATCAAAACTGGCAATTCATGTATCATATATACTGATAAACATTATTAATGTCTGTGTCTTAACCGGCCATTTTGCAGAAGTGGCCTCCATACAAAGCAAGCTGAGCATCTCTGTTTTAGGCCATGTTCTACAAATCACATGTATTTCACATTATACATCAGCATTCTGCAGATAATGCACGTTTTTTTTTTTTAGAAATTTGAATATATTTCTATTGTTACAGACTTTTCATTTATATCTCTTAAATGTGGAAATCTGTTAGCAGACTCTTGTATGTTCTAGGTTAAAGGTTAAGTGTGTAAGATTTGGGGGGGTTTAGTAGCATCTAGTGGTGAGGATTGCACACTACAACCAGCTGGAACATCTCCTGGTTAGACTTTCTTCAACGTTCATTGTTCAGGTGTGTGTTACCAGGAGCCCAATTATCCGCAGAGGTGTCTACCTCTCTGGAATGATTGGACCAGCTGAATAAAACCGGTACAAAAAACAGAATAAAGCCAAAGGCATGCCAATGTGTCCTCACTTTTTTATCGCTGATAACTTGAGATACAAACATTGAGGAGGTTTTACCAGAAGCTGAGTTATCCGCAGAGGTCTCCTCTTCTCCAAAACAAACAGACTAGTGATTTACACTGGTAAAAACACAGATTAAAACAAAGTTTCATGTCACAAATCGATGTTTTTCCAACGCTGCTCATTGCAGATGGGCCTCTAACTATGACAGCAAATGGGAAAATGTGGATGGCCCAATCTGGAGCCAGTGCTTGGCTTTGTCCACTACATTCAATTTCTGCCAAAATATCTTCGTAAACCCTTCACACTGGATCCTTAATGTCATGCAAGCTTTTTAAATTAGCATTTTAAAGTTCAGTGCCAAACAGCAATAATGTACGTTACTGTGTAACACAGTGATAGAGAATGACAGCAATTCAGTGATAATAAAAAAGGTGTGGTTCAAAATGTTCCTACAAATATCGATTCTATATTGTTGTACTTTTTCTAGCAACCATCTCTTTTATTTTTACATTCAAGAGCTGAATTGAGCTACCTGTTAAATATTTTTCATCATTTCTGTCATCCATGCCCTGTGGTCATGTTTAATTCCTACTGACAAAGCAGCAGGACGCTCTCATTGTTGATCCAGCTCGTGTGTTCAGATCCACTCGGTAAACAAACAGTGTCAGACTACATTAACCACAGGCAGCAGCTCTTACCTGGTAAGTTTCTCCTCTCAAACTGAAGCTTGTGAAGCGGTGAAACTGTCTGAATCTTCTGTCACATCGTGTTCCTCAGACGTGGAGTCGACAACTGTACACAACCTTTGAAACTACATTACGTAATATCCACACGGCGTGCGCTCTCTCTGCGCAGCGAGGAGTTCTGGGTAATGTAGGCGAGTCATGACGTCTCAAACAGGAAACCAGGCACAGGGACCCCCAGTCTACGCTGGCATCGTGCTATGAAATAAACATACTGCTAAATATTGTCTCAGTGTAACTTTCAGCTCCTGTAGGTGCATTTAGTCCGCTCAGGTTTTGAGGGACTTATAGTCTACTTACTTTCATGTAACCACTTTATTTTTTATAGCCTATTCTGCTCACATTTTACTTTTTACTGCACTATACAGTTCAGAGGCAAATATTACACTTCTTTAACTTCTTACTTTCCAAATTCAGATTAATGCTACATGTAATAAAAAAAAAAAAGGCTCTAGATAACATATCAATTATGAATCATTCATTTGACCTTGCTCCAACAGACAGCACATCAGAGACAGAGAGAGTTATGGCACCCGGTGTACCGACACAACACTACCTTATCCTGTTAAAACAATATTCACAACTTGGATTAATTCTAATGGAAAAACTCTTTTGATTAATTTAATCTGAGGACCCTTACAGACTAAAGGAATAATTTACAGGGTAATTCAGGAATGGACACATATATTTGAGGTATAGCCAATACCCTTTTTTTTTTACATCCAAAGAACCAAAAGAAAGAAAGAAAGAAAGATAGAAAAAAGGAATTGCTTGGCAATCAGACCAGGCGTCTAGTTGAGGCAGGTTATTATTTGTCAAAATGTGTATCCACACCGGGCTAGTGAAAGGGACTATGAGTTTAATTGGGACTATAGGCTTTAAGTTGAAGTTTTATGGTACTCATGTTATCACAAATCAAACACGAGGAAAGGCAGTATTCACATCTAGGAACAGTATTTGGTTTCGGAGCCTACAGTCAGTGGACTGTGGGGACCAGAAGGAGGCCGGCAGCTAATAGGGCCCCGCATCTTATTTTTTACCCCATGATCCAACAAAGGCATAATTCAGACCTGGATGTTAATCCTTGTGATTTTTAATAGTGCCGTTACAAATGTAGGTAATAATGCTGATGTGATTTGTTATTTTCTAAACTATGTACAATCAGTGTGATTTACTGCAGGTGGACTCCAGTCAAGTTGTAGACACATCTCAAGCTGAATAGTCTGAATACTTGAAATGAGAGGTAAATGAGAGACTTCAGTTTTTCATATTTAATATATTTGTAAAATACTGCAAAAAGAACATTTTGACTTTGACATTATGGTTTATTTATTGTAGACTGATTGATAAAGATGGCAATTTTATCCATTTAAAAATGACATATTCAACACAATAAAGTGTAAAAAGTGAAGGGGTCTGTATACTTCCTGAAGCCACTGTATGTAAAATTGGTAACAATAAATGAGAAGGAGACGTGGTAGAAATCTGCCATTGCGAATAATGGTGAAAAGAATATTGTGTGTAGATTGTTGCAAGATATGATGATAAGATAAGATAAAGATTAAAGCCCTGCATGGTAATGAAGTGAACATCGACATTTGTGAAATGAGGATGTAGTCAAATACGTTCAAACACAATACGTTTTTCAGATTTCATCCCATTGTGATATTTCATCGCAGTGGTGCAAACTATTGCTTCAGTTTCTCATCTCATTCAGATTCACACATATTGAATTACATCACACAGTTAGACATGCAGTACATTACACATCCTGTGAGGCTCCAAACTGGCATTAAGTTCAGATAAACAGCTGAACTGATTTGCTTCCAGTTGTCATTAGCAGCCAAAAATGCATGAATCTTGACAGATGATTGTCTTCTGCTTTGGCCATGTGAGATGAACATTCAGTCCTGTGAATCCAAATACAATCAAGTCAAGTTCCTGATTAATTTTTATACAATGAAAATAACTGATCTTGTACATAGTTGTCCATTGCTCATTAAACCAGAGGCAACTTAAAAGTGTAAAGTGGACACTCTGCACTCCAGAAGATGCATCTGTTGTGATGGAGACTTTGGAGTTACCCCGTGGTCCAAATGTTTCCCAGTTGACAAACCTGAAAAAGCAACAAAGGAAGAAAAACCTCTTCAGTCCGTTTCAGTTGTGAAGGAACATCCAGACATATGGGTCATCAGCGTACAGAGGGCCCAGCACGTTGACACACACGGCTCGGTGCTCCAGTAAAAAGTCCATCTGGCTCATCAGATCCAGACACAGATGTTCTACAAGATTCAGACAAACAGACCAGTTATTTCCTGCTCTGGACATGCCGAGTGCGTCCAGCCAAGCTGACCCAAAAATGTCCAGAGACTCTGGCCAGTCTTCTAGAGGATTTTCCAGCTCCATGTGTGTCATGAATCTGTTTAATTAAGACTAGTGTAGATCAGTTGTCCATTCCTGGTGACGGTGTTGCTCTGTCAAATTACTCCTATCTGTTTTCTTCTTGCTCTGCTTCTGTCGTGCTCCTGCGGTGCGAGGCTAATTGCCCTGATCCAAACAGCTACAGTGCAGATAAAAACCTGGCAGCACTAGCAGCTTAGTGAGGCCATCTGTCAGCCTACATTCTCACCTTAACCCCTTCTCTCTCTGTCTCTGTCTTTCTCTGTCTTGGATTAGTGTTATATGCTGTTTCAGACCCTATTACCCAAATGTTATTATTATTATTCTCATTGATAAACCTGTGTGAGTGAGGTTTGTCCCTTATTTATTGTAGTATATATACTAATCCTGTTTTCTTAGATAATTACTCTGCTTCAGTACTGAATTTAGCCTTGTCTTAATCTGTGTGGATTGCACTTCTCATTCACACATTCTTGTTCCTAACACACACAGATAGGCAGGTACACTCATGTTCACACACACTGGAAAATATAATCTCTGTTTATCTGTATCTGAATGTGGAAGGAGCCATTTCTGTTCATCTGATCCAGCACTGATTTTGTTTTTACTGTTTGATGAATTTATCCAGCAGGTTATTTTAAACAGCAATAATTACACTGAATTTATTTTTTACTTTTTTTGTTGTTGTTTTTTACACTCCCACCACTAGATGGAGGTAATGAATTTGTCCTTAAACATCATCAGCATCAGACAGCTCAGCAAGAACCTTCACAAACGCAACACCGTCGATACCTTACCACCTTTACGATATGTATAGAAAAAAGTTCATGTTTTTAGATATTAACTAATTAACTAACTAAATAATTAACCATCTGGATAATTATCAACTAACTAAAGTCAAATTGCTGATTATGGTTATGGTGCTCATTCTGGATACTCAGAATTCAAAGGAGGAGTTCATGCAGTCGTGGTACTATAAAGGCGTGATTGTCATCATTAAGGGAAAACAGTTATCATACTTCAACACAACGAAAAGTGAAAAAAAGAAGAAGAAAAAAAGCACAAGGAGAGTTTAGAGGTGAGACTGAAACCGATCTGTGATAGGCGCGACACTGGCTGTCTTGTCCTCATGCTATTGTCTCCTCTTTTTTATTCTACTGTCATTAATCACTGTTATCCTTTATTTACAGAAAGATGGGCCTCTTTGGCCAGTTGTTTATGAAACGAAAAAGAAAGGTGTCATATTCAAATCTCTGACAGCTTCAAACACATCTTCAACAAAGACTCGGTCAGGTTTCTGGTCACTCCCCTTGGCACTGTTGGGTAATGATTATTTGGGAAACTCAAACCTTGTACCAAAGCCTTCTGCTGTCTAAGACTCAGTGCGAATAGGAGAGAGCAGAGTTCAATGGTGAGAAGACACAGCAGACACGACAGCAAACTCTGCAGTACAAATGTCACTTATTAGACACAGGTGAACCTGATTAAGATACACTGGACGTGGCAAGACAATCACATATTTACCAACCAAGTCAGCTTGACTTTATTGGAAAGGTTTAAAGGGCAGTTATTAAAGATGATATAGGTCTGAGGGTGCACTGCTGCCAACACATTCTCACTCCGACCTCGTCACATATAGACGTTTGGTCATGGACCTTCCACGTCCAGAACGACATGAGAGGTACCCTTGGTGCGTTGGTTGGTGAAATCCTGATCATCAGCTAATACATTTCAATTATATACATGGGGTATACTTAACTCCCAGGAAGCTTCATTTGATGAAAGTTATTGATGATCCTATGTGTACTTTTTGCTCCTCCAAAGTGATCGGCAGTTTTTTTTTCACATGTTTTGGGAGTGCACCCCAGTGGCCGAATTTTGGAAGATGGTTGCATTTAATCTCTCCAAGTTGTTCAACATCAGGTTGCCCTGTTTGCCTACTACACTCATTTTGAATGATTTGTCAAGGCTGGGTTTGACACTGGACAAGAGAAGAGCACTGTTGGCTGGACTTACGGCTGCAAAAAACACTAGTTGCTACACGTTGGAAACCTCCACATTCACTTTCTTTTCAAGCATTGGTGTGAAAATATTTAGATTTGGAGTTGTTGACAGCTAGAGTCCATGGAGCAAAAGAACCAGCGATAGAGGCTTGGCATTCACTTTTAACTATACTCCATGGGTTTCAGGTGTAATATGTGACTGAGGTATGGAGTTCTGGATCCAGGGGTGCGGGTTATATTTAGGATTCTTTACTATTATTTTTTTATGTTATTATTATTATTATTTACATTTTATTTATTTTATAATGTGTATGTGTGTGTATGGGCGTGTGCATGTACATATGCATATATATATGTATGTGTGTGTGTGCATGTGTATATGTGTGTGTGTGAATGTATATATATATATATATATATTTATTTTTTTAATTATTTTTATTTTATTTTACTTTAGTAGATTACTCATATGTATCGCTATATGCATATGTATAGGTATGTGTGGGAATATATATTTTTATGCTCTATTTTTGTAACGTCCATATACCGATCTATATTTGTCTTTAAAATAAAACAAAAATTTGATCACAAAAAAACAACAACCATTAGACAGGGAAAGCAACATTTTAGAACAGTGGTTTCCAACTGGTGGGCCACGGTCCAAAAGTGGGTTGCAGGTCCTTTCTAAATGGACCACAATTGACTCGCGAACATGTTCAAATGCAAGTATGACACTGAATGAATTAAACTGTGTGGCCCTCGAACTAATGTTCAGGGAGTAATCTGGACCCCGTGGCTGAACCAGTTGGAAACTACTGTTTTAAAAGGTTTAGGGGATGCACTTGTGCAGCAACAAGTCTGGGATAAAATCACTTTGTGATAACTGTAATCAACATGTTGTTTAAATGCTCTGGGCAGTAAAATACAACATCTTCTTTGTAGTGTCCATGTTGTTTCCACATTACAACTTAAAGCTCATGAACATGAAGAGGGACTTCCCACCTCGGGAAATGGGACCATCCAAGGAGCACGTGAATGCAGCAGTCTATAGTTAACTATTAAAATGTGTGAACCAAGCGAGTACCAAATGCTCTCATCCATAAAAACACGTGTTATGTGTTTGAACTCTAGAGATGATTATCCCTTGATTCGCTATCTTTTTAAAGGTGTCTCATTTTGCTGTGCCACATTGGTGTGGAGCAGAGGGGATTCCTTGTTGATGAGGAGGGGAAGTTTGTTTTCCTGTGTTGCCTCTGAGCCCAGTCTGCTACTGTTACTGAGCGTCTAGACTTCCTCTGTCTCTTCCGCTGCCTTCACTCACTCTCTGCCTCCTCACACTTAAGCACAAGCACTTATCCATGTGTCTAGCATCTCTCTGTCTACCCCCTCACTCCCCACCGCCATCACTCTCCTCATTCTCCACATCCAGACGACGAGCCGCTGGGACACCGTCCAGTGTGGCCTTATTCAGATCAGTGAGAAACGGTGTGTGAACAGCCTCGTCTCCCATCGTGCCCATTGAACAACAGCTACGGGTGCGCTGAGACCCCTGGGTTTGAAGTCTGTAACATTTGATCGCATGGGAAACCCTCGTGCACAATGATGCCGGTGAACAATGTGGCCCCAGTTCTGTGTGTCCCAAGAGGGCCACTGTAGACTGCAGATCTTATAACCTGTCCTGGATACATCACTCCCCTGGGATTGGACCACTCCCATCTGAAACGACTGGCCTGGTAGAGCAGCCTGGGCCAGCTTGCACACACTCGGTGCTGAGATTTAGGGTATTGCCTGCGTGTATTTGTTTATGTGCATTTCTGACACTGGGTCTTATACCAAACCAGCTGATGAGGTGATGAAGTTGCCAAAGTATCAGCCTCTTTTCTTTATTTGCTAGCAAAAGAGAAGTTCCTGAACGTCTCCTTCCAAATGTTTATGTAATGTGATGAGAGAGCAGCAACAAGCAATGATTATTTCCTCATTCAGGGAAGCTAAAACAAACAAAAGTCCAAACACTGGATTCAATGTCTTTGCCTGCATGTCTCTCATGATCTGATTCTGCACTTTGATCCCTTAACAGTAAATCCCAACACAACATGTGATACCATTAAAGACACATGGCTACTAACCTCAACAATGAACAAACAGACTGTCACATCAGGATGGAAAAACAGAAACCCATTTAGTTCCACATTCCTTCTGTAATCTATTTAACAGAACTGAGACCAGCCTTCTAACTCAAGTATGTAGTCTTTTAAACTCACAGATTCTTACACAAGAGTGGAGAAGTTGTTTGATCTATGGTTGGGTGGATAAGAGGAGGACAATGCTGCAGTAAAACTTGTGAGAAACAAAAAAAAAGTGTTTTATTTGAAACGAAAAGACATAAAATGTCATCTATATATTCGCTGTGACCACTAACTAAGGGATCAATGAAGAGATTAGGAGGATAATCCATTGTTTTTAGTTTAATTTCTTGGAGACTTCCCACTGCTTTAACCATAACCGCCACATGCCATCTCTGCAAGCCCTTACCAGTCATGACCTCAAAATGAAGCATTAAAGAACTTATCCAGACACATTTTAAGACTCTTCTCTGAATAATAAACTCTGTCGGATACAGTTTATGCTGTAATAATACTTAGCATCTGTTCCCTCTTCCTTGTTTTTACACTTTGGTCTCTGTACAGATTAAACAAACAAAATGTAATAATACAATATGTTTATTATGTTATGAATAGTCCGCAACACCAGGTATCAGCACACCCAGGGCCCCGCCCTGTCTGCCGAAACCTGTCCCTGCAGGTGATGGGCCCACAGGGCAGCGGCTCCATGTTAATCTTTTCGGGCTGGGCCAGGTTCCCCCCTCAAGTCTGGCTCCAGGGGGGGCCCAGTGTCCCCATACTGGGCGAGGTCCTCAAAGTCTGAATAGGTTGTTTCATCAAGGTTTTCTTGAATCGTTCTTCGTCTAGCCCCTCCCCTGGGACCACTTTGCCTTGGAAGACCCTACCAGGGGCATCCAAACCCCACCACTACATATCTCATCTGGCCTGGGAACACCTTGGGGTCCCCCAGGAGGAGCTGGAAAGCATTGCTTGGGAGACGGACATCTGGGGTGCTTTGCTTGGCCTGCTGCCCCCATGACCCGACCACAGATAATCGGATGAAAATGGATGGATGGGTGGATGGGTGGATGGATGGATGGGTGGACGGATTGATGTTATGTATATTAGCAGTGTTGGGGAAACGACTTTGAAAGCAAAGCTTTGCAAGCAACCGAGTCGTTTCACACTGGAAGAAGTTGAACTACTAATAGGATACAAAACACTCACATGCCAGCAAAAATTCACTCAGTCGAGTTTAGATTGCTCACTTGCGGGAGTAGCTCAGTCCTTAGGGACTTGGGTTGGGAACCGGAGGGTTGCCAGTTCAAGTTCCAGTCCCAACTGGTAGCTGGAGAGGTGCCAGTTCACCTCCTGGTCATTGCTGAGGTGTCCTGGAGCAAGGCACTGAACCCCCAACTGCTTGGGGCGCCTGTCCATGGGCAGCCCCCTCACTCTGACATCTCTCCATTTAATGCATGTATAGGTCCTGTTTGTGCATGTGTGTGTATTTCAGGCCTGTGTGTATATGTATATGTATATGTATATGTATATGACAACAGAGTGTAAAAAAATAATTTCTTGGGGATTAGTAAAGTAAATTAAAATTAAAACTTGTTTTCAGGTCATACATAAACCAGTAAAATACCCCACTATAGTAGGAAAGTGCAGGAATGTCAGCTTTGGTTTTGTATACAGCATCCATCAGTGCTGTAGTTTCATAATCACCATACACACACATATGAAAGTGGTATCAATCTTCTCATCTAAGTTGAAGCAGGAAAGTGCATGAACATGTCTCCCAAAATGACAAACTATGGTGAGCCCAGAGAAACTGAACAGATGAATGTGAAAACAGCACTCTAATGTCACCCAATAGTCAAACACATTCCTGATTGCAGGGGAGCTTTAACCTAACAGGGACTAACAACTTTTTGTCCACAAATGTGAGGTGGGTTCCCATGATGAACTGATTTTTGTCCCCACAGTGTGATTAACACAAGTACACACACAAACACAGTCTAAAGGCGTCACATTTTCTACCCAGCGTCCATGGCGATGTGTCCCATTCACCTGTTTCTCTGTTGTTTCTGTACATTTTACAGCAGGACGCCTGACCGTCTTCGCCTTTCTTCAGTTTACAAGTTCTGCTCTTCAGCTGACCCCATCAGCCGATCCCTTGCTTCGCACAGGGACAGCGGGACAAAGGAGGCTGTTGTCTGTTGTTGCTTGTTGGGATGGCTGTGCGATGGATGCCATGTAGGTCGCTGCGGTGAGGGTGAGCAATGGTGGTTTAAAGCTTTCCAGATGAGCTGAGGTTTATAATGGGAAAGACAGGGATTTAGGTTGTCAGTAGTAGTCTTGCACCACACACACAATGTTCAGGGATGATTTTGCAATATTTTTCTGGAAATTCGTTGCAAGGGATCATCAGCTTTAAGGCTGTGGTGAAGAATCAATATTTTGATATCAGTTATTCCTGAAAAACACACACATATGGACCAATGTCCTCTGACCAAATTACAGTATGAAAAGAAAAGGTTAGTGAAATTGATGACTTGTACATTATTTACTGCTGAAATAATACTGTTACTGGTACACAGGAGAGCTATGATATACTGCTATTTGTACAGCGTTATTAGCCATTTCACATCAACTGATGAGAAGAGCCAGTGAGTGTTTCTGCATCTCAGAGGGGGGATGTCTCTGCCTCCAGGTATTTCTCACTTTCCGCATGCTTATACATTTACGGTGAACTTTCTAGACCTGCCATTCTCCACCTGTCCACCAGATGCCCTTGAACTTTCCCTCCAATCTTGGATCACCTGACTCCCACATCCATGCATCCACCTGCTCTATCTGTTCACATTCCCAAATCATGGTTCAATCATTGATTTACCTGCCTGTTCATAATCTGCCTGTCAGCCTTTTTTCCACCAGTTCTGCCTTAGTGTCTACATTTGACCTCAATGACAGTACAAACCAAAAAAAATGGTCCTATGTCTACTATCCTCCTCCGGGGTCAATATGGAACCCAATAACAGTCCCATATAGCCTCTGTAGTACCCACATGGGCCCCATGTACAACTGTTGTCTGGGACCTTGTGTCCTCCAAGCCTTGTTTTGGTGAAGCTACATGGATTGGCAGAGAACTTTACCATCACTCCAGTATCCCCTGCATCTATCAGATCCTGCTTGGCCAACTCACATGTCTCACACGCATCCCTGGGACCTCCTAGCACCCCCCCTGAAGAAGCCAGACAGTTGGGCCTGCTATTCTGCAGCCTGTACCTGAACTAGCTGCACCCCACCTGAGGTCTCCTTCATCTCTGCTGTTCAGAGTTTCCTGCCCTGCTGTCTGATCTCCACTTTACAGGCCGCCCATCTCTTTTGCCTCATTTCCACTGCACGACTCAGCTCGGATCGACTCAGTTTTGGTACCAGGTCCATTTCTATTTTTCATTTTCCGGATAGTAGGCTACTCCTTCAAAGCCTGTGTCCACATAGCTTTTTATTCTGAGCTCAAATGTCTTTTGTAATATGTGACCACATGCACCGCACATTTTTTTTCACAACACTCTTGCTTATTTGTGTGGTCACTCTGAGCGAACTCTTAGTGAACTCTTTCAGCCATTTATCCATTTATTTTAGTTAGCTAACTATATGAACTGTACATTCATTATTTTAGCTACTTTTTTGTATTTACATATTTAATTTAGCTGACAGTTTAGACCTCTGTGCACAGATGCTATCTGCATTTCTTGCAGTTTTAGTTGTAACATAATTGTGCTTAAGTTACAGTTGAAATAACATATATAAAAATTTTAAATCCATTTATTATTTGAATTTTTTATGTTTCTATGTATAGCTACCCCAGTAACTGTTGTAATACCCCATAGGCAACAAGTAGCCCTCGCTGGGAATCACTGGCCTGATACACACATATGTAGCATCACATCTAACAACCAACCTTAAAAATAACCACAGTAAAGTGTCCTTTCTGGCAGTGTCAACAATAACCGAACATTATAATCTTCCTAAATGTAGAATTTGTTGCAGATCTGTTGAATTGGATTGCATTCGTTGTAATAAAGTGGCCAGGCTGTGCACATTTTCTTAATTTGGCCTAATATATCAGTTATTCAATTAAATGATCTTCCAGATTTCACCACACCCGCAGGATTCTTACACTGAAGCAAGAATATTTACTTGCTACATGAGCAGCATTGAATATTACATCTTCGTTATTATAATAACAGTATCATAGATCAAATAACTGATCGTTGCCAGGCTGAGCCAACATGGATGTCCAGCCTCTTTGCATCATCTGAGTAAATGTTGTAACAGTAGTTGTGTAGGGGGATTTGCCACCACTGACAACGATAGCCGGTCTGTGCACTAATAAGTTAGCAACTCAGTCTAAACTCCTCAGACTGAAGTGTTGAGAGAAACTGTTCAGTGTCTCTGAGGCCCAGGGGATGACAGAGGAAGATAACACTGTACATAGTCTCTCTCCCTGCAATTCAGACAGTAATTGCCTATTTGTTCAGAGCTAATGATGGTTATTCAAGCATCTCAGAGGAACGATGATTTCACAGACAACTCTTTGCTTTCCTTTGCTGCTCCGTTATGTTATAAATAGTGATTACAGTCTGAAAATATTTGCTCCCTGATTGCAAACATATTGACCTGCAGCGTGAGCTCATGAATGCTAGTTTCATATCTTTTACATTTTTCTTCTAACGAGTCTTTCCATTATGATAGTTTCAGTTTAACTTGCAAAAACCTGGACCTCAGTTACATTGGGTCTGCAGTGATCAAAGCACTAAGCTCAACAGCAAAATCTCCTTCCAAACAGACTGGCGCATTTACAAACAGTAACCCACAGACCTTTTGAATTCCTTCATCAAGAACATCCTTATACTGCATTAAAGTATTGCGCTATTTATCTTGACACAAAGTGAAAGAGCAGACCACGACAAAGGTCTGTGGACTATTGTGGGTAACAGTGTCATTATGTTACTGCTGAGTTGAAGCTTTAAATGACGTAAGCTAAAAACGTTTCATTCCCTCTTTGAGTTCCCTTACACACATGCCAGTGCAGCTACTGTTAAAACATTTAAAACTCTTTGGCAGAGTCATCCTTCAGATTCATCTGCCTATAAGACCCATGCCAGAATCTGGGGTTATATAATTTTACTGAGGTCATATGCAGCATGAAGAACTGTGAGTGTGTGTGAGTGTCTGTGTGTATGGACAATATCCCTGCCAAACACGGATTCCCCTAGTATGAGTCAGAAAGGGTGTCTTCAGCTCTACTTCTCTCCCCCACTTTTCTCCCAGACACATTCACACGCGCACATTTCCGTACATACCCTCGCCCTCATCACATCGCACATGCCACGCTTTGAATTCCTGAGCTCTGCTGCCAAACCAAACTCCCGGTCATCGGCCTGCTTGTGTTCGGATCATCCTCACTGGAAGCGTTTTGCCTCCTAACCCACTGTGTCTCTTGTGGTAACGCTCGGGTGATTACTACTTTTAAATGGCCCAGATATAGCTGACTGTCCAAGTAGCACTGTAGGCAGTTTGCCATAAACCTCTAGATTGAAAACATGCGTCACTATTTGCGCAAATTGTTTGTTTCAACACCAAAAGTTGCGGAGTCCCAGTTGCACCACTGGCACTTGGTAAACATTTACCTACTCTGTTTAACTTAGCCAACTAAAGACTGCACAGTTTTTCAAGGAGAAAAAAAGATTACCTTTGTCTGGTGAAAATATGTAGGAAACTAACATTAATTGATGGATTGGTGAGTGTGTCCATTGATGATGTGCCAAAATAAATGTATGAATGGCTAATCCACTTCCATATGTTTTGATGGATGGAAGACTTCCATTTTTCTGTTGACTCACTCTCCACAGGCATCTCCAATCAGGCTGAACTTATCAAGCGTGAAGAACTATTTGAAAGGCAGGCTGAGAGGGACAGAAGAAAACAAGAAGGTCCTTTCTCTTTTTCCTGCTTGGAAAGCTCATTATTCCTCCTGCTCCCTTCTGTCTGAAAAGCACCCTCTTGCCCCCACCTTCTCTAAATTACTTCACTTTTTTAGTTCCCGCCTCACCTCCCCACAAGCCCACGCTGTGTGAGGGACTAACTCTAGTTTTTCTTCTACTATGGCACCGCCTCCATTCTCTCACTGGCTCTTTTATTCCCTCATCCCCGCCACTGCTCCCTCCTTTCTTTTCTCCTCCCCTCTCCTCTTTTTCTGCTCTTTCCCTTCATTGCTGGTTGCTCACACCAACCAGCTCACAGCCAAAGAGCTCCTCTGTCCCTCTCACACCGATCGGGCTTTAAACCACAACTTTTTCCCCAAATAACTGAGACATTACTCCAGAAGAAGTTATTGCTCAAGTGTAAAGGTACAGAAACAACTTCTATCTCGGTATTTTACCATTTGATACGTCTCAAAATGCATTTTACCATTTCAGCATTGACTGTCTGTGTGTGTCTGTGTATGTCTGCATGCATATGAGGCTGTAATCAGTGTCAGTAGAACCACACATGTGGCGTTGTAGTTACTCGAGTGTACGTATGAGGAAGTCTGCGTGCCTTGTGAGTGCAACTCATGTGTTCTTCACAGCATTTCATTGATAAAAGAGTTGACGTATTTTATGTTTTATAATGCATTTTCGGAGGTTGCTTGATTATTTCATCGTCTACTCTGCATGAGCTGCACATTATATGTAGAGGTTTTACATGACAGTAGCTGTGGAGTCCAGCACAACAAACCTTTGTCATCAGACTGAACTAAGAGTGTGACAGAGTAGTTGCCTGCCTTTCATCAGTTGTCTTTTTGCACTCAAGTATCTATCTAACTCTCATGATATGTCCTTCCCTTTCATTCAGGACAGTTGTCCTCTGTGTGACAGAGAGGACACGGAGCGACAGGTAATAGGTGGCTCAGCAGCACGATTAAGGTGTTACCTCAATATTTACCTGGAGATCAAGTTCCTGCACATTGAAAGCAACTTTGAAGACTCCAAGAAAAACCATGACTCAGAGCAACGGGGAAAACCCGCAGAGGAGCCGGAGTGGTCTCCACCAGATCCGTGCCAGGATCCAGTCTCGATCTCTGCAGGCCAAGAAGAGAGTGCAGAGCATCACGAAGGATGATATGAAAAAATTCTTCTTAAGAAATGCCTTTGTGATCTTAACCATCGCTGCTGTCATTATTGGTGAGTGGGAACTTGTTCTTTATCACACATGACACTGTCAGACACCGAAGACTTTGTTCCTCTTCATCTTGACCCCTCCTGTTTTCAAGCTTGTAAAGAAAAGGGCAGCAGATTTTCTGCCTTAACCCAACAATCCATCAATCTGGTGTGATCAACACCCCCGCAGCGGGAAGGAAGAAGGAAAAGAACTGAAACAAACTCACCGGATGAGAGGGACCTTGGATGAACCTAGCAGACAGGCCTTTATCTGACCCTGTAGCTGACCCCTGACCTGTTGCCATTAACCTTTGAAACTGGCCCAGTAGGAAGTGAGCCAGGCCCACCCACTGCCTGCACATCTGCAGCCTGGCTAGAATTACACCATGCCATGACAAACGCATTTGACTGATTGTTGAATTCAGGATATTGTTCTCTGCAGGCTGCTGGGTCAGCCACCTGGGCCCTGTTGGTGGATTAGTGCTGCAGTGGACACACTGCTTGTCGGGAGAATAAGCTTCCCCGACACTGAAGCAAAGAACTTTTACACACATTTTCACAATTAAATCAAGTTAGAAAAATGACCACAGCAGAAGTGACAATCATTGCACAATCAGTGGTATTTTGAGGAGTCTATAAACTACACCTCCTTCCCTCAAAATACCAGTAAATGCTAATGTCTACCATGAATATCATTGCACAATAAGTCTTCCCAGCAATGATGATGTCACCACGTTCTTGAACCTCCCTGCCTTTAACCTTAAACAGTGTAGTCTCACCTTTCCTGCATCAATACTAATAACCATCAGCCCAGTGTGTTTTATTTTGGGACATTTTATGTACAAAGTACAAGTGTTCTTACTCAAGAGTCTGCAGTGCAGTCATCTTTGGGACTCCTGTTGATATCCATTAATACATTTTGCTTGAACATGATTATATCCAAGTATAGGTGTCTGGGTCTGGTCATGTTGACACCACAAAAGTTTAAATGTTCTGATAAAGTTTTGACTTTGCCTCCACATCTGATCTCCATTGCAGGCATTATCCTGGGATTTGCCCTGCGGCCATATAACATGTCTTACCGGGAGGTGAAGTTCTTCTCTTTCCCCGGAGAGCTACTGATGAGAATGCTTCAGATGCTGGTGCTGCCCCTGCTGGTTTCCAGCCTCATCACAGGTATGAGCTGAGCGTCAGGTCATCTCAGTGCCATCGGGACATCCCCCACCAGAATCATGACTTGGTTACTCAAGATAATCCACAGCCCGTGACAGTGTGGAATGTAAACATTAATAAATCCTCCTCAGCTGGTGGTAACGTTACTGTAGGTAGCTCAGTGGTGCTAGGTGAGCTAGTAGTAGATGCATGCTTTCTTTAGCGATACAGTTGGTGGATGTAGTGCATAGCTCCTACATGAAACTGCTCACAACAAGGTCTGTGGATTATCTTGAGTAACCAAGGAGACATTGGTGTTGGGTTTCTCAAATGTATTTTTTAGCACTTTGAGCACCACAAGTCGAGTGCCACATAGTTCCATTATACTGGAGTGAAAGCAGACATCTCTGGGCTGATATCTTCAACACTTGACCACTCACACCAAAACAATCTAGACTGATATATAGCACTATGGGTAAGAGGGAAAATGTGTGTTTCTGACTTTGGGGTTAACTGTCTCTTTAACAAAATAGATATGGCAACATTGCATACCCAAGTCTTACGCACAGCACTCCTACGTGGTTGTATCAGTGGTTACTGTAAAATGTGTCAGCTATTTTTAGTTCAAATGTTCCTCAGATAACACTTATGGTTCAAGCCTGTGTGACACTGTTTTGTTCTAAATTTATAATATCACTACTGTATCTCCTAATACCAGAAAAACCCTGAATATTATCAGCACATCTGCAACATGTCTGTAAGCCTTTGTGCTCAGAATGGCTCCACAACTTTCTGGCAGTCACTATAAAAATACACCAGACAAAAACCCATCCACCTTTTACCACTGTGCCCCCTGATATTGTGTCTCTACTGGCCCGAAGTGGAAGTGTAGCACAGCATCAGTGTGTACATATGGGAAAGTGGGACCAGGGGGACACTGTTCGAGATTTTAGTTACATGTTTTGCACGCAGCATGTGTCTTCAGCGTATAAAGTTCATGCCAGTGATAGTGTTGTTTGTTGTTTTGTGGCTCCAATGACCGACATGTACATCGTGAGTGGCAGAGTGAGCCAGCTGTTTGTTCAGTCGACACTGGTTGTTGGTTTTGGGCCAAGTGGCGGACAGGGTAAGGATGACCTCATGAGCGAGATAGAGAGACAGAGAGACAGAGAAAGAGAGATATGTTTTGAACTTACACTGCTGGTCTCATTCACATATTTGACCTGTGTTGTAATGGTTATGATCTCGATACAGTACAACCAACGCAATCTCAGCTTTATTGTGTTTTAATTGTGTAAGCAATTCAGACTTTATGGACTGGATCACTTTGTGCTTTCAGTACATCTTGTACTCTCTGCAGCTCACATGTATTTGGGGCTGTGTTTGAGGACAATCACAAACATATGACACTGAGGTTTTCAGTTCTAATCCAGGGATCTTCATTCGTCACTGTTGATATGCTTCATAAACCCATTCGGACACACAGGGATGTTTTCTTCCAGGGGCAAAGCCTAGGTTTATCACTGAGCATAGCCTCCACTTGTTATTGAGGTAGAGGTATAGATAGAGTCATGGAACATGTGAGTTTCCAAAAACACTGGTCAGCAGCACTGACTGACAAAGGCAGGCGGGGCATACTGAGACCAAATGTCCAGTCCCTGAGCAGTGATCGACAGGGGAAGAGGCCCGTCTCCCGAAGAGATGAGAGAGCCACGTTGTCCGATAATAACCTGCTTTGTGCTGCAGTGGGGCGTAACATCAGCATCCTCTGACATCATGTCACATGACCGCAGCCACAACATGTGGACACCAACAAAGAGGGCTGTTCTGTAGCCAAGTCATTCAGCACATGGCTCTCGTTTGTGTGTGTGCCTTAGCCAAGTCATGAAGTTATCAGATGCCAAGCTGATAATCATTACACTAGAACGTCATCTGCTATGGGACAACAAATAAGTCACAAACAGCACACTGTTGTTGCCAGGAAGAGACTTGAAACCATCTGTTGCAGAGAATGTCATGTTTATTTTGTGTTGTTATGAAGTGGTAGTTTGGTTGTGCCACTTAAAAAGTCCACACCACATTAGGACTGCAACCATTATCTATATTAGAATTGATTTTAAGATTCTTTTAATTACTCTGAAAGCTCAACATGGTTTAGCGCCAAGTTATACAGCTGAGCTTCTGACTACCTATGCTCCAAGTCATGACCTGAGATCCTCAAGAACTGCCCTCACCAGTCATCCCTAGGTCAAGGCTGGTAAGGAAAGGTGACTGGGCTTTTGCCATCAAGGCCCTGAGGCACTGGAGTTCTCTGCCTGCCTGAGGGAATTACCTGTTTTTAAATCATTGCTTAAAATGTGTTTTAATAGGAAAGCTTTTCCTTTTAATGCCTGATTTGTATTTTTGTGATTTGTAACTTTTGTGTTTTATTTCCTTTGGATTGTTTTGCTTTCTTATTTCTATGCCCCTTGTAAAGCGCTTTGTAGCTTATTTAGATAAGTGCTATACAAATAAATATTGTTATCATTATATTATTATAGTGTTGATTAAGCTGCCAGTTGTTTTCCTGATTAATTGATTGTCATTTAGACTTTAAGATGTCAAGAAGTTGTGAAAAATGTTTGCCACAATTACAGAGAGCCCAAGTGATATAATCAAATTCTTATGTCCAACCAAAAGTCTAAAACCCAAAGACTCTTCATTTACTATCAAAAATGATAACGAAAAGCAGCAAATTCTCACAGTAAAGAAGCTGGAATCAGCAAATTTTTTAAATTTTTGCTTGAAAAATGACTGAAACAATCGATCAGTAATCAAAACAGTGATTACGTTTCTTTTGATCAACTAAACAATTAAATGACTAATTGTGCAGCTCTGCACTGCATTACAGAGATATGTCTACATTCATGCTATTTTGTGTGGAACAGTGCTGGTTGGAACAGACTTTATCTGTATCTACTATACCAATAGGCAGGTCAAAAGCAATCAAAAGCTCTTTTGCTGATGATGCTTGAATCATGTCAGTTTGCCACAGCAAAATCGGCACAGCATGTGCTTTCGGGTTGACGTGATCTGGTTCCACCCTGCAGGAATGTAAGCACACTGAATGCAAACAAACTCCTCCGCGATAGAATTATTACAGTGCTAAAATGTACAAGTGATTTTACAGCTCCTATGGAGATATCATCAGCTAGCTTTTAAAGATTTAATAGAGTAGACTGAGGTCTGGAGTCAAAGCAACTACCGTGGCTGAAAGAAATAACTCACAAACACACACACACCCTCAAATGGTGACTCTTAAACTCGCGGTCTTGAAAGAATTATGACTTTCAAAGGAATAAAACAGGAGAATCAATAGATTATTAGATTAGCGTTATTCACTGGGAAAGAAAAGGTTATGATATACGTGTTTGAAACCCTGCAGCACATATCTCAAGTTTATGAAAAGTTTGACTCATCATTGAAAGTCCCTCTTTTCTCCCATAGCTTTTCAGAATTTTGCAGAAACTATGACCTCATTTGAGAAGTGATATGAGAGGTCTTAGGTTACTTAAGAGGACAACAGCTTTTCTTGATCTTACAGAATGTCTTGACACACTTTAGCTGTATGTTTGGCTGCATTTCTACTCCATAGCACAGGCTGGATTCACCTACTTCCTCATAAGAACCAGCGTCCTACTGCATAAATGTAACTAAGCTCTATTTCTAGAGCAGTGATGTCTTTACATTCATGACTTGGAGCACGACTTCGAGAGTAAGAGGATAAGAGGATCCAGAGCTATGATCATATGACTTCTTTTCTGCAAACACAAGGCCCCTCAGTAAACAGGCTGTCATGCTCCTAAGGCTGAATTGTGCCTCTGTGTGAAAGGGGTTGTCTCAGAAAGGGACCTGCCTCTGAATTTTGATCCTGTCTAAAGGCGAGGTTGAATTGGGAATCAGAAAGTTTGAGCAGTGTCCTGAGGCGCTCTGGAGGGTAGGAAATGAAGGAAAGCAAGACTAGTGGACAGACAGTCAGGAGAACCAAGGATCAGAAATTATGAGAGACTTCAAACAAACCACTCGACATGTGTTTGCAACAAAATCCATATTGTCTCCAGGCATTTCATTCGGGGAACTGGGGAGTCCACCACAGAGTATTAACAGAGCCAAGACGGGGGTTGGACAGAGATAGGGGATGTGGGCAGTAAAAAGAGAAAAAGGAGGATGATCACAGAGGAGGTCGCTGGAAGGGGAGCTTAAATGTAGAAGGGGGAGGGAGTCAAGGGGAAGCCATGGACAAGGAGTAAAGACAGGACACGAATGGAGAGGAAGATGGGGGCAAGTCTTGTAGTAAATAACTGGACGGATTATTTGTGAGTTTGTTGAATAAAAGCAGGAATGTAAAGGTATAAATGATTGAAGAAGTCACAAGAGCTGTCCGATAAATGTCAACTGATGAACTGAGTATTTTACTTAGAATATGTAAAAGTATGTCAGAAACATGAAGAAAAATGTAAAGCACATGTTCTCCCCCGGTGAAAAGGTCCCTTGCAGTGTTACATTACCATGATTTTACGATATGTATTTAAACATCAGTCAGTGTCTAAAATCAAGTATAGCCTTCAGAGAGAAATGTTCATCATCTTTATGAGTCCAGTGTAGTTCAGTCTTGTGTGCATTTTAGCACAGACTACACACAAGTTTGTGTCGTTACAATGTACAATATATAGTGTCAGAGGTGGCGGAGCCTGTCGGTGAGAGAAATCACTTTGATTGGCAGTTCAGATCAGTGTATGAGAAGAGAAATGGAAGTGAGGAAAGTAAACAAACAACTAAAGTCAAGATAGTGTGAGATCGAAACAAACTTGTTATATACGGTACTTGAGTTCTTTTGCAGAAACGGTTTGTAATTGTTCATGTCATTGTTCATTAGTGCACGGTGAATATCCTTTGTTCTTTCAACACCAGGTTGTGTTGTTAATGTGCTAACTGGCTTCAATCTGTCCTGTTGATCTCCCGGTTCCTCTTTTTGGATGACGAATACAGACCTCTGCCCCCTACTGGTGTGGAGAGTTATTTCCTTTCATGCAGTTGCAGAACGTAGGTGCTAGTTGACTGTTGGCTTTAGTCTTACAGTGTGTTTACGTGCAACTTTTTGGCAAAGACACAGGCAATGTGAGGTGATACAACAGTCAGCCTTCATCACCACCAGTTCTTTGATGTCAGTTTGGTGTCTGTGCCTTTAAGGACATAAAACCTGGATGACCCGCAATTTCCTAATGTTAAACACTGGCAAAAGTGGTATTGTACTTGGCCCCAAACACCTCTGAAACACATTATCTAAAGATAAAGTCACTCTAGGTCAGTGGTTCCCAACTGGTGGGTCGCGGTCCAAAAGTGGGTCGCGGGTCCATTCTGAATGGACCGCAAGTGACTCATAAACATGCCAAATTTGCCAAAAAATATCACACTTTATTTTGAAGTACAGTGAATATCTGGCACAGAGCTTTTGTTTTGAAGTGCGGTTTCCTGCTGTAGAGTGAGTGAATAACAGACAGCTACTTAAAAATGACAGCAAACTGTCTTGATGACATGGCCAAAAGCAAGTATGATGCTGAATGTATTAAACTGTGCGGACCTTGAATGAATGACCAAGGATAAATCTGGACCCCATGGCTGGACCAGTTGGGAACCACTGCTCTAGATGGCATTGCCCCAGCCTCCAGTGCCAACATAACTAATCTTAGTTATCTAAGGTTAGATGTTCAAAGTGCCTGTTTGGTCCAACCAGCTCTCCAAAATCCAAGCTGTTCAGCGTAGTATCACATGAGACAAAGAAAAGAACCAAATGAAAAAATTTAGGAGGGTGAAACCAATAAAAATCAATCATCAGAAGCAACTCATTTTCTGTTAGATCTATTCAACTCTAAACTTTTAAACTCCACAGACTGACGTGTGATGATATTTTCTGACTGCAGGTAAACTCTTGCTAGAACCATGAAGTCAATCTTTGCTCAGCGTCCGTGGATGTTAATTGCCCTCTGGTCAGACCTCTTGCAATAGCTGTGTCCTGCGCTTCAACTCACCCCCCGCCCCCTGAAGTAGGCCTACTTTTGTGTTTGATGAACATTCCCCTTATGAGAAAGAAAGTCATTCTCCCTGCTTTCCTTCAATCTTGGTCCTTTCGTTCTTTTGAAAGGATGGAATTGGTGAGGCTGCGTCCGTTGTTGCCTGGACAACAGGCTGGGGATCATTGTGTGCGTGCGGGGCTGACTAAGTCAACAAGTTTTCCCAGGGCTGTCAGAAAAGGAATAGGAGGAGAGCAGGAGAAGTAACAGGGGGTTGGGAGGAAAAGGGTGGCAATGAAAGAGGATTGCAGCAATAAGATCAGCGTGCAAGAAAAAGAGAGGAGGGAGGCAAAGATGTGGGGGGTGGGAGAGGAGGAAGAGCAGAGGAAGGGGCACAAGGGGGCACCCTGAAACAAGAGGTGGGGATGGAGGGGTGGTGGAGAGAGGAGGTGAAGAATTTGGGTGAAGAGAACGAGGGAGGGAAGGATGAGGAGGGGAGGAAGAGGATCAAAAAGAACTGGATAAAAGCTTAAGTCCTGGGCATGTTGAGACAAGAGGAACAGAGAGGGCCAAAGCAGGGGCAGAGGGTACACACACACACACACACACACACACACACACACACACACACACACACACACACACACACACACACACACACACACACACACACACAGCCCCAAAGTGCCACCTATGAAAGGAACACATACATCTCCCATCACACAAAGCCTGCTTTGCCTTGTACAGCTCTGAATGAAGATAATGGCCATAATAGGAGCTGACACTTTGAAAATACAACGTCACTCTCACGTCTATTGAGGCAGCATGTCTGTTTCCAAATCCAGTTCTCTCAATGGCTGTATTTCTTTTTGCTACCATTATCCTGACAAAGTCTGTTTAATGCTATTAGAGCGGTGGAGGACAGTTTAGCCTCCAGGCTCTGTGACGCCCTCAAACTCTCGTATAAAACATTTTCTCTCCCCCAGCAGTGGTTTATCATTTTTTAACCGAGAACCAGCTTTCTCAAAGCTATTTCTCACAAAACCTGAAATTGATTTGCGGCTTTCCAGTAGGCCTGTAAAATAAAACTCACCACATATTCAAGGTTGTGTGTACTGTATAATTAGATCCAGGGTTCATTGCAGGAGTGATTGCCAGATGTAGCAGGGAGCATTTTCTTTGTAAGAAACCATCGTCTGTTTTCTTCTGAATCGTGCAGCAACACATTTTTTTTTCTGTTTAAATCGCCACTCTTTGTATTTTCTCAGGTTGTTCACACAAATATTCAACTGAGGTCAGACTGTTAATCTGTAACTGACACTCTGTCTGCTCTGTGTGTTCACAACAAACAAATGTCGCACTTAGGACAGGCAGCACTGTTTTATGACCAAATCTGACACAATGATTTATACTGTGAGGTGAAACTTTTTGCTCCCTGTTTCTTTAGTTTCTCCCTGCAGACATAATTAAATATTAATTATCTGTATATGAATATACAGCGTATAAACGGGTTTTGTGTGTTAGATCTGCCCCTTGCTGCTGTACAGTAGGTGTTGCTTTCCCACCAGCAAAGGTCAGAGTCAGATTGTGTTTCCTGCTGCTCTTTGTTGTTACAGATAGTTAGTCAGATAATCCAGATGGGTGTATTCCACCTATAATTACAGCACCATTTCCCAGGCTAACTGTATGCTCATAGGAACAGAAGTTAGTGGCACATCAATGCAGACTGTGAGGTCACAGGGCAGCATGACAAAACATGAAAGGGATGTGTTTTTCCATGCACAGAAACAGCAACAAAGACACAGTATTTCTTATTCATTTAATTCTGATACTATTGCAGCCTGTTATTTTTATTCTCTTGATGCAACTATATGAGGCAACGTTTGGTTTTGTGCATGTGACTGAAAGCCAGTTGTGTGTAATTGTAAAGCAATTGAATGAAACACTGCTCAGTGACTGGTACAGGATGCCAGATGAAGCTGCGTACAGCACTGTTGCTACACTGCTGCTCCCTCTACAGGAGCTGTTTGGGACTGAAAGTTGACCCATGCTTCTGTTAATACCAGTGGATAAATACTTATAAGAAACTCTTTGGAGGAAACACCCACAATTAATCAACATGTCCACTCCAGGTATGGCCGCTCTGGACAGCCGTGCCTCTGGTAAAATGGGAATGAGGGCAGTGATCTACTACACCACCACCACTGTCATTGCTGTGTTCATCGGTATCGTCATGGTGCTTATAATTCATCCTGGAAAAGGATCGAAGGATGAGTTCTCCAAGCAGCCGCAGATAGAGCAGGTCAGCCCCGCTGATGCCTTCCTGGACCTTATCAGGTACCTTAACACACATGTACGCAGCTTCGGTATCCACATACACTCACATGAGCACTCCAGCACGCTGATTCTGAATACTTTATTCATTGCTTGGCTGTTTTTAAGCGATGTGTGTTTGTAATTTGCAGTCATTTCTGACAAAAGTGTGTCTCTTGTTGTTTCCCAGAAACATGTTTCCTCCTAACCTTGTGGAGGCGTGCACCAAACAGGTAACTCTGCCACCACATCCTGCCTCTTTCTTTGTGCTGCGGCTACATGACATGTTCTTTTACTTGAGCATATGTACCCAAGTGAACATTTTTCCCTCAAGAACACCTTGAGGGAATTTCTTCAACTTTAGTGCGAACATTAACTTTGACTTAAGGATAAACTGATAAGAATTTGGTGGTCAAAGGTGAAGTTTACTGTGATCTCACAAAACATGTTTTTGGCCACCACTTAAGTATACTTATGCTAATTTTGACAACATTTCACACAAATGTCTGATAGGATTAAATCATGAAGTGGTGACTTTTCAAAAGGTCAAAGGTCAGCTTCACTTTGACATCATAATGTTCTGTAAAAATACTTTTCTGGCCATAATTCAACGTCATACCTCAGGAACACAAGGGGAGACATTTGGCCAGATGCTGCACTGGTGACTCAACTCAACTTTATTTATGTAGCACATTTTTTCAAACATGCAGCCCAAAGTGCTTCACATGACAAAATTGGAATGACACAGGCACAAGACAATAAAATGTTTAAAAGGTAAACCAACCAAAACAGAACAAACTCACAAAAAATATGATTACAACTCAATGGAATAAAACGACAGTAAATAAATGAATCCAGTAGAATAAAGATAAACAGGTTAAAACCAGTGGTTACAACTTAAAAATCAAGACTGTAATGTTACTCTAGCCAGATTAAAAAGACAGATCTTTAATTCACGTTTAGAGATACAGAGAGAGGCATCCTAATATCCAGAGTTAGTGAATTCCACAGTTTAGGGGCGTGAAAACAGAAAGCGCTCTCACCAGGACTAACATGTGACACATGAGGAACATTTAAAAGTAAAGCAGTGGAGGACCTTAGTGATCTGGCTGGAACATAAAATGACAGAAAACTTTAAAATCAAGTCTATCTTCTGTCTTGAAACTGTGCCAGTTGTTTAGATCTTCTGCGCTGCTGTGTTGAACATATGTATGAACCAGTTTTAGAATTTTTTACCTTCTTTGCAGCAACATCCATATTTAAAGCACTGGCCACATACTGTATGAGTCTGGCCGGACACGACTGTAAACTGAAACTACAACTTGTCTGGTTCCCAGAGGCATATAACCACGAGGCTGTGATTCTGTTTTTTTATGCTCGTATTGCAATTGTCATTCCTGTGGACATTTTACTACTGACTGGAAATGAAATTCCTCAGCAATTAAATCTAAATATGTCATGCCTATATAAAACACAGCAGATGCTTATGCCTGACACAGCAAAGTTATTAACTGAGGCCCTTGTCTCAGTGTCACTTTCACTTCCTCATTCCAACTCATTTTGGACAGATGGGGTACTCCGGTGGGATGTGACTTATTTTTGTGTACCAGATGGTTATGTTGACTGCACAAACAAACAGCTGAGTTTTGAGCCAAATGTAGATTTTTGTGTTTGACATGTTTGCCTGCGAATTTCTGAATGGGGACACATTTTTTTCACGTTCAACAAGCAACATATTCTTGCTAGAGTCTTCAATGACCCTGAATCTCAAGTGTTATTCTTGAATGGACATATTTATAAAAAAATTTTTATTGCCCTGGGCTTTAATCCTTATTTAACCCATCCTCTTTCCCTTTTTTGAATTCAGTTCAAGACCCAGTACGCCAAGAAAGTAGTCCATGTGACGATGACAGTGAATGAATCCATATTCACACTCAATGGTAGCCAGAAGATCGCCCGGGAGGAGATGATCCCAGTGCCAGGGGCGGTTAATGGAATCAACGCTCTCGGCCTGGTGGTGTTCTCCATTTGCTTCGGTCTTATCATCGGGAGCATGGGGGAGCAGGGGCTGCCCCTCAAGGACTTCTTCGACTGTCTCAACGAAGCCATCATGAGGCTGGTCGCCATTATCATGTGGTAAGAACCAGGAGGGATGGATTGAGGATTGATGGATAGAGTTAGGACAGAATAAAGTGTTGGATCTGGATTATATACTCACACTCATGGATCCCCAGGTATGCTCCTATCGGTATTCTGTTCCTGATTGCTGGTAAGATCGTGGAGATGGAGGACATCACAGCCATGGGGGGCCAGCTGGGAATGTACACAGTAACAGTCATTTGTGGCCTGCTCATCCACGCCATCTTCGTCCTGCCAACGCTCTACTTCGTCATCACCAGGAAGAACCCCTTCGTTTTCATCGCTGGGATTTTGCAGGCACTCATCACGGCCCTGGGAACGTCCTCAAGGTTTGTGTTTGTGTTACGTCTGACTCAAAATCTCACAGACTGATAAGGAAGGTGAAGGTACAGCACTCAGCGTACAGGGATAATTAAATGGCTTTGCTTCACTGTTTAAGAAACAGTTAAGGGAAACAAAACTTAGGGCAGTGTTGCATGTATCTGAGTGCACTTTATGTCTCTTTCTGCAATATGTATTTTTATGTGGCAGCCTTTATTTCCAAGATAAACTTCGCTCAGGATGAATAAAGTCTCTTAGAAACAAACACACAAAAAAGAAACAGACACAATAAGATGATGATTGTAGGAGTCTGGGCTGATTTTCCCTATGTCTCTGTTTTGCTGTTTTATTCCACCCTCCGTCTCCGTCTGTCGTCTCTCAGCTCTGCCACATTGCCCATCACTTTCAAATGCCTGGAGGAAAACAACAAATTGGACAAGCGCGTGACCCGTTTCGTGCTCCCTGTCGGAGCCACCATCAACATGGATGGCACTGCTCTGTATGAAGCCCTGGCTGCCATCTTTATTGCTCAGGTCAACGATTATGACCTTAACTTCGGACAGATTCTCACCATCAGGTATGTGACACACAGACACTTGCTTTACAACTTTTACTCTTAAAATATCCATTATAAAGTAATTCTATCATTTTAAAGGACCCAAAAGGATTTTATTCTGTAAACCTTGTCTGCTGAGAGAGTTGAATCAGTTTTGGATGTACTGGAAAATATTTCACATTTGTCTTTCATCATGGCAGGAAATGCTGTTTAACCCAAACCAAGTATCTCCAAGCCTCAAAACCACCGGTTGCAGATTTATAAATAACTCTCTAACCACCACACTTGCTTTGTGACTAAGCATAGATATATTCAAGCCAGGGTTATGAATTTGAAGAGACCCTCCTCAAAGCTATTACCAAGGAATGATCGAAAGGTCATAACAAGGATGCGTCTGTCAGTGTCACACTGCGGTGAATGATTAGATGTGCACTTTTCCCCCTCAGTATCACAGCCACGGCAGCCAGTATCGGAGCAGCTGGAATCCCTCAGGCAGGACTGGTCACCATGGTGATAGTGCTAACGTCTGTAGGCCTGCCCACTGATGACATCACACTCATCATTGCAGTTGATTGGTTTTTGTAAGTATTAATATTAATAATAATTATGCATTTTATTTATAGGCGGCTTTCAAAGCACTCAAGGACACCCTACTAGACACAGTTTAAAAAAAGCAGCAATGTATCCACTGATCATAAAACAAACAATTCCATAATATACACTAAAAGTTAATAAAATGACTAGACAAAAATTGTAAATGTGAATATTAGGTATAAAATCGGTGCAGGTCACCATATGTGTGTGTGTCTCCATTAAATATTGACTATGCAACATCATTGAAAAACTTAATATATGATAATATTATTTAAAAAAAACATGAAAAACCTGATTTTGTCAAGACTTTTCCTCAAGTTGCACCAGCACTGGTAAATGGTGGAAAATGATGGTTTTATAAATCCTATAAATCTATGAATATCCATTCAAATTTATTTCACTATTCATATAATTTACAACTTACAGAAAAACTTGAGTGTACATACATTTTTTTTTTTTTTTTTTTTGTTGGTCATTTGTGCTTTATTTATATTGATACAATATTTATATGAACACCTATTCTTGCAAATACTTGTGTACATGGAGACAAAACAGAAACAAAAGTGTGTAGATTTTAACAGACATTGAATACCTAATAATGAAATTTAAACACCACTGAATTCATAGCAAAGAAATATTTTACATTGACAACTGTGTGTCTGACTGGAAAAGTGAAAAATGAAATTGATTTATTTTCAAGTGTTAAGGTCACTTTTACCGCACTTGGCACCCAAAGCAGGTGTAATTTTCAAGATAGAAAGGTCAACCTGGGCTCAAATTGACGCTTATTTAAAAGGGAAGCTTTCTACGTACAAGTGAAGCAATAAAATTCAACAAGAATTGATGAAAAATAATCATTTTTGGTGAGAATATGTCAAACAGACAGTCATATTTTTTGTTTGTCTTTTTGTGTGTGATATTTTGAAATAAAATGGGAGCAAGCCCCAGAATCTCATTTTGCTACTTTCTCCTTTGTGTCAGGATACTCGTTGCCAAATGTCATACTTGTATGACTATTAATGCCATCGTAGTGCCCTAATATTTGCATTTACATCATTTAGCCATGTCAGAAAAAAGGGGGTTTGGCCCCCTGAGATCAAACAGACCCCGGTTGGTGGTGTTCGTTATCAGCTTGTGATGGCCCAAGATATAGGCCAACAGGAAATACTAATGGAAAGAAGGTATGATGAGGGCTGGACCTGGCTCCAGGCCGAACAGAGTGCCCAGAGTACACTCTGCTGCTCTGAGTGTGGTGCACTCTGAGTGACTATTTACAAATGCATCCTGTGTCACACATCTCTGTTACCATGAGGAAAAGACTTTAGTTGGAGGAGATATTGTTACATCATAGTAGTACAACTTTAGTATGGTATGAATTCAATTAGGCTTCACCCAGGGGGGTTTTAAGAGGTTAAAAGAGATCAATTTGGTGTGCTGCACGCTCTTGAGTGGATTATAGGACAGATTCCAGAGACACTCCCTGCACATTCCTTGTCCCTCAGTCCATCTGGTTTTCATTCTGTTGCCGTCCAAAGCCAGCGCGAAGCCCAACTTCCTCATTATCTGCTAGCTGTGTTTCGTGTGCTTTGAAGATAGCCTGCAAAGATTAAAACTTTGCTTCCAGTATTCTCGTGTTATTTTTTTTATCAACGCACATTTACAAACAGTCCATGTGGAATTAATTTTCAATGTCTTTAATGAAACTGTTATTACTAGAACCATCCAGGGTGCCATGAATGCGTGCACTGCAGCCTGCAACTTTGGGCTACAGACTGGAAACATGAGCGATTATAAAGCAGGAGCCTACAAAGAGGCAGAGAGGGACTAAATTGCAATGTTTCATGCAGTAATTTTAATATTGCATTTAAATTGATTGCATCTCACTGGAGATGTACCTAATCTTAGTCTTATATCTTCTCTAATTTTGTTTTGCCGTCTCTTGTTTGTCTTTTTTATCTTATTTCATCTTGTCCTGTCTTGTCACCTCGTCCTCACCTGTCCTCTGTCTTTCCTCAGGGACCGGTTGCGCACCACCACCAATGTCCTCGGAGACTCCATCGGCGCGGGCATAGTGGAACACCTGTCTCGCCACGAGTTGCAGAAGGACCCTGAGGTGGGCAACTCAGTGGTGGAGGAGGCAGACAAGAAGCCGTACCAGCTCATCTGCCATGAGAATGAGTACGAGAACGAGAGGCCTGCGGACAGCGAGACCAAGATGTAGATTTTTTTTTTTTGTCCGAGGTTGCAAGTTTGGAGGGTTCAAATTAAATTGATCTACAGCTAGAATATATTTCAGCCAAGATGAGTTCCACTAATGTGTGAGGTCTTGTGTGGGCGTTCCTGACACACTGTAGACTTGAAATGGTTCGTTTTTGTATTGTTTTTGAGTTTGTGCTATGATGCTTCCTAAGAGCACTATGATGTATCCACCGTAAGGTGGCAGCTGTTTACTATTAAGAATGAACATCTCTGGAGCCCAGCAGTCGATGGCCTGTATGCCACCTCCTCTCAGAACTGTGATGACTAATCTCACCCACTAGAGGCCAGTATTGTTGTGAGTCTTACTACCACAGCAAGTTACAGGCTATACTTACAAAGACTTTTTCTGGCTTTAAAGTTGTTGCTATTGTTTGAGTGATATGATTGTAAAAGTCAGTTTGGAGATGGATGGGGAAAGTGTTGGATATCACGCACATACACTGGTTTGACCAGGCCGACCTCTTTGGGGAACAAAGGGCTGTTTATTTACAAACGCTTCTGCAGACATTAGCGCACAGATTTCAACAACTAAACGAATGAATGATGTCATTTATCTTTATCCCCTAACTGTCCGAACCAGGAAGTGCTATTCGAAGCTGAGAGAATAACTTGGCAAATATCAAACCTTTTTTTTTTGTTACATAAGTTCCTCAAACCAATCATAACAGTCTTTAAGCCTGATCAACCAAAATCCCTCAGCCATGTTTTTACCCGTAAATTTGCCCAGCTGAGAATCTGAACCTTAATCAAATCAGAAATTTAAGCTGTTATATATTTCAACCAAAAACAAAAACACCAAAAAATATTGTCTAAATTTCTGTACAATTTAATTAAAGGAGGAGCTCACCCAGTAAATGACAATTTGTAAATCAGTTAGTCGTGCTGTGTTACCTTCAATTTGTGAAGAAAACTGGTTTTTTTTTGCATGCCTCCACAGAAAATCACCAAAAAGAATGCTTTATTGATTGAGGTCCACGTTTAATGTCAGCAAACAAATAAAACATCCATTTAGAAACTCTCGCACAGCTCTCTCAGTGTAATCCAAGTCTCATTTATCCAGTCGTATGCTCAGTGCTTCCAAAACACATGTATATTTTGCTAAAGAACAAAACCTCAAACTCATGCATTTTCACTAAAACCTTACTTTTCAGAACTGAACTGGAACTGAAACATATCTATGCTTTCTTCAAAGACAGACTCCAACACTGAGAAGTACTGAGTCTACGACAGAATATATGAGACTTGGATTATACTGCACAAGTTGTTAACAAGAGTTTGTTAACTGATGTTTTGATGAGTTCTGTTGTTGTTACATGTGGTTCCCAATCAATCAATTAATCAATATGGTAACCATTTTCAGTGCTCATACAAGAAAAAAAAAGCTTTTGTTACGAATTAAGCACGACAGATGATTTTATCGTGGGTGAAGTGTTCCTTTAAAACCTTCCCCACCAATGCCCAAACAACTCGCTAACTGGAACAGTAATACAGTGATGCTTCAGCAGGAAAAAAAAACATGATTTTATTTTTGATACATTCTAATGATTGTGAGTTGTTCCCATACATAAGCCCTCGGATATGGGCTTGTAACTACAAATTACTTGGATGAAACATTCACATGTCTGTATGAAATATTTGTTTGATATTAAATTAGTAAAATGATAGTCAGTAGGTTGGATATATAATTTCAAATTGTCAATTTAGCTTTCTGTAGGTAATAAACTGTAATGTTTATTTCATTTGATTTAATACGGATATGTTTTGTAAACAACAAATTTCGGTTAACTCCCCGTCTTTTAGTTTCACTAGCTTATGCTTGATTTAATTCATTTTATAACACAAGTGGCTTTGTATAGAAGATTGCTCTGAATATACTGTACTTGTATAGAGAACTGTAGATAAATGTGTACATTAATTGTAGATTGAAACTGTAAAAGGTTACTTGAGGATTGCGTATGTAAAGATGTTGTAGCCATGCTCTTATCAAACCTGAAGACCAAACTAACAATCCCTCTAGTTCCTCTTACGAACACAAAACTGGCTGATTTGAAGGACCAAATTTTGTTTTTTTCCTTTACACACTTGAGGAAATGGAATAGTTCCTTTGTTTACAGTTGCTGGTGTCTCTGTTAATATGACTGTTTCTCTCGTGAATTCACATGAGCCTGCACACACACCCACACACAAACACACACACATACACATGAGTGAACAATAGTTGTAGTTTTATCTTGCATGGATTTTTATGAATAAAAAATGAAATCAGTTGTTGTGTATTTATTGTTTTATTATGAACATCTGAAAGACCAAATGTATAATATGTGGATTCTAAACTAAGCCACCATGTGTTCATGAATAGATGTCCTTAAATGTCTTAAATTCTCATTTAATTGTTGTTTGACATCCTCCCAGATCTATGTTCTTATATATTTACATTCTCTCCATAATTCTGTCATCCTGATTGTCTGTAGTTTTATTTTGTTGGTCTGGTTGTCCAGGGAGAGGGATCCCTCCTCTTTTACTCTTTATGAGGGGGTCTAAGGACAGAGTGGGCCTACGGCGTAGGCTATGCTGTACAAATTGTAAAGCCCCTTAAGCATGGATAGATTACTGAACGGGCTTACTAGGCACAGGCCCAGGGGCCCAAAGTGTCACATTCCACTCCCCCCGGCCTTACCTACAATATGTCACCAACATGGACAAGTACCGACCAGGAAGAGACTCAAAATGACCATAGAGAGACACGAAAAGACCACAAAGAGATGCAAAGGAACTGCAAATAGACACAAAATAACTACAAAAGGGGCAAAACTAACACAAAGAGATACAAAATTACCTCAAACAGACATAAAACGACCAAAATATACACAAGCTTACCTCAAGCAGACACAAAACAACCAAAAAATACAGTTACCTCAAAAAGACACGAAACGACCAAAACAGACACAAAGTTACCTTAAAAAGACACAAAACGACTAAAAAAAATACACAAAGTTACCCCAAAAATACACCAAATGACTAAATATTAAATAAAATACAAAATTGCCTCAAAAAGACACAAAACGGCCAAAAAAATACACAAAATTACCTCAAGCAGACATAAAACAACCAAAAAAATACACAAAGTTACCTTAAAAAGACAAAAAACGACTAAAAAAACACAAAATGACCTAAAGCAGACACAAAAATGACCAAAAAATACATGAAGTTACCTCAAAAAGAAACAAAACAACTAAAAAAACAGACAAAATGACCTCAAGCAGACACAAAACAACCAAAACAGACACAAAATTACCTCAAGCAGACAGAAAAAGACCAAAACAGACACAAAATTACGTCAAGCAGACACAAAACAACCAAAAAATACACAAAGTTACTTCAAAAACACACCAAATGACTAAAAAAAATACAAAATTGCCTCAAAAAGACACAAAACGGCCAGAAAATACACAAAATTACCTCAAGCAGACACAAAACAGCCAAAAAAATACACAAACTTACCTTAAAAAGACAAAAAACGACTAAAAAAAACACAAAATGACCTAAAGCAGACACAAAAACGACCAAAAAATACATGAAGTTACCTCAAACAGAAACAAAACAACTAAAAAAACAGACAAAATGACCTCAAGCAGACACAAAACAACCAAAACAGACACAAAATCACTTCAGACAGACACAAAACTACAACAAAGAGACCCAAAATGAGCAAAAAAGGCACAACACTACCTTAGGCAGACACAAAATGACTGAAAAAAAATACACAAAATCACCTCAAACAGACACATAATGACCAAAAAAATGAAACAAAATGACCATAAAAGAGGCACAATAGTACCTCAAGGTGACACACAACCAAAATGACAAAACCACCACGAAATCTGTGTGTCCTGCTCCTGTGTAGGAGAGGCTGTGGGGCCTTTTCCATGTGCTCAGGGGCCATTTGTCTCATTATCTGCCCATACCTGTTTCCAGGCATAAGGAGGAGCAGCCTGTGAACTACCCATATTCATACCAAAGAACTGCCCAGATGGATGTAATGTGCCGATACCTGGCAGTGAGTGTGGGTGGAGCAGGAACTGAAGGCAGTTCTTGATTTCCTTCACCAGCCCTGATCGCTGGAATTGTTTTTTCAAACCAAGTCCTCTTATCTGCAGTCTGTCTTCTGTCAGACTGTTGCTTCTGTAACAAACACTGCACTATTTACAGTGTTGGGGAGTAGGACATGTAATAAAACTAGTAGCTTAACTATATTAATATTTGCATAGTGATTCCAGTAGTTGATTGCCCTGTTTTTGTAGTTGCAACCAATTTTGGTCCATAAAAGGACAGTAATGTTGTTGTTTGTTTTTTTTTCATTTAAATGTTGATCTTGCTATAATCATTAGGCATACGTTTTGGTTGTTATTACTGTAACAAATGTTGAAAGACATTGCTTGCCTTTTGCTTGCTATCATGCTCTTTTAGAAGTAACATGTCTAACTAAGTATTTTCTGGGAGGCAGGTGTCTGACTTTTGAACACTGTACAAAACCAAAGCTCACATTCCTTACACTTTCCCATGAGCAGGGGGGTATTTGAGTGGCATTTTTTGCTGACAGATAATTTTTTTAAGCTTGTTCTGTTATGATTTCATATCACATATACACTGCCAATTTGATTATAGTTTTTACAAAATAGTCTGAACTACTTTCTCTAAGTAGCTTGCTGTAGTTCAGCTTCTTCCTGTGTGAGGTTATTGGAAGCCTGCAGAGCTTTGTGTTCAGAGTAGCTTCCCAAACACTGTACACTGTGAACCTTTACAAGCAGATTAGCAGCTTAATCATCTACCTCTGTGTGCAGGATTTACCATAAAACACGTGGTGGCAGCAAAACTCCACTGAAAGGAGTCAGTCAGCCGCTGAGCTACATACTATATCTATATTGGTAATGGTTTTAGTAGTACTAACTGTGTAATACTTACTGTGTAATACATATGTCTTTATATATATGTAGAAGATTTTCAACATTTCAGAAAACGTATTTATCTGCAACGCTGTTGTGCAGCTAAATCTTTGTTTCTATCAGAGATCTGTGGAAAACACACTCAGTAAGTAGAGCAACAATACATCTGTGTAGTTTCTACAATTTAATATTCATATATGTAATTTCATAAATCCAAGCTTTGGGAGATTTATATTCAGATTGTGTGAAAACAGTTTCTGATGTTTTTTATATATGTACATAATAGGGCTTAAGAAGACATAAAATTCAGTCATGGCAGTTCATTTTATATGCCATTTTTTAATGCCTTGTTTTAGGAGAGAGGAGAGAGTCAGGAATGATTTTCTTTATTAGTTGTCAGTTATTCAGAAGTATTAATGCTCAGAGAAATTGTTGCATGCTGTTGCTAGAAGTTACCTGGTGAACTGGTTAATCCTGCTTGGTGCTCATTGGACTCCTGGATTCCTTACACGTTCCCATGTGTAGTGGGTATTTTTTATTCCTTATTTTCTAGATTATGTATGAAAAAAAAAGTGGGCATTTTCCACAAAAACTCAATTGAGTGGCATTTTTGTTATAATTTCAAATCACACGTAGACAGTCACAAAGTTGTTTGTTTTCGTACATAGCTTTGGTTAACCAAAATTATGTTTCTCCCTGGGCTGTAGTGCAGCTTCTTCCAGTGTGAAGTAATAGCTTGCAGAGTTGTAGTTTACTTGATTTATTATTTCTCAGAACACCCATCACCATCATGTTTAACAGATGCAGATGCTGACACCTTGAGGTCAAACAGAGATCTCCTTCAAAACACCATGCTTCACACTTCCTGGAAAAATAGCTTGTAAATTTGGCAAATATAACAAACTGTTACAGAGTGTATTAACCCTAAAAAGTCAGGATATCTCTTAAACGCTGAGCAGATTAAGCACAAATGTCATATTTTAGAGGCAAACATAATTTATCTCACTGTTGGCACATGTTGAGATATTTTATTGGTTTACATGCTTATTCCTTAATCTCATAATGACTCGTCTCATCTACCCTTTGGATAGATAGATAGATAGAAAGATAGATAGATAGATAGATAGATAGATAGATAGATGTGGTATGTAATACCTTTACCCGAGAATGGTCCTTATGTACAATCTTAAAACACTTAATTTCTACTTTATATTTCTACTCCACTGTAAGTATAACTCCTCTATATGACAGTGTGTTACTAGTTACTTTGTAGATCAAGATTTAATAGTAAGAACAGCCTTTAAAATACTATGCATTATTAGCAACTATTAGCGACTATGTTTATTTACGCCAATTCTAAAAAAGTTGGGATGCAACAGAATGCAATAATTTGCAAATCCATTTTCACCAATTGAATTAGAAAACAAGATATTTAATGTTCAAACTGATAAACATTATTGATCTTTGTAAAATATACCCTCATTCTGAATCTGATGCTGGCAACACATTCCCAAAAAGTTGGGACATTAGCAACAAACGACTGGGAAAGTTGTGGAGTGCTCAGAAGACACCTGTTTGGAACATTCCACAGGTAGACAGGTTAATTGGTAACAAATGAAAGTATCATTACTGGGTTTGAAAGAGGCATCCTCCTAAGGCTCAGCTGTTCACAAGTGAGGATGGTCACTTGTGAAAAACTGCGTGGGCAAACAGTCCAACTGTTTGAAAACAACCTCAATGCACAATTGCAAATAATTTAGAGATTTAACCATCTACAATTCATGATATCAAAAGATTCAGAGAATCTGAAGAGATATGGCAAGGCCGAAAACCAATACTGACTGGCTGTGACCTTTGACCTCCCAGACAGCACTTCATTAAAAACCAACATGACTGAATAAAGGATATTACTGCATGGGCTTAGAAACACTTTGGAAAACCATTGCTGATAAACACAGCTACAAATGCAAGTTAAGACTCTACCATGCAAAGTGAAAGCCATAATCAACAGCATCCAGAAACTGCTCCGACTTCTCTGGGCCTGAGCTCGTCTGAGATGGACTGACACAGAGTGGAAAAGTGCATTCTGGTTTGGCAAGTCCACATTTCAAATTGATTTTGGTGATCATGGATGGTAATGAAAAGGAAAAGGACCATCCAGATTGTTACCAACCCAAAGTTAAGAAGCCAGTATCCATGATAGCATAGTTAGTTAGTGTTAGTGCCCGTTAATGGCTCTGTTAATGCTGAAAGGCACGCATGGGTTTAAGAGCAACATATGCCGCCATCCATCTTTTCTAGCGAGACAATGAGTCACATTCTGCACGTGTTACAACAGCGTAGCTTCATAGTTAGAGTGCAAGTACTAGACCGGCCTGTCTGCAGTACAGACCTGTCTTCCATTAAAAATGTGTGACATATTATGAAGCACAAAATGCGACAGTGGAGACCCTGAACTGTTGAGCACTGAAGTTGCATATAAAGCAAGAGGGGGAAAGAAATTTATTTTCAAAACTTCAACAGTGTCCTCAGTTGCCAAACGTTTACTGAGTGTTAAAAGGAAAGGTGATGCAACCCAGTGGTAAACATGCCCCTGTCCCAGCTTCTTTAAAACATGTTGCAGGCATCAAATTCAAACTGAGTGTGTTTTTACTAAAAAAAAATAAATACATTTTATGAGTAAGAGCATGAAATATCTTGTCTTTGGACTGTATATAGGTCAAGAAGGATTTGCAGATGATTGGACTCTGTTTTTATTTACGTTTTACACACACTGTCCCGATTATTTTGGAACTGGGGTTGTAAATAGCAGTGGTACTTCACTTAAATGAATGAATGAATAATTTCAATTTCAGTTACATACATCTGGAGAAACAAAGATTATTTCACACAAATTTTCTTACATTCAATAACCAAAAAGGAATAGGCCGAAGCCCCAGTTTTATTTTTGCTTATCCTGTATCACCCATAGGATAACCCAGAATGACAACATCACCAAAGAAAGGAAATAAATAAATTACATTGCATCATAATCCGGAATCATTTTACATTTTAAGGCTTTTTAAAAACTCACCAGAGAGCAACACAGTTTCAAACCAGCACTGAGTCCATTATAACTTGACTCTCAAAACTGAAACACATCTGTATTTTACATGGAGCTCACTTAACATGTTTCATAAATAAACTAACCTCTTAAATTATAATACCCTCTCTTAATTTGAAACATTTTTGAATAAAGGCAAGAAGGCTTTTGTTCACAACTCGTAAAAGTATTTCCAGTGTTTTTAAATACATGATGTCCGGAAATTTCAAGGTGCAGGATGCTATGAACAGTTGATTAGTAAATTCACAATAACCTGCTTTATGTATTATTCTAATGGCTGTTTTCTAAATTATAAGATCTATATTTGTTTTGTATGCATGTCCTCAAATCTCAGCACAGTAGGAAATATATGGCATTACATATGAACAATATAATATAAACATTTCTATTTCAACAACTCCCTTGTTTTATAAAGAACAGCAATAAATTTCCATTTAATCTGTTCAATGCGTGGCTTCCAACATAGTTTATGATCTATAATTACACCTAAAAATTTTGTTTAACATACACTTTCAATTTCAACATCTTTTACGTTCAGTTTTATTTCACAATTAGACCTATTTATGTAGCCTACCTGAGTATTTCCCCCTCCACAGCACACATAACAGAAAATACTTGGATATGAGTGTATATAATAACAAATAATAATAAAAGCATAATTTATCTTACAAATATTTGTACTGTATGTCAGAAATTTAAAGATATTTATAGTGATTTGATTGATATTTTTGGTAATTCCATAGCGTATTTAATCACCAGAAAAATAAATTAATTGGTTATATATTTATTAATTTAAAATTAAAAAGTAAATATTCTGGACTGGAGGAGTTTAGGTGGTGTTACAGCGCAGCCTAGCGGCTGAAACACGAAACGTTGCCTGGCATTTTGTTTGGCGCCGATGGAGGGAGTCACTCCTGAGATCTTTGGTCAGTCAGACGGCAGAACTTCCGGTCGGCATTTTGTTCTACGAGAGGAGAGCCTCTTGATGATCGCAACAATCGTCATATTTCTCATTTACTGTCGAAATTGGCTGCACTCATTGTTTATGTCGGCGCAGACCGACTGAAACTCCGAAGAACGAATGTTTCCCCATGAATGTACGTTGAAACATTCACCCTTGAGTGACGGAAAAAGAACGAATCAGTCCGACCCGGATTATTGTTGATAGCTAGCAAGCTAGCTAACCAGCTAGCTGGCAAGCCAATCGAGTTCCTTCTGGAGGAGCTGCGAGAGAGAAGAAAGGGGGAGCTAGAGATACGGACACGGACACAAACCAAGCTAAAACATTCCCCTCCCTTTGAACGCAACATCCGAAGGTAAATATAATCACCTATCTATCTTTATGCAACAAACTTTTTAAAATGCGATTATTAATTATAACAGTAATGAATGTTCTGCTGCAAGACCACCTACGGCGTCGTTAATCGTTGACCGGGAGGTAACGGAAGCTAGCGAACTAGCCAGCCAAGCTAGCTAGGTGTGTTTTTGCTCCGCCAAGGCGCACGGCCTCAACTGGATGTCATTTGTCGAGCCCGAGGATTGGGCCGTTGCCACGGAATTGAATTCCGACCCGTTGCTTTTACATCTACTCACAGCGACACATCGCATTTTCCCGAGCTCACGGGAAATTGACGAACATTCATCAACCCCGACAAGCGCTTCCTTGTATTATTTGAATTGCCGTCCCTTTATTTGAACGGGGAAACAGCATTAGAAGCTAACCAACAACAGTTAGGGGCTAGTTAGCATAACTAGCTAGCTATTAAAACACGACTATTGTTGTTAGCGAATGTTAGGCAGCTAGCGTTAGTGATCTTAGCTGCTATCATAAGTGGTAACACTAGCTTCGCGGTTAGCTCGAAAGACCCAGGCAGCCAACTTCTTGGCAGTGTAGCGTTGATGATTTTGTTCGCATGTAGCGGGCTGCAGCTGGCATCTCAGCTAACTAAGGTAAACAGTTAAATGAATGCTAACGTCAACTGTATGTTAGCTAATTGTTGGGTTGTTATTATCTTGTGTAATTCTACTTCTAACGCTGTCCGTTAGTTGCTGGAGCTAATGTTGGTTTTGGTTGCTATCCTGTTTTGAAATGTTTTGAGTGCCTAACGTTACAGCCTGGGTACAAGCTCCGTTGCCTCAGCTGCACTTACTCAACTATCGGAGTTTGGTGGACATGTTAATGTTAGCGGGATCGTGCACATTTTTGCTTCTTGGCTACAGCAGGCACAGTTTGATTGCTTTCTGCAGTTAGCCAGTGTGCAGAATGCGCACGGTGGCTGTCGGCTACTGGAGGATGCAGCCCCCCACCACTGCCGCCACCATCACAGTGCATCTGTTCCTTTGTGCTGCCTCCTGCCTGTCAGTCTCACAGCTGTCAGCCAAGCCCCTGCGTACTGAGGAAGAGCACATAGACGAGGCATGCTAACGTTGCAGCTAGCTAATGTAATGTTTACAATACCCATCTGTTGAGCTACTGTAACAGCTATGTCGTGCAGGAGCTGTTGCACGTATTTACTACTTGACCTCAGTGATAAGCTTGCACCGAGGTCTGGATGTAACATTGTGTTTACACATTTAAGGAGAAATAGTATCCTGCAGAAGTTGCTGTACATGTTGCATTTTCTTAGCAGTCATCAAAAAGATTTCTTACAAGGTCGGTCAGTGCTGCTCACTGTTGCTTCCGGGTGTGAAGATTGTGCATGGGCTTTGCAAGTATAAAAAGCATGTGTGATAGTCAATATTGTGATGCTGCAGCTGGACTTACTTTGCTGTTTTGGGTTAGTTTCTAGTGTCCCCAGAGAAGAATAACATGCACTTATATGTCACAAAGTCTGATGCAGAGCCGTGTTCTCTTTCAACAGATTGAAGGAGTAGGACTTTTTATCTGAAATGTCAGTGAGTCCACCCGAGACTGCACAGAATTCTTCAAAAAGGTACTATTATAATGCTTTCAATCATTTATCATTTCATTGAGTTGTCATTATCATCAATAGTAATGTCCGTTTATTCTTAATTTAGGCTTCTGAGAATGTTGGTAATGTGTTTAGGGTGGATTTGAGGCTCATGCAATCAATGTCCCTAATTTCAGTGTCCATAATATGTAAACACATTCATCATAATTTTGTGTCATGGAGAGTAAATGTGGATAACAAGAGAGCCCTGTAATGGCCTTTTATTGGCTTGTTGTCGCAACGAGGTTTATCCATGAAGCATGGGCTGATATTCTGAAAATTGCAGCTGGCTTTTCCTTCTGCTTTTTCTTGACCTCCTGTGCGGTCTTACTTGAGAGGTCAAGGACACCCAACAAGCAAAAGGATTTAAGACAAATTAAGTGTAACGCAGGGTACTAATTTGTGCAGAGCCACCATAGCAGAGCTGGTTTGAAATTTGATTTACATCAGTTTACTACTTATTGAGTTTCATAGTACTGGCCATATTAAATGTAACGATAGAGGAATGTTATCTATACTGAAATGCACGGCGCAATATCTACTGTGTTACCAAAGTACTTATTTAAATAAGTACATTATCACAGAGGCAGTATATTATTCAATAAGTATCTATACTTGCTGCAGCATGATACATAACTATGGTCATGCTTTTCCAATCTACAAAGCCCCTTTCTACCATTTAACCTCATAAGCCACACAGTAACGTTAATGATGCACAGATGTTTACAACTTTTTTTTTTTTTTTTTTTTTACAATATATTTTCCATGCAGATAACATGTTGGTTTCCACTTCTCTAGAAGACACCAAGATGTTTGTACATTGTGTATCTGCTACTAGGGGAGATCTACGTAATCTGACATGACATTTAAATGACTCATAATAAGCATCAGTCACTATACTGAGGCTGAACTCATCAAGGTGTAACAAAATATAACAAGCATGTAAAGATTTTATTTATCTATTTATCTGGCCTTGGATAATTTATCGTTGACTTGACACTTCTTAAAGTATGTACCAGTGTAATAACATATCACGACTTAGCAGCAGGATGGTCTAATATTTAGTGACCTTGTTCCCTAACGGTATGGCCTGGTTTCAATCCTCTGTGCATTTGTATCTGTTGATTTCTCAATTTCTTGAGAAAGACACCTAACCTGCACTCGTGGTAGTGGCATGACATTCCTGATTTGGTGTCCCTGTAACCTAGAGAGAGAGCACTGAGGATTCCCCCCTGGAGGATCAGTAACATATGTAAATAATGATATTCTAGATATGAAAAGGGAGAGATCCATCTCAGTTTATCTCGATTGCTGTGAAGACACTTTTATTTGTGGCTTCCAGATGATGCAGGAGACACAATGTCCCCCTAACAAAACGCATATCAGCATCAGGACAGACATAGCCATATATTCAACAGTTTTTTCTTCATTCAAGGCGTTTGATTCCACGTTTCGGATTTGTCTGAATAATATTGATTGTTTTGTTATATTCATTTTTGTTCATCTCTTTTCAATCCTGTCTATTCCCTGCCTCTTTTAATCATTTTACAAATGTAGGCCTTTTCTCCTCCACTTCTTCTCCTGTCTATCACTCATGCTGTTATTTTGTCCCCCTCTCTCTCTCTCTCTCTCTCTGACTGATCTCCGTCTCTCTTAGGAGTCAGGAGATGTGAGGACGGGTGTCGTCCATCGACCCCCTGATCTACCTGTGTATCAACACACTCCCCCACCCTCACCTTCAGCATGAATGGGGATATGCCTCATGTTCCCATCACCACTCTCGCTGGGATCGCTAGCCTCACAGACCGTGAGTGACACACAGCCATGCTCCGAACACACTGTCACAGTTTTTGTTGTCTCCTCTGAAATATATAACAAATGAAAATTTGCAGTTGTGATTGGGTATTCTGTCTCTTGCCTTGTCTTTTTTCTTCTCTTTACTTTTCTATGTCCTGTGTTGCTCATGCTTGGTTCTCACACTGTCTGCCTCTGTCTCATCTTTATTTCTTTACCCTCCCACCTCTGTCCTTTACATTATCTCTCTAGTGTTGAACCAGCTGCCCCTCCCTTCCCCTCTCCCGGCCACCACCACTAAGAGCCTCCTATACAATGGGAGGATCGCGGAGGAAGTTACCTGCCTACTGGGCTGTCGGGATGAGAATCTGGCCTCCCAGCTAGCCCATGGCCTCAACCAGGTCTCCACAGAGCACATGTGAGTGTTAAAGTGAAAGTGTGTATATGGCAAAATGGTGTCCGTCACATAGAGACAGACCCTACCTGAAGATTTGAGGCAACATATTTGCCTGAAAATGGATGGCTTTTTCTCCAAATTGGAAAATAATGTCTGATAATGTGAAAATATTTTTGAAATATATATACTACTGGATTTGTGGAGTTATTAGACTGTTACACTGTTACTCAAGTAAACTGGTTTGTTTCGTTAACCCCCCCGTGAGTAAGCAGCGAGGTCTTGGCTCTTTCAGTCCAATAAGTGCATGAATAAACAACTCTGTTAAATGCCACAATCATATAAACACAAGCAAACTAGCTGTCACGAATGCACCTTTCAGTCCTAATTGGCGACCTGGCCTGGTTGTTCCTGCTCACTGCTGTGGGATTTTGCTTTGTGCTGCTGTGTTAACTGCTGAACGAGAGCCTGTTGCTGTGGGGCCACACTCGTTCACTCGTTCTTAGTTTCAGCGCCGTCAGTGGACACACACTCAGCTTTTCAGACCAGAGAATGCTTATTTTTTCAGGATTTTTTTTTCAGGATTTTTTTTTCTTAAATTTACATGCTTGTTGTTTTTTTTTTAATTTATTTTTTATCATTCAATTTTTTTATCATGGCTAATTATGGGAAAACAGTGACAAGCCTGCAGCAGAGTTTACATTCATGCTAATTTTATTTATGAAAAATTGCTAAGAAGCCTGTAACCTTGTTGGTGTCATGCCTGTTTCATGAAGTCTCATGGACAGCTGTACATGTGCATTTGTTGACAAGCTGAAAGATTTAAGACCAGCAAATAAAACATTAGAAACTGAAGAATTTTGTCAGCTGAGAGTTTAATATAACAGTGTTTTACACAAATGTGGCTCTGTATAGTTTTATTTATTGTGTAATCAGAGAATACTAAGAAAGCAAAAAGAATGATAGAAAGTGTAGTTTGGCTGAAATAACTCAGCGTTTGAATGTGACTTTGGTGGCGTTTAGAAGAACTACAAACCTCTGCGAGACAGAGATGATACTGATAAGTTACAACCTTTGTCGCAGTCTTTCATAGATATCATTGGCAGGGATGTACACTCTGCTGTTTTTTCCTGTAAGATATGACACAAATCAGATCTAAATTTCAAACTGTCGTCAGACATATCAAAAGAAAGCATCAGAATCACGCACATACAGATGAAACATTGAGAAAACAAAATGTAAAGCTTTGCCTAACAGCCAGCTAGATAGTGCTGTAAAGTGTTACAAACTCCTCTTGGGAGATCCAGCCTGCTCAATAAAGTTAAATAGTGCAAGAATAGGCTTTTCAGGCGAGGAGTGGGAATGAAAGAGGCGCTGTTCTCACTATTACAGTGCACTATCGAAAGGATTTTTAAGCTGTTATTGAAAGGTGAAAAAGTTACAGAAATTTTCCTTAATGCTTTACCCGCAGGAAATTTTTTAGATGTATTAGCAATGTGCAATGAGGCCAAACTGTATCGTGTTTTATGTTATTTTATATCAAGGCATTGACATATATTTATTCATGTAAATCCACTGAAATATATACCCGACAAATCAATACTCGAGAATACAACAAAATATATTAAAATGACAGCTACCATCTCATGAAATATAAACACATAATTAGTCCTGTGTATGTTTAATACAATGAATATTTGCATTCATACATGCTTAGATTTTAAACATTATTCAGTAATGTCTATTTTTGCTTACTACTCATGATTATGCTGCCACTTGTCTTACTCTCTTCTTACAATGTGACTGCACTTGATTTCTGCGTGTGTTCTCAGAGAGCTGAAGGACAACCTGGGTAGCGATGAGCCAGAGGGAGATGCACCACTGCTGCTGCAGACCATGCTGGCCAGGAACCCTGGCATCTTCAGGGAGAAAAGTACGGAGATAAATACCTGTTGCACATTATGACACAAAAGCATACAATCATAAAGACCAGTTATATTTTGATATTCATATAAAAAAATATACTGTATTTTCTTTTCCGAACAGATGTTATGCAGCAGCCGATGGTACCACCATACAAGATCACCCAAAATTCCATGCATAGCCCTGCCCAGCCTGCAAACTTCCAGCCGGCTGCGATTTCTCCCAATCCACCAAGGTGAGTCAAGCTGGGAAATGTAGTGGATTCTAATGTGTCCTAGCACTATAAAACATAACCATGTAGTTGTTGTTAACATATATTCTTTCTCTAATCAGTATATCCCAGTTATTATCTAGTTTCATGGATTATTTAAATTATTCAAGTTATGTATTGCTGTTTATTTTACTGTTAGGCATCTAACTTCCTTCTATGTGCTTGCTCACTTTCTCTATCCGTGTTCTTTCCTCTTGTTTTCCAGCCGGTTTGTGGCGCCCCAGACTGGCTCCAGTAGTCGGTACATGGGCCAGAACAGTCCAGTGCCCAGCCCCTACACTCCTCAGAGCCCTGCCCCTGGATATATACAGCAGTATCCCCACCAACAACCACCCAGCTATAACCAACACCAACAGATACAACAAGGTAGGAGTGTATGTGTGTGTTGTATGCAAGTATACTGTAAAAGTGGGGGGTAATGGAGTCTCCTAAAAAGTGTACATGCAGCCAAAGATCCCCATTTAGTAAGGTTTTGTGTGAAGTCTGCGATTTCGTATGATTATTTTGGATATTTATATTAAACTGGTAAACTTAATTATTGCTTTCTGACATGCCCCCTCTAGATTTTATCAGCTACATATTAATTGCAATGGAAAGTACCAGGGTTGCACCAACTGTGAAAATTCTTGGCCGATACCAATTTTTAAAATAACACTTGACGGGGGCGTCGGTGGCTTAGTGGATAGAGCAGGCACCCCATGTACAAGGCTGTTGCCAAGCGGCCCGCGTTCGACTCCAGCCTGTGGCCCTTTGCTGCATGCCCCCCCCGCCCCCCCTTATTGGCCAATGCCAATGTCCAGCCAATAAATGGGTGCATGCCTACAGAGTACATTTGAATGTTCAATTTTTGACTTTTGTCTTGGAAATGCACTGAATGTGCTGGTGTTGCATATGATTAGCAGCTGTGGTGAACAGAATTTGGTTCCTTCCTTGTAAAGCCACTTTTGGTGCAAACCTATCACTTCCTTTAGTTGCCTCACAGGTGTTGCCTCATCACTTTATTGCTTTAAACTATTTTAGATTTCCGAGTGTTATTGAAAGTAACACATTTAAAATAACAATTGAAAGTAATTGTCTCTAACTCTTAATTCAAGTATAAAAAAAGAGTAGTGCTCAATACTTCAAAACAGGGAAGCAATGGACAATATAAATGTCCTTAAAGTCAAAATTGGATAAACTTATAATGATATAGTTTGCTGTTTATTAATTAGATATATTTGGTCAGTTTTGATTTTAGCCCAGGTGGTCAGAAGGGTCGATGCTATTAGTCAGTTTTGGCTTACTGCTATATTCTCATTGTTGTATATGTTGGCAGATTTGCAAAAAGAAATGCAGTGCAGCAAATGTTTGTTATGCTGTTTGTTAATGTATATTTTAACATAATTTTATCAGAATTATATATATATATATAGAAATGTATTTTGTAGTTAAAATCCTGAGTTTCTGTTGTGTTTACTGTTACTGTCATCTATAATGATAAAAATTCGGTGTTATGGATTTACGCATTGGGCAGCTGTGGCTAGAAAATTCATGCCCTCCAAGTATAAATCGAATGCACGTTTAATTTTACAAAAACTGTGACAACTGTGGCTTCTGCAGCTACATGTAATTGGTTGGAAATTCAAGAGCTTTGCATTTAGAGTGCTTCCTCTGATGCAATCGATCATATTCTCCCCGTTCACTGGAACCAACATCAGGAGGAACAGGTTTATTTCAACCATGTAGTGATGTACAAAAATATGCTTTCCGCTTGAGGCAGTTGCTAATAAAGAAAACAAGTTTGCATTTGTCACACAAAATCATTTTTTACTTTGGTGGTGACCTGTTCATTCAGTGTAGTTATGTTGTCTGTGTATAGTGGTTGAAATTTTAATGATACACATAGCATTTTCCTGGGTCTCATGAAACCTCTGTGGGACCCGTGGAAGAACTGAAGCCAAATTTACGAAGTTAAACCAAAAACATTTCTATTAAAATCAATGGCTCACGAAGTACTTATTATTTTTATCAGCAATTTATGGACACATTTTTAAGAATTTTTTTTTTCTGTCATGATCAGCGGTTGTAATTACCTCACTAATGGATCATTTAAAAATAAATCTTTTTCTTTGTCTTCTTTTACCTGCCAGTGTCTGTAGCCAGTCCAATGGTTCCAGGTGGCATACGGAATATCCATGAGGGCAAAGTAGCGGGGCAGATGGCCAACGCTGCCAACCACCACTCAGACAGACATGGCACTGAGGACTACATGAATATTGTACACCGACTGAGCAATGAGGTACGACTGACCAAGGCAGGCATTCATAAGCAACAAAGTCAGGGTGTTGAATAATTTCATTTTTTAACTTGTGAAGTTTCTTTGCATGAGGTTTGGATGTTTTGTTATACGAATAAAAAGACATTTTCTTCAAGCAGCATGTAGGGTGCATGTATTTGATGTCACTGTACACGCAAGTCCCCACTGTCACTGCTCAGGTAGTAAACAGGCAACAGTGAGTGTGCACATTCGGGAAAAAACATGGAAATAGCTAAATTAGAAATTTCTGCTGTGCAGTAGAGCAGATTTGGAAAGAATTCAGGTGCAAGATTTCACAAAATGCCTAAGGCTAAAGAGAAGACACGTATTTCTTAGGTACTAATTAGTGGTTACGAAATGTTAACCAACCAGACACATGGGTTTCTGCATTTAACCTGTTGAGTCACAAGTGTGTGGTTATATTTGTGTGTTTGTTTTAATAAGGTTTTAATAAGTCAGTCTTAAATGGCTACATTCAATTTCTTTAAATATTTTCAATTTGCAAGTTTCCAAATTGACACTTGTTTTGAGGTGAAATCTTTTTTGGTTTATTTGATGTCCAGAAGATATTAAGGAAAACGTGTAACAGATGCTGAATAATATGCAAACTGCTGCAGTGTTTGTATTAAATTAAATCAGCATTATGGTTCTGAATTGTGAGAAATAATCGTGCCGAATTCTGGTTATTTTGGTTCCAAAATTAGTTGTGTAAATAATGAACCTGCACAGTGGAGTCAGTGCTTCTCATTAGAGAAGCTTTATTTAAGCCTGTCACAATAATATGATGTTGACTTAATCAAGATTAGCAAAAATGATTAAGGTCATATCCATGTGTCATACGATATCACCCTTCTGTTTATATATGCACTTACTTACATAATAATGTCACCACAATTTAGCCAACATGATGCCAGAATAAACAGCACAGCTTTCCTTACAATTACAAGACTTTGACGCAGAGTCTAAGTTTTTTCCGCACCTCCTGAGCCGAAAGAACAGAGAAAATACTATGCTGGGATATTTTTTCCTGTCATTGCTGGTTGCATTGCTTCTGTCCTCTTCTCTGCTCTCTGTGTCGGAGTTTCCCCTTAGGCTTGGCTCAGCTCCTACACACACACACACACACGCACACACATTTATTTATGTTGTCTGAATATTTTTAGGAATTAAATTTTCATTGCTCTTTTAAAGGGTGTTGTATGTCATGGTTGGAAATTAACTTTTTTGTCCACCTGCTACTGCAATAGATTACCTTTGTACTGTAGGCTGTGGGTGAACCAAATTTAGCAGCCATTTGCATATTTTACCAGCATTTGGCTGGTAGCAGGTGCCAATTTCCAACCCTGGTGTACTTGCATTATTATGTTACTATCATTACATAAGTGGCATAAAGTGACCTTACAATGACAATGATATTGTTAATTGCATTGTTTTCTGGGAAATTTATTTCCAACAGTAGTTGTCTTGATAGGCCTGGCTTTAGTGGCAACAGTTGGACAAAAACTTGGTTGAAAGTCCAATGTAAAGCTCATATCTGGTTGCTTATATCTGTCTTGTCTGTGTGTTGTCCAGGAGGGTGACTCCGCCATGAGGAATCCTTCTTTCGGCCTGAGGTCTCCTCAGTCTGGCTGCTCACCAGCAGGGAGTGAAGGAACGCCCAAACGTAAGGACACTGGAAGAGGAACAGTGCATACATTTAGGAAAAAGCCGTCTCTGGCTCATAAATACAATCTAACAGCAACAAAATGCTTTGTGGCCATTATCCCTCAAAGTGATACAAGACCACGATGATTTTCATCTCAGTCTTACGGACCATCTTTGTATATAGAGTTGCACATTATTAGAGTGCTCTGTCGATTGTCATCACAGTACTGTGTCTGTTTTTCTGGACTTTCTTTTTTCACACCTTTTGGAGGATAACTTTCTTCTCTGTTTGATGCTGCTTCCTCACAGCGGGCTCTCGTCCCCCGCTGATTCTGCAGTCACCACCTCCCTATGCGCCCTCACCAAGGGAGGGAGGACCTGACCAGAAACAGCAGCTCCAGCAAAGGAAGAAAACCACAGCGGTGAAAGAGGAGAAAGATATGTACGACATTGTAAGCTCTCCAAACAAGGACTCGACGAAGCTCACCCTCAAGCTGTCCAGGGTCAAGTCAAATGAGTCTGATACCCCAGGTAAGGAACATTTGGGACCCTTAATCTTAGTTGAATCTTAGCTTCCTACATCTCCAGTTTGAATCTTGATCACTCTCACTGCTATTAAATCAACTAGCAGCAGTAAAAAAAGGGGTATGCTGCACCTATGTCTTAAATTACAAAATAAAAATCCTGTTTGTCAGAACCTTTGGGAGTGCTGAAAACCATGAGCCTTTTTAAATACAACCCTGTGAAAGTGTTTTTGCTCATATCTCAGGTGATGTTCTGCCGGGAATGGACCAGAACTCTGACAACATGGAGGCAGAACTGGGCTTTCAGCAGGTGCCTGTTCTCCAGCAAAACCTAGGAGCACGGCTGCAACAACAGCAGCAAGCAGGTGGTGCCAGTGGTCTCCAGCCTCCCAGTTCTCCTTACGACGAGGCAGAGCTGGATGCCCTTGCTGAAATTGAAAGGATAGAACGAGAAGCGGCCAGTGAGAAGTGCTCCAAGGAGGTCCAAGATAAAGGTGTGTAGAATGTGACTGAATGGATCAAAGCTGAGCAGTTGTGATTTATACCTTTAAACGTTTTACAAGTTTGTTTAATTTCTACTTTCTCCGTACAGACAAGCCACTGAAGAAGAGAAAACAGGACTCTTTTCCCCTGGAGCCAGGTGCAGGGGGACCAGGGGGACCCACAGGTGCCCCAGGCAGTGGATCAACAGGAGGGGGCAATGCTGGCAAACTGACCCCACAAGAGGCCACAGCAGCTGGGAACGGTGCCAGCCGCCCTCCCCTCATGGTGAGCATCGACCTCCAGCAGGCAGGCCGAGCTGATGGCCAGCTCGACCCCTGTCTGGCTGCCCCTATTCCAGCCCTTGAGGCCCAACGCTGGCCTGAAGAACCAGCTAGTGGGCCGGCTGCAGTGGAAGGTTCTGACACAGCTTTGCGGTTGAAACCAGACGGACGACCGGAAGTCATCAAGAACAGGGTCGATAAACATGACAGTAGGAGAGATGGTCGAGAGTCATCAAAACACCGACATGACGAGAAGTCCTCTGACAGACGGGGAGACATGCCAAAGTCATCAAACCGAGCAGAGCACGGACGAGACAGGGACCGAGATTCTGACAGAGACAGGAGGCATCGGAGTGAGACCGGTGGTCGAGACAGACGCTCCCCTGACTCTCGCTGCAGAAGTGATCGAGATAGGTACCGGGCTTCTTCCACTGGAGAGCCTGGTCGGAGCGCCAATAGGCACGATGGTTCCAAACCAGCCTCGTCTGCCTCTGGTGCTAAACTTCCAGATTCTTTCCCTGCTCAGCTCCTGGGAGGGCATAGTGGCGCACTGAAGAACTTCCAGATCCCTAAGGTGATCTGGACTGACCCAAACCAAATATCTACCCACCTACCAATCATTCAACTTTTCACTGCCTGCAATCTCACAAAACCAAATCACACCACTGCTCACTCTTGTTTATGTTTTTTGTTTTCCCATTTGTAAGCCTGTTGTTAAGTCCTGAGATTGGTCTCAAAATTCCGTTAACACATTAACCCACACCTAACCATCTGCTGAAAGTAGATTTTTTAGTCATTGGTCTTGTGTGTAAACAAAAGCAAATAACTTAAAGAAATGCTCCACTGCTGTTTCTCAGATGTTTCATATGGGTAAATGTCAACTTGAAGCTCTCACTGTCAGCATCATGCAGCCCAAACCCTGGAGAGGAAAAAGCTAATTTTCCTTTTTGTAGTCAAGCTTTCATTTGTTTCATCTTTTCCTGCATCTGTTGTCAATGCAGTGTTCAGATATGCAGCCCCCAGCCTCATGCCATGACAGCATGCCTCATGCTATATGGATATATAGATATATAGATATGCTAAAGGAAACAGGCATGCAAAGTAATCTTTTCTTCTAACTGTTATGGCTAATGTTACTGCAACCTGCATGCAAACAAAGTGGCTAATTGTCACATTATTTTAGGAGTGTGGACTGAAAAGTCCTGACACTGACAGCCCACGAACAGAAGCTTCGATTAATCTCGCTGAAGTATCAAAGCCCAAAATCTCATATTCAGAACAGCCCTCGTAGCTAATTATCCACACAGCGTACCAGCAATAAAACTTATCCGTTTACCTGGTTGATAACTGGAGTTGCCATAAAAATGGTTAACAGTCGTCCTGGTAGACCATAGCTAAACTGGCTATGCCACCTAGATCTAAACATAGTTTCACTGAGCAATTATGAACCTAATAGCATTGATCAGGAAGAATCAAATGTAACCATATTGACCATCTTTGTCCCCTCTGAGCTCCACTTGGTTCCTCTCAGTAAGGCTAAGCACTGTTTTGATGAAATTGTTAAAAGATGGCTTATGCTGGAATAGATTGGATTGAATCATATTCTGAGAAATGTTTCCACAAATGCAAAAATGTCAGCATATAATTGAGAAAGATTCTAAATGTCAGGAAACAGTGTGCTGATTATGAGTATTGAAATGACGATTTGATGATCTGAATTAAGTGGATGGAACAGAAAGGCTCTTAATTGCTCTATTTATGAAGTGAGATACTTTGGCCAGTGATTGCTTGCCATTAACCAATTTTTTTTCAGCCAATAAGGAGTGATTCCATATTGTTCATCATTTTCCCAATGTGAAAAATGTTGATGAGTGGAAACATCTGTAACTTACATCGCCTGTTTAGACCTGTCACCCCAAGTGGCTGAACACTGCAACGTTGACAAAGTACCATGTATTGACCATTACTCTAATATCAGGACAACAGTGGATTATTCCTTTAACCCTTTGTTATCAGAACTTTATTGGGAACTAACATCAGAATCACCAATCTCATGTCAGTTTGATCCATTGTTTACATTTTTTAATCTTACATGATTTTCTTTTCCATAGACAAAGACCATGTTTCTCTGTCCAAAAATTTAAAGTGTGAATTCAAATGAAGTTTGAACTTGAAACTTGACAAACTCAGATGGCTTTACTGACAGTTTTTGTTTGTTTGTCTTTTCAGATCAAACGTGATAAGGAAGGCAGCGGGTCAAATGAAAGTCAACCGTGGGGACAGCCCAAGGTTAAACTGGAGAGGCTTGGTTTGGTGCAGGACTTTCAGAAGAGGCCCAAGCCTGTCGTGGTTCTGAAAAAGCTCTCTGTTGACCAGATCCAGAGGATCATCCGGCACAGCAAGTCTGGAAAGAACAGGCACTCCTCAGGGAAGTCTGGCAAAGGTGAGAACAAGACGCAGCTTTGTTCATTGCTTTCAGATGACCTCACAGCATTTTTTCACACCCACTGTACATTTTTTCACCATGCGCATAAATAAACAAAAACCTTTTTCTTCAATAACTTGAAAATGTTGTCAAATTTTAGGTGGTATGGACCCTGCGGTTCTGAAGGAGCTTCCCCCAGAGCTGCTGGCAGAAATCGAGTCAACCATGCCCCTGTGTGAAAGGGTAAAGGTGAACAAGAGGAAACGAAGCACTGTAAATGAGAAGCCCAAATATGCTGAGGTCAGCTCGGATGATGAATTTGACCCAAATGGAGAGTGTGAGTCAAATTATTTAAGTCTAGTCTCTTCTCACTTCTAGTCTTTACTTTAAATCATCGTCGGTCATTTGCTTTGAGAATTATTCTTAAAATGTAATTTATCCAAAATGGTTTTATCTCTGTCTGTATGTCTGCATGTATTTATGTATGTTTGTCTTTTGTTTTTTGTTGACAACTGTTCATCTCATCAACTTCACACTTGGTGCGGGTAATAGATGACCCAAAGAAATGTAGTGTTGAGTGTGAAGTTGTTTGGATGAGCGGTTCTTGAGCAGCAAAACTGGAGGCCAAGCAATCAGCCCGTTCTGAACAGGCATTTTCTATGGTTTTTTTTTTTTTTTTTCTTTTCAACCTACCACGGCTACGTCTGTATGTCGAAAGCCTCAATGGCTGTGTTCACATGAAAGCTGGGCTGACATGGGTCCTGTGAAATATAACAACTGCAGTAGCAAAATAGCGATGGGGCACTGAATTTGATGAATTTACTGTTAATTAGACCACAAATGAGACAAGAATTAGCTAGCCCGTGCACCCCACAACCCTCCGCCTCAATCCCTACTACTAGAAGGGTATTTCTTTGGGAGAAGAGTGGACAGCAGCTCTGGAGATGGACTTCCAGTTAAAGGCCCTGACACACCAAGCCGACTGTTGGCCGTCGACCAAAGTTGGGCCGTCGGTGAGCGTCTGTCGGCCTAGTTTTTGCGGTGTGTTCTACACGGTCGGCACTTTGGCGTTGGCGGCTTTTCGGCCGATTGAGCATGTTGAATCGGTGGCGGAGCTTGTTTGTGAGAGAGATCACTCTGATTGGCTTTTCAGGTTTTATTTCGTCGCCCCTGTATTGAGTGAATTTGACTGTAGTGAAACCAAGGCTAACCGGTGTTTCCTCCTCAGGCTCCACTTCACTCAACTGCCCGACAGATTCACTGCGTTTTCCCACTTTAACCTGAATAATAAACCGTAGCTAGTGGGGAGCAGCTTGCGGAGCGTTAGCCGCAGCATGACCGGAGGGAGCCTCCGCTAGTGTCTGAGCTATCCCCGGCTCTCCGTTTGGATCCAGCCAGAGCATCGAGCCCTGGTTTGTTATTCAGGTTAAAGTGGGAAGAAGTAGCGGGTTTATTGAGCAGCTGAGTGAAGTGGAGCCTGTGGAGGAAACACCGGGACCATCTGGATGTAATAGTCTGTGGAGGTGCTGCGGTGCTCGGCTGCACAGACAGGAAACCCCTCGGCTGACAGGATGTACAACTCTTTCATTCCGCTCTCTCTCACGCAGGCGCAGAACGTACATGCCACTTGGCCGTTGGATGTAGTCTGTGTAGTGTGTTCAAATGCAACTGACACAGGGCGATGTGAGGCGACGAAGACGATGGAACAGTTGGCTTTCGTTGCTGCTTGTTCTTTGATGTCGGTTTGGTGTATCCGCACCTTAACAGCTGTGGCAACTCGAATTTAGCCAGCTCCATCCCCAGTGCCAGGGGTCACAGTGGGCTGGTGGCCAGCGGCAGGGCTCTGTATAACTTGTGCATCAACAGCAACAGAAAGTTTTCTGATCCATGCAGGGAATTGGGACGGTCCTGGATCAGACCCCTGGTGGTGGGCCTTGCCCTGGCTAAATTCAACTTGACACAGATTATTTTCAGCTATTTTTCAAGCTGCTGTAGCTGTCATAAATGTAGGATCAGCACGAGTGCTGGTCAGGGAACACAGCTGTCGGGGGTTTCCTCTTGCAGAAGTAGCCGAGAACAGGCATGTTTTGAACAGGAACTGCTCTTGAGAACCTAAAGGAGCTTACAGTTGAAGCCTGTTGACTATTTATGAACATTTGTACACATTTTTATATTAAAATACCAATAAACTGTGAAGGGCTGGTGCTACTTTGGTATAACCGTTGTTTTAGATTTAAGGGCCTCATTTCTTTATGTGTAATCTCTACAGCTGCAAGAAAGCGGCAGCGCAGAGACAAAGACAGGTCCTGGGATATGGAGGAAAGAGAGCGCCGGGGTTCAGGGGACCATCGGAGGAGCGGGCACCGGGACAGCCGAAGAGGCTCGGGGAGCCGCTACCGAGACTCCTCTGACGAACATTCACCACCACCCAGCATGAGTGAAAGTGTGTATTCAAGTCCTCTGTCACAGCATTTTCATTTATGTTTTTACGTTTGTGTTTAGCATTGATAGATTGGGAGGTGCTGCTCATATGTCCCTGTAGAGAAAACTAAGTGAATGACATGATATCAAAGCAGCGAAAGCACTTAAACTTTACTTGTCAGTGTTAATGCGACAAGTTGAAACGTGGAAAACAGATGGTTCCCTTGAACTTGAAGAGAGATTGTTGGTATTTGGCATGCACAATAAAAACAAAACAAGCAGCAACATAAAATTAAGATAAACCTCCTCTATCTCAGTTGCCAGAAAAATGAAGATGAAGGAGAAGCAGAAGAAACGGAAAGCATATGAACCCAAGCTGACCCAAGAAGAGCTGATGGACTCGTCTACATTCAAGAGGTTCTTAACAAGCATTGACAACATACTGGAGAATCTGGAGGATGTGGATTTCACTGCCATGGGTAAATATCAGCGCTGTCTGGCTTTAAAACTGTGGTTAGTTTTGAAGCTCCAAATGCAGAAACCTCACTGTATGTCTTTGTGGTTTTTCCAGCAGCGGATGATGATGAGATACCTCAAGAACTGCTGCTTGGTAAACATCAGCTGAGCGAGCTGGGAAGCGAGTCCGCCAAGATTAAGGCCATGGGCATCTCCAGCAGGGTACAGTCTTTAAATATATTAATATAAAGATGTTTAGTTGGACTGGTGTGGATGTGTGATGCTGCTTCAGATGTAGGTTTTAACAAAGGTCCCTGTTGTTGTAGATCCCGTCAGACAAGCTGGTCAAGCTGCTGAATATACTGGAAAAGAACATCCAGGATGGATCCAAGCTCTCCACCATGATGAACCATGTGAGCTCCTTTCCTCTCTCTTTCTGTGTTGAATATTCTTTGCAGCAGTATTTAAGGGGCATGGGATTTGATATACTACAGAAATCCATACAGTATTCATGTGGACACATCAAAAGATACCCACTGGCAGCAAAAGTAAAAAAAAATTAAATGCTGGAAAACATTTCTTTGCTAGAGTTCATAAAAACGCTGGGTTTTCGGGGATTTTTGTAAAATGCATTCTTGTGTTTTTTCCCCCTTTCTAACCTCAGGACCTTGATGCTGAGGATGAGGAGAAACTTTGGAGAGACCTGATAATGGAGAGAGTCACAAAGTCAGCGGACGCCTGTCTGACAGCTCTGAACATCATGACCTCAACGCACATGCCGAAGGCTGTCTACATCGAAGACGTCATAGAGCGGGTGCTACAATACACCAAGTTCCATCTTCAGAACACACTGTATCCACAATATGATCCAGTCTACAGGGTCGACCCTCATGGAGGTGAGCACAAAGGAAAAAAGAACTTAATATTATTTCATTATTTGATTTTTGTATGTGGCTGGTCTGATTGTCTGAGAACCTTTTATCAGGTTGGTTCATAAAACTATCCGAGAACTTAAGTGAGAGACAGACCTGTCAGATTGGTCGTTGATCCCCGATGTCTTAATATTGCAGGGTTATCACTTCAAAATTTCTCTTTTACTGACTTCATAGACTGTTTTCTGCATGGAAGTATATACCTTAACCACAAATTGCATGACCTGTAGCAGAGGTTAAAGCTGTAATAAACAGAGGTCCTGTTTATACGACAGTGATTTCAACCGAAAACGGTAAACTTAACTTGCATTTTTAGGTGCCTGAAAACACAATGTTTGAAAACGGGTTCCAGAGTGCAATTTTTTGGAAACAGCACCGTCTCCGTTGTCATGTATACTTGCAATATGCAGTTCCTCTGAAAAAAGAGACTTTTCGCACATGTGCATTACGTTTCCAGTCACTAGGCATACGCGAGAAAGTCGACCATCACAACAACAATGGCAGACTCCCGAGCTTTGTTTATGCTGCTTACCCTATTGAATTTATCAACGCTTCTCCAGCAAAGTGTAGATTTACTGTCGCAACTCCACCTTGTCGTCCGTCCAGACAAATGTTCGTGCGGTTGTCATTTTATTTGTTTATACATCACTGCTCTGTAGAAGGAAGTGCATGAGCACAGGCACGTGTTGTTTCATTACAGAGTCACACCACCAACTACTGGCCTGGCATGTATACTGCAGCATTTTTGGTAATTTTTGCGGATCCGTGAGCACTGTGATTGTTATCAAAACGAATTCTGATTCCATTTTCAGCGGATCGTTTCCGTGTAAACATTGCCTGAAACATCTCATCTCAAGCATCTAGAACAAACTAAATGACTCCCTGTATGAAACTTGTGTGAAATGTGTTTATAAAGCTGTTAGCCTGGTTATGATACACGACAAAGTCTCTCATATGGAAATTTCAACGGAAAATGTTAGTGTTCAAAATTATGGTTCATGGTCAGATGCAGGATTTAACAGAGTTAATCTTGTCCATCTAGGTGGCTTGTTAAGCTCCAAGGCAAAGCGTGCAAAGTGCTCCACACACAAGCAACGTGTGATCATCATGTTGTACAACAAAGTGTGTGACATTGTCAGCAACATCTCTGAGCTCCTAGAGATCCAGCTACTCACAGACACCACCATCCTCCAGGTAAAAATTAAGAAAAATCGTAGCTGTTTATCAAGTCAAAAGCTGCATTGCAAACCAGATGATGATTGATGCAATTCTCCCTTTTTGTCTAGGTTTCTTCGATGGGAATCACTCCGTTCTTTGTGGAGAATGTCAGTGAGCTGCAGCTGTGTGCCATCAAACTTGTTACAGCAGTAAGTCTTTGTTTTTTCTTTATTGACATTTATCTAAAAAGACTGCTTGCAGCCATCTTTTTGGGTCTTTTTATACAAAATACTTCATTCTAGTGTTTTTACAGCTTAACAACTCCTTGTGATTTTTTTGTGTGCATCCCTTACATGTATTTTTACTGCTCTACAAAACTATGACGATAGAGTCTAACGACCTTTATTATTTTGTCTTCAGGTGTTCTCACGTTATGAGAAGCATCGGCAGCTGATCTTGGAGGAGATCTTTACCTCTTTGGCCAGACTGCCCACCAGCAAACGCTCCCTCAGGAATTTCAGGTAATTTACTTGATACGAATGGACATCGATTTATGGCACAAGGCATCAAATGAGAGACTTTATTATGGTCCGACCATCAATGTAAACTAATAATTGAGTCAGAGGCAACAATTTCCCAATGTAAGAGTTACTTATCATGTATGTTTGCCCATTGCGTCTTTAGGCTGAATAGCTCAGACCAGGATGGAGAGCCGTTATACATCCAGATGGTGACGGCTCTGGTGCTGCAGCTGATCCAGTGTGTGGTCCACCTCCCCAACGACAAGGACGTTTTTGATGAGTACGACAGCAAGGTAGGACAGCAAGCAGACACACAAAATCACCACACAAGCAAGCATTTATACAATTTATACACATACATATTCAGAAATTTGCTCACAAGTCCTTTTTCTTGTTTTAGGTGGATCAAGATGTGTTGATAACCAACTCGTACGAGACGGCGATGAGAACGGCACAAAACTTCCTCTCAGTCTTCCTCAAAAAGTAATTACCTTTCCATTCTGTATGACCTTGAAATAAGCTATGTACATGTTGCATTATCCTAAAGCTGTCACCATAAGTATTTATTAACACACATACAGTGCATACTAATGCTGAAGACAAAAGGCTGAAGAACTACTTTTCCTCTTTTGGAGGACTGCTGCCTGTCATGTGCATTACTACCACAGTTTGTTGTGTATCAAACCACCACCATTGTCATTGTCATGTGCCTCCATGTGCACACCTGGAACTGCACCAGATGCAAACAGTTTAAGGATTTACTTATCAAAACAGTGCTTAAGCCTGTCAAGTATTCAAACAGTCGGCTGGCTTGTTAGGCCTCACACGTTTTAATTTTCTCTGTCTTTATTCTCTGGTGGCGTCATGACCCTCGGACCCGATTATTAATGCTTTCCATTCTGCTTTCCCTTTCTTCCTATTATTCCCCCCCTTTTCTCTTCTGCCACTTTCTTCACCTTTCCCCTTTCCTCAGGTGTGGCAGCAAGCAGGGAGAAGAAGACTACCGGCCATTGTTTGAGAACTTTGTCCAGGACCTGCTCTCGACAGTAAACAAACCAGAGTGGCCTGCTGCAGAGCTGCTGCTCAGTCTGCTTGGTAGACTACTGGTTAGTATGACAGAGCTCTTTCTTTAAACTGGAAATGCAACTATTTGCACTCAAGTGTTTCCAAAAAAGGGACCCTTTTTACACTGAGACATGACAGACACAAGAGGTTGCAGGTCATTATTTGGAAAAGACATCCTCTGGTAGTAGGCATTCTTTGCATTTATGAATGATGTTGTAGTTTCTTAGGTCATTTTTGTAACACTATTGGACAGTGGCAGTTCAGTTTTTTAACACTTAAAGAGGCGCAAAAGTAGAATTGATTTTAAATCATCTAATGAAATGATGAGGTGGTTTCTTTTTTTTCTTTTAGCCTGCAAGTAAAAGTAAATCTTTATCTGAAGAGTAAACTTCTTTCTGTCTCGCTCTGTCTCTGCTTCCACCAGGTACACCAGTTCAGTAATAAGCAGACAGAGATGGCTCTGAGAGTAGCATCTCTGGATTACTTGGGCACAGTGGCTGCCCGCCTGAGGAAGGACGCAGTCACCAGTAAGATGGACCAGAGATCGATCGATCGAATCCTACAAGAGGTAGAAGAACAACTTCACATTGGATGACCTCACTGTCTCTTGAATTTATAAATTGATGATTATAGTGACAAAAAATGAGTTAAATGGAACAATCTCTGTGTGATTATATAGTCTCAAGGTAGTGATGAGACCCAACAGCTGCAGAAGGCTCTACTGGACTACTTGGAAGAGAACGCTGAGACAGACGCCTCACTGGTGGTAGGTTTACATTAGACTGGCTGTTAAATCTATGTGCATGTTCTGCGTGTCATGTTGGTGTAACACTAAAAAAACATCTGCTGAGTCATAAAGTCATTGTTATCTGCTCAAATTACTCCGCTCCACCTTTTTTTTCTGAATTAATGGCTACGTCAAAGGCTTACATAACAATACCGACTTGAAGTATCACTATGTGTTGATGGGACTATTGTTTCATTTATGTTTTTACTTTAAATGAATAGTTATATTCCTTGAATTAGCTACAGTAAATCTTCTACTGAGGTTTACTCTGTCCTCTAGTTTGCCAGAAAGTTCTACATTGCCCAGTGGTTCAGAGACGCCACCACAGAGGCTGAGAAGTCTATGCGGAACCAGAATCCGAAGGATGAGGACTCATCAGATGGACCACAACATGCCAAGGAGATGGAGACCACTGGTGAAATTATGCAGCGTGCTGAGAAGCGCAAGAAGTTCCTGCGTAACATCATCAAGACCACGCCGGCTCATTTTGCCACACTGAAGTAAGCACTATACTCCATATCACTCATTCTCACAGCCATCCTCTCAGTTCATCTCACTGTTTGTATGACTGTAATATCCTATAACACTGGTTGTCTTTGCCCCTCCCCTCCAGAATGAACTCTGACACTGTGGACTATGAGGACTCCTGTCTGATTGTGCGTTATTTGGCCTCCATGAGGCCGTTCGCCCAGAGCTTTGATATTTATTTAACACAGGTAAGATCTGAATATTATTACCATAAACATTGCCTTTTTAATGATTCACAGTAGCAACATAAGATCCTCTATAAGTCATTCACACAGTTAAACTAGGTGATGTTAGGTCTTACTGTTTCATCTATGTTATGTGAAGTGTTGAACTGAATATAGAGTCTGTTTGTGTAATCATCGGCTGGTGTATTTATTTATTTTATAGATCTTGCGAGTCCTTGGGGAAAGTGCCATCGCTGTAAGGACTAAAGCCATGAAATGTCTGTCTGAGGTTGTGGCTGTGGACCCCAGCATACTGGCAAGGGTATGTTAGGATCTGTGTTTTAAAGACACTTCGTCATGCCTGACTTGCACATTAATTTAACATACCTTAGATGGTGTGAGCTGTCTTAACTTGTGCTCCTGCAAATTCTTATCCTGTTCTATGCTATTCTGTTAAATACACAAGTTATGCTGTGGTCTTTTTCCCCCCCTGTGTAATGTACTGACACACTCCTCTCTACTTCTGCAGTCCGACATGCAGCGTGGCGTCCATGGTCGTTTGATGGACAACTCTACCAGTGTGAGAGAGGCAGCTGTAGAGCTGCTGGGCAGATTTGTGCTCAGCAGACCCCAACTCACTGAGCAGTACTATGACATGCTCATAGAGAGGATACTGGTAAGTTGATTATTGTGTTGTGAGGTCTTACTGGCCCCATATGAACTGTACATGTGAAGGTTGTCCATTTCTCTGATGACTGTGTTAGTTGATGAGCTTTGTTTGCAATGATGTTATTGAATGCTGAGTCATCAAAATGTTTATGTACAAGTATCGATGTGTTAGTTCAGTGCTCCCCAAACAACTGAACACCCCCACCAACCTGCACAGTTGTTTGCACAACGTGCCCATGCATTTTGGGTCCATTGTCTCATTCTGTCTGCTCCACAGCATATGAGATGCTGCTATTGGAAATATGATTTATTAGAACAGAACATACCCTGCTGTATCTCCTTACTGGTGTTAACTTGACGTGTTGCATTGACAATATCTCGTCACTTCATTTAGGGCTGCTCAATAAATCGAATATTAATCACAAGTGAGATATTGACGTTTAAAATGCATTTTCTGCTCATAGAAAACACACAAATTATGCACTTCTTAAATAGCCAACTTCCACTTCTGATGACCTCTCACGCTGCTGTTTGTGCAAACTGCAGCGGCAGCCTGAGAAAAACTTTCTTGAATGTTGTGACTGCAGAAGAGCAAAACGAAAGTAATTGTTTATCAACCATCATCATCTGTTATTTGGAAGTATTTTGGATTTAGGAGACTACCTGAAAAGCATCACAATATGCAGTACGATTAATGCATGAAGACAAAGAAGAATAAAGTTGCTAACTTTGCCTCGGTGAATCCCTGCCCTGTCAAGCGTCAATTCAGACATCCTTAACAGTGACACACAGCGCATCTTGGTACTGTCAAAAAAATAAATTAAAAAAGGTACAGCGGTTGATACATATCCGCCCAGCTCTCATAGACAGATTGAAATATATGTATCCAATAAACCCTGACTTCATTTGATTGCATTCTGTTATGGCATATTTATTTTTTGGTAACCTATATTTTGCATACAATTTTATTTTTATTATACTTTCAGAGGATGAACTAAATTTAGATGCAGAAGAACCTTATTTAAAGTCTTATTTTGAGCCAAAGATTTGTTAATTACTGTAGCAGAAATTTAGCACATCATGAAAATGATAGTGCTTTTGAATGTGAAATTGCAGTAAAAATATTTTGTCCCGAAAATCAATGAATAATTGTGATTGCAGTATTGGTCCAAGTAATCATGATTTGCATTTTGGCCATAATCATGCAGTCCTAACTCTGCTTTCATGATCTTAACCATCAAGATTGTCATCTGTGGAAAAGCAGCTTTTTCCCTCACCACTCACATTATGTTTTAAACTTAAAAACTAAGTGTGAAGCTACTATGGAAATGCAGCTGCTGTTGCGCATGTTTAACACATATGCAAATAGGATGAGTGGGGCCACTTCTTCCAGTCGGGCAGGAAGGCTAATTTTTCTTGTCACTGAGTTCAAATGAAAAAGCACCGCAGGGCTTGAGTTTGAAGAAAGTTTGCTTAGAAAGGTTCATTTTGGAAGTTGTGTTTTGGCTTAAGAAAGATAAAAGGTAATTAAACAAGGAGCCAGGTCATAGTGCGCAGGATTAATTCAGATCATTGTGATGTTCGTAGCAATATAATCTATCGATACTGACATGCAGTCCTACACACAAGCTTTGTACTCATTCTTTTCACTCAGCTCCTGCAAGTGAACATTGAAATTGTTGTGCCTGTTGTCATGGAAATGCTCAGGAGGGTTCATGAGGAGTTCACTCTTCATTACAGTCTTGTGCTGCCACCTATTGGCAGAAAAATGCTATTGCGCTTCATGTAGATGTTTCTTTTGCATGTGATCAAAATCCTCGCAGAACATTCTTTTATATTAATTGAATTTGTTTTGTTTCATAGGACACTGGTATCAGCGTAAGAAAACGGGTGATCAAGATCCTCAGAGACATCTGTCTGGAGCAGCCAACCTTCAGTAAGGTTACTGAGATGTGTGTGAGGATGATCCGCAGGGTCAATGATGAGGAAGGTATCAAGGTACGGATCGACTGCACCTTTCTGTCCTCACAGTTTTAGTTTATATGAGATGTGACTCATGTGATGTGACACGTGATCTTATGCTCTTTTTAGAAACTGGTGAACGAGACATTCCAGAAGTTGTGGTTTACTCCAACTCCAGCTCATGACAAAGAGACCATGACCAGAAAGATCCTCAACATCACTGATGTCGTAAGTTAGAGTGACTCACCAGTTTGTTGTATCCTGTAGTAAATCTCCACAAATAGTCATAATCTGTCATCAACCTACACCCAGTATCATTATTATCTATTGGGGAAATTTGGCCGTAATGTGTTTAATCTGATGTCTGATTTCCTCTTCAGGTTGCAGCATGTCGAGACACCGGCTATGACTGGTTCGAACAGCTTCTTCAGAATGTAAGTATTTGATTTTGTATCAGGGCATTACATTATAGGAGATATAGCAATGTCAAAAACCTTTTCTAATACGAACATTGTCTCTGTTACTCTAGCTTCTCAAGTCTGAAGAGGATGCATCGTATAAGCCAGCCAAAAAGGCCTGTGTTCAGCTAGTTGACAATCTGGTGGAGCACATCCTCAAATATGAGGAGTCTCTTGCAGGTACACAAGTTATCATTTGACACCAACTTAAACTGTGTCATAATGCAGCAGTTGATTTTCTTTTTTAAACTATCGTAAGGAACTTAAATCATTAATTTTCTCTGCAGAGAACAAAGGTGTAAACTCAACGCGGCTAGTGGCATGTATCACCACCTTGTACCTGTTCAGTAAGATCAGGGCCCAGCTCATGGTCAAACACGCCATGACCATGCAACCCTACCTGACTACAAAGTGTAACGTAAGTTGTATATACTGAATCTGTTTCGTTCTTTCATAATAAACACTTAAATCTTATTGATCCTGCTCATCAGCGGGGAGAAGTAAACGGAAAACACCTGATCCATCAGAGCTTCCCCAGTAATCACCGTTACATTGTTTCCCCTGCAGACTGCCAATGATTTCATGGTCATCTGTAACGTGGCGAAGATCTTGGAGCTTGTGGTGCCTCTGATGGAGCATCCTAGTGAAACTTTCCTCGCCACCATTGAAGAAGACCTCATGAAGCTCATCATCAAATATGGCATGACGGTACGAGACTGTTGAGTTTAACAAATTTCAAAGTTGAATCGGGTTTGCTCTTTGAAATGAAGTGTCATCAGTGTTGTTACAGAGATGATGTGATGATCTTCCTTCCTTTCCTCCAGGTGGTCCAGCACTGTGTGAGCTGTCTTGGAGCTGTTGTCAACAAAGTCACGCACAACTACAAGTTTGTCTGGGCTTGCTTCAACAGATTCTATGGTGAGATATACAGTTAGCAACAACTATGCAGTGTTTTTGCAAAGACAACAGAAGGCCACTGTGTTGAGATTTTGAAATGTCTCCTTTGTCACTTTCCAAGACAAGGAAATATAGCTTGTATTTCAACTGTATGTCCAAACAGTGTGTCATTTTAGAAGTGAGTAGACTGTAGTTTAACCTAGCCACGGGTGTTATAGAAAAAAGTAGGACACAATAATAATCTAGGTTCTCTCAGAAATAACTTTTTTTTCTTTTTCCCAGGTGCACTTAACAAGCTGAAGGTTCAGCATCAGGAGGATCCCAACAGCACGACGTTGGTAGCAAACAAGCCTTTCCTGCTGCGATCGCTCTTCACTGTGGGTGCCCTGGCCCGGCACTTTGATTTCGATCTGGAGGAGTTCAAGGGCACCAACAAGGTAAGATTACAGTCCATGTTTCAAAATATTTACCAGCTGCGACAAGATTGTGACGGCAAGTATTGTTTTTTTCTCACTGCCAGATAAAGTGTTGCAAGTAAAGTTACAGAAATTAGCTCGGATATGAAAACAAAGCCATTGCTCTGCCACCTTTACTGCTACTGTAATAAATGGTTAATGTACCCTGTCTCACAAATATGTGTCTGTGTATTTTGTGTACAGGTCGTAATCAAGGAGAAAGTTCTCGAGCTGCTGATATACTTCACCAAACATGAGGACGAGGAGGTCAAGACCAAAGCCATCATCGGCTTAGGCAAGAAAAGCATTTTGAAATGCTATTAAGTTTGGCAGTATTTATCGTGTGCAGAAATGAGTGTTTAAAAAGACTGACAGCATGGGATGTTGCTGAGTCACTGATCTACAGTGTCAACTTGCAGGACAGCAGTAGTAAGCAGTTTTTCCTGCCCCAGCAGGTGGAGATGATGCAGAGGAAGATGCACTGTTTGCTTGTTCTTACATGCTGTTTGTTATTTTCTTCCCTCAGGCTTCCTTGTGATCATGCATCCCAGCCAGATGTTTATGCCTGAGGTGAAGTCCTTGTACAATGGCATCCTGGCTGACAGTGCCTCCTCCATCAACCTCAAAATCCAGATCCTCAAAAACCTCCAGACGTACCTGCAGGAGGAGGACACGCGGATGCAGGAAGCAGACAGAGAATGTAAGCACTGTTGCTCCAGAGCTTTTTGATCCGCACTCCAGTGTTACATCCTCTGACAGCATACAGATTTTGATAGTTGGCGCCATCAGTAATGCCAGTGATTGATGAATTCATATCTTGAATCCTTGCAGGGAAGAAACTGTCCAAGCAGGAGGATCTGAAGGAGATGGGAGACATCTCTTCAGGGATGAGCAGCTCTATCATGCAGCTTTATCTAAAACAAGTGTTGGAGGCATTCTTCCACACCCAGTCCAGTGTACGGCACTTTGCTCTCAACGTCATAGCTCTCACGCTCAACCAGGGTCTCATCCATCCTGTACAGGTAAGAGCCAGGAGCTGTCAAACTATCCCACCTCTAGTAATTGATATGTTCTAGAATTGGGCTCATAGATTTAAGTGATATTTCAACATCAGTATCAATCAATCTGGGATTGTCTGTTTGTTCATATCCACATTTTTATTTGTGTTTGTGAAAATGTTTGTGTATGCAGCTTAAAGCCTAAAAAATGAACCAACATCCATTATTTTAAGTGCTGTAACACAATCATACCCTCAATTAAAATGTGTGATAACAGAAGTATAAACATCACATCTCTTTTGTCTGTGCAGTGTGTACCATACCTCATTGCGATGGGAACAGACCCAGAGCCCAGCATGAGGAACAAAGCTGACCAGCAGCTGGTGGAGATTGACAAGAAGTACACAGGATTCATCCATGTGAGTTTGTGTTCTGTGTTGTCAAGCTTTAAAAAACCTGAGGGAGGGAGAGGGGAGGGGTTTTCAGATGGTTGCATTCTGAAACCTTGCTGCAAGATGCCACTTAATCCCACACAGGTACTTTGAGCTAGTTAAACCCTTTGTACCTGGATAAAGAATAAGCCTTTGAGTGCTCTCTTATTAACTTTCAGTATTGAATGATCGACATCCAGCTACACCTTCGCATTGGTGGAACAATGTGCAAGATGACCTTTATATTAATGTGGTTAAAAAATATTTTAAAAGCAACTGATCTGAGAGCTTATGCATTCATACACATCAATAGTTATCCCTTTTTTACAATGTAGATGTAACTTGTGTATCTCTGGAAAGTACTGTAACACATTTTAGTCTAATTATTTTTGGCACATTGTCATGGCAGCAGCAGCCGTCTCAGCAGTTGTCCGAAAAGCCAAGTTTTTAACACTTTTCCTGAAACATATTCTTTCACAGATGAAGGCAGTAGCTGGGATGAAGATGTCATACAACTTGCAGCAAGCCATCGAGTCATCTCATAGGACGATCATAAGAGGTTTCAGACAGGACGAGACGCACTCAGCACTCTGTTCGCACCTCTTCACTATGATCCGGGGGAACCGGCAGCACCGGAGGGCTTTCCTCATCTCGCTGCTGAACCTCTTCGATGACAGTGCTGTGAGTAAACCTGCTCTCATCCCAACACGTCTTGGCACTGCTCGGTGTGAAGTGGTGTCTCCTCATTAACGACGTGCCAAGTCAAAATCTACTTTGTGGGTTTTTTTACACATTTACCAGCAGTCTGTCTTGGCAAGAGATAGAATTAATCATGTAAGTGTTAAATCTGACTCTAGAGGGCACACACACTGATTTTAAAGCAGCACCTTTTATAAAGAGATGAGAAATACTGTGGAGTTGAGAGATGTTTAATTCCATTATTTTACTGTAGTGTAAATTTGATAGACTAGGTTATTTTTGATCATGTATGAATAGTTAAAGCTCAAGCTAATTTTTAGGCTTGTATTCTGGGTTTCTGCTACTTAAGGCCCTGTTTAGACGACAACAGTTTCTCTTAAAATGGAAAAGTCTGTCATTTGCGTTTTGAAAAACGTCCGCGTTTATATGACGGGTTAGGGTTATTGAAACGATCCCCGTTCACACGGAGCCGCAAAGTCTACTGGAAACGCGCTAGTATGCATGCCAGGCCAGTGGGTGGCAGTGTAAATTTGCCAAGCAACACAACGGCATGATGCCATGTGCCTGCACTGAAGCGCCCTCCTCTACAACACGGTGATTACAAACCAAAACAAAGAAGACACAATGGCGAAAGCATGCACAGATAACTTTGTCTGGACCGACGACGAGGTGGAGTTGCTACAGTAGATCTACACTTTGCTGGAGAAGCGTTGCCAAATTCAACAGGGTGGGCAGCACAAACAGAGCTTGGCATTGTTGTTGTGATGGCCAACTTTCTCACGCATGCGTAGTGACTGGAGGCGTAATGCGCATGTGCCAAAAGTCTCCGTTTTCAGAGGAACTGCATATTGCAAGTTTACATGACAATGGAAACGGCGCCGTTTCCCAAAAATTGCACTCTGGAACCTGTTTTCAAAACGTTGTGTTTTCAGGCACTGTTGTCATGTAAACGATCAGCCAAAACGCAACTAAAGTTTACCGTTTCCAGTTGAAATCATTGTCGTATAAACGGGACCCAATTTTCAATAAACATTTTCCTCATACTGTCTCTGCTGAAACACCTGTATTCACCCTCTGAAACGCTCCATTTTAGCATCTGTGTCTTGTAGCTCCCCTCCCTAAAAGGCCCAGGTCTGCTCTGATTGGTCAGCATTTTACAGGTCTTCCACATCGCAGTGTCTCTGCAGTGTTTTTACAGCTGGAGAATGACTGTACTGAGAATAGCAGCACTTTCTACAGTGAATTATTACCAATAAAAGCTTCTTAACACAACTGAACATGTTACTGTAGGAATCTCATTCAAAACTGGGGTGAAATTGACATTACCAACAAAGATTACATGTTTACCTGACATGAGCATGTTGCTACGTAGCGTAAACACCTGCAGTGACGTGCCTTGAGCAGATGACCATGTGATAAAATCTGTCATCTCATCACGAATCCTACCTGAAATACCTGAAACTTCGACCACTTTTAATATGAACATCATCATTGTAACATTATTTTTATGTAACAGAACATAAGGAAAAGCATAAAATTCTATCAATGAAACACTGCAATGTGAGTTTATGCCAGGCACTGATGCTTTCCCCCTTTGTCCTTTCTTTCTGCAGAAGACGGAAGTAAACATGCTGCTGTTTGTAGCCGACAACCTCGCCTGCTTCCCATACCAGAGCCAGGAGGAGCCTCTCTTCATTATGCACCACATAGACATCACCCTGTCTGTCTCTGGCAGCAACTTGTTGCAAACCTTCAAAGAGGTGGGATAGCAGTTTCAAAACTAGCTCGCATGTACTGGGGTTATGTGTTCCCTCTAATGGGGAAGTAATTCTCAGAAGCAGTTTTTTTTAGTTATAAATTTTAAATGGATTTTTGTGATTTTCTCCTCTAGCTGCTGCTAAAGGAGCCAAGGCGCAAGGAGAAGAAGGTAAAGGAGTGGAAGAACACGTCAGATGGGGAGGATGATGAGGAAAAGATGAACTGCGATTCTCCCAGGAGTGACGACGAAGAAAACAGTGACAATGACGATGTGGTACGGCGGCCGAAAAAGGCCAGAAAACCTGTTTCAGACTCGGAGAGCTCGGAGTCCGAATCTGATCTGGAAGATCTGGATTTGGAGGATGTGGAAAAAGTAATGAGGCTTCTCCCAGAAAGTCCCACAGGTCTGTTGGACTTTGCTAATGCTGTTCAGGGCATCCTGTTGCTGCTGGTGCTCAAACAGCATCTGAAGAACCAATACGGATTCTCAGATGGGTAAGAGTGAAATAACCTTTACGTCTATATCGCCGTTATCTAAATTACTGCATCTTAAGTTTGACCAATTCAGACCTTCAGCCACACATCACCTGATCACTCAATATTTTCTGCCATCTAACAGTAAAATCCAGAAGTACTCTCCGAATGAGTCAGCCAAGGTGTACGATAAGGCAGTGAACAGGAAAAGCAACGTTCACTTCCACCCGCGGCAAACCATCGACTTCATCTCCAACAACATGGCACGCGCTTCGCTGTCAAACGATGTCAAGAGGCGGATTGTCAGACAGTATCTAGATGTAAGTAATGAAGCTCTATCAGAAGATTCATTGAAAATGTTTTTGTACATCACAGATCGGCAGTTAATTTGTTCTTGGATTTTGAAAGATATACTAGACGGGATTTCCTAAAAAACAATGTATAAACTCCTACAGAAGAAATCCCTCTCAGTCATAACTGGTGACCCAATAGAAGTGTGTCGCCGTGTCTTTTTTTGCAGACTCTGCCCTTTGCCTGTATTTTTTTCTTATTTTCGGTGTTCGAAATGTTTAGGGGAGTGTACCCCCAAAGTGCTCAGGTGAGGTCGGGGCTTTATAAAAAAGTAGCGACCAGGTGCCAGACTGTAAAGCAGCAGACATCCAGAATACCCAGTGCCAAAGAAATGCAAATATATTGGGTGACACACTAAACAAGAGGGGCTTTGGCTTTTACTTAAATTTTACAAACAGTTACTGACAGTCCTGCAAAATATACCTGTGTGCCAATGTGTTGGCATTCAAGGAAGGTTAGTATTCATATTAAAGCTTGATTGCTTAACTTTTATCGCCCCCAACTGGCAGTGAGAGTAATTACACAAACACTGTTGATGTGCTTATAACATATGCCTGCAGGTAAGCTTACTGTATCTTCCCCTCCCCCACAAGTTTTTTTTTTTTTTTTTTTTAATTGAGTCCTTCCTCTGAAAGCATAGTTTTTTTAAATCTGGAGCATCTCCTCTGGAAACTTTTAAATTTTTTGTAATAACAAGAAAAAAGGTCCAGGTGTTACGGTCACTGACAGAAATTGTAAGTATGCTCACAAAAATGTCACAGAGTACATAAATTCAAGGTTTTAATAACTTAACTATTTTTAGAATATAGGATTCATATCATGTATTCTTTGATTTTGTTTTCAAAAATTGAAAAGAATGGTTTAAGATTGGAAAATTTAGATTTATTAATGAGATTTTTTTTTTTTTAGTAAAATCAAACTGATGATGTAGTATTGATTTGCTTTTGTAGAAAAGTAGAAAAAACACATGAAACAAAAAAAAACATTTTAATAGAAAAGGGAAAATACAGAAAGCATTGGGATATAAATACACAGACATCTTGCCAAAAATGACAAATGTGGGGACAAGACTAAAACTGATGACGTAAATCTTTGGAAACCTGCTGACAAAATGAGCAGTCCACATCAATGTCTGTTTTATATCTCTTTAGAAATATCTAGAAGGGATCTCTCCTCCCTTCCTGCCCCCTTTGGCTCTGGCTGGTTGACATAAAACACATCACATTAATCACCACATACACAACAACACCTGTATACTCTGAAATACAGAGCCCTTTCCCTGGTAGAGATAGACTGAATAGGTATTGTGTGAACTTGTTTGGCAAGAGCATAAATGTAACAGACATTCATTTATATGTAAAAGTCTCGCACTAGGCCCTACAGCAGGTATCAGGCTGTGACTTCATAAGTCTACTGGGCCTCATGACACCATTTTGTAGCCCTGAACTAACGTAGCTCTTAACCGGCTGCCTTTATCTTCTACTCTCACCCAAGCAAAGAAGAGATACTCAGCAACTTGACCAGATCTGATGTCTACATTGTGTCTGCTCGGGCTAAACTGACTGGTTTAACACCTGCTAGTTTGTAATGGTTACCCCGACTCGATTCTGCCACGTTTGGTTCTTGGAGGTCGATGTTTAACTGCAGTGGAGTGTGAAACTTGTTCTCAAAGTCTTTTTCACTCCACACAGTTTAAGGTTCTGATGGAACATCTGGACCCAGACGAGGAGGATGAGGAGGGAGAAGCGTCTGCCAGCGCTAACATCAGAAATAAAGCCATAAACGCCCTACTGGGAAGCTCCGGCCCCATGTCAGGACCCAGTCCGCGCAATCAGGCAGGACCAGAGACAGATGACGATTATAGCGACGGGGACGAAAGGACCTCAGGGGTGAGAGGACTGATTATGCACCTTGTCTGTGAAATACAGTTTTAAAATGTGGAGAAAAATAGTGCAACCTTTCTTCCTCTGTTCTCTCTGCAGTCCTCACGAAGGTCAAGGCGAGCAGGTGACTCCTCAGACCCCGGCCGTATGAGTGAGATCGTGGAGGTCATGGATGTGATTGCCCTTTGCTGCCCCAAATACAAGGACCGGCCGCAAATAGCTCGAGTCGTCCAGAAGACCGCCAATGGATATAGCATCCACTGGATGGCCGGCTCCTACTCGGGGCCCTGGGCAGAGGCCAAGAAACGCGACGGCCGCAAACAGGTGCCTTGGGTGGACACTATTAAGGAGTCGGACATCATTTACAAGAAGATTGCCTTGACCAGCAACCACAAACTGAGCAACAAAGTAGTACAGACTTTACGCTCACTGTATGCAGCGCGGGAAGGAGGGGCTAGCTAATGGCTCCCGTGTGATTTTTTTTTTTTTCTTTAATTTTTTTTTTTTTTTTTTTGGTCCCCCTTCTCCATTTCTACTTTATCAAAATCCTCCTCTTCCCTGCTCCTCCTCCTCCTCTTCCTCCTCCTCCTCAACCTGCCACCTCCAACAACACAGCCAAACTTCACTGGATTCCTACCCTCCGCCTCTCCTTCCTCATTTTTGTAAGAAAACACAAGAGGGCAAGAATATTTGACACTACATACTTTTACATGAGTTATTCTTGCAAAAATGAAAATGACACAAAACATAAGACTTATTATATTAGAGGGACTTCTCACGTTTTGTTTGTGTACAAGTGCAGAGGATAGAATCCAGAAGGCATTAAAGGAATAATTCACCCAAATTATCCCTTAAAAAGGCTATCAGAAGAGAGACCTGGAGGGAAATGTTTTGTCAACATTGTTGTGGGAGCTCCTTCGCTGTTGTGCAGCAGATTCTAGTCGCTCATTTCTACTCCCACTGTATCATAGTTTAACACGACAAAAAACTAAAATGTTTATATCTCTGAAGACAAAAAAGCTGTAAAAAAAGAATAAAACCTTAAGTGAATGTTGGAAATTAGTCTTTTTGATGTTCTTATTAAAGTGTTTTTGGAGTTTATTATACTACTAGCACCCTGATGGTTTTTCCTTTTAGCTTTTAGATATTTGAAGGAAAAAGACAAAAAAAGACAAAAAAAAATAAGAATTTTTATTTTTGTTCACTTTTATTTGTCCATGCTGTACAATGGCAGAGTCCTCTGAACATAATTTATTCTATTTCGAACTACGCATGCAGTATATGTGGCCTATTGCAGGAGGATATTTTGTAAATGTAGATTTTGTTGTATTAGGTCACCCTAGTAATAAGAGGAAAGGGGATTCATACCCTTTTGGTGGAACAAATACTGCAATAAATTTTCTACTTCTCTTTGTCACTTGTCTGCTCAAAGTGTTAATCTGATCTTTTCATTTTATAAATGAAGAAAAGTTTAGGAGCTGGATTCTGATAAAACAGACAGGCCTTAAAGGACTTAGAGGGTTGATCATTTGCATATTATGCCAATAAAACTCTTGATAAATAATTCTATACATATATTTCAAAACCAGAAGTATGGGTATAATTTGTGGTTTTAATTGTTTTTATAGTATTTGAATATACTATCACGTAATTGTTTGTGTTTTTGTTTTTAAATACAAATTCTGCCCTTCAGGGAGACGGTCACTGTGGAAGACCCAACATCAGTAACTTTCTATGTTACTACGTGGTTTCATTGGATATTTTTATACCAGTTGCATTATTAAATAAAACATTATGATTACCTGTGACAAATCTGTCAGACACTCTCAGGATTATTAGTCATAAGTAGTAGTACAGTAGAAAAAAGTACTTTGTTTGAGGACTTACAACAGTTTGAATATTCTTGTACAGCAAAGTGTTAACCTATGTTTCCTCTCATAGCTCTTTAGATCACTTTTAAAATAACAAATATTAATTATTAGATTTTACATGTGAAACAGAGGTGACATCTTTTTTTATATTATTATCATAAAGCGTGTGGGTGAATGACGCTGTGTGTGGACAAGCCAGGCAATTTGTAAAGTGCATTACGGAACATTATTGGACCAAACGGCTTTCCGTACTCTGGTGATGTCACCGCCGTCCAGTATTTTGTATTGTTTTGGCGGGGTTTGCCACTTCGCCCGTTTCGGATGCTCGGTTCATTTTGTAAACATTAGCTTTCCACCTACGAAATATGGAGCGGTACGTCTTCATTTAGCTAGAAAACCACATCACTTGCCATTTATAGTCATTTTTAATCACTGGAAGTTATTCAGCGAAACAACAGTCTGACAAAATGTAATAGTTTCCGAGGCTTGTCGAAGATAGTGACGACTGCTTACTTAGCTAATTACAGTTAGCTAACGTTACAGCTAGCAACCGTTAATTTAAAGATGTTGATAACCGTAATGAAGTTACGCCAGCTTCGCTTCCTAACAGCGGTCATTAGATTAAGTTTGGGAATAACTTTTTTGACGGCGTGTTGAGTTTTGTCTAGCTAACCCAGGTCACGAAACGAGTAGCTAGCTAGCTAGTTAGCTAGCTGAGCTGACGTTAGCACATACACTGAGATGTTGTCAGACTTTACGTCAACGTTAGCCAGCTGTGGCTATGTCTATATTAATTTCAAAAATGTAGTCAACATTATCGCACTAATACTATGTTGTTTTGTGTAGTTTGGGGGACTGTGAAACAGTAGAGTATCTTTCATCAACGGCATTGGTTTCATTGTTGTAATAATTTGTGTCCAGTGGAAGAATGAGTCGAGCAGCGAGCAGCAGGCTGTCGGAGCTGCCAATGAGAGTACAGGACAGCAACAGGATGAGCATGGTGTACACAACACCCAAGAGGTTGGTTTGAAGTCACTTTTTGAAAAGGAAATGTCAATTCATAATGCATTTGTAGGGTCAGCAATGGTACTGCTGTCCTATACGATGAATAGAGTATACTCACGTACAAGACACACAATAACTTCGCACTACTTATAAGAGGTATCCAAACTGACATTGGGGTAGCTTAGTTTGGACTACACTTTAGACAGAGTGACATCTTGAATGTAGTTTATAGCTATTTCCTACATATGTATAATAACATCAGGGTGTCCACAGGTCCCTAAACAGTCTTAAAATGTCTTAAATTTAATGTTACAACAATAAGTAATCAAATAATCTTAAATGTGAATTTGTGAGGTCTTAACTACTACAGTCATTTTATCTAGTTTCATTTATACAACTTTTAATGTCTTTGTGAGAATGAGTGAAGATCTTTAAAAAACTGTAATGCTGTAATTTTACTTCATACTTGCACTTACATGTTGGCAAAACTCACTCTAATAATCATATTCCTACATAACACTTTCCTCTGCACAAGACCACATATATACCACTTGCCTGCAATGCTTACATGGGATGCTTAAATAATTAAAACATTATTTGTCCAAAAATCTTGTCTTAAGTGGCTTTTAAAAGCATTAAATGTAACTGTCTGATATCTATAGACACCCTGAACAAACTCAGTATTTAATTAGAGGCTCCAAAATTTAGGGTCCTACTTATTTTGGCAATATTTGAAACATTATCTTTGAACATGTGATGAGTCAGTGAAAGAAGATGAAGAATGGATTTTAGGCAGCTTGTACAAATGTGTGTCAGCAAGTGGAACACATGCATTTGTTCACATTTTTGTTTCTTAACAGTAAACAGCCTTCCTTTGGAAAGCTCAACATACCCAAACCAACGTCTGTGAACTCTGAAAGGAGGACCAGCTTCTTTAGTTCCAGGTACGTGAATAATGTTTTTTAGAAATGTACAATGTTGCATTACAGTCTACCTCACATAGAAATGTAAAAACAACTATAAAAGAAAGAGAACATGCAGTATACCAATGAAATCTGACACAGATTGTGGCAGTACAATTACATTAGTAAAGTAAGTGGTGAAAATGTGTTGTCTTTACCTTACAGTGTAGAAATATTATTGTACCTATATGACCTTTATGACCCCTGATTTAGATGCAAATGAATAGAAACTCATTTTTCTTTATCAACAAACAAAATTGATATTTTTTGAGGTGGTATGCTAATTTCTTACCTGCAGGACTAGTGGAGCTGGCATGCCTCGCAACAGCACCATGGCAGGGTTTGGAGGAAGTGAGAAGATCAAAGACACCAGACCTCTGCATGATAAATCCTTTGTTCAACAATGTATCAGACAGCTGCATGAGGTAAACAACACTTTATTTCTCAGTACATTTAATGTATGCACTCACTAATTGGTTTGTTTATTTAAACATTGCTACGCTCTTTATGCTCAATACATCCCTCACTCTGTGTGGGATATGAAAATGAAGGACTTTGCTGCCCCTCAGTGGTTGTATCCAAAACTTCACTTTTACAGACAGCAACATTTCATTTTACTGAATCTTGATCATTACTGCAACACACCTGATCGACACATCTCGTCAATCTGAGTGTGGAATTGAATTGTAGCTTAACCTTTTTTGTACCTGCATTTGCATTTTTCAAAAAAGTAGTACATATGTTGGTCATTATGAGTGGGAATCCATACTGTAGTTCTGTCCAGCCTGATATTTTCTCTTTTGTCTTTCTAGTTCCTGACAGATCAGGGTTACCCAGGTACTTTGTCAGCCAAGACCCTCCAGTCTCCGTCCACCAAGGAGTTTGTGAAGGTGTTTGAGTTCATTTATCGTCAGCTTGACCCGACCTTTGAGATGCCTAATGTAAAAGTTGAGGAGGAGGTTCCAGCCATGCTCAAAGCCCTGAGGTAAGAATTCTGTCTTTTAGTGTTACTAAGTATTGTATGTATTAGCATTTCTTTAGTACTCCTAACAGACTTGAATGAATATTTTGATCATACAAAGCACTTGGTTGCTTAGCTATTTGCAATCCGAAAGCACGTCAGTACAACTGGAATTGAAGACGGGGCTAGATTAAAAAAAATACAAAGAACGACCGAAAGAAAATTCTTCATAGATGGCTACAGCATTTAATAAAATCAAAGAACAAGAAGTCTGTGCAGGGAAATACCTTACTATTATTTGTGAGCCTTCATGTTGTCTCTTCCTCTATGGTTTAAGAAACATTGCCAATGTCTTTATTTCTCTTCCTTTATCTGGATTAAGGTATCCATTTGTTCTCTCCAAGTCTTCAATGTACTCTGTCGGAGCTCCCCACACCTGGCCTCAGGCCCTAGGTGCTCTCATGTGGCTGATTGACCAAGTCAAGGTGAGAAGCAAATACGAGTTTTTAACAGGGATTACAGTGGACTGTTCAGAATAAACTAAACCAATGGCATTTTTGTTCAATGAAACCAGTTAAAGCCGGTGTTGTACTTATTCTGTGTGTCAGATAAACTGGAGTTTGAGTAAGCAGAACCTGCTGCTCAGCGACTTCTGTGAGGACAGCGATGATATTGAGGAAGGTGCTGAGTATAACAAGGTATTCTGACTTCTTTAAAAACCATGAGGTATAAACACTCCACCAATAATACGCTTGACACATTTCAGGAGGATGTACTGTATATCTGTTGATGTGATCAAACACAAGACCTCCTTATTACATGGTTTTGTAACAGCTGGCGTTGTCTTACTGATACAGTTTATCACAAAGCCATTCAGATGATCTCTGTATTTTTGCCCAGAGTCTACATCCTCAACAAAACTGAACATAACATGGTTGCTCTTATTTTGTCTGAACACAATCTAAAACATTTGTGGGTTTATTTTTTATCTTCTTTCTTCTTTTTTTTTTCTACTGTGCAGCTCCTCCTGGACTACACAGCTGAGGCCTACTCCAAGTTCATGCAGGGTGAAGACACATTTGACGATGTGGATGAATCGTACCTCAGTAAACTAAGTAAGCACAGTATCTATCAATGAAATCACTTTTTTAGAATGAAATGTATTTATACCAGAAATTTGGTAATCAATACAATACCAGTGATATTTGACAATTAATGTCATGTATTTAAGCATGCACTTTTTTAATGAAAAACTAAATGAAATTTAATTTAAATTTTAGTATTTATCTCTGATGATCTGCCTCAAATGCAAAGTACTAGGTTTGTGAAATTTTGTGGGTGAGGAAACATATATTTATATATTTCTTCTCCGCTGTTGTTCAGCACTTGTACATGTAAAATGTGATGGTTGTTCTTTATGGTATGGGTATTTGTCTTGCCTCTCCTCCACTGTGACTGGACGGCTGGGTAAAAAGTGACAAGGAGGACGAGTGAGAAGCACAGTGTTCTACCAAAAACTGAACCAAAAAAAGCCAAACGTGCAGCGCTCAGCAGAGAATAGTCGCTAACTGGCGTTTGTAGCGTGGTGTAAATACACAGAGCTCCTATTATTAAGAATTTAAAAAAATACACTGGCCTCACAAAAATGCTTTTCCTTTCAACAAGTCCAGACAGAGCGCAGTTGGAAGAACTTTTCCTTGAGAGCTTTCTACCAGAAAATTCTCAAAGCTAGCTTCTCTCACATGCAGGCAGAGCTGTCACTGCAGCTGCACCTATTGCCATCTACCACAGGTTGTTGTAGTTTTTCCGTGCTGGTAGGCATTCTTCTTCCTGTGGCATTTAACGGCACACTAGAACACCTGTAGGACTATATGATGCTCCATCAGGTCTGGAAGTATCACATCCCCGGTGCCTACAGTACTGGAGAAAAAAAACGTGCACCATTATGGTTTCAGGCATCAACTTGGTATCAAAGTATCGGTTCTGGTGACATCCTTATTCCATAGTCCAATTTTTGATTTATATTTAAAATGTTGATACTGAAAAATAGATGTAATTGTGTGTCTTCACAGAGAAACTTTACAACGTTGATGAAGCCCTGCTGAACACGATGGAGGAGAAACACAGAATACTCAGTGATGAGGTCGAACGACTTGAGAAGGAGAGCCAGACGGTAAGGAGACCTTTATATTGACGCAACCCCATGTGCACAGATCAGATTATGGTTTTAAAATCTTGATTTTTTTTTTTTTTACATTACCATTTCTTATATATAGTTAGGGCAAAAACATGAGCAGTCAACAAAAAAAGTATTGTTTAAAAGGAAAGAAAATGTAGATATTCATCACTATTGGATGTGCAAAGATATTAAAGCTTTAGTTGAAATACTCAATTTCTAGTTCTGTCAGTAATATGTAGCATCTTAATTGAGAGCAATAATAAATCAGACTGATAAGTTTTTGTCTTCTTCTCCTGGACAGGACCGTCTAATGACCAAGAGGATGGAAAGGGTGAAGCTGCAGGCGGATCTCAAGAAACTCCAGAGTTATCGCAGCAGCCTGGAGTCCTTTAAAGCCAACCTGGAGAACAAAGCTTCAGAACTGAGCGATGAGCTGGATACCACTGGTAAATATAACTGTGTCAGTCAGCCAGTTCTGTAGCAGGATGTGCTGGATTCTGATGATCTGATGACGTCTGTGCTAATTATTACTATACATTTAGTTACTGGAATTAAAATTTCCAAGTTCTTTATAGGCCTGTGCACACTCATTACCAACATAATAAAGATTCTATGTATGGGTAAACTGGACTTGTGTCCTGGCAGAGATCCTTCCTCAGTTTGAGTCCCTATTAAAACAAATACATTAACATTCCTGTTGTTGATAAATAAACCACCAGAGACCATACTTTACCGTGTTTTTAAAGCTGCCAATATAGAGTGTATAGAGCGCAAACATTCAGTCTCTTACTGTCAACCAGAAATAACTCAGTTCTTCTGAATGACCACTGAGCGTCAAAGTTCTTTGTAGTAATTAAACTATTCGCATGGATACCCAGTGGTTAAATATTCTGTAATGCGGTCACATTGGGCTGATTTTCTTCTGATCCGAACTGGTGATTGGATCTGATTTTATAAATGTCATGTTTTTTCCTTCCTGTCTTTCTGCAGGGAGCCATATGGAGTCACTCAAACACGAGCAAAATGAACTGCAGTGCCTCCTGAAAAACCAGAAGTTTACTCCAGCAGATGTCGAGAGGATCAACAGAGAGAAGAGAGAACTCCAGCAGACCATCTCCAGTCTCACCAAGTCTCTGGAAGATGCTGAACAGCACAAGTGGAATGAGGAGATCGCTCTGGCCAAAGTGAATGAGAAGGTACTGTATGTACACCTAGTATGTATTCACAGAGGAGTGGGAATTGTGTATGAGACATATGACTCGGTTTCTCCTTAATAGTTTGGATTAAACTATGATACTTGGTGTTGTTAACAGCAGATTGTTTTCATCTATTGGCACACATTTTGACCTTTGATTTAACTTGTTTCCTCGCCCTTCTTGTCTCTGTCCTGTCTTGTTATTGTCCTCAATTCCAGGTGGAGTTGAAGGTAGCAGAGTACCACAAGCTGGCACGTAAACTGAAGCTGATGCCACTGTCCGCAGAGAACGCCGGTGGTCATGATTTTGAGATCAGGCCGTTTGAATGTGGACCAGGCAGCATGGTTCAGCATAAAACACAGAGACAGGTACTTCCAGCTAATGATGCTGTTTACACAAACATTTGAATCCATCATATTTTGATGGATCATGATTTATTATGAACAGCTATCTTACTACTTCAATGCTTAGGTTATTTCCAGTTGCATAAACCTTATTGTATTTAAATGTGTACTCCATTGTGGGCTGTAAATGATGATAGATTTTGGTATCTGTGTACTCGTTCTGATCTGTGCCATGTGTTGTAGATGCTCCTGAGAAAGCTGGTCAGTGACGTGGAGGAGGAGAACGCTAGATTAGCCAACATGAAGCTCAGTCTGGAGGAGTCTTGTGAACAGGTAACAAAATCCTTATTATTTTGCGCTATTAACTTTTTCCCATCATGACACACAATATTTCCAAAAAGCATCTTTCCTTCTCAATCACATTTGTCATTTCTAAATGTGTGTGTGTGTGTGTGTGTGTGTGTGTGTGTGTGTGTGTGTGTGTGTGTGTGTGTGTCTTTAAGGTGAATTCTAACATCTTGGACAAGTCCAATGACCTGAAGCAGCTGAGAGAGCAGATTCGCAAGCTGGACGAACGGTTGGATTCTGACATGCAGGTATAGAGCATATAGTACGGTCTGCTTTATGCTGGTTGAAATGCCAGACTACATCCACCATTTACCACCAAATGGCAAACATCGAGCAGACCTAACTACATTTAGATAAGATGGGATTTCATTTCCGTGCAGAACTATTATTTTTTGAAGCTGAAAGAGAAGAAGTAAACATTTGAACATATTGGTGACACAAATAATGTATAATTGCATCATACACGTACTAACAGTAGTTTCCTGTGTGTTTGTGACTGTAGGAGCTGGCCCAAGAAGAAAAGGATTGGGCAGCAGAGAAGGAGTCAGTGGAGGACCATCGTAAGCTTCTTGAGAAGAAGATCAATTATGGTTACGACGATGCCGTGCAACAACTGAAGACAGCGCAACAACAGTGAGTGACTGTTATGTACTTATGCATCTTGTGTACATTGTCAAATGTCCCTGTAAATACTGTTTCAGCTCGATAACTCCGCCTCATTTACTCTTATTCTCATTAAGTGGAGCTTGATGTGTGAGCTTTAACATCCTCCAGGTTTCGGTTTCTGTTGATCTAATGATGTGTTTTGTTTTGAAATAAAACACTGTGGTCGTCTCCTCTTCAGGTACCACCTGGTGCTGCAGGAGACCAATGAGGAGAGACGAACAGTAGTCAACAACCTTGCGTCCGTATTTACCACAGCTACCGACCACTTGACAGTCACAGAGGTAACTTTCTTACAACTCTACATCTGTTCCCTGTACTGCAGGGAAGAGTCTGTATCTCAGTTTGTTTTAGCACGCAGACAAACTGGAGTATCAGATTAATAGATTTAAGTTTTCACAAGCAAATGACTGATATAAGAAGATAATAAGTATTTCACCACAGTTTTTTGATACGACTGTAGCCACTGTTAAAATCCATGCAGACCATATTTGATTGTATGAAATGGCAAAACAGTACTGAGGAAAAATGAGCACTGTGATAACTGCTTAAAAATATTAAACATGTTGTTCATGTTGTATCTGTACCTGTGTTAATGTTATTCTAACACATCTAACAGAAGTGTCTGGAGGATCTGCACAGCAGAGTGCAGCGCGCCTGCTCTAAGGCTGTAGAGGAAGATGAAGGTGCCGTACAGAAGCTGAAGGAGACTTTGAGGAGCTTCACGTCCAAGGCTAACAGTTTGTAAAGTGAGGCAGGGCAGGATTTCTTATTCACTTTCTTTATTGTACTGATGTTCATATACAGAGGTACACAGATACACAAACCGCCTTACTAGCTGATTGGGGGGGATTTCGGCGATGCTTTATTGTCAGTTTGATTCCCAGTCGCCCCCCAGTTTTATTTTTACAAGAATATAAGAAAAGAAACATACTCAGTGAATGTGAGTGTCATTCATTTGTTCTGAAAAAGTTTTGGCAATGTATCATATTACTAATGTACTTAGATTAACAAAACAGAAAAAAATAGTCACTGTCAGTTTACTTTTTGATAAATTATTTGTTTTTTATACAACAGCAGTGTATTTTGCCATCTCAGCTGCGTTATCTGGTATTTACACACTCCAGATTTCGTGTCTGTTGTTTTGTGTCGTTCTGTATTCACATTTTACTGTCTGTTTTGAAGTAATAAACTTTAATATGAAAAATTAAACAAACAAAAAAAACTTTAAAGGCATCTAATTTCTGTTTCTGTTAAACTGTTATGTGCCAACAAGTCACAGAAAAAAAGTTTAACACATATTGTAATACATGCCAGAAAAAGAAGAAAAACATGGTTAAAGATATTGTTTGTAAACCCTCTTTGTTTGTGGTTGCTTTGAAGGATATGATGTCAATCCCTCCTCGTGGTCATGTTGAAGCTTATTAAATTGTTATGTTGTACAAACGCCACTAGAGGGCAGCACACACCTCTGGTTGATAAAACTTGAGCGTTCAGGTTGCTATCGATTAACATTTTCTCTGGGAGCTCATTTCCAAACATTTGAATGTTGCTGTTTTTTTAATACTTGGTTTATTAAAGTAGTCCAACATTAACAAAATCTCTGTAACTCTTGACAGGAACAAGCACCAAATATAGTGGTGTTTAGTTGTTTTTGTAGGCTGAATGTCTTGATTGCAGCGGGCGTCTACAGCAGCCAATACCACTGTTTGTTGTCAAAGGTTAGTCAAAGAAATGCAAGTGCTCACTGACTCTGCAGCTGGAGTCAATACAACATTCCTGCAGCTCTGCCATCAGGCTAAATTTAATCCAACCTTATACTTGCATGACTACGCATCTGTAATTTTGAGCTGTTTAATTTAGCTGATATTAAAAGTTTCATCAGACACACGTCTGCTTTGTTGATGCGGTCTGGATAATATGTGAAAATGAATGTGATTTATACACACTGACTGTTACGTGTTATCCCAATTATCTGTGAGTTTGAATTTAGATATTGGTTCAGACAAACAATGGTTACAAAAGAAATGGCAGACATAGTTTCCATTTGTGCCGGTCTCATTTATCCTATTTTTATTAAACACAATAGAGCATTTAAGTTCCACATATCAGCCAAACCCCATAAAACTGACTGACTCATTAGTAAATGAAGCGTTTATTTTAGGAGTTCTCTCCACTTCTGGCAGGAACATTTATTGCAAATGATTTGGCCGAGGCAAAGCTGGCAGTGAGGATGCAAACAGAGATTGGGCCACATCTCTCCACAATGCTTTCTCCATGTCACTGAAAACATCTCTCTTTGTACCTGTTTCCAATGAACTCTGCATGCCTGGCCTGCAGTATTAGTGGGTTTTTTTGCATCTATATCCAGTCCAGAGATTCATTCCAGATATCCTGTGGCAATCCATACACAATTCAAGCCACAATTTGGGTTTACTTAAGGTTTTCAAAGACATATTTTCCTTTTATATTCTATAATATCAGCCCTGATCCAATGTTTCTCAGACTGTCTTATGAAACTTTAAGGTTCACAGCCTTTTTTTTTACAGGATCTTTGTCAAATAAAGACGTGTGTTTTCTGATTCATTTTGTTGGACACAGTGTGCACAACCTAACCTAACCTAAAATTGTATGGAGCCTCTGAAGTCCCAAAAGGTAATTCCTTTTCTTGTGCGCACAACATTTTGTGGGAACAATTTATTAAGCTGTGTGCAGAAGGTTCCCACTAGCCACCAACTTGTGCACACAAAATAATTCCTTTCACCCTTTGAGGCTTTAGGGGCCCAGTAACACTGTCCAGCACTCATCAATTTTGGTTTCTTTTTTCTCAATTTGGGTGTGTGTGTATTTTCTTTATTCTAGTTCCTATCTAAAAAGGTCAAAGTGTACATGAAGAGAGAATTTTGTTGCAGCAGTATGTTTAAGTCAGCCCTTCAGTAAGTGTCCAAAGTCTTAACCTGTTTAATCCCACTGTTAACAATAGGGAACACAAAAAAGTTTTCAGTTATAAGGCTCTAATAATGCCACCCAATGACGTACCAATGCATTTCCAGCAAACATTGATATAATTAAGGGTCTCAAGGACATATATGCAGTGTCACATGTTCAGTGTAAATTGTCACATGACCAGAGCTGTTTACTTCCAAAAGGTTAGCAAAGTTTGTTAACATAAAGATAGGACAGAAACAACCTTATCAATGATTATGACCTCCCCCTCCAGCACGTTCTCATTCCAAAGTTGTCGAAAGGTGGCTTTTGGTGTCGCACCTTTCACAACCAAGATGTTTTTTTCTACACCTAACCACATGCTTTTGTTGATATCCTGGTATTGGTAGGAGGTCCTGGAACATCAACAGCAGACACAGAGCGATACCTAGCACGTCATACGTTGAATGGAAAAGGCCACTGACAAAGGGGTGATTTATGTATGTATAAGGGTTTTTTAATGTAAATGTAAACTCTAGAATGTGATAGAGTGTTAAACAGATTAAAAGTCAGCCAGCAGTTTTTGTTGCCACCTGCAAATTCACCTGTTGAAAAGCATTGTGGGAAATAAAGTAAGAAAATTCCTGTCCAAATTAGAAACAAATGAAGTAGAATAAAGGCTAGTTTATGCAACAGAACGGTTAAAACTCAATTTAGAGCGCAAACGATTAGTCAGATAACTGAATAGTAAGCTGACAAAATTTTGTGGTAATTGATCAGTTCACAACATCCACTTAATGCATCAAGAAGACTGAGAAATTATAGCAGAAATTTCCTACACTTTTTGACTCAATAATTATTTGAGAAAACAATCAGCAGATAAATAGATGAAAGTAATCCCCTATTACTCCATTGCAAAATAACTTGACTCAACATCACAGACTTCTGATCTCTACCAGTGGAGTATTTTCTGTCATCCTGGGAGTTGGGGCGCTGGCCTGACCACAGAGCTCCACCTCATGTCAATACAGTAAAGTGGAGGACGTTTTTACAAGGGGAACGTTTGAAACCCGTCAGCGCTGCGAGCGTGAGAGAAATGTTTTGGCAGATGTGATGAGGAGAGATGAGGTGATTGTGAGGAGCTCCATGGAGAGAAGGAATGAAAAATGTGATGGATAACTTCCACCACTAGCAGAGGCAACCCCCTGTGTGCGTGTGTGTGTGTGTGTGTGTGTTGGACGGGGCGGTGCAGAGGAGAGGAGGGGGAGTGCGGGACGTAAAGGGAACAGAGAGAGGCTGGTGCCGTGTGTTAACAGCTACAGAGACTTAATTCAACTAAACAGGACAGACCTCGGTGTGTTTATCAGATCCCATGCGGACAGGTGGCATCCATAAATGCCATTTTACAAGACTTGAAAGTGTGTGTGTGTCTTTGCATGTGTGAGAAAATGAATGTCATGATTTGTGTATCTTTGCACCCCCCAGAGGCATGTGCATGGTGGCCTGAGTGTGTGTGCGTGACTCCTCGAGCAGGAATTTGCGTGCTTATTTCTGCGTAAACCTGTGTTTGTATTTGTGTTTTTGCCTGTTTCCATGCTTCTTTACATGTCGTGTCTTGAGCGTGTGTGTCGTCCTGTACTGCCCGTGGCACTCCTGTGTGGGACTATTTTATCACAGGTCATTGCATTGAAAGACATGCACCATGAATTCTTTATACACTATACATTCCTGCCCTCACACAGGGGAAGTCGGTGTGACCCTGCCGAGGGCAAAGGCCTAACTCTTCCAAGGGTAGTGTGTGTGTGTGTCGTTCTCACGGGGCATCTAATAGAAGGGAGATGTAAGGAGGAGGGTATGTGATGGTGTGGATGTGTGGCGTGCACATTAGACAGAGACTGCAGAGAAAAACAAGATGTAAAAACAAAGCTAAAACTCAAAGGTTATCTCCCTCCCTGCTCTGTGACCTGGAGAAGGTGTGTGTTGTTGCTTTACTGTGCACCACGAGGCTTTCAGCAGCTCATCTGTCATACCAGAGACAGCCAGACACAGTAGAACAGCGAGGTGTTAATGTGGAGTCTTATTGGGGGTTAATCTCACCCATCCGCCACCAGAATAATCTGTTCTACAGATGTGGGAAACAGGAAGATAAAGAGAGAACACAAACTCTGTCTTATAGTTTTATGCTCTCTACTATTTTCTGTCTCGCAGTTCCCTGTCAAAACACCGTTGTGTAGCTGAAATCTGTCTTCCTCAGACCTGCGTTATGACGAGCTCTGGCATTTTGATTCCTGCTCCAGCAGCTAATTGCCTCCAGATTTCGAAGACAACTCAACTTCTGCTATAGCTGTGGCACATACACACACAGATATGACGCAACTGTAGTAACGAGATTCAGATTTAGAGACCTTCACTCTCAGACGACTGTTGACGTCTCGACCTCAGCGTGGTCATTTATAACCATAACACAACAATTACAGAAATAATCATGCATCCTTCGGTGGCTGTCAAATACACGGTGTGCTATGTGCAACATTTGCTCTTTGCAAATTGCTTGTTTTGAGTTTAATGTGTTGCTGATGTTGAGGAACATGTTGTGCAGGTTTCCCGGCAGCAGAGTCGTGGTTAAGGTTAGTTTATTCTTTGTGTGCTGGAGAATGGGCACCGTCTGCTTGTCTACATGAATTAAAGATGAGCTCCTGCAGACAGACACAGAAATATGGTCGATCAGACAGCTTGTGTTCAAGATATGCAAATATGGAATGCAAGATAAGTCAGATAAGCAACTTTACTTATGATACAGCAGAGTGTCTGCATACTGAAGAAAATAGTTTAGGCGTGTTGCATTTCCACCATGTCTGGTTTCTGCTTTGTTTTTTTTTCAGTCTCTGTGAATCAAGGTATAATTTTTCATAGTTTGTCAGCTTTTTTCCACAGGTAGTTTTGTGTTGAATATATGCTTCCTAAAAAATAAAGTGCTGACTAAAAAGTCTAGACACAGTTTGAAAGGTTACCTCACTGCCCTGGCATCGACTGGACGTGTACGTCAGAGAACCAAAGACAATCAGTGCTTCCCATTCACAGTTCCATGTGCATGCTCTCATCGTTGGACGATACAGTAGCTCGGCTTTACCACAATCAGATCCACTGAGCTGGTCATAAACCAGCAGTTATCTGGCTGCCCACGTCCACTCGCTACTGATTCTGGACTTTATCACCAACAGACCACAGGAAGTGACACAATAAAGTCTCTCTGTGGAGATCCAGAGCTGTGTTCACCGCAATCACAACAGCTCATTCATCCATTAGAGGGGCACTCCACTGATTTCACACATGATGATCGCTTTAGTCATCATCGGGAGTATTAAGGGCCGCCCACACCAAAAATGATGACTTTAACAGTAACACACTGGTAAACGATAGCATTGTGTGAACAGTCGTGCCAAGCCTACGCTACATGCTCCAGCTGTGTCACCCTGTAAATTCGGATGGGTTTCTCGATTGGCTGTCAGTGTTTCTATTGTTCATCAACTGGTCTAAGTTAAGAAGAATGAAGTATAAAGTCAAGTAAAGCCAGAATGTGATGTCCTCATGTGAGGACACACTGTCTCAGGTGGATCGACACTCTGAATTGCAAACTGGGGTGTGAAGTTTGAAAGATGTGACGTTTACCAGGCAAAGTGGGTCTAATCAATCAGACGGTATTATGAGAATTGTAGAACTAAAAGTGAGGACATCAGGACATCTCACTCTCATTCTTTTTCTTCAACTGTCTCTTGTGTGTCACCCAAATTTATGGATATCCAATCCGAAATTGCTGTAGTACCCCTTTAAAAGAAATGTAATATTCAATCCGTCATACATATGAGAATGAAACTGACAAACAGTGTCACTGTCATGAAAGAGCTCCTGAGTAAAGCTGTACAGAGTTGTCAGCCCCTCACTGAAGTCCAGCTGCAGGCTGAAGTAGTGTAGTGTGTACTCCTGTCATCACGAGTGTGTGTGCAACAGCTTTTTCCACGGTCTCTTCCACTGCTCCTGATGCATGTGTGAGGCCGGTGGTTACTCCTTGTTATGATTCCTTTGATGACAGTGTGCTGTGTTGACATTATGGCAGCCTCCTGTGTGACTTCAGCGCACGTTGACAGTTTCCTGTGTGTTCAGCCCCAGTGTGAAGTGCTCTAATCAGGGTATCTTTTGTTGAATAATAGATTCAATGAGTGACCGCTTTACACACAGCAGGTTTTTCCATTTCGGCCTGCTCATAATTCAGCTAAGGCATGCAACATAACAGTTTCCTCAAATGTTATTCTTTTGTGTCAGGACCATTTATCCTCAGAATCCACAGTATGGAAGATCCACTGCAGATTTAGCCAGAAAACAAGACAGGAAGTGTGTCCCACAGTGATGCCACAGTCACGTAGAGCTCCATAAAAAACATGAAGAAAAAACAGCTGGAAACGTACTTGGACATCGCACATGGTGCTTTTCTGGGGGTTAGAGCACGTTTTGTGGTTTACCCTCATCACGCAGCTCATTTTAATACAGCGACAAATTACTGCAGGGCCATGTTCCTTCAACTTTAATTCTATTATCTCCAAATGAAAATTTATGTTGCAGCAATGTGAAACATGGAACACACACACGGTTGAACAGAACATAAAACGTGTAAAAAATGCAAAGATATATGTTACAAATATGTAAAAAATATGCAAAAATGTTTGATTTTGCTAGCTAGCTAGCAAGCTACACAAGGGCAGAAACAAGCCTTGATGGGGACATCCTGGGTAGGGAGAGCTCACCTCCTGTCGGACAGTCGAGTGTCTTGCGAGGGTTCAGCTGGTGACAGGATTTGCGAGTTGAAGTGCAAAAAGACTGAGCAGATGAGACTGTGCAGGGTATTTATAGTCCTGCAACAGTCTCATTGGCCTTTACAGGCATTTTGAGAAAGGTTTTTCAGGTTGGTCTCGGGAGGACGCAATCCCTCTACATACATGTTGTACCGAGTGTACAACCGAAAGAGAGCTGGTTTTACTTAAAACTGCGAACCTTACTAGAACTGGTATCGGCTTTCCGACTTGTACTGGAACGTATTCAGCTTGGGTGTGATGTCTTTCCTAGCCCTGACCTCCGACTTCAGAGGTAAATAGAACGTATCAGTAGTTTCTCATTTAGCCTACCATACAAATAGTTTCTCACTACATTTAGCAATGTTTCACACCCTTTTAGCGACTGTATTTTTAACAAGCGACTAGTGACATATTTAGCAATGAAAAAGAGAGAAATATATTATATTTTTATTACTTCTCACACATGCTGCTTAGTCCACGGCTGCTCTGCTATTAGCACAAGGTCTCTTCTCTTGCACCATGCATGAGGTGTCAGATAGTCAAGAGAGGAGCTTGAGTTCTGTTGCTGTGAGGGTCAGAGGTTACTCTGAGGCTCTTGTTCTCTGGATTGGAAGAACTGTAGTATAAGCGCCATAGCTCTCATGCCATTCAAATGTTTTATGAAGGATTTCTTTATTGAATCTTAAGTCTTAGGGCTGCTGTGAAACTGCGCCTACTTGGGGCAACGAAAACGTTTCTCTTGGGTGCCTTAGTACAATGGACAGCCAGGAAAGGATGGCAGAGGAGATATTCGCACACCAATGCAACTGGGCTGGACAGCCATAAAAAAGGTTCACAGGCTCAGACCGATGCAAAATAATGTCAGCTTATGTAGGACATTTGTGCAAAAAAACATTGAGCTCAGCCTGTGAACCTTTTTGGTATCCGGGTATCTCCTCTGCCGTCCGTTCTCTATTGAATCTAATACAGCGAAGTTGTAATGCTTCAATTAATGCTCGATAATGTCACCGATGCAAATTAGCATATCAACTGGCAACTATTGGCGACTTTTGGACCTAGTGCCAGCTGCTTTCATTGGAACTGACTGAACATGGTGTCTGTCTTCTCGTTCAGCTCTCAGTAAGAGGGCAAATGGTGCATTTCCCGAAATCTTGAACTATTGCTTTAAAATATCAAAAATGACCTATTATGTTAAACACGTTTCAGAGAGTGCAGGAAATACTGGATGAATAAAGGCGGTGAACTGAAGTTGTTAGCTCTATGTTTGGCCTGTGGTGGGGATTTAGTTTTTCCATCCAGACTGGTGACAAATTGTTTTTATTAAGATGTTACTGTTGTTCTGTGTTCTGTGTACCTCAAAGGTTAGAGAATGGCAGAAACATTACAGAGGTCATTGTTTTATTTCCTGTTGTGGTAATCTCTGTTAAAGATGTGTCCACTTCACAATGGCATGGGGCACTTTCCACCATATGGCATAACTTACATGTATCAGAGGGCACATAAACATGTTATTATCTGCCTGCTGCTTCTACTTTTTTTGTTAGATCACGGTAAAAAAGTAGCCTTAAAACAATTAGACGTGTGTGTGTTGATATGTACATGTGTCCCTGTTAAGTGTCCGTGTGCTGGCAGTCGAGCTCTGGATGTTTTGATGATGTGTGTGAGAGAATTACAGGGCAACTGAGCATGAGATATCAAATTTCCATCAGCTCTGTCTCTGCTCACTCAGGCCATGATGGGGGTTATTAAGGCACTACGAGGGGTCATAAGAAGGTCATTGCAGACTATGGAAGGTTATAGAGGGGTTATAAAGGGGCTGTGAGTCAGAGGTTTGAACTGTTTGCGCTCCGCTTTTGCTCTGTGAGTCATTTTCTGGCTTAGTAGGATCCATTTCAGGGTCCATTCACCTCAGGGGGGAAACAGATGTCTGTTCGAGGATCAGAGGCTTGTAAATACTTGTGTAGGTATTGTGAGAATCTTACACACTTATGTTTGGATTTGATCAGGAGCTAAGAACTGCAACATTTGGCGCCAATCTTGTCCCCCCCCCCAAATTCTAGCTCAGCATGGGTATCTGATGTGTTTTTCAATCGCATCTACGCATTTCTTCTCGTTGTTGTTCCTCTCGTTCTAGCACCCTTGTGGATCAGTGGGCTGATCTGCATGTGTAATCACAATGTTATGAGTCTGAATGTGGCTCATGCTCTTTGTGCACATGTCACTTTGAAGCCCTTCTGCTCTGCAACATCTCTCCCGTTTCTCTCTTCTGCATGTACTGAGCAAAGTTAGACTAATATGAACACGCTCATACACAGTGAAAGTCAAATATTTGGATTTCACTGAGGTGTGAATCTGTTTTCTTACTTAAAACAATCCCCATCTTTTTGTTTTCATGCTGTGAAAAGGACAAAGATGAAGAAACACTTGTGCAGTGCTGCAGTGATCACAGAGGAATGCTTGCTCACGTGGTCGGGGAGCCCATATTATTTCAGTGCCCTGATGAGCTGTAGATTTATGTACACACACATGCTTTGGTGGTATGTCAATCTTGGCATGCTACAGTGTTGTTTTTTCCATTTGGCACGGGTTTAGAGTATAAATGTGGTTTGTGTTAGATGATAAGGATACTATGCTTATGTGTCTGTTTGTATTTGTGTGTTTTTGTCTGTGTGGATGTTATATCGTCAGTTTAAACCCACCGGCGTGATATATTCACCAGATTTATGATCTTCCGAGGCAAACGGGCACGCACAGCGCAGCATCTCAAAGAAAGAAGTTTAGAGAGAAGTTTATGAAACTTTGATTTAGTTGCTGATGATTTACAATGATTCGTTAAATGCAGGAAACAAAACATAAACAAGGCCACAATTACAATTTTGTCCTGAGAAGGAAAGACGGGAAATAAAATACAGTGATTTACAAGTAAATCAGACCTCAGGAAACGAAATATAAAACTAAATCAAGTTGTCCAATAAATATACGTCATAAATGGACAACGGAACAGAAGATAAACTGCAGAGAAATACATATTGTAGAAAAACCTCCCGCACATGGTCTCCCTTTTAAAAATAATGATTTTAATGCTGCAAGATCAAGACCTTCATCGGGTTTTGTCTGATGGTCTAGTCACCAAACAATTTCCTTTGATCTGACCTGGTTAAACAAAATCAACTGAATACAGTATTTATTCCACCTTGAAAACACAAATGAAAGGGGTGAGCTTTAAAGGGACAGATGGGTGCTTGTTTATGGTCAGTGTGATGCTAGTTGTCGTGGCCCCGGTTTGGGGAGGCAGGCAGGAGAGCTGACACAGAGGTTGAGCAGTGTGCTGCTGTCGACGGCGGCAGCAACGAGACATATTGGCCACCTAAAGGAGTCAACATCAGTTCGGGTGCACGCTGTGTTTGGTATATTTTCACCGCTTTGGTGACGACACCTTCGTCAGGTTTTGCCCAATGACGGTCTAGTCACTGAAACATTGCAGCGTTAAAATAATTGTTTTTGCAAGTTAGACAGTGTGCGGGAGTTTACAATCCTATAAAAGGTTAACTAATTTACTAGCTAACAATGGTTAGCCTCTATTTAACTGACATGTATGTGTGTATCTTACATCAAAATGCTCATGCAAAGGAACAATGGTTAAAGTCATGAGAAATGTCTAAATTAAAAAAAAACTGCACGTCCTGACAATAGATTACCAAAGGTACAGTTTGTTTTTTACTCTTATGTATTGCGTTAACCAGGGATTCTTTCAGCACAATGGATGCTTACTTTCACAGAGGTTGAACCCAGCTCAACCAGTCTAAGCCAAGAACTTGACTGTTTGGTTGTTAAGTTGCTCCCAGGGAGACATTTCAGCAGCTTCTGATGTGTCTTATTTACGAGGCATAACTGCAGTTACAGAGGGTGAAGGAGTCAGGAGCCCTCGCTACAGATCCTTTGCATACCACTGAGGTGTTTATGGAGGAAGTGAGAGGTTTCACCCGTTAACGCCAGGGAATATTCAGACAGACACACGCACAGGATTGAATGTGGATTAACATGCACAAGCACATGGGCGGGTAAAACAGAACAAGAAAACAGAAGTGCGGAGGGCTGGAGACATTAATGGATGAAGCTAAGGGACATGAAAACGCAGGGGGACACGAAGCAGAGGAGGGAGGGTGTGCAGAGATGAAGGAGGTAGTGAAAGACAGGAGGAGGTTGGAGGGATAGTGAGGAGCAAGAAAGGGATAAAGGGAGGTCGGCTGTTTCCTCATGAGGGGAGAATGAATGGTGAGTTAGTGGTCTGGTTTGCCTCCTGGGGTCTTAGACACACACACACACACACACACACACACATATCACTACTGTGTTTACAGAGGAGATTAGAGCAGTTCCAGTCTGTACCGCAGCTTCCCTGCCATATGTGCAAACGATGAGAGGAATGTACACTGATGTATTGACAATGTATGCTATGTACATTTTGTATTATTTATAACCTTTTTATCTCCGGAGGGAACAGCTGTAGTATGTTGTCATGAAACTCCCAAATCCATGGGTACTTTTTATGTTAAGTGACACATGGAGCAAATAACATGATGAATGGTTTAATTATTTTTGCAAAAAATTATCAAGGTTGTTACAGCTGTGTAAAGTTTGTGTCTGATGTTGTTTATCATAGCTGCCGTTTGTAGGGATTTAGTAGGTTCTTTTACCTAACCATGGGTGGACCACAGCAGCAGATGAACAAATGAACCTAGGCTGAAATCAGGCTCAATTTGTGTATAGATCATTTGATTTTCTGGCCCCAATCTTCTTCATGAAAACACTCGTCTCAAATGTGGCTATACACATTAAAAGCTGATTCTTGACCTTGGAATTAGCAGTTGACAAAAAAACGCTTTGGATCATATCCAATATTATATAAACCTTTGTGTTTTTAAAACAGTTTGGTTCCCTGGGTGCATTGGTTGTTGACATCCTGGGATTTACCGTTAACATACATTCATTTTCCGTAACTGCTTATCCCATTAGGGGTCGCGGGGGTGCTGGAGCCTATCCCAGCTGACACTGGGCGAGAGGCAGGGTACACCCTGGACAGGTCACCAGACTATCACAGGGCTGACACATTAAGAGACAGACAACCATTCACACTCACATTCACACCTACGGACAATTTAGAGTCACCAATTAACCTGCATGTCTTTGGACTGTGGGAGGAAGCCAGAGTACCCAGAGAAAACCCACGCTGACACGGGGAGAACATGCAAACTCTGCACAGAAGAGCTTTGAGGCGACAGTGCTAACCACAATACTACCATGCCGCCTTCGTTTACATACAGTCTCTTTCAAAATAAAAGCACTATGTCGGTACAACACTATGAATTGACTTTTTTTTCCTCCAACAACCGACACACGTGGCTGGGTTTAGGCAACAAAAACTCATGGTGAGGTTTAGGCTTTATAATCTTAGGGGACATGAACACCACTCTCCCGGGTGAAGGTCAGTGTTTGTTGGACTCAACACAGCCTACTAGGACTTTTGTTGCCTTAACTTTCGTTCTTGTTCAACCACGTTTTCTTCTGACGCTGGCGAGTGCTGCTAAACTATAACGGCAACTGGCCATGTATCATGTTGACGTAAACGGACAGCTTTTGTCGTCAGTGTCTGACACTGCAGGTCAATGCCCAAACACCAGATTTCGTTGACTTCCGAGTGAGACCAGGTTGACCTAGTACAAACAGTGCTGCCTCCAACAGACTCAGTGTAATTAAACCATGGCAAATCTGAATGTGTACATTAGTGTCTGGCTCAAGGGCAAAGTTGTTCCCTAATGACTAATGGCCAACCTGCTCTGCAAAAATAAACTTCTATTACACTGTCAAGGGCACTAAAATATTTCTGAATGAGAATATGACTCTAAACCTGAAGCTGTTAACAGCTAGGTGCTAAAAATTGATCTGAGGAACAACAACTTGGCTCAGACAAAACTTTGCTAATAAATTTGGCAGGTAGAAATGTCACAGCAGCTGCACATATACTGTCAGTAAAATCAGGTATATAATTTAGGTCTCTGTGTTGACAGATATATGGTTTAGAATAAATATTTCACTGACGTAAATCCAAGCTTGTCACATATGACTTTCCCTGTGTCTGTGAGTCTTTGGTGGTGTCATTCAGGATCACACCCTTTTCAAGCAGGCCGTCACATCATCTCAGCAGTTCCCTCTTTGCTTGATGTAGTGTGTCACATCGGAGCGGACAGCTTCCACTCCAGCAGGGCTACTGTCCAGTCTGCCTGTGAGCTGTTTCTTATCATTACACTCTGACAGCACAGACAGAAGTGGACAGAAAATCACGTCATCAACCAGCCTGTCAAAATCTTCAGCTTTGCCTTCTCAGTGCGAGGGCATTCATTCAGAAAAGGGTTTACACCTAAGAGCACTTGAGTCAGAGCAGAACAGAAAAGGATGAAAGTTGTGAAGGATTTGAAGCAGCTTCTATTTTTACATCACTGTCAGGCTGGACGTAGCAGTTTCACTTTGCAACTTCTGGCTTTCAGAAGAGGTTAAAATGGTAAATGTATACAATGATATATATTTAAACTGGCCCTCTCATCTGCCACAACACTCACATAGAGATTTAGACTTTGCTGTATAGACAGACATACACGATGATGTACCACAGATGTAGCAACACATTCTCACCCCGACCTTGTCACATATTGACGTTTGGTCGTGGACCTTCCACATCCAGATAAGACGTGAGAGGTACCCTGGGTGCGTTGCTTGTTGACGTTCTGGGACACTGTGTCAACTTCTGTCTGTTACATGCATTGCCTTCTTTCAAAACACGTCTTGTTTTCACAGGAAATTTAAAGTTTACATACAGATTTTTTCAAAATAAACACTACGTTCGTACAACCTCCAACGACTAACACACGTGGTTGGGTTTAGGCAACAAAAACGTGGTTAGGTTTACACAACTAACGCACGTGGTTAGGTTTAGGAAAAAAGAACAGGGTTTGGGTTTATAACCTTACAGGACACAAACACCACTCTCCTGGGTGAAAGTTGGTGTTTGTTGGACCCATCCACCCCTTGTGCCTGGGCCACTTGGACTTTTGCCACCTTAATGTTTCTTCTTGTTCCTCAGCGTTTCCCCATGATGTCGCCAAGTGCTGTTGAACTACAACGCTGACCAGCCGCATATCACGCCGATGTTAAAGGACAGCTTCGGGGTGAGACTGGGGTACCCTACTGAGGACAGGCCCAGGGGCTTAAAGTTGCAGGACCCTTTACCTGCAACATGTCACTCAAAATAAAACGTACTGACCAGGAAGAGACTCAAAATGACCACAGAGAGATGCAAAAGAACTGCAAATAGACAAAAAAAACGACCCAAAAAATACAGAAAAACTACTGTAAAAGGAGACAAAATTACTACAGAGACACTAAACCAAAAAAAAGTATAACCACTATAAAGAGACATAAAGCAACAACCTCAACATCAAGAAAAGACAGAACCAGGGGCCTACTGTCTCATTCTCCGCCCCTGAGCGTGAGGCTGAGACAGAGTGTTGTAATGTCACATTCTTAGGTTTCACTTGAATATTTAACCAGCTGAGCGAACACCTATCACACACCAACACGCAGGTGATAGTGTTACATTCACACCTCGTGTCATTTCCTTCTACGGCTCTAAAAGTCCAGTCAAAATCTTTCATCCGTCAAATTAACGTAAGTTCAAATTTCTCGTGTCATGTATGTTTAAAATATAACATGCTTGTATCACAGTATGTACGTGCTGCAGGAATATCTCAGATTTCTTTTGATTTTTCAGCACTGTCTCATGTGAGCTCACAAAATATTAAAACCCTGCGAATTTTAAAACATTTGTCAGAGAAGCTGACAGTTTCCTGTTAGAGGTTTTGCTGATGTTGTAGTGTTTTATGATACCGCCATTTGTTCTCTCTTCTGTCTTGCTGGTCATCGGGTGAATGAGTGTATATTTCATCTGCAGTTCACTGTAGCGATGACTGATAACACGTGTCTGTGTGTGTGTGTGTGGTAGTAGTGATGAGTGGGGAGCCTTCGGCTGGTGGTCCAGACTGGAGGTTTGGCTGTAGGCCAGTCAATGATGATCAGTGCAGTGCGGTTACAGCTCCATGTTAATCCCCTCTGCCTCTGCTTTGTGTTGCAGCCAGTCCAATGACAGCACAGCAGTGTTTCGTTTACTACGGCTCAGAGCCCGTTCCTTCCTTGAATCAGTAAAACACTGGTGTTTTCGTTAGACTTTTTACTATTAATACAGCAGAACTTTGGCGACAAAACCCCAAACCTCTCTCCTACTTTTGTATTTTCGTTTGCAACCATACAGATTTTCAAGTTTTTGAGGATTTCAGATTACAAGACTCACAAAAGACAAACTACATTTATCAGTAGAGAATAAGAGAAGATAATAGATCTCGGAGCCTTCTTTGATCTCAAAATTCGGGTGAGACAGCATCAGTATTGTGCTGTCGTCATACGCCTTGAATTGGTGGCTGTATTGTTTTCGTCTGTGATGCCTCTCATTCCTCCTCCTGTGGTTGCCTTTACAATTGACTTGTCATATAGCCTGAGTCACACTGACAGATTCCAGAGCGGTGGCACAAAGAGCTTCTTGTGGTTTGACAGATCTCTCATGAGGACCCGCGACGTGCCTGATATAACCGCGATTACACTTAGGTTATCATTTGTATCTTTTCTCACGCCAGCTGGCACAATGGTGGCGGACGAGGCTCTGCCCAAAATTGCCTCCTCTTGTAAACAAGCTGGTCACTCAGTTGAATTGAATGATGAGAATTTGAGCTACTTCTTGAAACCATTGTGCTGAGATGCGAAGGACGCTGGCTTTTGTCCTGGAAATCTGACAGGTCGACTTCAGCAGCGTCACTACGGTGGTTTGAAAATCACGGGAGATGAACTCCACATGAACTTCTACCCCTGGTAACTACTACAACTGGCGTTTGACTGCTCAGCTGCTCTAACAGAAGCATTCATATGGAAGATATGAATAAAACCTTCCATCTAATAATTTATCACTTTTATTCACATTTTAAGCTTTTGTTTAAAGAGACAGTTCATCCCAAACTAAAAAATACTATCATAGTCTGTGCCTTTTCTTCATTCCTCATGTGTCAGCTTTTTCCCTCCTTCCATGTGTCTTGGTGTCAACTCCTGTCGCCAATCAGCCGGCTCACCTGAAAGTCATCCACTCATCAGCCCCAACAGTACATATACCCCAGCTCTGCCGTCCAGTATCCACCAGACTGTCTACTTTGCGGTACTAACTACGGCCTAATTGTTGATTTTTTGCCTAAACCTTGTTTCTCTGTGCCTCTGATCCACACTCACCAGTTTGCCTGCCGCTCCAGCCTGCCAGCCTGTTTCCAGGGATCAACCCAAGACACCCCTTCTTACTTTATTTATTGAAACGGCTGTCTGAGTCACACTTTTAGGTCCAGTTTTCTCTATACCACACAACAAATATGTAGTTTTTCTCTCACTTGTCGTGCTGTTTATCAGTTTAGATTGTTTTGGTGTGAGTTAAATGGTTTTATCTGCCTTGGCTTTGAGATATCTGCCTCCACTCTGATGCAATGGATGTCAGTGAACTGTTTGTGGAACTCAAGGAGCAAAAAATACATTTAGGAAATTCAACAGAATCAAATTTTGCCAGAAACTGTGCTTTCATTACTCTGGATAACTCACAGACTTCTCTAACAGCAGTTTTCATTTAAACCACTTTTTTTTTCTTTTTTTCTTAACTCATAAAAACGTAATAACGAGGTGTGTGGATTTTACAGCAGCCAGGATATTCATTCATTCATTTCTGTAGCCGCTTATCCTGTTAGGAGTCACGAGGGGGCTGGAGCCTATCCCAGCTGACATTGGGTGAGAGTTGGGGTACACCCTGGACAGGTCACCAGACTATCACAGGGCTGACACATAGAGACAAACAACCATTCACACTCACATTCACACCAATTTAGAGTCACCAATTAACCTGCATGTCTTTGGACTGTGGAGAAAATCCACGCTGACACGGGCATAACATGCAAACTCGAACCTCCACCCCAGGGTTTGAATAGGAACCCTCTTGCTGTGTGGCGACAACAATGCTATCGACTGCACCACCGTGCTTCCTGCAGCCAGGATATTGGTCCTGGAAATACATTTTGCTGTTGGTTCTTTGTTAACATTTCAGTGCAATGAGCCCCACAAACAACATTCTGTTCACCTCCATTTTACTGAGATAATATCTCATATCTTATAAAACACTGCATGACTATGATCCATTATAACTTTCTTCACCAACTGTACATAACACCACAGAGAGAGACCTGACTAATCTGACAAATGTTTCGATGTGGTTTTAGAGGAAGGCTTGTTTCTGCACTGCACCTGGTCATGTACAAAGATCAATACATTGTGGCATGGCTTTAGTGAAGTCAGGACAAAACTTGTAGGATTTGCTTTTCCATTCGATCAACAAATTAGTGCTTCTTTATGGAACCTACAAAAGAGGTTTTTGGAAACAGATTTGAGCATTACCAGGAGGTGCATAGCGGTGACGTGGAAGTCTGATTCCTATCTTCCCATAGCCAGGTGCTTTTCGGAAATGAGCAGCTGCATTCTACTTAAAAAGATCACGTATACTCTAAGAAATGAACACAACACCTTTGTGAAGATTTGGCAGGCCCTAACCCACATGAGAGAGAAAGCATATTATTTTGTTATTTAGGTGAACCATCCCCTTGATGCTCTCAGTGTAACATTAATGTGTCAACACGTTCAGTTCTGCCAGTATTTAGCACCTGTTTGGAGCACCCTCCCTTAAACCGCTAACACTTGTGTTGTATTACACTCCAGTGCAACATTATCCTTCATTACAAGCTCCTCTGACACCGTGAACAAAAGAGCAGTAGACTCACCTGACTAATGACGCTATCTCCTGACTGTCAGTGAGCTCTAATGGTTTCCTCTGTTGTCCACGGCTAAAGCTGATGAACTTGTTATGTACATTTTTCACAGCGGAGCCAACAACGCTTTGGTACTGTCATGGTTAACTCAGAAATATGTTTAACTGGTCCCATAGTAGCCATTAGACTGTATCGTATGCTTGGCCGAGACGCACTGTGGGTGTTGTGTTTTCAAACATTGTTTATGCATTAGGGTTTTGAGTCTGATTCTTTAGTACAACTGCATCATCTGTGGCTTGGAAACTCAAGTAATAAGTAGGAGAAACAGAAGTAATGGCTGTGGGAAGTGTTGACTCACTCTACTGCATTTCTAGGTTTACCCAAAAACGAGGAAGCTTAAAATAAAATTCAACCTGGAGCTCGTTTTAATTTAAGATCCTTTTTGTTTTATGAAAATATTGATACAGCGAGTAACCGCTTTCATACCAAAGTTACTGGCTGCAGATTTTTACTGTCATAATGTTACCATGGTGATATGTTCAACATCCAATAGGTCAAAATTTCAAGCACAGGGGCGTAAACATCTTCATGATTTCAAGTTTCTTTCTGCCCGCGGAGCAGAAGTGTAGATCTAAACACGTCTAACAGAGAAACCCCGGCTGTCAAACTGCATTCATCACCCGCTCTGAGCTCGACTGGTGTATCACACAGAATCACACTATCGTTTATAGAGATAATGAGTTGCATGAGAAAATAAAGGAGACTTGGCCGGCCAAGTTTTTACCCTCTAGTTGTTGAACCAGGCTGCGCTGACTCACAGCTTCGGAGACAGGCAGAGGAAGGGCTGTGAAATGTGAGAGAGCAGGGGACGGATCAGATATCGACCACACACATTAGTTAAGCAAGACACATCATCTCTTCTCGTGTTCTCGAACTTCTTCTCTGGATATTTGCCACCTTTTAATCATACTGTCTTTTCATTGTCTTCCCTCTCTCAGCCGCAATGTACTTTAGCTCTTGACTTTGTTTCTTATTCTTCCATGTTGTAACACTCATCTTTCATCCATCTATCTTCCATCCCTCACTGTCCGTCTCACCTTTCTTTTATTCCTATACTATAGGCACTGTACTTTACTTAAGGTACAGATACTCCACATAATGCCTGTTCCTGTCATTCGATAACATCAGATTCTTTTCATCCTTTACACGTTTCAAACTTAAATCCCCAGAGCCCCATTGCTCTCTTGTTCGTCTCCTTCTTTTACACAAAAGTGAAAGAAAACAATGATTAATTTCTGTTACGTAACTTATTTTTTATGAATGTTATGTTTATGTAAAACTTGCGTGGCATAATGTTTGAAACCCGACTGGTTGTTAAAGGGACAGTTCACCCCAAAATCAAAAATACATATGGTAATGGTCTGGGTGACGTGATGTTTACCATATGGATTCTGTTCACGTTCACCTACAGTAAAAGGGTTTTCCGTAATGTAAGTAATCGTGTTACTCCCAGAGAAATTGTGCGTTTTAAGACACTGTGAAGCCTGTCAGTCGATACTAGCACCTATGGCAGTGATCTGTGTGAGATACCCACCTGTGATTGGCACATGTTTGAGGAGGGTGGGTTGTTGTTATTCCTGCTAGTTCATGTGGGAGTTGTTGAAGAATCCACTAATGCAGGAAACACCTTGTAAAGCAGAAAGGTTTGTTGCTTTGGCATAGGCTACGGCCCACAATAGCCTGTGTTAAGGAATAAAAAGCCAGCGAAACAAGTTCATGCCTGGTAGTCTCATTGTTAAGGGACGCTATAATATTTTTTCTCCTACCTGTAATGCTGTTTTTCAATCTAGATTTTTTTGGTGTGCGCTGCGGTGTTGGAGATGTCAGCCACAGAGATGTCTGCCTTCTCTCAAGTGTAATGGGACTAGATGGCATTCAGCATGTGGTGCTCAAAAATGCAAAAAACATACATGTGAAAAACTCAACAGCAGTGTCTCTTTCCAGGAATCATGACCCAGTTTCTCAAGACACTCCACAGACCTTGGTGCGAGCAGTATAAAGTAGGAACTGTTTTCCTCCAGCTGAACTACACTGCCAATTGTATCACTGTGCAAAAGGAAGTACGCATCTACTGCTAGTTCATCTAGCACCACTGAGCTAGCTAACATTACAGCTCAGCTGAGGAGGCCGCCATTGACATCTCAGGCTGTCACAAGCACAAGCCTTTCCATGAGTCCAGTACATGCATGTTTCCTTCTGTGCGGTGACACAGTTAGTGGATGTAGTTTGGTAGAAAGAAAATAGTTCCTACATGAAACTGCTCACAACAAGGTCTGTGGATTATCCTGAGTGACTGAGTGATTAGTTTTTCATATGTATGGTTCTTGAGCACCACAAGCTGAATGCCATCTACTTCTATTACACTGGGAGAACACAGACACCTCTACAACTGACATCTCCAACACTCGGCAGCTCACACCAAACCAATCTACACTGATAAATAGCACTACAGGTAAATGATGTGTTTTTGTTTATTTGGGGGAAAACTGTCCCTTAACTTAACCTTGTGACGCCCGACAAGCTGTGAGAGTAAGCATGGAGCCCACACTGTAACTAACTGCACTCCCTGAAGACATATTTTTGTTAGCAAAATGAAAGAGTGATTCCAGAGAGAAGCAGACAGAGGGGTCTACAGTCTGTGTTTGAAGGATATATCCAGGATGTCAAACTGGCTCAGCAGCAACAACAGGTTAAAAAGACAAAGATAGTCAGAAGCTGAAGCCGAACTACAGGCTACAGATCACAGTGTAAAAGTGAACCACCACATCACTGCTGATCACCACACAAGACAATGAATATAAAGGGACACTTGGTTGATATTGAACCAGCTGTGTGGCATCACAGTGTGTGCAGATGAACTGTGTTCATCACCTCCGTGCCACTGCCAGCACTCGGACCTCTGCTGCTGGACGAGCAGGGATCTGCGGGGGAAGTCAAACAACGTTCATCTGCACAAACTGTGATGCCACACAGCTGGTTGAATATCAGCAAAGTGTCCCTGCTGCCCTTCACTGGTTCCTGTACAGCAGGGTCGGTGTTTTTTTTCATTGTTATAATCATTAAAAAGCAAAAGCAGCATGTGTATACATTCAGTAGGCTATATCTTCAGCAGCTAGCTAGATAACCCTACACTTTTCAGGGTTTGATTTTGGTTTTGGAACAGGGAAGAAACGTATATCTTTTTCCAACCTCTCCAGGTAATGAGTATCATTAATACACGACGTGCCCCAGGCACAATATTTAGCTCCAAATCCACAAAACCAGCCTGAAAATGAAGGAAATCTGAAACGAAAGCATTAGAGTCAATGGAGCACAGCTGTGTTGCTGTCGGACCCTGGTCTGAGCCGGCCCGATGCTACGTTATAATTAGCCAGTGTGTGTCTTGGGGTGGGACTTAGTGAAGGGTCAATGCTAAGCTCATCCACAAATGACTGAAACACTGTCCTGTGTGTGAGTAATTACATACACACTACACTGTGTAGAATACATTTATTAATAATCATATGAGACAATTTAAATGTGAATACCGTATAAAAATAAAGCTGTAGTTATGTTTCTTAAGTGAGGAAGTCTTATTTCACTAACACAGCAATTCATCTGAGAGGAGGACGTGACATTAGCAGTGAATGAACAACGACTCTTCTGAATATGACAATGAAAGGTTTTGATATTTTCTCACTTCATTAATTAAAAAAAAACAGGAAACAATGCCATCAAATGATACTAAAATTGTGGATCATTGTAAACGTTAAGATACTGAGGTTTCCTGTGAAAGAAAAGCCTTTAAAGGTGTCCTGTGGCGTTTTTGAACACTAGTAGTGCTGTAGAGCAAAGAAGCTGAGTGATACAAAAGTAAAGGCAAAGAAGGAGATTGCAAGCTAATGAACATGTATGTAAACAATGCATGATCTGAAAATATTCTTTTTAAAAATCAGCTTGGCAAATGTTTTATGTGGAAGAAAAGGTATTAAGCTCTTTTGTTAGACCTACAGGATACACAAAATGTCTTTTTTGGTGCGAATCACTGAACGCACACGTGACTTTGTTTCCTCCACAGGGCACCTATAAAAGATCATTTCACAGTTGAAACCACTCAGTCTTTTACTGCTTTTATATGGAAATAAATCATAAACCTCTTCGATTAAAACCTTTGGCACACTCTGAGATATCACATGACAGTAATAAATAACATGTATTCCTTTTATAAAAACAAAATAAATATCAATAAGTTAATAAATTCAAGATTTCATAAATACATTTCATATGCGTTTAACTTTTTCCGTGTAACATATGTGCTATACATGAGTCTGCTGAACCATCTGTTGTGTCTGATTGATTTCAGTCCTTCATGTTGAGTATCCAGGGAAACGTTTAAACTCACACTGAACACATTAACGACGTCAGGTGTAAACTGTAAAGGAAATTGGATGTGATTGAGCCATGAAGGAGGAGGAGGAGAGGATCATTTCTAAGAACTGCAGTGACGCCACCTCGTCGCCATGTTTACTCCGTTACTGTTGAACTCATGTCACGAACGGCCACACGACGCCTGAAGGTTTCCTCACAGTGAGTAAGCTCGAAAAAAACAAACACTCAACATGATTCTTCAAAGTGGGATTCAACGTAAAACTACATAAATCCTGACACCAGCTCGCACTCCCTACACACAACCACACTTCCTGGCGGAGTGCTTCCTCACGGTATGGTAGACGAGGTTGTCGTCCAGAAACGAGAGGTCATCGTCAAACGCTATTGGCCGACAGCAAGCCTGAGGGGGCGTGTCTTTGTGAGGAAGCTTCCTGTTGTGAGCCAGGTTGTAAAGGATTTTGTCATAGTTGGTCTCTGACTTCCTGCAGGGTCCGGAGCAGTACCTGAATATCATCTCCTCGCTGGAGCGGTAGCCCAAACCGAGGTCCGTCACATTGAGTTGAATCTGTTTGAGCACGCAGCCCTGTCCTCGTCCGTTACCTCTTCCTCCTCTGACCTTCCTCCCCGTCTCCCCTCCTCTTGCTCTTCCTCCTCCACTCTGCTGGCTCGCCCCCTTCTTCCTCTCCCTTCTGTTTCGAGTTCTGCTGCTCAAGTCTTCTTTGGAGGGGGAGGAGGTGGTGTAGGACGAGGTAGATGTGGACACGGTGGATGAGGAGGAGCGGCGTATTCTGCCGATGGTCACTTTGATGAAGTCCACCACATCTTCAAACTCGTTTGGAGCGGGCTCCTCCATGGTGTCTGAAACGCATGAGGAGAAATGGCACTCTTACAAGGGCGTGTCACATTGGACAGCACATATTGTTTCACTTTAACTCATCACTCTATTGAACAGATGGAGCGTTGTGTCAGAAACTACACATGCAAAAGCGGAAATGATACACATTGTGTTTTTGTTTTACTGCAGAGGAATTCCATTTGAACTGATTCATCTAAGTTACAAATGGATCCCATTCTTATTTCTGCACCAGAGTGTTGTATATTTGGGAGGACAAGCTGCATTAAAGATACAGCAGCGTCCTTGTAGCCTCGTGGCACATACAGCTGGAGCTAAAGTAGTGGATTGAAAGACAATTATTGCCATTTTTTATAGCAAAAAATCCAATACTTAATAGTTCTAGCTAAATAAAGGATAAATTAAATAAAAATCCATAAATTATAACATTTTATGAACTCAAAAAATATTAGAAAATAATCATTTAAATCCTTTTTTAAGTTGCCATCTCATTCAATTCTGTTCCAAACTCATTACCATGCCCTATGTGGGTGTTGCACACTGTGGGAAAGGTATGAAGAAATCAGTATCAGCTCTAAATGAGGCCAGCCTTACTGATAAGCAGGTCAGAGGCCAAATTAAAGCACTACTGCATATGTTTCAATGCACTGTAAACTCCTTTGACATACGGTTTTAATATCAAAATTTAGTGCACACATTGTATTTTTCCCTAAGTGAAAATATGCTTCTTCCCCATGTTTTCAATTTGGCAAAATCTTGAAGCACTTTTTCTGTTAGAAGCAGATAACAATACCATTATTTGTTTTAGAAATAAATAAATAATCCAAGACTCAGCAAGCCTGCTGGGTGTAAATGACTTATTGGGGTGTTTTTGCCACTTTGGACACTCCATACAAAAACCACAGGCTCTTACATTTTTCTCCTCCACCCAGCGTCTCTTCCCAGCCCGCAGTATCCCCCTCAGCGCGGCTGATGCCCGGGGAAGAGACAGACAGGCGGATCTGAACCGGCGGGAGCTCCAGGGGAGTCTCGGCAGCGCGTCCTCTCCTCTTGGCGGACGTGGACTGCGTTCGGCTCCGGAGCAGCCGGCTGGCGTGCACGGTGCTCAGCAGTATCAAACAAGTGGTCAGGCTATCCCATAACTTCATTGTCCACTTCAGTCCGACAGAAGGACATGGCGCGATGAAAAATCAACAGGTATCATCTGGCAAACGCGATTAACAGCATGTTGGAGACGCTCAATAGTTGGAGAGGAAAAGGTGGGGCGCGCTCATCAGCTCGGGTTCCTGCCACTGGAAAATGGTGAGGATCCGTGTGTTATTGCTGGCGTACTGTAAACTGTACGATATCACTTGTGCCAGCTGGCAGACGCCGTGCAGCGTGGCGCAACATCCAAGGAGGCGCAAAACCAAAAGGCAGAAGCGCGAAATGCAAAGAGTGCGCTCTGAAGTTGTTTGCAAATCCAACGACGCTTAGAAGCCAGAAATTCCTCCCAGTATGCGATGTATAGGTTTTCATTCAGTGCGCACGGCTCCTATTGCACAATGCAGTGACTCCTGTCCATCCCCACTCACCATCAATCCTGACTGAGGAGAAGGAGAGGTCTAACAGGAGAGATGGGAAGTGGTGGTGACGTCTGATGGACCATCCTCTGCCTCTTCCTGTCTCCACCCATGCAGACTACACAGAGGGATGGGGTCCAAATTCATGACTGAACTCCAGGTTCCAGAAGTTGGTGAGGGTAGAGGAGCTGTGTTATGAAAGAGGCTCAGTCTGTGTACTCAGATGGCTGAGAGCGAGAGCGAAGTTTCACACTTTCCACTAACACTACTCCAGAATCCACATCCTGCTTTTTAGTGTTTGGTTGATATTGGATGGGAAATGTGTTTCTAATCAGCCAGTCAAAACAGACTGAGTAGATTGTGTTGCTACTTATAACCACAGTGGGATAGAAATCACACTGTGTTGCAGTTGATGAGCAGATGACATCTAACATCAGGGGAGTCGGAGCTGATATTCATTACAGCAACTGGGGGTTTAACTTTGGGAACTTTGCCAGAAGAAAACATTATTTTGGTTTGGTTTTGCATAATCTGAGATATATAGAGTCATTTTAGTTTATTCCTGTGCACGAATGTTTAACATGACAAGTGCAACTGACTCAAAATGTGCAAAAGAACGTCTCAAAGACATGTTAATGGTGTTGAAATAAGTGGAATTGGCTCATTCATTCCTGAGCGATAATTGACTTATACTACGATATACTGTTGCTGGGACACACAACAAACTGTACATGGTTCATCTTACTGCACATGTGTTTTGTGAGTGATCCTGTTAAACAAATTAAACACCTGCAAACTGCATTTTAAAGACCGCTCATCAATAAGAAACCTGCACTTTACTATGACTGAAGCTGCAGATGAAATCACATTGTGAAAGAATGTCAGTGAGGCTGTAATGTAAATTTCATTGTGTCAGATTACGTTGTTATCCATCTCTGTCTCTTATAATTTGTATGTGAGAACACAACAAAGCAGATAATAAATAAAGACATAAATACATGAACATGTCGTGTGCTGATCGGCTGTTGTTGAAAATTCAAAGTTGCTGCTTTTGTTTGATGTATAAATCAGTGGACAAGCACAGGTGAGTTCTCACTTACACCCTATTGCCTGAAAATATAAGATGTCAAGTAGGTTGGCTCAACTGATTTCATGTCGGTCCAAATATTGTTGTTTTTTTTTCTAAACTAAAAGTTACGGGAGAATTTATTTCGCAACATTTGCAGGTTTACATCATGTCTTATAGGGACAGTCACATATTTTCCTCTTACCTGGTGTGCTATTTATCAATCTAGATTGTTTTGGTGTGAGTTGCATAGTGTTGGAGATATCAGCTGTAGAGATGTCTGCCTCAGATGACACTCGGCTTGTGTTGCTCAAAGCTCCAAAATACCCCCCAAACTCAACAGCAACGTCTCTATCCAGAAATCAGTACCCTCATCTGCAGACCTTAGAAGCATACATCTACTCATGGATGAGAGGCTCGTGACAGTGTGAGATGTAAACATTAATGGCATCCTCCTTGGCTGAGCTGCTAGGTGAGCTAGCAGTATCAAACTGTTAGTTAGAATATTATTGTTGCTGTTTGTTTTTGTTGGTAGCTGATGGACAATCCACGCTTCTTTCTGTGCAGTTGTTGATACGGTTGGTGGGTGTAGTTCAGTAGAAAGAAAATAGTTCCAACATAAAACCGCTCATAACGAGGTCTGTGGATTATCTTGAGTAACTGGTTCATGATTTCTGGAAAGAGACATTGCTGTTGAGTTTTTCAAATTTTTATTTTTTTTTTTTGGCTGTTTGTGGTCCACCCACGAGGCCCAGATTGCTCCTTAGTCGTTGGTTCAAGGTTCATGAAGTTTAATATATTCAGAGTCATACTTGCGTTTGGCCGTGTCATTGAGCTAGTTTGCTGTCTCTGTCAAGTCTCTGTTAAGTAAATGTCTGTTAATCACTCACTCTACAGCAGGACACAGCACCTTTGTGCCAGAGACTCACTGTACTTTAATATAAAGTGTGTGGGTTTTTTTATAAACTTGACACAACGACAAGTCACTTGCGGTCCATCGACAATTAACCTGCAACCCAATTGTTGGGAACCACTGCAACAGAACATTTGAAAACACAACAAAGTCAAAACAATGACTTGACCTCTCGGGCCCTGCAGGACTGTTTGGTAATCCATGCATGCATGAATGATTTCAATAGACCAGGAGACATTTTAAAATTGTTTTGTGTGGCATATACATAATGTCAGGTAATGGTTGTCCATGCACTTAGCTAACAGATTAAAGGAGTGGAAAGGGGATATGCCTGCAGACAAATTGAGTGAAAGAGGAGAGAAGTAAAGCCAAACAGAGTACAGATGGAGAGAAACAAAAGGGAGAAAACTGAATACAGAGGAACAGAAACATTGTTGAGGGATTTTGCTTCCTCCACCCGCTGTATCTGTCTCTATAAACAAGGCCGAACGTGTCAAGTATTCTCCGTCCAAGATAGTCAGACGTTGTTTATTTCCCTTTAGTCAACGCCACAGTAAAACTGGCTGCACTCACACAGCTGTAATGCTTTAAGACTTTTTGTTCAGGCTAAGCAGAACAAATAGTATATATCTACAGTAATGTATACCACATGATCATATTTGATTCAAAGTCCAGATGGAACAAGGTCCAGAGCAGTTATTTGGGGATAACCAAGATGACTTCAGCTCAAGTGTTAAGACACACTGAAACCCTGCTAACATTTGTTCTTAAGAGGCAGCCATATCCCTTACTGTCTCTCTTCTTCTGCAGTGATTACTGTGGATAAAATGTCCCGCTATTCTGGTGCACATGAACTTTTTCTACAGGAAAATCTTTCCAAGAAGAAGAGAGATATTTGCTCTCCAGCAGAACTGAATAAATCTGTTTCCTCTGAGGTAGTTTAGCTTTACAAGCTTGATGTGAAATACACACTGTTTACCCGCATGCGCGTGTACAGTATATGTTAATGTATAAACATACATGTACGTCCACGCGCCCTGGAGGTGTAGTGTTTCGTGATGAATCATGTTTGTGTCAGTGCATGTTTAGCCACATTGTATTGTAATCACTTGACTACACTGAGCATGCAAAAACCATGTGAGCATCCAAATATGTTGTAGCTGTAAAGTCATACAGAATAACAGTTGTCTTCCGCTTGAGGTTTTTAGAAGTCAGACTGCTAATCACTCAGACGAGGTTTCCCTTTCCACTGACCCATTCACTTAACTCCATGGAAATACCTCATCCTCAAGCAATTACACTCATGCAGGCAGCAAATACACCAAACAGATGTCCATGCCCCTTCTTGTAAGGCATGAGGGCTAATTGGGGGCTGATCTGCAATTGAACCTGTCAGCCATTTTTGGGTCTCAGTTTGACTTGTATGAAACAGGGCTAATTGCACAGGTCATTTCACCCGTCATTATCGGCCAACATGAAACTGTGGCCCCGGAGTGGCTTATGGGAGGGAGGAGCTGACAGCTGGAATGGACGTCTGATTTGGGACACTGCTGCCGGTGTAGTAATTAGCAGGGAAAAGAATCTCCTGACTCTTCACACTGACAGGGAGAGTGGGGAGATAGGTGATAATGTGTGCTGTAGCCCTGTTTTCCACATTTACAGGTTTTGATGTCATACTTTGAGAGGAGGAGAGAAGAGAGCTAGAAGCATGGCTCTGGATGGCAATGTTGGCCAGTTGGTCCAGACTGAAATATCTAAACAATTATTGGACGGATTGCCATGAAAATTAGTGCAGCCATTCATTGTCCCCAGAGGATGAATCCCAATGACTTTGGTGATATCATGACTTTTACTCTAGCGCCACCAGCAGGTCAACGTTTTCACTTTTCACTTATCGCAGACCCTACACCATTCACCGTCATTCATTCAAGTTTAATCTGATCCTGTTTTATTTTGTAGATTCTCTCCTCAGGTGTCATGTCTTTTACTTCCTGTCTTTGTTTGTTTTCCCGCCTGTTTTCTGTCACACCTGTCTCGTTAGTCCTTCCCTGTTCCCAGAGTCTTCCCTTCACACCTGTTCTGTATGAGTCTTGTTTGCTTCACCCTAGTGTTCCCCTCCACACCCTTGTTGTTAGCCAATCTCCATGTCCCTCCTTTTGCCCATGTCCTACACCAGCTGTGTCTTGTTCTTGTGACTAGATTTCTGTAGCCATGTTTCCATCAGCCTGTTTAGATGCGCATCTTGAAGTATCGCATCGGAAAATTATGACGAAAACACCAAAATTCGAATTAAAATCCCCTGATTCACACAAACTAAAATACGCTCGCTTTAACCGGTTCTTGGTTGATTCGAAAACATGTTGATTTGCAAAACGGGGGATGGAAGCAGTTATGTTTGAATTAAGTCTGACATAGCCCCCCTCTCTCCATGGTGATATTCACACTCCGGGTCGGGAAGGCGGTAACGCATTCACAAGCTGGTTGCCAACCGCCAGAAAACGTAGAAGAAGAAGAATGCGAGACTTGTTTTGTTTCTGGTTCTGTGGAAAACTCGTGCAAGTTCGTAGTTTTCACCAAAGTCCGTACATTCAGCGGAAACACACAGGTTTCTTATTTCTTTAAATGCACATTTCCCAATGATTCGAATCACTTTTGGATGGAAACATAGCTTGTGTATATACCTGCTTGTTTCCCTTTCCTTGTCAGTTCTTCCTGTGCTCATTCCTGTGTTCTTGGTGTCGTTCCCTGCACCAGTTCCTGCCTGGGTTTCTGTTTGAATATTTGTGTGTTTGTGTTTTCCCAGTTGGTTTTCAGTTTAGTCCTGCTTTAATTTGGACTTTCAGTTAACTGCTTTATCTGGATGTGTTTACTGGCTGCATTAAAGCTTGCTTTATACTGAAACTACAGCCTGCCTTTTACTCTGCATTTAGGTCATTTCCTTGTGACATTTCCATCATCCTCAGCTTTTCATGGTTAGCTCTAATTAGCAAGCATTAGCATGGCAACGTGCTAAACTAAGATGGTAAACATATTTCAGCTAAACATCAGCTCGTTCAAACCAGACTCCACAATAAATGTCGGCATGCAAAACCTGGAAACATGCAAACTGCAGATATATTACATCAGTACATTTCATATGTCACGGATATGTTGAAATGATGATGTTTCAATTTGCAATTTTATGTTGTGACAACACTGTGGTTAATTTGTGGTTATGTTTAGGGACAAAAACCATTTGGTCAGGGTTGGGAAAAGATCATGATTTGGCTTAAAATACCTGTCGCAACCATGGATAAAAATGATGTCACTACGAACACAGCTGATCTCAAACAGTGGTAAATAGACTGCACTTGTATGGCACCTTTCTAGTCTTCTGACCACTCAAAGCTTTAACATGTCACATTCACCCACTCACACACTGACACTGGTGGCCGTGGCTACCATACATGGTGCCACCTGCTGCTCAGTAACATTCACATCCTCTCACATACTGATGGGACACCCACCGGAAGCAGTTTGGGGTTCAGTATCTTGCCCAAGGACGTTTCGACATGCAGGGTGGATGAGCCGGGGATTGAAGTGCTGATCTTGGTGGTCTTGGTGAATGCTGACCCACTCTACTTCTGAGCCATTGGTGCCCCCCGGCTAGTGGCCTGCAGCTTGGCAGCCGTCTCACGTAGGTCTCACAACATCCACCATCCCCTCCTCCACCCAAAGGGAAACTCTACTCGTATACATGCTGTCTTATCTTCATCACTTTAGGAATGTACGAAATGAACAAATTTAACATATCCATGGTTTGCAGAAACATACAATGTCATCATGTTCCTCTGGTGACTGGCTGGCACGAAAGCTTTCTCATTATAAGAATGTTTGCATGCAGACATGATCGCATTAATCTCAAAGTACTGCTGTGTGTCAGTGCAGCCTCACTGAGCCACGAGCATGGATGTAGACTTTTAGTGTTGATTTACTTATACCCGGAAGCAAGGCTCAGGAGCAAGGGAAATTGTTCACCTTTAACCCTTGAAAGTCAACTCTGACCACGGTGGACTCTTTGGATTCACTTAATTCAGGATGTCAACTTGCATGAAATCAACATTCAGAATGGAAAGTTACCAAAAAATAAGAGAAATACCAGAAATGATCAGGAAATCAGCTGGGCTTCAATCTTGATTTTCTTTGTCGTGTTACTCACAGGATGTGCACTTTTTATAGGAAGTAAAGAGTAAATAAGTCAGAGGTTCCCTTGCTGATGATTTTATTGCTCTTCATGGGTCTGGGTGGTGGATGGATTGTTGTGGGGAGCCACAGCGGTGCTTAGAAGGTAATTCACACCATGTGTACTCTGGTGCTGCTGGAGCCTCGGGCTGAGAGTGATTGGGCTACGGGAGCTGTGAGAGTGGATGCTGTCTGCTGAGCCGAGCCACTGGGAGTTGTCTCAGAAATGTTAAGATGGGGTCAAACACACCACTTACTCCATGTTTGTCTTCAGTTTTGTAATGAGTGTGACATTATTGCCCGCTAGGTGGCTGAGCAAAACCTAAATGTCTGATTTCACTTGAGGAATTACAGGTGGAGAACATTACGCTCGGTGATTTCTAATGCAGATCAGAAACTGAAACCTCCAGATGTGCCGACTGCTCACACACATGTGCATGTAGGACTTAAATGCTGCCACTAGTAGACACTGTTTACCACTGCTATTAGCAATGTGCTTCACATTTACAGCATTAAACAGCACTTCGGTGGTGCTCACACCTGAGAGTCATCTTTTCTGTCTTTATCTCTTGTTTAAATGCAATTACTTACAGACTTAAACTGACTTCTTATGATAAACAGTGCAATGTGGTAATAACATGAAATATATCTTCAACATGTTAGACTTTAGAGGTTGGGGTATGCAGGATAACAGGAGTGTGCGCAAAATAACAAATCCACTGATGCAAATACAGACTAAAATCAATTTATCTTGATATTGTTATTAATCTTTGTTGTGTGGTGACAGAGAACAAATTAGTTCCCCAGACATCTGACAGATAATGTCACATGCCTTTGACTACAGGCTGTTTTTTTTTCTCATTGAGGGAAACAATTTTCTAAACCACCAGTCTGGTTTATTTGCTTGTGTCTAATGGAATTAAAAAGGTAACAAATCAGTTTCTTACTTGAGCTAATATGAGAGCTACCTGTGTTTTGGGGCCCAGATAAAGACAGATGGACTGGTTATTAATGTGAATGTGAATATATATAGTTTTGTTTGCAAGTGCATCAGAGTGTCTTTCTTTTCAGTCTCTCCATTGTGTCTTGTGTGTTTGTGATTGTCCAGCAGATGGAACCATGGAGCTCCCTATTCATGCAACACAGTGACCATCAGCGTGGATGCTGCTCATTATCTCACTAAACCTCTCTGTGTCACTCTTGGGCCATGATCTGCCTCGGCTGATGCATTATCGAGATCCCTGAGTGCTCGGTGCTCAGTAAATAGTCATTCACGCTGCTAATCTGAGTTTCTGTAGCTGAAATTTGGTCCAGGCGTCAAATATTTTTGAATTTTACAACTCCAAGATTACAAAGCACAGTACACAGGGTCAGTCATTACCTCAAATTTCACTTTTATCAGAACAGAGGAGTGTTAAACTTGATTTAGATGGAACATATGTGATCAAAATTTCTGTCAGGTGTGTCACAAGCTCCAACTGTCAGCCCTGGACTTGACTGAAATATAAAAGATAGTGTCATATCAGCCTTTTGGTAGCCTTAGTTTCCAGTCACGTATTTTAAATAGATTCAATACTTTATTGCCATACAACTTGTGCAAGTCATTAGGGATTTGCTACAGTGCTCTCTACATGGAAGGACAAACCACATGCCAGTCACAGCAAACATACAAAGACAGCAGGAACAGACAAGGTCACATGTCCTGAGAACAGGTCATACCACTCATATGAAGAGCCTGGATGTTAGTCCAGGGGGCTAAAGTGGCTTGTGCATATTCAAGTGCATATCTAGTAAAGTGCAATATGTATATATGTAAAATGTATAAAAGTGTGTGACATCACAGCATAATAAAAACATAAATACTATATAAAAGAATAAAAATAAATAAAAGTTTCATAAGGTACTGCTGCAGGGTTGTGGAGCTGTTAAGGAACTTAATGACATTACTGTAAGTACTGTTCAAAAAGCAGGAGGTCTTAGTTGTAATGGCCCTCAGCATTCTACCAGATGGAAGTACATTTAGGAGTGGGTTGGCGGGGTGGGTTTCGTCCAGGAGGATTTTCATGCCCTTGCGTTGGATACGGGCCTCATCTGAGACGGGGGGTAGATTGCAGCCTATAATCTTCTCTGCAGTGTGGACAATTCTGTCTAGCTGTAACCTCTGCTGGACAGTAGAGTTGCTACAGTAGTTATAGAGAAGGTAAGGACACTTTCTATGGTGGCTTGATGGAACTGTAACAACCCCCTACAGGCTACCCCATATTTCCTCAATTGATGAAGGCAAAAGAGCCTCTGGTAATGCAACTCAAGTTGTCCCCCCACTTAAGTGAGGAGGAGATAGTGGTACCTAAAAACTTGAAGTTGTCCACCCGTTCCACCTCCACCCCTTGGATGGACAAAATCCAAGACCCAGTGACAGATAGAGTCATGGACGCCCAGCTGCTGAAGTTTATTAAAAAGTTTAGATGGCAAAATAGTATTAAATGCAGAGCTATAATCTATAAAAAGGATCTTAGCATAATTTCCTGGGGTCTCTAGATGCTGGAGGATGGGGTGGATACATAGGGATACAGCATCCTCAATGGACCTGTTTGCTCTATATGCAAACTGAAAGGGGTCCAGGCTAACTACTCTGGACAGGTGATCACATACAATGCAATCAAAAATTTTCATTATTCATTTCAGAACTCATCTGAGCTATCAGGGAGCTCAGGATCGTCACTGACCACCTGGCTGAGCACTGGAAGAGTGTAAAATGAAAAAACAAAAAAAAAAAAAAACATGTATCAAAAAAGTAGAGTTATATTTGCATAAAATCAGCTTCCACACAGTGTCAGAGTTTCTCTAAAGCAGCGATGATATTTCACTCATCATATCTTAGTCTGACCTCTGCAGAGGTGCGCTGCTCCGGCTGTTCGTGTAATATCTGGTGATTGGTCGATAATAGCAGGTGAAGAAACTGGAATAATCAGACCACATTTTGCCTGTGACCCAGAGAGCGTATGATTAACACAAGTGGCATGTGAATGTGGAAAAGGATGGAAGCGAGCTGAATAGAAATTAACACGACTCTGCATCATGTGGAAAGACTGATATAGTGTTACATTTCCTCTGAAAGTCTTTGATTATGATTAGTGGTGTGATTTTATTTTAGGTTTTGTTTTTTTTTCAACTTCGGTGAAGTGACAGCTGCGTAACTCAGAAAGGAGGACAATGCCAAGAAATCACTATAAAAGCCTTGTTGCATTTATACCCAGCATAATAGTATTTATTGTTTGTCTATAAGTCCCATATAAGCACGTGTTGTCTTGTGTGTTTATTTATTAATGTACTGTGGCTATTTGTCAACAGTTAGAACCTCTCCTTTGAAGACATTTTTACACCTGTGCATCACCTGTGTACAGTGTAATGTACAGTTTAAATATCCTTATAGCAGCAGCACACAACTAAAGTGTAATTTATTAAATGTCTGTATGCTGCTCATAAATGCATTTTGCATGGTAGCTGGCTCCCATTGGGGTGTGTGTGTTCATGTGTGAATAATAGACATACTGCAAAGCGCTATATATGCAGCAATTTACAATTACAATTATAACATAGCGGTCATATGGAAATATAAGAGCTGTCATGTCACAACCTCACTCATGAATATGAAATCATCCTGTGAGCTACGTCTCAGAAATGTATTCACTTTCACTCAGTCTTGGCTTAATATCACCATTCTACCTCCACAGTGCAGGGGTCAGAGGGGTTTTGATGAATGGGTGATATCGTCTGTGCCGCTGTCTGAGTATAATGGACACGTACAACTAGTAGGTAGTTGGTATGCTGCATTGCAGGCCCTAAAGATTTAAAGGGGAACTACACCCATTTTCAAAGTTCATACATGTTATTCCTGTGGTCTGAGACAAGCCAACAATATTAGTAAACATGAACAACTCTTTCACAAATTCAAAAGCTAGAGTGCTAAAACTCAAATTTGTGATGTCACCAAGTATAAAATGAGCAGTGTGAGCCCGGTCTCAGACACTGACGAAAAAAGCCGTCTGTGTATCAAACTCCAACCTTCACCCAGGAGAGTGGTGTTTTCAGGATTATAAAGCAAAATCCTGTTCTTTTTTCCTAAGCCTTACCACGTGTGTTAGTCGCTGGAGGAATAATATCAATGTCATTTTGCATTGTTGTACTGACGTAGTGCATTTATTTTGAAAGAGACTATATGTAACTGCTAAAAAAAAAGTGTATTTGGAAAGAAGAGAATCCATGTAACAGGTATAACTTGACATAATGTCCCAGAACATCAACAACCAACGCACCCAGGGTACCTTTCACATCGTATCTGGACGTGGAAAGTCCATGACCAGACGTTGATATGGGACAAGGATGGAGTGAGAGTATGTTGGTACTGCTCCGTCAACAGTAAAACCTAGAAATGTGCAAGCATTTCACCACTCCCTTGTCATGAAGTCAGCGGGTTTTTGTGATTGTTTTTTGGTTAGATGCATGAAATAAGGTCTGTAACACAAGCTTAAGAGACTTTTGCTTTCTGCTCTACAAAATAAAATGATGAAGTGAATACCCCACTTGTGAATTTTGAAGTTTTTATTGTTCTTAAAAAAAGGCAGCTGCTAAATGACACTGCAGAACATCATCACCCCGAACACGGCTTTACAGCCATCCTGTGGCGGTGACGTGAAGACGTGCATCTGTAGTGCAGCTCGTTTATAGCTTAAAGTTAGATTTTTACATCTGGTGATTGCATTTAGGCTTCAAAAAACAAAGAAGTGGCGTTCATTTTTGAAGATTATCTTGCTGAACAAAACATACGTGTATATACATAAACACTTGTTTGCCACAGAGCTTATTTTCTGCTGTAATCCAAAATCCAATTGTATTTTGACAAGGGATCCAGGGCAGCGCTAACGTCTGCGCGACCTTCAGAAAAATGTCATCCCTGGAGCACTCTGTGGTGAAAGAAATTATAGGTGACACTGAGAGCACCCAGGGGAGTTTTCTGAGTATATGTGTACATTCTTTGTTTCCAATCTGAGAACACTACAATAGAATAAAGTACATTTGGCCTTATGGCATCACAAGTTTTAGCCTTCTCTGGTTTCCAGCTTTGACAGAGGGCAGCTTATGTTCACAAATACTGAAGCCGTGGACATAATGTACTGGAATTCTTAATGTTGGTGCTGGTATTCACCTTTAACTTAAATTTATACTAGAACCTAGAATTAGATAAAAGGATTTTCAAATGAATCTTTACAAACTGATGGCTTCAGTAATCACTGCATGTTACATACTTGTTTTGTATGAAAGTAAAATATGCCTTACTCAGAAATTTAGTCTAAGTAGATGAATCTAAGTAGATGGCAGAGTGAAAATGAAAATGGCTGAACAAATCTGCCTCTTTCCCGGCTGCAGGTTAGATTTTTCTCCCATGGTACCTCTAATATAATATAACTTAGGAAAAAATGTGCAGGACATGTAATAGATAAAAGTACATTTTTCCTAATAAACTTCGACCTTAACTAAAAAAAATGTACTTTATCAATCAGTGTTAATACTGCGGGGTACTATTTGTGCTTCCATTGTTCCCAGTCCTCTCTTTCTTTGTCCCCTCTTGATAAGAAAAATGCCTTGGAGGTAGGTGGTTTGGATGAGCTCTCCAGCAAACACTCCTCTCTTTCTTTCTTTCACACACATACGTGCACATGGTGAGTTTACACACACACACACACACACACACACACACACACACACACACACACACACACACACACACACACACAGACCACTCTTCAAACTTTACTTCTTTGTTTCAGATCGAGACCACACTGATGAATATATAATCAGCTGGACAGTTGTAGTCACATATTAATGAGTACAGTTAATTACTCAGGGGCACATTAATTAATAGCTCCATTGTTTTGCCTCCTTTGGTCATTGTTGTGTACACACACACACACACACACACACACACACACACACACACACACACAGTATACATTGTCTGCCGCCTGAGCGGCTCCCCTACTTCTGCGTCAAGACATGCTCTCCATCTGTGTCCAGTGCGCGGATTAGAGGCTCGTTATCCTCTTAGCTCTAAATGGCCCCACGTTCCTGCACTTCGCTGTCCATCTCATCTGCTGGCTAAGACGCGGACCGGAGCGTGACACGAAGACGAGATTCGTGCGTAAAAATGATCGTGCCCACCATTCAGTTATTGTAGTTGTTGCGCATTACGCGCGAACTGTCGGGACAACCCTCTCCATCGTCCGTCGCCTGTGGGGGCACAGTGTCTGTCTGTCTGTCCGCTAATGTGTCCAACCCACTGATCTTTTGCAGACTGTAATCTTATCAGTGTCAAACCGGAGCTGCCCTTTCCTCTCGGGCAGTTTCTGCCTGTCCTCGGGTGGCGTTTGCGCCAAAATCTGGCTGGAAACGACGATTTTTATCAGTAAAAACTTTTACCAGCAAAGGGGATATTTACATTTACAACTACAGGCGCGTTTGCATGTGTGATAAAATGCACATCTGACCGTTTTAAACTTTCGAGCAGAAGAAGACATGGAATCTACATGTAAAGAAAGGAGTCTTTTATACTTACTTCTCTTTGCAATATGCACAGCCAGCGTTTGCCTTTGTGCAAGAAGATCAAATACTCGGAGATCTGGTGAGTTCACCCACTGACCTTCATACCACATTTACTAAAATAACAATAATGATAATACTTGATATTAAAGCAATGTTGATGAGGGCAGCTTTTGTGTGTGCTCATCTTTCCATTTGTTTGATTACACCAATATCATAAAGCCAGATTTAAAACTTTGTCACGTCACATTTGAATTGGAACATGGACTGTAATATTTTCACAACCATCTAAGTGACCATTTTAAACGTTTAAAGTCCTTTAAGGTCTAATTTATGGTGAGAAAAGCTGGAAATTATTGATTTTGGTTTTTGGAAAATATACCATACATCATCACTATCATGTAATCTGTGTTACATGCCTGTTCATACAGCACAGAAGTGACAACCAAAAGCTACAGAGCAGCATGTTTCAGGTCATTTTAAAAAGCCACCCCTCTTTTTTCTTTTTAATCACTGAGCAGCAGCACAAAACTGCATTTTAACCATAAATGGTGAACTAAACAATTGTCCACAATACCTGTATTGTTATTATTTTTAATCCTGGTTAGTGTGAAGCAGGGTTTTGGCTTGGGAAAAGACACAGATATAACTTGGTCAAAACTGGTGTTTTCTTTCTCAAAAAATTGTATTGTTAAAAACTGTCCATGTAATTTAAAGATTTTACATGTTAATATTTGTCAAAGAAAGAAAGAAAGAAAGAAAGAAAGAAAGAAAGTAGGGGAAATATTCAGCTCCAGACAGCACATCAACAAACTTGCCAATGTGCTCCTTTGGGCAGAAAATCCCTGGATGTTGATTTCGTCATCTCCACAGTCTCTTTCTCTCCCTCCCCTGTCTCTACCTTTCTTTGATATTCTGTCATCCTGAACACTTTTTCCATCCCAGTTTCTTCCTCTTTTCCTCCTCTTTTCTCTCTCTCTCTCCATCACTTCCTTTTTCTCTCGCTGTCAGTCTCTCCGACTGTCTGCCGTATTTCTCCCTCACTCTTTCGGACCCACAGGCTACAGCAGACTGACTATTACATCTGTCTGTCAGCACAGAAAAACTCACCACAGTTGGGACTGCCATACAGAGGACGGCTGTAGTTCTGTCTTCATGACTTCCAGTGACATTTGTACTTGTTTTTTTGTTTGGAGGTCTTTCAGGCTCCGTCGTGGGGGGAGGAGGGGTGATGTCAAAAGGGTTTGATGTCCACATGAATCACATCAGTCTTTACACAACAAAGCTGGTGGTACTAGGAAGGAGTTAAGATTGAATGACGTCTCTCCCCCAGGTGGTCGCACTTTTTCTGCATTCTGACAGCTTTCTCCTCAGTTCGAAAAAGCTGTTGAATTATTTATAAAGTCATTCAGTGGTTTTATATCTCACATTTACTGTAACATAAACTTTTTTGATGAAAATCACGTCTTTTAAATCAAATCTTCTCTATCATGTCAGTCAGTACAGACGATGTTGTTTGGTGAGAGACCAGAAAAATATAACAAATACTGTACAAGAAACAGCCATAGTGTTTTTGTGAAGATGACACATTCCAGTTTCTCCCTTCAGATTTAATGTATATATCTTTCCCTAAGCCCCGCTGAAGAGCAGCACAGCAGCAAGTGGCTTAGTGGTCATTCACTTTTGGATGACTAAGACCTTGAAAGAGCAGTGCTTCTCCCAGGCTGACCTCTAAAAGTGGAGCATTAGAATCAGAGCAGGTGGTTTGGTCCAAAAGAAAGTCAGAACTCAAGATTGGACCATTGTTGATCGAGTGAGAGCGAGCACCTTTATGATTTTTGGTGCTTGAGAGCTTGAAAGCTCTTATCAACACCCTATGAAAAAATGCTCCATATTAACATCGACTGAAACTGACAAACAGATTCTTATGCTGAGATGCTGTGTGGGACAGTTTGGACTGGACCGATATCAGCTTCTTCAAGATACATTGGTATCAGTCTATAAAGCAGCTGATGACATTCCTGTAGAGAAATGGCAAAAATATATTTGAGGTAATGCAGAAAGAATGTCTGTGTTACATAGTTTGTCCATCAGAAGCCCAGTTTTTCTTTCAGTATGGTACCTTTGGAAACAAAAGTAACACTTCAGACATGGTACCTAGACCCTAGAGTTTCCACCGCAAACAGTACTCTTAAATGTGGGCGGGGTTGTTGGCACTCACTGTATTTCCTCATTACTGTGACACAGACACGTCTGCACCTCGTTTATTGTCCGTTGAACGAGGCTGTACGCTGATATTTTCAGAACAAAATATGCTGCAGTGAGAGACTCTCGATAGGATATTTAAAAATAGACTGTGCATTTAGTCCTTCTCAAGCAAGCTCGGGGTTTAGTGTTGCCGTAGCCCACAGGAACAACGCTGCGCAACGCTTTTTTTTTTCTCAGAGTGAGGATTAGAATATATTTCATTCACATTATGCGGTCGAAATTAATATAAATTTCTAAACGCTGAAAGATCCAGTCATTACTAAAAGTGTATGTCATATAAAAACTAATGGAATGGTCAAAGTTGTCACGACGTGTTGATTGATTCATGTCATCAGCTCATGCATTGAGTAACATTATAAGTTCATGGTATGAACAGTGGTTACATGAGACTCAAAACCAGCCATTGCTCAGCCCTGAGCAGAGTGACCATCCACTATTGACCAATCAACGGACTGCAGTCTTCACAGCTCCACCTGTTAGCACCAGATCTGTGTGCTAGGTACCCCAACAGAGGGGGGACCAAAAATGGGGACGGTACGGAACCGTTCCATTGGTACCATCCACAACTTTTCACAGTGGAAATGGAAAAAAAAGCATACTGAACTGAGCCGTACTTCTCGGTGGAAATAGGGCTAGAGAGCCCTGACAAATTAATGTTGGTTGCAAAATGACCATCAACCAATATGTCATATAATATAATTTATATTAAAATATTCAAATTTTGATATTGGTATTAGCCATAAAAATCCAGTATTAGTTGAAATATTATTTAGATGATACTACAAACTTATTTATCATGGCAGTATGCTTATCTGGTATACTTGTACTTGGTGGATGTAGAAAAGGCCTTTGCGTGTTCCTTCATGTTTTCTGCATGAGCTGCTGCAGTTGTCACTTTATTCTTTATCAAGAAAGAATAAAGTGCTTGGTTTCCTGACACTGTGGAGTCTTGTAGCTTTTTTTCTGAACAGTGGTTTCCAGTGCACATTGCAGGCTTTTGCACATGCTTGACCTGGGAAATGTGGCCTCACCTGTCCCATGTGTATGCATTGATTAGTCTTTTTTCTGACCCCCATTTGACATCAGAAGCTCACGATGGTGAATATTGCGAGCAGTCTTGTGTATTCAGGTGTATTTAAAAAGAGGGACCAGTTTTGGATGCGTCCAGAGCTGTAGAGCTGTAATTGTTACACAGTACTTGTAAATGGCATCTCACCAGTTAATGTGAAAAGTTGTGTTGTTGCCATATTTTAACACCAAACTTGCAGACAATAAATATTTTTTCCAGTTCTTAAAAAAGAATCTCAATAATTTTGTATGTCAAGTGTCTAAAGACCAGCTTTGGCAAAAGAGGCAGTTTGCTTTTAGAAGCATTTCACTGTTGGAAAGATGATCGCTTCGCAAAACTTGGCTGTCTATGCGGTAGAATGATGCATTTACTTTTAAAATTGGTGCTATATGACCGATGAAAACAGTGGAAAAGGGCTGTTGCATTTGCTTTTGCTCAAGAGCAAGAAAACCTACAACTACCAGGGTGTACTGCCCCACACCGGACCAATAAACGCTCCTGCTGGTGGAGCCCGGTCTCACTCTGAAGTTGTCGAAATCCAGCACTTGGGCACTTGTGACTTACAGTATCAGAAACCGATGACAAAAGGAGTCCTTTAACGTCCACATGATACACGGCCAGTTGCCATTATAGTTTAACAGCCCCCGGCTACGTCAGGGGGAAATGCAGCAGGACAAGGATGAAAGTTGAGGCGGCGAAAGTGTAATTAGGGCGGGCAGGAGGCATTGTGAATGGGTCCAACAAACACAGACTTTAACCCCAGAGCGGTGTTTGCATCCCGTGAGATTCTAAAGACAAACCCTGTTTGTTTTTCCTAAACTTAACCATGTGTGTTTGTTGTGAAGGAAGAAAAAAAAGGCAATTCGTGATGTGGTACTGACGTAGTGCGTTTATTTTGAAAGAGACTGTTTGTCAATGTTAAATTTCCTGTGAAAACGGAGGTGTATCTTGAAAGAAGACAATGCATGTAACAGGCAGAACTTGACACAGTGTCCCAGACTGTCAACAACCAACGCACCCAGGGTACCTTTTACATCGTATCTGAACGTGGAAAGTCCGTGACCAAACGTCAATATGTGACAAGGTCGGAGTGAGAATGTGTTGGCTGGTGGGTGACATTATGCAAGTTTTGCCACTTTCCAAGCCGGCTGGTAACAAATGAACTCGAGCTACAGTTAAACCTCATTTCTGTATCCGCTTATCCTGTTGAGGGTCGCAGGGGGGCTGGAGCCTATCCCAGCTGACACTGGGCAAGAGGCAGGGTACACCCTGGACAGGTTGCCAGACTATCGCAGTGCTGACACAAAGAGACAGTCACAAATTAACCTGCGTATTTTTGGACTGTGGGGGGAAGCCAGAGTACCCAGAGAAAACCCATGCTGTCACTGGGAGAGCATGCAGACTCATTATCAGCCAACATTTTATCAGCCCTGCCTAGTTTTACCCTTTGATTGGCATTTTGTGTCCGTGGTGGTGTGCATGCGAATGCTAAAGTACAATGTGTAGCTAGGGCAACAGCCTCTAGAGCCAACAAAAAATCAGCTAAATGATGTGTTTGGATTTGAGCAGGGAAATCCAGGTGCTGGTATGATGGAGGGAAGTTTACCACAGTTCATTTACACATACTACCCACATTGTTATGAAACAAAGCTGGTTGAAAATCAGCCCTTCCTTTAAGAATCGCCTCTGTAGTTTCTGCAAAGCTACCTGAGGAGACACAGGAGAGGGATCAATACATAATCCTGCCATACTTGCCAAAAATAATCACCAGTTTAAAGGTTTTATGTCAGGATATTTGGGATTCATATTTATATTTTCACTCCAGTCACTTCAAGGATTTAAATCTCTACCCAGACCTACCTTACGCACAAAGCACCACTGTAAGCTTCTGTATGTTGATGGACATAAAAATTACGATTTAAGAAGTCCCCTCTCTATCCGCTCTAATTCTGTGAGTTCAGCTCACCCGTACGTTCGCTGGGCCGCTCCCCTGGGGAGATGTGGATGATCGCGGGAATTCAGCTGACATATTGAATTACCCGCTCAGACGGAAGAGCGGGGAGAAGGGTTCAAAAAAGCAGAAGAGATGTCGAGAGGATTCAGGAGGACATAAGAGAGGTCGGCATAGGAAGTGGAGGAGCGGAGTCACAAGACATAAAGAGGAGAGAAAAGGGAAAGTGGAAAAGAGCAGTGCTGTAGCTACATGAGATTTCAATTTACAGAGGTCTGTCTTGCTATATTAACCTTTGCAATCCCCGTGTCAGGAGAGCGCAATCTAGACCACATCAGGTCATAAGTATCTACTCTTAAAACACATACTATCAAAGTCATAAATAAAATCAATTTATAATGTTCAGCTACCGTATACTGTTATCTAGCATCTCTAAGGAGCTTCTCGATGGTCTGGATGTCACAGACAGTATGCTTTGTGTCATGACTTTGAGGCTATAAGGGTCCTTGTCTGCTCGTGTTTCTCCAGTAAAGCCAGGTAATGAATATACAGTAGGTCATCAGGGCTGTTGATGGGCCACAGCTCTAGAGCTCTTTCTCTTTCTTTCCTCTATAAGAGGCTTTTCGGGCCGCAGTCGAGGTGCAATCACAATCTCTTGAAGTGTCACAGAAGCACGCAGGATTTAATAACTCAGACCATCAAAATAATGACATTCGAATTCAGTCAGATGATATAGGCCCTCTCATCGAGCTGCACATTATACCACTAAATGGTCCTTTTTCGGCCCTCAAGTAGACTATAAGGTGAAATACAGTCTAAGTTCTCTTCATATCTTTGGCTATTTGGAAAGAGATTACAACAGACTCACTTTTGCTTAAAATTCATAGAACTATTGACAAAGCGTTTAAACATAATAGACAGGCTTTTTTTTCTCTTTAAATATTCTGAAGACAACTTAAATTAGTTTTCAGTTTATACTGTTTAATCTATCTAAAATCCTTAAACACTATCTTAAAAAATAATCTTTAATAACAATAATCAGTTTCGTGGTCCAGCAAATTAGAATTAGATATCTGGCCTCACTGTGCTCATCAGCCACAGTTAATAACTTTGTCAATTCAATTTCAGTCTCAATTTTATTTATAAAGCCCAATATCACAAATAACAATTTGCCTCAGAGGGCTTTACAGCATACAACATCCCTCTGTCATGGACCCTCACAGCGGATAAGACAAAACTGCCCCACAAAACCTTTAACAGGAAAAAAATGTTGGAAGCCTCAGGAAGAGCAGCTGAGGATGGATCCCTCTTCCAGGACGGACAGACGTGCAATATATGTCAGACCAATAAAGGCTGTCTGACGAATAAAGGGCTGCCTGCTGGTGCTAATAGTGGGTTTTACAGAGCTGCTGATGAGAGGGAACAAAAGAGTGAAGTTGTGGGCAAGGAATGCCAAAACAATGAGCTAAAAGACACTAAAACACTCCACTGAGATGAGATAACCTATCTGGTGATAATTAACTGTGTACATATTGGTAAAAAGTTCTCATACACAATAGATAACATCAATTGTCTCCATTGCTGTCAAAGTTGAGGTGGTTTGGGCATCTGATCAGGATGCCTCCTGGCACCTCCCATTAGAGGTGTTTCAGGAATGTCCTACAGTTCGGAGGCCCCGGGGTAGATGCTGGAGGGATTACCTCATCTGGTCTGGGAACACATTGGGGATGGATGGATGGATGGATGGATGGATGGATGTCGCCATCACAATTAACAGATTAAGACAAACAAAAAAAGAGTTTATGACAGCCCATAGTCACATTGACACTTCCACTTTACTCCCATCACTGATAATGTCTCTGTTTGTGTGTTTGTATAATCCAGATCGTCTGAGTCCTCCATTAGACATCCAGCTGGAGACCATCAACTGCACCGCCTTTAGCGTACGGTGGAAGATGCCCCGGCGACATGTTAGCACCATCACTGGATACAAGGTAGTCACTAATCGCAGATCTACACTCTTAAACATAAGGGTTCCAAAAGAGTTCTCTCATATCCCTTTCCACCTGCTTTCAAGGTCCTGCACCTAATTTTAAATCTTTCAGCGCAGCATTATCAACTTATGCTTTGACAAAAAGTTTCAGTTATCTCCATGGTAACCAGAGACCCCCTGCATTTTTTAACGATTCGAGTCTGTTTCTGTCGTAATCAACAGTATATTTATTGATTGATCAGCTCTCAGTCTGTCTGTGAGCGGCAGATTCCCCTCACTCACAGTGGTTGGCTGGGAATTAAAATCAGTGAATTAATAAGTAGAAACCCGGTTGATTTCTTCCAGTGGAGTTGACATGAAAACTATTTTTGTTCAGTAAATATCTGCTGTCAGTCAGCCACGGTCCTCTCAGCTCCGCAGGAGTTTCTGTGGACAGAGATGTTGAATGCAGATCAGAATGTGGGTGGGTTGAAGACTACTATTTAAATGGTGAAGATAGTAACACTACCAGTCACATTGTGCAACAAAATATGAAGTTGTCTGCAAAACAACAAAAGTCTCTGACTGTACAACATGAAAGGAAAGTGTTGCGTGACACGTTTTTCTGTAAAAAAAAAACGTAATTTCTGTTGAGTGACACTCATCAAAACTGTCAAGTGCCTGAATGTAAATTAAGCTTGAGGTTCCAATAAGAAGCCTTTTCATCTGAAGAACCCATTTTGGACAAAAGAGTTCTTCAAGAATTGTTGAAATTGTTGAGTGTTTAAGACACCGCCCCCCTCAAATATTCACATTTACCCATGTTTCAAATGGCATCTTTAAATGTAGATGTTTCTGGAATCCTCTTAATAAATTTATCTCACTTGTGTTCTGCCATAGGTGATTCCTTTCATGCCATACAATACCACATGCTCTGCCATTTTTTTTATTTTTTATTTAAGGGTCACTGGTACTTGGTATTTTGTACTTGTCAGTAATTTAAAGGAGAGATTCGGTTCCCAGCCCTATTGCATCTAAATAGTAAAGGCTGTGGTAGCAGTGATTCCACAATAACTCCACCTCCTAAAAAACATTATTGTGAACCATAATTGTTGTGGGTTGCTTTGGATCATATCAGTCCTGACCCTTTATGAGCTCCATTAAGACTTATGCATGTGGTTCTTTTGACCTCAGGCTAACCCGAGAATCTACAACTCCTACTTATCCTACCACGATAAGTAGGAGAGAGATATACAGATAAGGTTGTCCATTGCTATTTCTACAGCCCTTCTGGGAGGATTCTACTTAAAACCCTTGGTTTATAGAGGGTTTTTGATGGAAAAATACTTGGTATAAAAATTCACTCTTGTCAGTCTCCAACAGGAACTTTCAATGACACTGCATCTCATCACAGCCCGGTTTCACTCCAAAGTCGTCGAAATCTGGTGCTTGGACAATGACTTTAGAAACCAATGAAAAAAAGGTGTCCCGACATGATACGGCGCCAGGGGGGAAACACGGTGGGACAACAATAAAAGTTAAGGTGATAAAAGTGCGACTGGGGTGGACCAGAGGGGTGGTGGATGGGTCCAACAAACACAGACTTTCACCAGAGAGAGCAGTGTTCACGTCTCGTAAGATTCTAAAGCCAAATCCAATTTCCTGTGAAAACGGAGATGTATTTTGAAAGAAGACAATGGATGTAACAGGCAGAACTTGACACGGTGTCCCAGAACGTCAACAACCAACACACCCAGGGTAACTTGCACGTTGTATGTGGACGTGGAAAGTGAGGAGATCGTGGTGAGAATGTGTTGTTTGGTAGTACATGTATTTCCATTTCTATTATTTTTAGTCTTAAGATAAAATGCTCCATGCCAATCCAATCGCCAGAATACATGTTGGCATTGTACGTTTCTGCAAACCACAAATTACTTATAATACATGTTTTGGTGTAACACTCGTGACTAGAAATGCTGCTCATGTATTTATGAAAAAAACCCAACTGGTTTGGTCCTTTGTTGGTCTAAAAATGTGGTCTGTAGTTTGGCAGCTGCCTGGGTATCACGCCATCCACCATCCTCTCCAGATGACAAACTCTGCTCATATACATGTAATCAGGACTATGTCACTTTTGAAAAGTTGATGTGATACGTAAGAAACATACAAAGGTAACGTATCTATGGTCTGCAGAATTGTACAGTGCTATCCTGGTGACAGGGCTGTCCACACGGTTTATAACAAGGTTCACCAGCAGCCAGTTCAATGTGATGACTTTCTTGTCTGGTCCCACACACCAAAATTTAAAGAAAATCAGAGGCAACACCCGCCATACGGACAGAGAAAAACAGTTTAAACCCAAGTGAAAAAGAAAACATTCAGCTTTACAAACAGCAGGCTGACAGATACGCCCCTACATATTCCTTTCCAGAACTCTGTTTCAAAATGCATAGAAAGGTTTTTGACCTGGCAGACATAAAAAAAAACTTCTGAGATATTTCGTAAATCAAATGTCCTCCTTTTTTCATGAACAAATACCTGTTTCCTTCTCCACATTTCTGTTCCTGCTTTCAAAGTGCCTGTCAAATCCACTGTCCAGCGAGATGGCCTTGAGGGCTAGATTGATATTTCTAAATGTCTTGATGGAGCTCCTTTACTGCTGAATTTATGCTTTTGAAGGGGCAATACAGCTCTGAGAGATGTGGTCACAAATCATGATTTTAGTGTCTTGTCGAGAGATGTTTTGCTCCACTCTGTGCTTCGAGGGCTAAAGTGGGATTTGCTTCTGTTGGTAGAGGTATAATGGACATAAATTTAGTGATGTGCAAAAGCAGATTTGTATATACTCCAGATATAATGTATTGTTGTTGCACAGGGTGGACTGAAAGCTGAACTGAAAAAGGAGTCCTCCTTTTTTTAATTCTGCCATGGCTTTTAAGTGCCCATACAAGTGCCCACTTGTATGTTTAAATTTCAAAAAAATAGTTTCAATGAGCATGCTTTACCAGAGCCCAGTTTCTATTCTTCCTTTCTCTTGTTTGTTTTGAATCAACAATTAACAAAGTGTGGATCAGTATGAGTGTATGTGTGTGCTCTGCTTTTGACCATATGCCTGCACTAAGAGGATTAGTCAGCTATCTAGCTTCCCCACGACTCACAGATAAACATGTGTGTTCATTTGGCCAATCACTTTGGAAGTTCATAAATAATCCTGTTTCCTCATAGTACTTCCACCTAATTATGTCGTGTTTACGTTGTCACAGCCATGACTTGATAATGTCATACCAGCTGAAATGTAAAAAAGAAAGAAAAAACTTTTTTTTTTTTTTTTAATCCAACATTTTGACTTTTAATTTAACAGTAAGAATCTAAGACCTTTTCATATGTTCTTATGTGCCTTTCTCTGTGACCATGTGTGTGTTTGTTTCAGGTCTTCTACACAGAGGTGAGGAATGGTCGTACAATGGGTACAGCGTCTTTGATGGAAGTGCCTCTCAGCCTCGACATGCTGACCACTGTGAGTGTACTTTGTGTTTGAAATCAGTGGTGAACATGCTTAGAAAAACTATTTCCACTGTAATTGTCACCCAACTGTGATCTGTCCCTAGCGTCCAATTTTGACAATATGTGAAATTTTAGGTGTGTGAGCCAACAAAATCTTTGCAGTGCTGCTGTATAAGGGCAGAGAAAAACCTGCCTCAAAAACACCATTATGAGGTGGCCAACAAGGTCAAATGTGCTCATTTCCATTAGCAGAAACTTGTGAAAATGGAACAGCTTGATTTTCAACTTGAAAGAAAAACCAGACAAAACAGTGTTTGTTTTTGAAGCTGGAAGAGAACAGGCGTAACGAGGCAACAAGAACATTTTTACTTATTTTCTTTTTTTTACATTTGGCCTTAGTCTTTAACAATGTTTAAAAAAAGAGCAACAGGTTAACATGGCTTGCGCTCGAGCTCTGTCATAGGTTGAAAATCAAGCTGTTCCACTTAGCACTCCCCCTAGAGGCCTGGAGAACTTCTGTTGTGTTGACTGGATATGCAGCAGTTTTCTGTTGCCTTTGTTTTTTGGATTTGTGTGTTTGTGACTTTGCATCAGTGTGTTCGCTGCTGTTTGTTTTAGCTTTATGCAGCAGGTTTTTTTTTCACAGCACATTAGCATTGTTGTATTTGTTTGGGATTGAGAACGTGCTTTTGAATTGGTGTCATACCTGTAGTTGCAGCATGTTTCTCCCTAATGGCAATGTTTGGGGCTGTTGTAGCGCATTTGCCATACTTGGCCAACAAAATATTTAGAAGATAAAGCTTGCAATATTCTCCATTTTTTTGTTGTCAACAAATCCCCTGAAAAGACCTGCTAAGATCCTACTAACAAGTATTGTCTGCGTATCCAAAGCCTGATGCATTTTAGTCATGTGCTCCATTGTTCTCCAAAAAAACTATAAAAGCACATTGATGAGTCATACAATTTAATTGGGTGTTGTGTTGCTTCACTATGGTGAACATGGGCACTGCAGTTTATTTGAACTGATCCCACATGCACTGTTCTGCTGCATTAATACTTGAGCACCAAATGTGTATTAATCCGCAACAGAAAACAGTTCTGTACAAATGCACTAATTACTTCTGTTTTAGGAACATATGTTAAAAACTACAGTGCTCAGCTGTTTTGGGACAATATTTAGTCTTTTTTGTTTTTCAATTTATGTTTTAAACAAATGGACTGTTGTCTTTGATTTTTTCATGGGATTTGTTGACAGTAACAAACATATTAAATAACTGGAGTCTTAACCTTAAATATTTGGTGCCAAATACTATTAAAGCCACCTTTATCAAATCATGGAAAATTTTAGAAAATCCTTTATGACTTTTTATAAAAATGTAAAACCATATTACAAACAGGCACGGTGGTGCAGTGGTTAGCATTGTCACCTCACAGCAAGAGGGTTCCTGGTTCGAACCCAGAGGTGTGGGGGAGCCCTTCTGTGCGGAGTTTGCATGTTCTCCCTGTGTCAGCGTGGGATTTCTCTGGGTGCTCTGGCTTCCTCCCACAGCCCAAAGACACGCAGCTTCAGTTAATTGGTGCCTGTAGGAGTTAATGACCCCTAACAGGATAAGTGGTTATGGAAAATGCATGAATGAATGAATGAATTACAAACAGGATGTAGGCTGTTATTATGTCTCAGAGCTGCAATTTAAGTTATGGCAATGCTGTGATACACGCAAATATTTATGGATATTTTTGCTCTTATTTTCTCAAAAGGGGCAATTTGATGGACAAGCAAGCTTTGTGAGTATCATTTACCATTACTTACTGAATTAGACCGTGTCACTGCTTTCTTACCACAGTTGACATTTATCGCTGGATTTGACTTACTCTCCACTCAGAAATCTAAAATAATCCCTAATCAGTAATTTAGTCTTCTCCTTCACTTCTTCTACCATCTTCTCTTCTTTTTTTCCTCATGGCCTTCATTTCACTTTCTTCCTCTAACCATCCTTGTTGATATGCTCTTGCTTATTTCACTATATTCATCTGTATCTCTGTCCCCACTCACCCATATGCCATCCTTTAGGAAGTGGACATTGGCAATCTTAAAATGAACACGAAATACAGAGTCACTGTCGGAGCGTACGGTTGGGCAGGGGAGGGTAGACCCAGCATGCCCCGAGACATCAACACAGCTCCACATGGTAAGAAAATGTGAGCAGTAGGAATCCATTTTAAAGCTAATGCTATTTTTTTCTCTACCATAGTTTTAATATCTTTCACTGAATTCATTTTCTTTCTGTGCCATTAGACATGTGCATGCCCCCATCGCCCCCCACTCAGCCTGTTGTCATGGCTGTATCTGACACAGAGCTGGCGTTGTCATGGCAGCAAGGAGAGAGTGAGGGAAGCGCACCGGTCCTTCACTTCCTGGTGGCTTACATCAGGTCAGTTATTGAGTGACGAGCCCCAAGAAAGCAATTAACGGAGCTTTATGTTTTTCAAACTGGCCTCCCGTGACCTCGCCAGCACAGTGTTGCTGCCGATACTCAAAGACGCATTTACAGCATTGTGCATTTGCACTCAATTACACACAGGTCACACACAGACAAACATCATTAAACAGCCCATATTGTCAGGTAAAGAGTAGCCTCAAGTGGTCACATCATGGAGCGAAAGAACAGAACTAATTGAAAAGCCTTGAACCATCACAGGCTGTGAGGGGACAGAGAAAAGACTGATTAGTTTCATCTACCTGTTCATTTTCTTAATTGATAAGCCGTTTGTCTTTGGACAAAACTGGATGAAGAGGACAAATGAGAGAGCTTTTTCCAAGAATACTGCTCACATGTATCTTCTGAACCACAGTGACTGCTTGATGGGTCCATTATTGTATGGTTGTTGTGGGGCCAAGCATTGATCAAGTCCAAGTTGTAGTCAACATGCTGAGGTTTCTAAAGATACCAATTTAAAAAACAAAAACAAAAAACAAAACTAGAATACTAGCGATTAGGGTTGCCTCTACACCTAATTTGTTAGTACGCTCCATTTGGGCTTGTATGAAAGCTGTCATTCAAAGTGGACCGAACAACCAAATCGAGACTGGCTGTAAAGATGTTGCTTTTTGTTTGTGGTGTGAAAGCCAATTATGCCAATCATTTGTTAACCATCACAGCGTTGTAGTCAAGACCACTGAAATCATTACCAAGATCAGAGTGTATTGAGACAGACCAAGACCAGATCAGTCCCACACTGCATGACACACTTAACATGTGGAACATGCAAACCATAGGCACTCCTCAAATTGACCTGAAAGATCCACATTCCTGTACAATCGCCCACAGAAATAAATGCAGATTGTTCTTCATTCACCTCTTTTATTGCCATATACGATACATACGTGGGTCATTATATGAAAAAGTGCCATTTCTCATTCTTAATGTTAGATTTTCAAAGTTCTGTTTTAAAACTATTTATGACCCTTTTTGGATTAAATAGATCCTTACCTATCAGAAATAGGTGCTGTGCCATCTCAGGCTATCTTATTTTTTATTTTTTTTTCCCCACATAATCAACATGCATATGTGTGTTTTGTCAACCCTGTTACGATACACCAATTAATGTTTGAAAATGTTTTAAATGCATATTTACAACAAATCTGATATAGACTTTGAAGGATAAATCTCCCCTTGTTACACTGAGTGTGTTTGTACAGTGGGAATATTGAGGTCTTTATGTTTTATCCATGGATGAATATGCTCATTTGCAATTGACACTTTCACAGCATTTTTCTTTTTAAGAACAGAATATGGAAACAAAAGAATAATACCCACATTTGTTCTGTAGATTACTGGTTTCTTTTACTTAACATATAAAACGAGTTGATTTGACATTTGTCTTTTCATTTTTTGAATTATACTAGAATATTATACAAGTAACAGGGCTGACACCTCAGTAACAGGGTTGACAACAGTTACCATACTGATAGTTTAAGTTGCAGCTTTGGGTCTGATGAAGATGGTACATTCATAAACCTTTAATTCAACATGACTCATCAAAGAATATTTTGGAGACATATTTATTAAGAGGTTTTAGCATTTTTCAAAACATGAAGGATATTGAAAGGACAGTCACAATGAATTTGATCCACTGAACATGTTTGGCCTGCTCCGAAAGTTGCATCATTTCATGGGAGTGAAATCAGCTCCCTTATGTGAACATGCTGGTGAAAAGACAAGTAAGTGTCCTCTTCTTTTCATGATTTTTCTTAGTTATATAATGTTTGACAGAGGGGGACGAGCTTATTGTGTCAGCCCTGTTTCCACAAAAGGACACGTTAAAAAGATATTTATTAGAAATTTTAAATGTACATAAATAACATTATATAAGCCTCTAAAGAATGCACACTATGTGGTCTCATGACCTTCACCACATGGCTAGTAATGGCTGCCAAGAACATTTTTCGTCAACCCTGTTACCATTCTAGTGTAACAGGATTGATGTAACAGGGTTAAAAAAAAGTATAGTATATACATATATATATGAGTATAGTATGGATTTGCGAGTATATGAAAATATGCTTTCCTTACCAATAGTAGACATTATATACATGGTTTTACAAGTTGTGTATAATATTGTGTAAATGTATGGGTATAAGGTTTTCAAAAACCAAGTTGGGATAGCCACAAATTTCAATATGGCCCTCACCGGAGATTTGGATCTGCTCCAAATTGTAATGGGTTCCATGTTGGACCATGTTGTACCAATCCACCAAATTTAACACCATGCCAAATTTCAAAAACTTGTCACTAAGTGCACATTTTTTTCAATTTCCCTTTCAGCTAGCGATGAAACTTGTAAAACCATGTATATAATGTCTTCTATTGGTAAGGAAAGCATATTTTCATGTACTCACAAAACCATACTTTTGTCAACCCTGTTACCATCAACCTTTTTACTCTGGAATGGTAACAGGGTTGACGGTAACAGGGTTGACGAAAAATGTTCTTGGCAGCCATTACTAGTTATGTGGTGAAGGTCATGAGACCACATGGTGTGCATTCATTAGAGGCTTATATCATGTTATTTATGTGTCCTTTTGTGGAAACAGGGCTGACAAAATAAGCTTGTTCCCCCTCTGTCAAACATTATATAACTCTAAGAAAAATCATGAAAATAAGAGGACACTTATTTGTCTTTTCACCAGCATGTTCACAAAAGGAAGCTGATTTCACTCCAAGGAAATGATGCAACTTTTGGAGCAGTCCATTATCTCAGAAGGGGTGTTGTCATTAAAAGTAACAGGGTTGACGACTACCTGGAGACCCGACTAAATTTATGTTTTTTACAACATTTTACATATATTAAGAATAAAACCCATTCATGAATAATGAAAGGACGCTTTTTATATATAAGTTTATGTTTTTAAGATAGTTTGACTTTTTTGGGCCTTAATAGCTAATAAAAGTAGAACAATCATGTTGAGCGACAGGCCATTTTTACAGCTTTTACAAAAAGGTGTTTAAAACTCTTTGAAAACAAAATAAATAAAGTTTTACATTGTTTCAATGTTACAAGAGATACATTGTAAAATGATTATTGTGTATTTATTGTTTATGGACATTTATAGCACAGTTTTGTTCGAGAGACACAAAATGGCACGCTTTCGTATGTGTGCATGTTGAGGTGCACCATGAGACATGTCTTAATAAAGGCCTTGGAAAGGTACATCTTTTGTGGGGGGATTTTTCTTTATTTTTTATGAGCAAACAAACAGAAACACTAAGATGCTGAAATCAACTTGACCATCTTTACACAACACAACTTTTGTGCACAGGACGTTTAGTGATATTTCTGCAGTTATAGTCTTGACTGGCCTTGAAATAAAATCCTGAATCCTCTTTGTCTGAGACCCAGACAAGACCCTTTGCCTGCCTAACAGCTCAGAGCTGTTAAAACTGCTCCGAACAGTGCTTGTATCCAACTCCATGTACTTTGTCAGTTCATCAGTAAGGAGTGTGACAGTCATCCCATTATTAATAAGCCCCAAATCACTACTGTGCAAGACACCTCCTTGTGGTCCTGCCTCTAACTGTTAGGGTGCTTTCAAACCTGCCCTGTTTGGTTAGGTTCAATGGAAGTGAAGTTTGTTTGTCCCCTAAGTGTCCCCTAAATTTTAAAACGAGTTGTACCTATGAATCATATGTACACATACACATGGGGAAATAGGACCCAGGTTGAAAAATAGAAAGTTATCCTTTAATATGCACATTCAGCACATCCAATGCATCAAAACATTGTTTTCTAGTTGGAGCCGCGCCTGGTTTTCAAACTGTATGGTTTGACTAACGCATGGAAATTCTGACCAATCAAGAGCAGCTTTCTCGCGCAAGTCATTTGATCTGGTCCTCTTGTACATGCTGCTGTGAGAACATGAGCCAACTCTAGGCAATTATAAAACTTTGTTACAAAATTAGTCCCTGATTCAGACCAAAGCAAGACAACTCTAGGTCTGAAAGCACCCATTATTCATAACTTGTGGTCAATTTGCAGTCTAATGATACCAATAAGGCTTGCAACATGAGCTCTTGGTGACACCAAAGAACATAAATATACTTGTCAGACGTCCTCATAAACTTTAACCAGTCACCGAAATTTAATTTCCCCACGTGGATCCTGAAGATGCAGGATGACAAACGCCAAAACTATCCAATCAAGCAGTTTCTTCTCAGCTTGAATGACTATGTTTCTTCCTCTTGGTTCATTTGTAATAAGTCAGAGTGAACAGGAACTGCACCAAAACTACAATGCAACAATGTATAAGAGTGATAGCGTCCTCAGATGTAATGGTGCATCCATTTACATAATAATATCTTACAGCAGTTGTTTGAGATTTTAGGAAATACTTCCATTATTCACTTTCTTGTTTTCCCCTGCTTCCAGTCTTTATGCTCAGCTAAGCTCAGCGGGTGGTATCCGTCCTCTCATCTAACTCTCAGCAAGAAAGCAAATAAAGTGCATTGCCTCTAAAATAGACCCTGTGCATCCGCTCATCAACACAATATTATGATACAGAATATACAGCTCTCTCTTGCAGTGCATGTCACGAGGTCTGTGCTGGTCTGTTTAATGTAGCCATTTGTATTTGGACAGCACTAACCCTCATGACACATGAGAAAGAAATAATTTCATTCTCTGTCCAGCAAGTGTCCAGCCTCACACACACATATACAGTATATGCACACAGAAACACACACACACACACACACACACACACACACATGAAGGACGTCCCATGTCTAGACGAGTCCTTAGGCTACAGTGTCAAGGAAGTCACAAATCATTTCCCTGGAATCCTCTGATATTTTGCCAGACACAATTAAATAAGCTGACATAAATTTAAAAAATGCCCCAATACGAATTGTTTAAAGGAAAAAAAGTTGTAAAGATATTAAGGGAAAGGAGCTTACACAACACAATAGTTGTTGCCCTTCGTGCTGCAGAGTTAACACCCTGCGACTGAGCAAAGAGAGAGACAAAGACAAAGAGACGGAGGCAGACAAACTGTCACTTGCTGTGACAGAGGAGACATGAATCAGTGTCTGTTTTTGCATGCAGGCACATTTTCCACACAAAAGGGCCATCTCAGAGGCAAATATGTCCCCCCTTACATCAAAGGAGGCCTTGCTGAAGAGAGACATTGATTGGTGGTGAAGATGACTCTATTCAACAGATAGCCGTGGCTCCAGGCGCTCAGACTCAGCAGACAAATATGGCAGCTGGAGATGGAAGCTGGAGATGATAGGCAGAAAAAATAAAGTTCAGGAGTTCATTTTGTTTTGTGCTTGACTTTTCAAAACAACGCTCTGATTAAAGCAGAAAATAATGCTTTAAGACTTAAAGGGCCTCAAAAATAGTAACATGAAAACATTAAAAAAAACAACAACATCTCAATCAATTGCTCATTTTGTTTTGTTTGAAAAGTTATTCAAGGTTTTTGGACTCAGAGCTACAGTCTCTAGTAATTCCACTCTTTGCAATCGCTTATTGACATACTTAGGGACACACAACAGCAGGAGCAAAACAATCAAGAGAGAGATCATCAGAATTTTTAATCATCCCTCGCAAAAACATAACAAGCATATCAGACAATTATTTTGGAGATGTTTTGAGAATAATGATTTTTGAAAGAAAAAATCACAAGGACCACTCATGTTTTGAGAAATGTCACAAGTGTGTAAAACTTATTATTAGTAAATGAAATATCAGGGGAAAAAAAACTAAATGAGATCTTTTGTGTGTTTGTCTTTCACAGGCCAGAAATGGACACGGAGTGGACATATATCCGTGAGCCCATTGAGACGAACTCCATGGTTTTGAAGGGGTTATTACCAGAAACGGAGTACCAGTTCGTTGTCAGGGCGGCGAACGTGCACGGAGTTAGTCCACCCAGCCACATCAACAACCCCGTGCGCACTCTGGGTAAGGCTGAATGTTGATGTGTGATGTGACAGCCAGGAAAGCTTTGCTCCCTCGTTAGTCTGGTTTCAACCACATCTCAAAACAAAGTCGGTTTCAGTTTAGTTTCAACAACACACCCACACAGAACTAAACAGACTGTACTTATATGTTTTTTGGATCACCGAACTTCTTCCTCACAATAACACATTTATCATGTGTAACCACACTGTATAAATCCCAACATTGCTGTGGAGACACTCTGAGTTTTCTCCCAGCACTGTGAAGCAATGAAACTGGATTTTAATGTTTCTTTCAATTACACCAGAGGCATCGTTTCCATACTCTAACAACAACAATCACTTCCAGGTAGACAACTGGCAGTTGATTTGCATTATATAAAATTGGCAAACTTGTTTATCTCTCTTGTCATCATTTAAAGACATACAGTTCAACTTTAGCCACCAATGTCTGTGTGAGTGTTTGCTATATTTAGAATACTTTCTCCGCTTTACCTTTCACAATAACCAGTTGAGGCAGAGGTAGACCAGCAACTCTGTTCTAAAAAGTAAAATTACTGTCATTGTCAAAGGACTCAGGTGGCTTTACAGCTAAACTCACAATGAGTCTTTTAGGTGGACCTCTTTTTAAGGTGTCTAAAAATGAACCAATCGAGGCAGCATTTGCTCAGCAGCATCTGATTTTATGTAAGTGACACTCAGATTTTCAACACTGCATTGAGACAGAGATAATTGGTTGCTCTGTATATAAACGTATATCAAAATCTTTTGTCTGGTGCTCGTGGAGAGGGGAAACAACAGGATCGACAGATGGCAATCTGGGTATATTCTGGGTATCCCATGTCACTCTGTGTTTTTTAATAACTTCTGTTTTTTCATTATTGTCTATTGGTTTCACCTGCCATGCCATTATATGGGTCATGTGATGGCCTCCGATTGGTTCCTGCCACTATATAGGTGGGGCCATACCACACTCTCACTCCAACCTCATCACATATCGACGTTTTGGTCGTGGACTTTCCACTTACAGATACGGCGTGCAAGGTACCCTGGGTGCATTGGTTGTTGACATTCTGGGACATCATGTCCTTCAACAACAAACACACGTGGTTGAGTTTAGGCAACAACAACACATATTTAGGTTTAGGAAAAAAGAACAAGGGTTGGCTGTAGAATCTAAAGGACACAAACGCCTCTCTGTCGGGTGAAAGCTGAAGTTTGTTGGACCCATCCACCACCCCTCCCGCCGGCACCACTTGGACTTCCCCGGCCATAACATCCTTGTCCCGCTGAGTTTCCCTCTGACGCCACTGGGCGGCACTGAACTATAACGGCAACCAGCCGCGTATCATGCTGACGTTTAAAGACGGCTTTGCTCGTTGGTTTTTGACACCCCAAGTCACTGCCCAAGCGCCAGATTTCGACGACTTCGGAGTGAGACCGTGCTCGTGCGTTGTATGTTTTGAAAGCCCTGACAAAGACCTGCAGTGGTCGAAACACTTTGGCTCTTTTAATGATTTAGCCACTACAATAAGGGGTTTTTAATATTTCCTTTTTTTTCCTTTTACTTTTCGGAGTGCCTGGATTGCCTTCCTGTTGAAACATTTCATTCAGTCAACTGAGAGCACCAACATCTCAAGACAACCACTCTGCATATTGCATCATGAGCTAACTTTAGAGACGGAGCATATTTTTGCTGTGATTTTTTTCCTCTTATCACATGTAATTCCACAATATAATAGTCAAATCATATAATTTTAGACATGGTTTTTCCAATATTTTAGAAAATATGGAATATTTTCTGCTTTGTTTGTCTATTGGAGGCTCACACAACCTCCCTAAATCACCATTACGGAATAAATTCAACGTACTCTATTGATTTTGACACAGAAACACAGTTCCCTCTCTGAGCTTGAATGTAGGCCAGCACCTGTCAGTGTGTCAGCAGCCTTGGATGATGGAGATGTAGAGCAACAGTCATTTACTTTATTATTTTTGATGTAGTCAGCTGCTGGTGGTGGTGGTGGGGATGGGGGAGGGGGCTGCTCACAACTGATTGATATTAAAACACACAAATACACACACACATTCACACAGGTGTGTATCACACATACACACACAAACACACACACATGCAGTAATAGTAATAGCAATCATTGTCTTAATGGAATGAGGACTGTGACATTCAAACAATTCACCTACAGATTTGTGGTCATGCCTGTGTGTGAGTATCAGGCTTAAGGAGTAGGACTGTATAAGACTATTAAAATAAATACAGCCATGTAAATACAATCACATTATCCAGACAATTTGTCTTTGACCTACAGACCACACTGCTGGCTCTAGAAAGCCATGTGCCATGCTTCTGCTTCACACGATGTGTTAGCTGTCAAACTGTTGTAAACTGCTCTGATCGAATTAAGTGACCTAAGACCTGCTAGACTGCTCAGAGACGGAGCTGGAAAAACAGACAGAGAAAGAGAGAGGTAATATTAGAAAGGAGTTGTTAAGAACAATGTCAATGAAAGTTACGTAAAACATGATAAAAGGAGCCAGTGAGACAGACACAGAGAGACAGACGGACAGAAACCAAGAGATAGAGAAGCGTGGTTTCTTAGCGGGGGATAAAAGCGGGTTAGGTCCGAGTCTCATCAGACAGGATTAAGGACGAGATGCCAGACCCCTTCCCTGCCCATCCACACCCCTGATGGATGCACACACATGCATGCACACAATGCACCGCTGCTTGAGTGAACAGCAGGGGTGGGCTTGACTGACTGACATACTTTTCTCGTGGCTCACTCTGTGACAGTTCCTGTGTGTGTGTGTGTGTGTGTGTGTGTGTGTGTGTGTGTGTGTGTGTGTGTGTGTGTAGCAGTTGAAAAAAGGGTTGTATGGTTTGAGGGGGCCTGTTACACAACAGAAGATTAGTTTGCTGTTCAGGATTTAATGTTATTAGGCTGCGCTAATTAGCACTTTTAATCTCGGTATCCACTCAGGCTCAATCGTCAAGTTTCTACGAGATCTTTGATTTTTTTCTAACAGTTTGCTATGTTGTGTAAGTTGTCTCATATCAATCCACAACTATAAAATATATTTCAATTCCCTAACTCTCCTAACAGCATGGTACATTTTTGACACAGTGGACGGGGAGGTGAAGGAACAAGGAGACAAGAGGATGGGTTTGTTGTTATGTAAGATAAGATTAAGCTTTGTGAAGGTAGAGTGGACGGCAGGGGAGATGTCACAGTGAGTATTTCCAATGTGCAGAAAATACAAAGGTTATACCAATAAAACACAAGTATAGACATACACCTACACCAGCACATACACTTAAACACATGTATACCTGTAAGCATGCATACATAAACATATGGCTGCAAATACATACACTCCCATACACACAATAAGTCTATCAACTGTCAGGAAAGGCCATATATCTGGTGTCAGATCGTTGAGATCCATGTAAGTAATTTAAAGAACTTTAAAACAGTTTCTAAAAGAGACTGGAAGCTGGTCAAAAGTCTAGCTGCTGAATTTTGAACCAAGTGCTTAGGCAGGTGAACAAGGCATTAGAGTAATTGAGGCGGGAGGATCTAAGAGCATGTATGACTTTCACTGTGTTTTTGAAGGACAGAAGTGACTTACATTTGGAAATATTCATCAGCTGGTGAAACCAAGACTAGACTACATTCTTCACATGTTGCTCCAGGGTCAAATTACTGTCCAGAAATACACTCAGATTTTTTACACCTGATTTTATTTTATGAGTGAGGGCGGGTGGCTGAATTTATTTTGAGATAGGTTCAGGGCCAATGATCAGAACTTCTGTCTTTTCAGAGAATTGAGTACATATGAGTGAGACATAAGAGTCTAATGTAAATGTAAATTTTACATAGTATATATATAACGTACCAACTATGTAATACACATGTATGCAAGGTCTTAAAAACACATACTCTTAATCTTTCTGAATGTGTGTTTCAATGAAGAGATAACTGATAAGAAATAAACTTTTTGCAGCTGCATTTCCAGATGCTTACTATAAAACGGATTTCATGCTATGCTCAGAGTATTCACTGTCTGGCTTTGTCTCTGTATGTTATGAGCTGCCATTCTGTACCGAGGAGACACGTTTCAGTACGTGGTGGAGCGGTCTGGGTACAGGCGAACAGGTAGACCCACAGGGCCGAAGCTGTTACTACAGTTTAATGTCTGTGTCTTGTGATTGTCGGTGAAATGTCACATTCCCCAGCCTATGATCATTCATCATAGGAAAACAGTCATAAGGCCCAGACGTCATTCTCAATCTCTCCATCTGTGCAACTTTCACATGAATTGGACACCACTGTTGTTCGTTGTCAAGGGCATTTTCATTGTCATCGTCATCAGCTGATTTGCGTTTATCATTCAGCCAACTTTGTTTGACCCTTCAATCCACTGTCATTGTCATTTTTTAATGAACTGTTATTAAGGAATCAAACCTTTTTAAAGCATGTACTAAACATCATGTCTCTGTATTGGTGATCCGAACAGGTCCATCAGAAGTTGGCAGTGGTGATTACGGGCGTTACTTCACAGACTCAAAGTTCAAAGACGAAGACAGCTTCGACATTGATGACTCTGATTACGATATCTTTATTGAGGAGGTGGGTTATCACTTACCACAGCTGGACAGGGATACTTTGACATATTCTAAGTGTATTTAATCTCGTAAATCATCTTCCTCTTTCCAGTTGAAGCCATTCCCAGGTATCAACCAGGACAACAGGAAGTCCCAGCTCCGTTCACGCCCTGATCCGCCATCTGGTCGGAACGTCGTTTATCGTATGAACACCTTTGCTCCACCTAACGTTACCACCCTTCCAGCTTCCTCCACCACTTCATCCAGCTTCCCAGATTTCTCAGATCTGGTCTTCCCAACCACCTCAGAGCCCAGTACTACGACTGACGCCAAGACTACTGCCCCACTGACCACTACCAGGTGAGATGGACCTTAAAAACCTCACGTTACTTTGATACCCAGTATCAAGTCTGTTTTGGATCAATCTCTGACCCAATCAGCTATCGGTCTGAGAAGCCTCTGAAGGCAATAGCGAGTATTTGAAAGGTTTAGGTAGATGTCTGGACTAAGACTTCCTTTTCTGTGGGCAGGTCATTTTGGCACATCTCTATGAACAGATATCAGACGATAGCTTATGGGTTCTGAGATTGCATTTCGGCAGATGCGTCCCCACTTCTGCACAGACACTTGGCCTGCCACTATATGTGACTGATCAATGTTGCTAAAACTATAACAGACTACAAACGGAAACCAGAACACCTCTGCATACATGAGCAGTTATCTGTTTAAATAGATTAGTATTACATTAATAAGATGTCACTATGTTTACCAGTAGCAAAGCTGAACATGTACAGATGTTTCCCTATGGAAAGAGAAACAAACAAGGGTATCAAGAAAGGTTTCTTTAATATCAATAAATTAACGATGCTTATTGCAGTTCTTCTTGCTCTTTGATTTCTAGATTTGCTGTCTCTCCATCCTGCCTTTCTGCTTTCTCTTAAAAGACACCTACAGTTTATTTTTTTCATGCTCTTTCACTTAATTATTTGATAATAGATGGAGACAGTGAAATGTCACATCAATTTAAGCTGTCATTCTTGTTGTGATGTACAGCATGTCATTAGCCGTGGCAAATTTCGGATGGCCTAACTGCCACTGTATTGCATTTGAGTGAACATTTTTGCTTTTGCTGTTTGATTCTTACCCTAAGATAAAAAGGAAAAAAGGTATCACTTTTACATAAACCTGAGGACTGAACAGATAAATACCTTACAAGACTGCATTTGAAAATGAAACAGTTATTAACTGAACCGCTGACTGTGCAGTGTAAACAAAACTAAATGTGCTTATCTTTCTTCTTCTGATCCATCTTAGCATCACTCTGCCCACCACCACTACCACCCCAACCATGTCGCCCTGGAAAGGTGAGGTACCTCGTGTGTATGACCTGACATGCGATGACACTGTGTGCCCCCCAGACAGCTTCTGCCTCAGTGATTATGAAGGTGGAGGCTCGCGCTGCCACTGCAACCTCGGACGAAGAGGGGACACGTGCTCTGAGGGTGAGAGAAATGTAGTTGGGTACAAGCTTTTATGTGGTGATGGGACAGCTTGCAATTGTGTAACACTTCCAACTTTTAGATGTATTTATTATAACTTTATTTGTTGTTCTTCTTCAGTGGTATCAGTGAACTTTCCCAGGTTCTTTGGTTATTCTCACATGACCTTTGAACCCTTGAAGAACTCTTATCAGACCTTTCAGATCACTTTGGAGTTCAAGGTAAGCTACCACGTGTTTTTTCCCCAATTGATTTTTGTCTTTTCAAAGGTAGAAAAGGGCTTTGAAACAGTTTCTCTGTGGTACAGGCAGACTCTGAGGATGGCTTGTTGCTATACTGTGGAGAAAATGAACACGGCCGTGGAGACTTTACCTCTTTGGCTCTGGTGCGAGGCAAGCTACACTACAGGTAAGGAAAACAGTGACTCACTATTGGGTTTAGATTCTTAGAGATTTTGTTGCTGAATTAAAGCAGCATACAGAAAACATATCTTATTTGTTTATTATTTTCTTGAAAGATATTTCTTAGTGCTTTTTTGCATTTAATCAATGGGATAGTTGCTAGTGTGAAAGAGAAGGGGGACAACATGCAGCACAGGGCTGTAGGTTGCAATCAACCTGCGGTAAGGATAAGGCCTTTGTACATGGGGCACCTGCTCTACCAGAGAAGCTAATGAGCACCCCGAGAAACTACATTTTAAAGGAATATTTTATCCACAAAATGACCATTTATATAGGAATAATTCCCCCGTGTGACACTGAATGTGGAAAGAAAACTTTGGTTTTCTCACATGCCTCCACAGTGAACGAAGAATCCAAAAACTGAGAAAATTCTTGATGAATTGGAGTAAGAGTAACCTGGAAATCCAGATGCCCCGCCCCTAGCAAATTCGAATTTCCACTGCGCGGGAATCTGGCTCCGACGAGCAGAGCCAGCTGAATCACCAATTGGACCAATCAGATCAGTCTATCTGACACAGTCGGGCTCTGGGCAGGCGTAACATGATGATGAAGTGTTTTAAATAGTAAAAATTAAGGGAAAATTCATGTGTTTAGGAGGTACTGAACACACGACTGGATAAATGAGACTTGGATTTACTGCACAAGTTGTCATAACTGGATATATGTTTTCCCTTCAGATTTAACTGCGGTACAGGTGCAGCTCAAATAGTCAGTGACAGTCGTATTGTGGTCGGTCAGTGGCACACGGTCACTGTCTTCAGAGACGGCATGAGCGGCTGGCTGCGTATGGACAATGACACCCCCATATCTGGACGCTCACAGGTAACAATAACACACACAGGTGGTAAGATAAAGGCTTGTATAGGCATTAGCATTAGGACATGTAGCTGAGGGTTTTTATTGACATTTATCTTGTCAAAAACACAGTACACTTTTCAAAATGGAAAAGCTTTTAGCGGTCTTAACGTTAACAGTTAGGTTTTGGATGAATTGTGTATGAGACATTGCAGACAACATTGCCTTTCACTCTATTGCAGCAGTGGAGCAGCCTCTAAGTGTTCGCACTGTGATAAAGGATCAAGCACATTCTGTTCTCTTCACTCTTTGCTCTTTCAGGGCCAGTACACTAAGATAACTTTCCGCTCCCCGCTGTATGTGGGTGGATCCCCAAGTACTTACTGGCTGGTCAGGGCGACAGGAACAAATCGTGGCTTTGTTGGCTGCATTCAGAGTCTGACCATCAACAACAAGGCAACAGACATCAGACCCTGGCCTCTGGGCAAAGCTCTGAGTGGAGCTGATATAGGTAAGGAAGCATATATATATATATGTGTGCGTGTGTGTGTGCGTGCGCACAATGAGTTTTATTGTATTTTGGCTGCAATGTTAAATGTTCATTCATTCATTCATTCATTCATTCATTTTGCTTAACCATATATGCTGCTAGGTTATGTTTAGAGCAATTTAGAGCCACCAATTAACCTGCATATTTTTCGACTGTGGGAGGAAGCTGGAGTACCCGGAGAAACCCGGAGAACATATGCAAACTCCACAAAAAGGGGCTGCCCCACCCCAGGATTCGAACCCCTCATCCTGGATTCGAACCAGTATTGTTGCCTCTTGCTGTGAGGCTACAATGCTAACCACTGTACCACCGTGCCGCCAGGCAGTATTTATTGCAGTAAGACATGGGTGCACAGTTTGGTGCCACATTGTCATTTCATTTTATCAAAGAATTGGCAGCAAAGCGTGATATGTTATGACAGCATTCATCCCTTCATTAAAGCACCTGACAGCAACCTAAAACAAACAAATAAAAAAAGAGCAGCAAACATGTTAACGTAAGAAGAGAAAAAGTCTGGGGATCATAATCAGTCACAGCTTAAGATCATTTTTCTGTCATGATCAGAAAAAATAACCTTCTTAGCTGTTAGGTCTCTGACAATCTATCACTGAAGCAGAAGGCAGGTAAATCAACTCTCACAGAGGATTTTGCAGAACATAATTGTCTAAATGCAGGAAGAGCCTAAGCTATTATTAGCTGCAGCAGCTGCAGCTGGTGGATGAAGTGTTCAGTAATTTTACTTAAGTAAGAGTAGCAATACCACAGTCTAGAAATAGTTTGCGTTGGAGAAACACTGAACAAGAAACTACTTTTTTCTATGTTTTCAATGCTTTTAATCTCCTGTTGTCTCATGTATGAAACAGCACATAGGATCCATAATAAAAGTGTGCATGTCGACAAAAGCTGAAACTGGCATGCGTGAAAAAATATTTTAATTTAAAAAAAACATGCGTATGCCTGCCAGTGTGCAATTTACTTTTATAAATCCCAAATCAACTTGGAATCATCAGCATGTGAATCAGCCTCCTATCAGGCCCTCTATACGCCCACATCCAACCATAAATGGTCAGTGCAAAGCACAACACAAGCACTGATGCATAGAAATGAACCTGCTGATGAATGGGACGCATCAACAACAGAGTGTCGCCTCAGTATATGTTTACAGTATTTACACTGGTTGCTTCACATCGTGCCAAAATGATCGTGACAATCAGTGGTATCCTCAACATTGGGAAATCATTTGAAGATGAAAGTTTAATAGGTGAACACAATTTATTTATTTATTCATATACCTTCTTCATGGCAATCTTGGCCTGCGTTTTGATTGGGACTCAAAATGAGGATATGGAAATTAATAATTGTGTGAGAGCAGGAGCTGGCTTTATTTCCAGGCCTTTACTGATTTACACAGTCTACATGTGCAGGAGGTGAAGATGAACATGAGGTGACTGGAGAAAGACAAGTGTGTGGCAGCCACCACAATGTCTCACAATGTGTGAGAGACGTTATTACATATATATATATTACATATAATGATTCCTCACACATTTAATTTCTTTAATCTGGTTTCAATTCACCACCTCACCATTTGCTGCGCCAATTTCCCCAATCTCCAAAATGTTCGTATGCATGGGTAAGAGTTCAAACACGGCTGTGGGGGAGCCCTTCTGTGTGGAGCTTGCATGTTATCCCCGTATCAGCGTGGGTTTTCTCCAGGTACTCCAGCTTCCTCCCACAGTCCAACACACAAGACATGCAGGTTAATTGGTGACCCTAAATTGGCCGTAGGTGTGAATGTGAGCATGTTCGGTTGTCTGTCTCTATGTGTCAGCCCTGTGATAGTCTGGCGACCTGTGTGCTGTGATTTGTGTCTGACTGTTTAGAAGCAATGATCCAATCAGCTGGCTTTCCTTCGTGTTCTGCATAGACTAACACAAAGCTTTGCCTGATCTAATAATATATCAAAATGTTATCATCGGCTATATTTTGTATTTTTAATTTGAATGTGTAAAGAAGTCTTAACCACCTCATAACTTCCTGCCACCAGGTGAGTGCAGCGACAGTGTGTGTGACCTGGTCAGCTGTGCCAACGGTGGAGTCTGCTTTGCGAACCGTGCTGATGGCTACATCTGCCTGTGCCCGCTGGGCTTCAGGGGAGCACTTTGTGAAGAGAGTGAGTCAACCCTATCTTCCTTTGTCTTGCACCTACAGAAAGAACTCTTATTTGTTCTGCTTTGGTGTGGTTTCTTACCTGATAGCTGTCATAGATTGTCATACAAACCTTTCAACGTAATTACAGACCAGTTGAGTGCAATATAAAGGAAAATTGGTGGAGATGAGGATTATTATGTCTTATATAGAGGCAGAACGATTGATTGCATCTAAGACATAACCTTCCACTTTTTCTTCTCCTTATGTCCTTTCTCTCCTTTTCTTCTGTTCTCATCAACTTCTTCTTCTTCCTCCTCTTCTCTCTAATCATCTTAATGCTCATGCCTCTTTGTCCCCCTCGGCCCAAATCCTTCTTCTATTTTCCCCCCTACTCTTCTCTTTTCATATCTTCTCCCTAATTCTTCAGCTTTCTCACTGTCCTCACCTCTCTTTAATGAGACAGTGTTTTCGTACGCTGTCATCCCATGGCCTCAGTCCTCTCAGAGTTATCTGTCCTTCATGGAGTTTGAGCTGACGTTTCGGCCATCAATGCCCGATGGGACGCTGCTGTACAGTGATGACGCAGGCAGCGGAGACTTCCTGGCTATCAACCTGGTGGATGGTTATGTAGAGTTCAGATTTGATTGTGGCTCTGGAGGAGCCACAATAAGGTATAAATAGATACTCTCATTCTGTTCTCTGTCTCCTTCACCTTCTTCTTGCTATTGTATTTCACTAGATGGCCTTTATTGTGTGTGACTGTCTGTGTTACAGGAGTGAGGAGCAGATCAGTATGGACACATGGCATGAGCTGAGGATGTCTCGCACAGCCAAGAGTGGTATCCTTCAGGTGGACAGCCAGAGGCCAATGGAAGGAATCGCTGAGGTATTTTCTGCACTGTGTAAACTTGTGTTATGTTGTTTTTGACCACAAGAGGGCAGAAACTCAGCAAGAGGATCTTTGCACACTATTATTTTCTGCCAGAGTTGAAGCTTTTGATTTACTAGTCCATCTATGTCCCAACCCTCACCTATGGTCATGAGCTCTGGGTAGTGACCGAAAGAATAAGGTTGTGGATACAAGCGGCTGAAATGAGTTTTCTCCATAGGGTGGCCGGGCTCAGCCTTAGAGATAGGGTAAGGAACTCAGAGTAGGGCCGCTGCTTCTTTGCGTTGAAAGGGGTCAGTTGAGGCGGTTCGGGCATCTGATCAGGATGCCTCCTGGTTGCCTCCTGTTAGAGGGCATGTCCCGCTGGTAGGAGGCCCCGGGGTAAACTCAGAACACGCTGGAGGGATTACATATCTCATCTGGCCTGGGAATGCCTTGGGGTCCCACTGGAGGAGCTGGAAAACGTTGCTGGCGAGAGGGACGTCTGGGGTGCTTTGCTTGGCCTGCTGCCTCCATGACCCGGCTCCAGACAAACATATGAAAATGGATGGATGGATGGATGAATGTGTCAGTAACACTTACCTCCACCATGTACTCACGCTAAAGCCACTGGCGAGGATATATGGGGCACAATGAGACATTCTGTCCCCCCCACTTTCAGGTGTTGTGGTACAAAGTGGTGTCCTCTTGTGTGCACAGAGCCTTTGGTGTGCACAAAATGGGCATTTGACATTTACATGTTTAAAAGGAACTGTTCCCAGTGCCAAACTATTATAGCGATAACTATGAAAAAACAGCCCAAATTCAGTTGGAGCAGGCGGTCCTCTCATGATATGATGTCATCAGACACTACCTGTGGCTATAGCTCAGGAAGTAAAGATGTTCCTCCACTGATTGGAAGATGGTGGTTTGATTCTCCAGTCCACATGTCGAAGTATCCTTGGACAAGATACTGAACTCCTGCTGGCTGTGCCATCAGTGTATATGTGTGTGAATGTTTAAGTGGAGTAACAGGTGCAGGTGGCACCTTGTATGGCAGCCTTGGCCATCAGTGTGCGAATGGTTTAATATGGCATGTTGTAAGAGCGCTTTGAGTGGTCAGAAGACTAGAAAGGTACAATAAAAGTGTAAGCTCAGTGCTGGGTCTCTTTAGTTTGCTCAATGTTTTACTCCAAAGTGATTTTAACATCTGATCTTTTACTATTCCAAGTGCATTTGTAAGATCTAAGCAAACATCTTGAACAGGACAAGAAGATGCTGCCAAATTTTAGCATGATAAAAGTCTCTGCTTTACCAGACAAAATTGACCTTAAACTTTCTAAATGGCACTCTTCCACTAAGAACTTGATAAAGAAAACATATCCGATGTTGATCTTTGCTAAACTAGATCAATTTATGAAAAGACAACATAATAACCTGTCACTCTGATTTAACCTTCAGGGAGCTTTCACTCAAATCAACTGCAGTTCACCTCTTTATATTGGCGGAGTACCAGAATACGATAAAACCAAGAGGACAGCAGGTGTGAAAAAGCCCTTCACTGGAATCATTCAGAAGGTATTACCATATCTTTTTTTTAATTTGGTAATACAGTTATAATGATACTCATTTCAAATCCAAAATAAAACCAATGCATTCATCATCTTTACCGCAAAAAAACGATAACAAATGTCAAGTTGAATTTTTCTACCCTCTCTTTCCTCCTCTTTCTCTTTCTCTCCCCCTCTTCCTCATCTCTTGTCTGTCTTTTACCCCCCCAGCTAATACTCAATGACCGCACCATACCGATAACAACCGGCTCCGCTGGTGGAGTTAATGTAGCAAATTCAGCGCACCCATGTGTGGAAAGTCCCTGTGCCAACGGAGGGACCTGCAGGCCAAAGTGGGACAGTTACGAATGTGACTGCCCTCTAGGGTACGACGGGAGGCACTGCCAGAAAGGTCAGCTGCTTAAGCATCTTTTCACAGGACTGGCTCATGTTTTACTTACATACATACTGTGACTAGTACAGTTATAAAATGGGTGCATGTTGAGTGTTTAGTGTGGTCCTTGAGTTTAAACAATCAGCACATCCCAAAGGTGGATGGTACACTACACCGATTAAGTGTAGAAGAAGAAGTGTCCTTTGACAGTTTGGTGTGTTGTGATTAGAGAGCGTCAGACATTAGAAGAGGTCGGCTGAAAGCAATGTGTGGTTTACACACTGCTCATTGAAAGATATGTCTTCAGGCTGTTGTCATGTGCTTTTGAGTACTAGGAATAAATATGTGTCTGGTTTCGGCACGTCTGTCTTTTTTTTGAACTTCTACATTTAGATGGCACACTATTTGGTATGATCTTTCCTCTTCTCAGGGATTAAATGTGTCTTCTGTAATCATGTAATGTCATATAAAATGATATATTGGACAACCTAATCCCTTAAGCCTATCTATGCCTTCTCTGTTTTTAATGCTTTCACTGAACAGAGTGTGGGAATTACTGTTTGAACAGTAAGTTTTCTTCTATGAATTTAAAAAGCAGAAATTAACAAGCTGCTCATTGTCATAATCTTAACCTAAAATAACATTTAAAAACACTTATTTGTCCTCATACATGTCTTTCTTACAGAATCATTTTTAGTCTTCTAGTGTTGCCTGAGTCAGTAGATACATGCTGGTGCTGCCACCTTGTGCTGATATGAAGTAAATACAGTGTTTTCTCTGCCCAGCTGTGACTGAAGCCATTGAGATCCCACAGTTCATTGGCCGAAGTTACCTGACGTATGACAACAGGGATATCTTGAAAAGGTTGGTAGTGAAATGAGTGGCTGTGAAAGGTTTTTCTTTTTTTTATGTTGTATTAATGCTTGTTCCTACAAACGCAAAAGGTCTTGTTTTAGTTGCGCTTGCAAGTAAATTTGCCTTTTTTTCTTCAGGGTGTCTGGGTCCAGGACAAACCTTTTCATGCGTTTTAAGAGCACAGCCAAGGATGGTCTGTTGTTGTGGCGGGGAGACAGTCCAATGAGACCCAACAGTGACTTCCTGTCTATGGGGCTTCAGGATGGTGTGCTAATTTTCAGGTATTTGTTTATGTGTTTGAATTAAAACTACTAAAACAGTTATGCAAGCGCATGTTCTTACTGAAATTTCTGGGTTATAAAAGAAATATTTTTTGCTGCACGGTTGCACTTGCCTGTCTTTTCGACAAAGCACTGACGAGAGAGAAAAGGGCAGATTTCAGCAAGAGAATAAAGTTTAGTGTAGGAAGAGGATGAAGATGATGGAGACGGACGCTGATCCCGCCAAAGGGCAGGGAGAGCTAAGCACCCAGTCGAGGCAGAGCTAAAAAAACACCTGAAGACTGAGGCAGGACCCTGACCTGGAAAAGAACCAGGATTTATCTGGGCAGAACCACACACATGTGAACCCACTGCACCCTTTGTCACCAACTAAACTCCTTCTGTGTGTTCCTTTGTCATTCTAGTTATAACCTAGGCAGTGGTGCGGCTAGCATTGCCGTCAATGGGACCTTTACTGACGGAAAGTGGCACAGAGTCAAAGCTGTGAGGTAAGCTCTTAGAATGTCACTGTATTAAGAAATCTATCTTTTGTGTTCACTTTACAACTCAGACATTAAAGCTGCACCAGTTGGTGTATTTGTCCACTTGGGATGTAGAAAGTTAAATTCAGCCATTGCAAATCTTAGCCCTGGGTGTCACAGTGGGCGGGTAGCCAGCAGCAGAGCTGGGTCTAACTTGTGTAATGGCAGCAACAGAAGGTTTGTGGTTGGGTCCCCAGGCACTGAGGTTTGTGCTGGCTGAACTGGAGTTGCTTCAGCTGCTGACTGAAGGGTCATCTCCAGGGTAACTGCCAGCTCTCCTTCCAGCGAGGTAGAGGCGTAGAACACACTGTGATTTGAGGCTCTTGCTAACGTTAGCTACTTTAATGTGATCTTGATGTTTTTTTCCCTTTTAAGTGTCAGACTCTCTTTGAGACTCTCTTTTTGATATATCCATCTTCCTTTTAGGGGTTGCTTTGCAGTGTAGGCAGTTGTTGCTAATGCTGTAGATGCAACTCTCTCTGCAGGATTTTCAGCCATTGAATCAGGATTTGAAGGGATGAGCATGCACACCTGCATTTGTAGAACAGCCAATAGGAACGCCCTCTCCCTGAAATGGCCTCTGATTGGCCAAAGTCTCCAATCGCAGGGTTGATTTTCCAAAGCCTGAAAACAGAGCCAGTCTAATGTTCTCCCCAGAGGTTATTATGAGATTTTTACCCAGTGATGCCAAAGTAAAACTGCCTACCTGAGCTTTAGTCACTTAGGTTTACTAATACATGTACCATTGTAACTTATCTCTTCAGGGATGGCCAGTCAGGGAAGCTGACGGTGGATGACTATGGAGCAAAAACAGGCAGGTCACCTGGAAAGATGAGACAACTCAACATCAATGGACCCTTATATGTTGGTAGGTGATACTCACAGTCTCACAAAGTGATGCCCATCTACTGTAGATCAAACAATAATCTTACATTTTCTGTTCACTCCCTGAAGGTGGCATGAAAGAGATAGCGCTTCACACAAACCGACAGTACGTTGGAGGCTTGGTGGGCTGCGTGTCCCACTTCACACTCTCTACTGATTATCACCTAGCACTGGTGGAGGATGCTGCTGACGGCAAGAACATCAACACCTGCTCCAACTAGATAACGGCCTCAGTGCGTGACAGTCTGGAGCGAACACCTCGACCAGCCGATTTGTCATCTTGAAACCGACAATTAAATTTTGGTCTATCAAGTCAGGGCTGAAATGTTATGAACTCAAAGTGGGAAAGACTAACACCTATGTTTCTCTGAGCCACAAGAAGATTAAAGTGGCTCCTCTGTGCAAAGTTTAAAAACGAACTTTCACCTGCCAAGATGTACATTTTATTTTAATGTTAACAACTTGATGAATTGTTCTGAAAAACGGTTTCAACACATGGCAACAGAAAAAACACCCAGAGGATATGACAAAGCACAAGTACTCTTTGAGAGGAGAGAAAAAGCTTAGTGTTATGGGTAATGAGGGTCTTTGAAGGACATTTTTTTTTCATGGGATGATTCCAATCGTATCTTTATTTTTTTTCTACTGTAAATCCTTATTTGATTGCTGGAAGAACCAAGTGATCCGAGGGATCAAGAGTCATCACATGTTTTTCATGAACCTGACCTAGAGCAGCTAGCAGAGATAAACTTCTTTGTAGAGGATTTTGGTTTTGACCCTAGAGGATTTCTGTTGTTTTTGTGGTTGTGGCATTCTTGTTCGTGACGTATTATCAGTCTGTAGACTACTTTTTTTTTTTAAAGTCTGGTTGATGTCAGTTTTTAAGGGTTGCTAGGGCTGAGGGGTGAATACGTCATCTGCACACACTGAGTATGTCTTTATATGCTCTTCTTTTAGTTTACAGGCTCCTTTATTTGTACTCTCAGATACTTGTCACATGAAAGTCTGATGCTGACACGATTAAGCAGCCAAAAAACAGGAGAATCTGTGTGACGCAGCCCTAGGAACGTCAGCCTTCAAGGGGATTTTTTTTTTCACACCAAAATAGATCACCTCTGTTATTTAAGCATTTGCAGTGCAAGACTGTCAATTAATTTTTCCCATGCCTAAGCTTTACTTCTTTAAAGGGACATTCTGCGAATGTTCCATCTATTGTGAATTATTCTTGCTTGAAGGGTAAGTTTGGTATTTTTAAACCTGGACCTTATTTTGCCATGTTTTTGTGTCTAAGTGATAAATGGGATTAACATTTTTTTTTAAATGGTCCAGTATTGAGCGAGAGCAGCCACAAAACAGCCTGCAATGCAAACACTAAGGGCACATTCACATCATCAGTGTACGTCCACTAAAGTAGCTTGTTTTTGCCGCTGACAGGTTAAAGGCGGCGTTTGTGAGTTTTATTTTGTTTATCTCGACTTTGAATGATGATGACTGTTTAAATGGTGTCTAGTGGATTTAGCAATGGAGATTTCGGGGCTGTTTGTGGTTAAACAATAAAATGATCTCACTTTTCAAACAAGAAGGTCCTCTCCAGACACTTAGAATAACAATCTGAGTTTGTAAGTGGCAAAAACAAGCACTTTAGTGGAATTTGACGGTGCATAATTTCCCTGAATTGTTCTCATTAGTCACAACAACATGGGAAATGAGCCTCTGGGTTAAAAAACATCAAACTTACTATTAAACTTAATTGTTGTTACCACCCCCCAAAAGTGACACCAGTTTTTGAATAAGATGGTTTGCTCATGAGAGCTTCACCCTGTTTTTAAAGTTTGAGCTCAGAACAAATAATAAATCGCCACTTCTTACGTGAGTTTATGTTTTGAATTTACTTTGAGAAGAATGAAAGAAAGGCAGTGGTCGTCATGGTATTGTCACCAAGTGTGTCAAGTCTGAATGAGGTGCAACCAATTAAAGACACCATGTGACTGTAGTGCGAGTGACGAGTGACTGTCCTCCGTACAAAGTGTAGAACACAGTGACTATTGAAACGTGTTAGGTAAATAGCTGTAAAGCATAAACTGTAGGAAAATGTTGGTGTAGCGTCTGTGATGTCAACATGAGTGTCTGAAGGTTTCTGCCAATTTTGTCAGCTGGTGAAGTCAGAGAATCCAAATTTCTGCAAAGGAACTGACCTGAGTGAAGCTGAGACGGGACGAGCGAGCAGGGACCACCACGGCTGAGTGTGCTCATCCCATACTACTCAAGCCTTAATATCCCCCATAATAATCCCCTGAAGATCAAAATGAGTAAACTACAGTCCCAACAAAGATTTGTTACTTTTTACAAGATAAAAAGCTGATTGTCAGTGAGTTTGAAGGTAAACCTTTTCATTCTATTCTTGCAATGATGATGAAACAGTACTGCATTAAGAAAGTTAAACAGCATTAGATTTGATTTGCAAAACTCTGCCAACATTTTATTTTTAATATTTATGAACAAGAAATATATAATGTATTTGTAATTGATACACTGTGACAGCTGCCTGTCAGAAACTAGATTCTGCAATAAATGCGAAGCAAACAGCCTGATAATTAAACAACATTTTGTCATGGTTTGTCATGAATGGTCATGCTCTCTACATTGTGGTCACTGCGCTTGTTATGAACACAATCCCCCAGTCTTTACAAGGTAAAGTTACATTTCAGATTTTCTCATTGAATTAAAACAGTCATGGACAAAATGTATTCTTTATTGTAAAATCTACTCTGAGACAAATTGAATTGACCGTTCACTAAGTCACGCCCCCGGACGCAGACTGGCCAATCATAGTGTAGCACTGGGCAAGCTCAGAGACCAGAGAGACAACAACACAGCTGTGCTCCATTGAAGTTTATCAGAACCACAGAAATGTGCCGTCTTGTACCGAAACATTTTTAAAGCCCAATACAACCCCATAGAGACACAATGTTCAGAGGAGGAATGGTCTGCACATCAACAAAGACACTTTTTTACCTTCATTGTTGTTTTAACCCTCATCATCATTCTTTCTGGCCGTCCAGGTGGTTACATTTTTCTATTGTGCTTTAAAAATAGGGTTGTTTGATGTGCTTTTGCCAGCTGCAGCACATCTTTACAACCAGCAGTTTAGTCCATAACTTCTGTCTCCTGAAATCTGCTCAGCTGTGACGTTAAGAAGGACATTGTGTTGCTTAAACTCAGCACACAGCTCCATCATATTAATGTAACCATATCACTGATTGAGATTATCCTTGTGATGTAAGCTGCTAATAGATAACCTACATCGTCTTGGTACCTCTAACCACCTCATTTGCTCATTGCAGGTCAGATGGCACATTTAATTGAGTGTCGCTCAGTGGAATTTTATATTGAATTTTATTTGATTGTTCTGCCGCTGCTGTTCTGTCCTGTCACACAAACGCACACAGAACTCGTGTACACATAAACATGGGAGCAATTGTGCTCCCAGTGTTACTCACAGCACTCCTGGACCCTTCTCTGAGTTACATCAAACTTGTTCACACTCAAATGAATTGAGAGCAGTGATAACTGATCAACTAATGAATCCAGCTATTTCATTTAGATGAAACCATAAAGTTATATTGAGGCCATCCACATCTTATCACAGCTTAAGGTTAAAGGTAACCCACTAAAGGATTCACTCTAAACCTGCCACATTCAATTCACTCGTGATAACGATCCAGTGTGATAACTAATGGGTGATAATTTGGTTTTATCTAACCATACTGTACGTTCCCTTTGTATTAATGCTGTTACCTAACCTGTTCCCTAACCCTAATCCATTTTCTCACTCAGAACATTAACATCAACTTGAACACCATTACAAATCATATTACATACATGAGGAACACCATCATAACCTCATCCTGCTCTACTTACAGCTAATAGCACATTTAAAGGATTGACATGCCCAAATCACTGAAAATATATTTTTGGCTTACAGCAAGTGCAGGGGTGTCAAACATACAGAACCAGCCTGCCTCCTGGTTTCAGGAGCAAGTTAAACATCATATGTCCTAAAATGGGTTTGACACCCCTGATCTAGTGTATCACCTCATTTCCAGGTTAATTCCATCGACTGTATAAAGGTTAATTCCTGCTTATGCTTCAAGTCCAGGCTTTCACTTATCACCATCAGCTCTAAATAAACGCGCTGACTCACCCTCTGGAGCAAGCTTACAATAAATCAAAAAGCAGTTGTAAAGAGAGTTTGTGGGTCTGATTAAAAACAAAATGTCCCATGTAAGATAAGATTAAAAAAGCATGAATACACGGGTGAGGTGTTCAATGTGAGGATTAACATCTGAGATTTGAAAGATTGAACATTTGTTCTTTCTGCACACATGGCAATGCTTTGCTACAGCTGTGAAAGAAGTGGTAAATTGCACTGGGAGAACTGGGTGGGAGAAAGAAATGGAAACACGTTTTGCATTCATTACACACATTAAAGTAGTATATTAGACTATGGAAATGGACCTGTACCTTCCACTGACTTTCACTTCTCTATACTGAGCTGTTCGGATGAAAGCCTCCAGGAGATGGATGGAAGTAACAAGAAAAGTCACTTGACCTTTGTATTTGTGCACAATTCTCTCTTTGCTGACATAAGCTTTTAGAAATGGTGTTACCAAACAAGGTGATGCTCTGCTGGATTTGTACTCCACATGTTCACTACCCCATCAGAACATACTGTTTTTGGGGGAAGAGGGTAGCACGCTCTTTAGTCCTGCCAAGTGCGGATTTGTGTTAGTTTAATGGTTTCCAGTGATTTGGCTCAGCTTACACTGTAAAATCTGAGAAAATGTATACAAATGAAGGAGGTAAGGGATGTACTATGCTCAGATCATTTTCTTTTCTTAATTTTATCTTTAATTAATTACCTACTTGTTTTCTTGCTGAATCAAGGCCACAGTGTTTCAAATATTGCTGTAAAGTTATGGTCACATTGCCTGTTAAGACTACAAGATATGGAGAAATGACTGGAACACAGTGTACAATGACAGTGCATGAGAAATGAATAAGTCAGCGTGTGCCCCATCAATGATTCAGTAATCATCTGGAACAAAACATTATCAGACCAGAATCTCAGACATCAGTCTGATGTATGAGCCATAATGCATCTTAAAAAATCTTTTCCATCATATATCCCTTGATAAATGATGAAAGAGTACAGTCCATTCTCTCAGGGAGATGTAAATTTAAACAGATGAAACTAGAGAGAACATGTCACGGTGCCTGGCTGTGTTTATATTAAAAGCCCAGTCAGCTTCTTCCTCTTAGTGTCAGGTTCACACCAGTTGTATTTTATAAATAAATGAAACCTACAGTATACTCAGCAGACACCAGACAGGAAGTTGCCATGGTCTCAGGGTTTTGTTGTGGTTTGTTTCCTGTTTTGTTTTGAAGACCACTCTCCTCATGTGTCATGTCGTCTTTCACTTTGTATTTTTATCTGTTTCCTGCCGGTTTTCTTACACTCCTGCTTTCTATCAGTCTTGTTACTCCTTCCCTGTTTCACAATGTTCCCACTACACCTGCCTTGTAGTCTCATTTGCTCTCTAGTGTTGTCTCTTGTTGTCTCCACTGTTAAACAGTCCTTGTGTTTTCCTCCTTTTGCCAGCTGTCTACTCCAGCTGTGTCTTGTTCTTCTGATTAGTTGTCTGTATAAACCTGTGTTTCCCTTTGTTCCTTGTCAGTTCATGATCTTCGTATCCTGAGGCCCATGTTATGAAGCCTGTTCAACCTACCCTCGGTATCTTTTTGTTATCTGGTTTGACTAACCTGTGACATTGGCCATCTGGATAACTGGTACTACAAAGCTGGTTATCAACTAGCTCAGTCAACTCTGGGTTTTCCTAACCAGCCACAAGCACATTCATGTGAGAGAGGCGGGGGTGTTAATTACGAGCGACATCATCAGAACCATGAATAAGGTAGGCTGCTTCATATCATACGAGATGAAATGGTACCGAAAGTATCTGGGACTGCGAGACATTAAAATGTCATAAAGTGGGATGTAAACGACACTCTGTGATCTTATAACTTAAAATGTAGAAACACTGAAAATGCAATCCAAAAATTCACTCTTGGCCAAGACTTAAATTACGTGCATGTATCACTGAGCTATGAGCTTATGTGTGTGTAGTAGAGAGTATTTTTTTGCTGTTTTAGTTGGTTGATGAATATGTCACAGAAAACAATTTAAAGATTGTTTCTGCTCCTGAAGTAAAGGGTGGAAAAGTAGCCTTATTAATGGCTGATGAGATCCATCTGACTGAAATGTGGCATTTATAATAACAGAGGCCAATTAACAGTGTGTGGATTATTTTACTAATAAAATATTTGTTTGTTTTTTTCAGTGATCTGATTGGTCAGAGGTCGGGGTGTTGACAGATTGTGATCCGATACTCTGAAGTTAACCTGCTCGTTGCCATGGTGATTTATCCCAGTATAAAGAGAACCAGCTTTGTAGTACTGACAACCCAGAGCTAACCCGAAAATTACCTCACTAACTCCAAACCAGGAGTCTGGTGTCTGCAGCTATTGTTTTGCTCCTTGTGGTTTCCTCAGTCTGCTGTCACTGCTTTAATACTTAATTTCTTAAAGTTCCTATTGTCTTGTTGTTGCTTCTGCACAACACCTGCCTATAACACCACAACAGAAGTATAAAATGTTGGACTGAGAGACAGACCTTCACTAATGTCTTTTCTGTGATAATGAAGTAGAAATAGTTTGTTGCTTTGACTCATAAAGTAAATGTTGAATGCACAATTTAATGGCTGTAGAATTATCTACAGCCAACCTATAAGCCTTGCTTTCACCAAGTGGCCGCAGGAGCTGAAAATGAAGGCTCAATTTACACAAATTCATTAAAAGATGTTTGTTTCTTCCACTTTCATCATAAGAGTCTGAAGTACTGACATTTGCTACAGAGAGATTCAGTTCTTTTTTATGTCTTGTTTTATTATTCAGCAAATCCTTTTTGAAAAGCACAAGATTAGAAAGTTTTAAGGACACTCAGAAATACTCACAAATGAGAGACTAATCCTTTAAGCACAAAGATTACACATGTGCATGAACTTAGGGGGATTTTTTAGTACTGAATCAGAGACTCAAGAGATGTTAAGGACAAAAGAAAATAAAGAGACACTGTATGTAAATCTGAAATGATAATGTTTACTTTGAGTAAAACCCGTTACTTCTCTCAGGTCACTTTGTACTGTCTCCTGCTTGTTTCTAGGGTTTGCTGATGTGAAGACAGCGTAAAAATGCGTAGGCTGAAATGGGCCAATAATTCCTCCTCTTCTTGTCAGTAATGCTAAATCCTACACATTAAACCTTTAACTGGTGTGTAGGATTTTGTGGAATCTTGCAGTGAGGTTGTAGATTATAGTCAGCTGAAACTTTTGTGCCAAGCATGTCGGAGAACTATGGTGGCTGACATGAAAACTCGAATGGCTCTATCTAGAGCCAGTGTTTGGTTTGTCCATTTTCAGTCATGGTTGAACAACTTGCCGGACTCGGTGGCAGGTGACCTGCTCCATATGTAGATATAAATGACTCTTTCTAAAGTAAAGAAAACACAACAATTTTTATGGCCAGGTGTTTATAAGCTAATGAAGACTAAAATACAGTAGTTAAGAATATTATATTCCATTTCTGCCCATAGATGTCCCTAAATCCTACACACTGGACCTTTTAAGCAACCTTTTTGCAAACCTGCTCAAATGCACAACATTCATCCATTCATTTTCAAGTGCTTAAAGTTGGGTCAATCAGCCGCAGGCCGAGAAAAGCATTCCAGATGTCCCTCTCCCCAGCAACGCTTTCCAGCTCCTCCCAAAGGACCCCAAGGTGTTCCCAGGCCAGATGAGATATGTAATCCCTCCAGTGTGTTCTGGGTCTGCCCCGGGGCCTCCTACCAGTGGGACGTGCCCAAAACACCTCCAACGGGAGGTGCCCAGGAGGCATCCTGATCAGATGCCCGAACCACCTCAACTGACCCCTTTCGACACAAAGGGGCAGCGGCTCTACGTCCAGCTCCCTTAGGATGTCTGAGCTCCTTACCCTATCTCTAAGGCTGAGCCCAGCCACCCCACAGAGGAAACTCATTTCGGCTGCTTGTATCTGCGATTTCATTCTTTCAGTAACTACCCAGAGCTCATGACCATAGGTGAGGGTTGGGACGTAAATGGACCAGTAAATCAAAAGCTTTGCCTTCTGGCTGAGCAGAACCACATCATCTGCAAAAAGCAGAGATGCAACTCTGAGGTTGCCAAACCGGACCCCTCCCTCTCCTCAGCTGCACCTTGAGATCCTGTCCTTGAATATCACAAACAGAATCAGAGGCCAACACCCACTCAGAATGTGTTTGATTTTGTGCCAAGTATGCGGACACAGCTCTCACATTGAAGAACCGGATGGCTCGTAGCAGTGATCCCAGCACCATATATTCCCACAGTACGTCCCACAAGACTCCCCTTGAGACATGGTCACAAGCCTTCCTCAAGTCCACAAAGCACATAAAGGCTGGATGGGCAAACTCCCATGACCTCTCCAGCAGCCCTACAAGGGTAAAGAGCTGGTCCACTGTTCCACAATGCACGACGACTTACACACGAGGGAACCACTTCCTGGACATGTTGTACACCAACAGTGATAATAAAAGTCAGTGAGGGGGATCAAAAACCACATTCCTCGTTTATTGCAGAAATGTATCCCACAGTTGATCTGAAGCCAGTTTAAGGTTTAAGTAAACTGCATTAGACAAATCAAGAGATTTTCTTCCAAAGTTTGAGTGTTTTTGGTACAAAGGTTCCTATTTGTGTTTTCCCTGACAGTAGAGCTAAATTACCATGTCAAAATGTTCTCCAATGACATATGGGTTGGGGTATCATTGGATACTTGGTAATCCAGTGATACCCCAACCCATATGGTTGAATTTATGTCATAAATAATTCCTGAAGAAATAAAAGCATCAGTAGCCTGATACTCTGACTCAGCGACATTTTCATTTTTGGACCATGGTTTAATGACATACAATTTTAGATTTCATAAAAAATGATACTTAACGCGTAGGACTGTGGTCTTAAAGTGTGACTGTCAAAAAAAAAAAAAAGCGTTTTCTAACTTTCCTCATTCATGAGACAAATATTTTGCTTTGCTGAAGGAAAAAAATAAATTTTATTTCAAGAAATCACGAGAGCATTCGTGTGAAGAGCAAATTTCATGGTTGAAAAAATGACTGCCGGAATTTTAAAAAATTTTTTGGTTGTGTGACTCGGCAACATACGCTCATCTCACAGCTCAGCTCTGTGTGTTTCATCCTCATCATATACTGCTGGTTGGATATATTTGCTTGCAGTGTGGCAGCTTTTCATTCGGCCTGATGGAGCTGTTGTTGCCTGGCTCCGTTATGCTTCAGATGCTCTGTTTTGTTAGCGGCTATCCCACTGGTGCACCCATAGGGACATTGCGGACATGTTGCCTCGTCATTCTGGGGTCCTGCCTCGGCCACCATCATCTACACTCTTCCCACCAGCACCAGGATGTTTCAGCCAGACAGGGCCGTCACAGGTAAAATGTCCATGAATACTTAAACACAACATTAAACATGACAAAGTATTGTTAAACCAGCAGACAGGACACTGCCACTGTATATGATATTAATTAAAGACTGATTCATGCACAGTTTTTAAAGTGAATGCAAATTTTTTTTTTACTATACAGAAAACTTGGGGGATTATTTTCACAGTTGATAGGTGTGGATGTAGAAAATTTTATTTTTAATTTGAACGTTGCTACACTGTCTTATTCTGAAGGATTACTTGAATAATAAATAGCCCATTTGTACTCTATATATATGTATGTAAAGGTTACTTAAATTAACCCAAATCCTGTACAGAGACCAAAGTACAAATATAATCTTAAGATCACAATAAGTGAATGTTGTTTTTAGGTGGGGGTGGGGGTTTTATATCTGTCCTGATGTCCCCTTTTGTGATTTTGTGTGTTTACCTTTTGTCATGCTTCTCTCTTGTTTAGAACAATCCTTCAAAAATGGGCCTGGAGGGAAAAGTGAGCCTCAACAGTTGAAAAAAGTGGGACAACTAAAAAAAAAAAAAAAAAAAAAAAGCATGTGCAGGTTTGGATAATGATATGGAAACTACATTTGTTTTACCCAAGTTAATACTTTGATAAAGAAACGTAGAAAAAACTCCAAGGCACTCTCCCATAGTAGTTAAAATGCCTTTATTCTTTATTCCTTGAATCTGTTTAACTTCCTGATGAAGGCTTGATGTCGAAACGTGTCCAAGGACTGTGTTTTTAAGGTTTATATGACCATGCCATAAGAATAAAGGCATTTAATTGCCTTGGAGAAAAAACTCCAAGGTCTTGGGGTTTTTTCCTCTGTGTTTCCATGAAAAATAAGGCGAAAAGCTTGGATAAATAATGCTGTATCTGTGCTTCTCAATATGGTTTTGATGTTTAATGACAAAACATTTTCATATTAAAATTAAGTCAGGGCTATTTACAGGTTTGTACACATTTTACTAGGTCCAATTCAAGCACTTTATAAGCCCTTTCAAGCATTTAAACTAAAATTCAAGCACTTTTCAGACCTTGAAAATACAGCATACAGCATTTTCAAAGATTTTAAGCAGCTGTATGAACCCTGTATTTGTCAAAGAGCTGGCTGTGGCCATTTGGGGGACGATCAGCCTAAAGGGAAGGAGTGTCAGTGGAAATGAGTGCCCCACCAACCACGCAGAGCCCAAGCCCCCACTGACACCAGCAAAGTTGTTAATCTTAAAAGGTAAGGTCAAGCACATTTTCATATACTTAGAAATAGAAACATAGAAACGAAAGTTGCAATTAAAGTCCTCTATGTTGAAGTTTTAAAGTCACCACCACAACATTATATGATTCATTTCAGTGATGACATGCTTGCCCAGAGGCGAAATTTCGATGTAACTGCCTGTTTAATTCACATCAAGCGCGATACAATTTTGCAATCCATGTTTCCAATCACAAACATTTAATTTATCGAGTCATGGTCTGATGCACTTTTTGTTTTGTTTTTTGTGCTTCCAGAGGCGCCTGGATGGTTTGAAGTTGGAGCCAGCAGAGAAAGAAAGGAGAAACAAGCAAGTTGGACACTATCTCGCTGAGAAAATAATGGACATCAACAAAAAGGAAAAGAAAGCAAAATAAGGATTTTTTTTTCAGCCCTTTTGATTCAGTTCTTGGTTCAGTTCAATTCTAGTTCTGTTTGTGTTAATAAATTGGTTAGAGTTAATTTTTGTTATTTTTTATTATTATTATTATTTTTAACTTGAATAATTATTAATAAATAAATACCAGCCTGTCCAGCCCGACCAGCCAAGACCAGCGCGACCAGCCTGACCAGCCTGACCAGCCCGACCAGCCAAGACCAGTCTGACCAGCCAAGACCAGCCAGACCAGCCAGACCAGCCCGACCAGCCAAGACCAGTCTGACCAGCCAAGACCAGCCAGACCAGCCCGACCAGCCAAGACCAGTCTGACCAGCCAAGACCAGCCAGACCAGCCTGACCAGCCCGACCAGCCAAGACCAGCCTGTCCAGCCCGACCAGCCAAGACCAGCGCGACCAGCCTGACCAGCCAGACCAGCCTGACCAGCCCGACCAGCCAAGACCAGTCTGACCAGCCAAGACCAGCCAGACCAGCCCGACCAGCCAAGACCAGTCTGACCAGCCAAGACCAGCCTGACCAGCCCGACCAGCCAAGACCAGCCTGACCAGCCAAGACCAGCCTGACCAGCCCGACCAGCCAAGACCAGTCTGACCAGCCAAGACCAGCCAAGACCAGTCTGACCAGCCAAGACCAGCCTGACCAGCCCGACCAGCCAAGACCAGTCTGACCAGCCAAGACCAGCCTGACCAGCCCGACCAGCCAAGACCAGCCAAGACCAGCCTGACCAGCCTGACCAGCCCTGACCAGCCAAGACCAGCCAAGACCAGCCTGATCAGCCCGACCAGCCAAGACCAGCCAAGACCAGCCTGACCAGCCCGACCAGCCCGACCAGCCAAGACCAGCCTGACCAGCCCTGACCAGCTAGAAGCCAAGACCAGCCTGACCAGCCTGACCAGCCAAGACCAGCTAAGGCCAGCAAAGACCAGCCAAGACCGGTTAAGACCAGTTAAGACCAGCTGACCAAAACTTAGCTAAAACCATCAAACCATCAACCATCAAACCAGCTTGACCAGCCTAAGCTGGTCTAAGCTGTTTTTTTCAGCAGGGCACAAACTATGCTAGCTATATGAACATTAATGTGGGTTAAAATAACAGGTTTACCTCGCCACAGCTCTCTCCCAGTTGGAGATAGATGAGCCGCCGGTGTCGCCGGAGCCACCTCTCCTCTTTCTCTAACAAAAAGTAAATTAAATAAACAAAATGACAAATTCTAGACCCTTTTTATCGCCGGTATGGTTGTTTGTCACTGCCGTCTTTTGTGTTTTGCCCGAGCTTGGGCAACAGGAATCATGACGTGGTGATGCCAACCAGGAAATCCTCCGTAGGCTAGACCGTCCCATTTAAGGAAGGACTAGCCTTCAGAGGCTGCGTAGGCTGTGTCCTTCGAAGGATGCAGACCCTGAATTGGGACACAGCTTACGTATGTGAATGCATCTGTTTGCATCTGTTTCCCATGTTATGTCAGGCATAAAAACATTTCATAATGTTCCAGAGGTCTAAATTCGGTTCCATTTCTCAGATCTTTGCAGATTTTATTCAGTCTAACTAGATAGCAAACCACATTGTAGAAAGTAAGTGCTTAATCCAGCCTGGCCCAGAGGAGAGAAGATTATTTTCTGGTTCTTTCACTGGCTCTACTGTTATTTGAATGAAGCACAGCCATGTAAGCATGAAATACTTTGGCGGTATATATCCATGTTTTCAGGGCCACAGTAGATCAACAGCACACAGTCTTCTGGGTTAATGTGAGGTTCACCGTTCTGACCTGAGGCAGGTACAGCAGGATGACAAATCAGAGATACATTTCAAGAAAGAAACTTTTGTGATGATTTGTTCTTATCTTCTGCTTGTCAGGGAAACAGGGAGGTCTCGGTTTTCTCAGGTGCAGGTCAAGGTATGGCTGCTCTGCTTCTCCTCATGATAAGTTTTTGATGTTACAGGTGCGGGGATGAATGTAATGTGAAAAGAAAATATTTTTTGCAGTCTGTAAGGCTCTGATTGATGCTGTGCACTAAAAATCCCTTTTGACTGTCTCCTTTGAAATTGTAGGTACATCATGCAGTCATCATGTCATACTGTACCACCCTGATTCCAGTAGAGATTTTTCCCTCAACATGGAGCCTAAAAAACATTTCCAAGATACAGTCCCTCTGTTTCATATCACACTGTGGATATAATTAGCCCTGTCCCTTTTAACAATAGTCATTCCCTTGCCATTGGCATAAATTATAAATGTACCTAAGCTTATAATGCAACATGCAGTCTTGTCCATAGCTTTTATGGTGTGTGTTCATACGTAACGAAACACGTGGATGTCTGCAAAGAGTGGAACTGGGGCACCTTCACAGACCTGAGCTGCCATCTGAAGCCTTTTTAGCACTTTGAAAAAAAAAACATTAAAAAGCTTTAATGATCTATGTTACATATGATATTATATCACAGCAGGTGTGATGCACTTTTATTTCCTTATTGTGCATAATTCATTCACAGAATCCCTGCGAGATAAACAACGACAACATGCTCGCCATTTATGTTGTTTTAAGTTAATGGATTGTTATTAAGCTTTGCTTTTATTATCAGACTTTAATGCTCCTCACATATTCTATGTAATTGTATGTATGTATCTCTGATGATCAAGTTAATCTGTTACTTCAGATAATGATTTTTAAAAAACACATTACATCAATTGCACTCCTTTATTCGTGGAGAGAAGGAAAGAGACGGACCGACAGAGAGAGATCCAGAGTCCATACTGTGGTTGTTTGTTATTGACTGAAATTCATTCCACTTATTGAAGAGCGTGTTATGACCTGCTTTTTCCACATCGTTTGATCTATAACCCAGATTCCCAGTATGGTGGTGAACAGAAACCCAGGGAGATATTAAAGAGGCTTAAGCCATGCATTACATGTGAGATTTAAAGCTCTATACCATATCCATAATTTCCTGCTCGACTTCCATTTCTCTGCTGCACATGCTGCGTTACCTCCTGACAGCTGCGCCTGAAACCAGAGGAGCAGGTGCAACGTCTGCTTTTACTGAGTTGGCTGTTTCAATGAATTAAAGATATACGCTGAAGGGTTTTCCTCAAAACAATAAACTCATACAAGAGTAATGCCTCTCAATCATCATTTATGACACACTAGAAGTGTGTGACTCTGCCCTCAGCCTGTATAGCATTTATTTGTATTTTTTATTTTCTGTGTTCGGGACATTTATGGAGGTGTAGCCCCACACTGCTCAGGTGCTTTATAAAAAGGTGCATACATGCAAGAGACAGAGCAATAAAAAACCCCATAAATGTAGCCAGTTGAAACTGAGCGTCAACCTCCAGGGCTGACGAGTGAAGCCAACATGAAGTGAAAAATCCGGGGCCTGTCGCTGTTATAATTAAAAGGCCAACAAACACGGACTTTCACCAGGGAGAGCTGTGTTCATGTCCCATAACATTCTAAAGCCAAACCCGGTTCTTTTCCCCTAAATCTAACCACGTTTTTGTTGCCTAAACCTAACCATGTGTGTTAGTTGTTGATTAACTACTGCTGTAGTGCGTTTATTTTGAAAGAGACTGTATGTAAGCCGTAAATTTCCTGTGAAAACTTGAGTGTATTTTGAAAGAAGACAATGCATGTAATGAACAGAACTTGACACGGCGTCCCAGAACATCAACAACCAACGCACCCTGGGTACCTTTCACGACATATCTGGACATGGAAAGTCCATGACCAAATGTCAGTATGTGACGAGGTCAAAGTGGGAACGTGTTGGAAAATCCAGGCTTGTTGGTCTCATCCATCCACCACCACTCCTGTCGCCCTTTTGGGACTTTCCAGCTCCTTAAGCATCAGCGTCTGACAATTAAATCACCTAAGAAGCGACTTCATGACTTCGGAATGAGAACAGACTGAACCTATGGGTGACAGTCTATGGGCGAAACACCAAATGAGAGTGAATCTGGGGTTGGTTTTAACTTTCACTACAAACAGTAACCAACAATTTTGCTCAGTATACCTTTAATTTTATTTACAACCAGTTCAGGGTGATTATGGAAACAAATCTCCCAGCATCTGTACACAGTGAAAAACACACACATGCAGAACAGCAAGTTTCTGTGAAAGTAAAGGCCCTGTCAAGTTAATTGGTTGTGTCTAAAACGTATTCCTCTGTCTAAAAATCATTAACAGAGTCTTGAGTAAAGAGACAATAAACATATAACAGCCGTTTCATGCATAAGTATTGAAGTTAAAATGCAAAACTTTTGTTTGCTTGGAGAACTTATGCAAATAGGGTTATTAATTTTACAAATGCACTAAACAACAACAAACTATAAACGACCATTTTCTTTCTCAACATATTTGTTTTTATGTTACATGAGCTGTAGTAAAAATAACTGTGTTTGCATAACTCTGTACAGAGAAAATCAGTTTTCTCATTAAAATGCAGATTTATGCGACACAACCAGAAGTCAAACATGTCCATCTGCTCTCCTCTGTAAACTTAACATGGTGTGAGTAATAACATTCCCCTGTGTATTATGCTCAAGTCATTCTGCACACTCTTGATAATTGTAATTGTCAAAGCATTCAGCAAGTTACAATGAGTAAAACATCCTTGTTACCTCTTCTAAAACTTATTTTTTAAAAGCGTGTTTGTTTTTTGCTGCATATCCCAAAAACAGTGAATAGAATTAGATGAGAAGTTAGGGCATGAGCCGAGGTGATCAGTTGTCAGTGCCTGAGCAGCTCTTTGATAATTATCTAATCAAAGTTGTGAGTTAAAATCTCCCATGAGCTACTTGAATAAATCTGGCACATGCCCCCAATCACACCTACGTCATGGTGCTCTGTACGTTATCTATAACGTATTTGCTTCTACGTAGCTGTATTGATCTCCAGCTGACTCATGTGTCCGAGGACGCAGCCCTCGTCACAGGGCCAGCACCACTCAATAATAATTAGTATCTTTCCACTGTGGACCACAGGCCAGCTTCAAACCCAGGATTTAAGCACTAGCACTACCAGCTGGTTCAATAGTAATTGACTCATTGGCATGTGGAATACTGACCTCCTTTGTTTAGGTCGTGCTCTATGCATTCCACACCACTGATGTGTTTTTCCATTGAGACAAGGTCACTCATCCAGAAAGGGGAAGGTTGAAATAGTTGGCACTCTGAAGATGAGGCATGGGCTTAAATCCAACAAACTGCAGTGGGATATTTGAGTGAAGGATAACACTCTGGAAAACTTTCATCCCCGTCAGTAAAAACATACCACACTGTATTCTGGAAGATACAACACAAAGCTTAAAGGAATATTTCATCCCCCAGATGATTATTTGTATGTTAGATGGTGAATTTTTGAAGACAGCTTTGTTTTCCTCATGTCCAGTGCAAAAATAATTCAAGAACAGAGAAAGTTTTGATGAACTGAAGTTAATGGGGTCCATGTTTAAAGCTACATTTGGTAACTTTTATAAAACAAAACAAAAAACAAACTGAAACTGTCACTATATTCACGCAGTGCTAAATGAGGCAGATAATCTGTAAGAAAAATTATATTCCTCTGCCTACTCTATTGTCTCATAGCATTTCTAATGGCCTGCATGTGAATGGAAACAACCAATCAGAGCCGAGGAGGCTCTAACACAGTTGTCAGTCATGTCAATCACTGCTTGTGAACAAACTCCAGCACTGATCAACTGTTGTTGATCAACTGGTGTACTGTTAAGCTGTAAAATGAGAAACTTTGTGAGCTGGTTGCCATGTTGGATACAGTTAAATGGAGTGTCGCCCACTGCAGGACCAACTCATTTAACAGCTAGTACACTAAAATGTGTTTCTGAAAACATTTGAGGTCAGGCAATACAATACGAGAATCTTGTTTACATTTTGATCAGTGCTGCCTGGTTTGACAGTTTGACTACAGTTTCCAGAATGATTGACATTCAAATAAGGTCTTATAATATCTCTACTTAATCACGTAAATCTTTCTAAATATATTCTCTATATAACACATATTTTCATGAAATAAAGTATGTACAGTTAAGGTAGCGAAAGTCTGAGTAGGATGGACAGGAGGAGTGGTGGATGGGTGAGAGCGGTGTTGTTCATGTCCCGTAAGATTATAAAGCAAAACCCTGCTCTTTTTTCCTAAACCCAACCACATGCATCAGTTGTTAGAGGAAAAAAAACGTCAATTTGCATTATTGCACTGATATAGTGTATTTATTTCGAAAGAGACTGTGTTCAAATGCTAAATTTCCTGTGAAAACAGAAGTGTGTTTTGAAAGAAGACAATGCATGAAACAGACAGAACTTGACATGGCGTCCCAGAACGTCAGCAACCATCTATCTGGTGGTATCTGGACGTGGAAGTTCCATGACCAAGTGTCGATTTGTGACGAAGTCGGAGTGAGAATGTGTTGACTCAGTTTTAGGTTTAGATTAGTTTATGTAAAGCAAGCCTAATCCTCCTGTAATTTTAAAGGAACATTTGACTTGTGCTAGAATACAAGGACATTACATTTACCATACTGTAACACTGCTTTTAACTCATTCAGCTGTATCAAATAGTGTGTTACATTACCATAATTCAAATGTTAATTAATGTAAATTTCCTCTTTAAATTTTAATGCAAAGCATTTTTCTACCACAACCTGCTTACATCTGAGAGAGCTGTCATCTTGTCCAGAGCAGAAGAGTTGGATGAGAAGGATGACTTGCCTCTTTCATCTTTCTCTAATCCCTCTCTAACTCATGCTTGTTGCACAGACTATATTAACATGGCAAGTGGCCTCACAGTCACAGTCAGTGCTGGGCACATCAGCATCAAATTTGACCTAATTTATAAAATTAAAAGGTTACTTCCTTCATTAAAATGTGCACCTCCACTTCTGTATTATGTTGAGTTTTGTTTTAACCAAAAAAATATTTGTTTATTAGCTCACGCTGCATCTTTTCAGCTTTATAAGATTACATAATAGAGCATACTTGGTCTCTTTTTATCAGAAATGTTTGCAGATGGCTAAGGTCATACTGGGGGAATTACTTACAAAGTAAATCTTGCTCTTAATGTAGCACAAAATGTTCTGTTGTATTTTTCCTCCCTGTGCTGACATAAACATAAAGACAACAACTGTGATTAGGTCATCAAGGCCGCCGGAGCCCTGCATCATGTAATCCCTGAAAACATCTGCCCCTGCATGCTGTGTCATATACTGGACAAATACATATACACAAGTACACATGTGTGCGTATGTGGACAGACGTGCGTGCAGGCACACACACGCACACATGTGACACGCACAAACATGCAAAGTATCATGTAAGTTCTTATTCCAGGCAGATCAAACACTGATCCACATGCATGCACAGTACGCAGATTAAGGCTATCCCTTGCTGCAGGGGCTTAGTTGGCATCTCTGTCTAAGCTCTGCATTCTTCACCTCCCTCTGTTCCCTTCATCTCCTTTACAACATGTCCAGCACCATAAAAAGCAATGACCAGCAGATGATGCATGCTTCCGACCCATATCCTGTCAGCAGTCATGGGAATATCATTCAGAACAAGGCTTTACAATGCCCTCATTTGCTCTCTCGAAATGGATCATGATGTGCTTTATTTACTACGAGCTGGCGGTTTCACAGATTTCAGTTGTTAAAGTGTTAATTGGTTTGCTTCGAAATTACAGTCTTCACCTTATGTCCATATATGAGTACATTTTAAATAGTCCTCATTAGGGCTGGCATGATATCAGATTTTCACTACACAAATATTGTGGCCAAAATAGTTCAATAACGATAACAATATTATCATGACATACATAGAAATTTTGAGAAAAATACAAATAATATTAACGCTTTCTGTCAAATTCATTTTTAATTTTGTTTTTTTGCACATTTCGTCACTTTTACATTTTTTCTTTAAAGGAGTCTTTGTCAACCTGTTGTCAGTAGACCTACACTTCAAAAAATGATGCACTAGATACCGTTCTGCATCAGTTTCGGATGTTTGTGGATGGAGTCTCAAATGATGCTTGTTACATGCATTGTGTCTTTTTGTGCCATTTTCACAGGAAATGCACAATTTCTGCTTATTGCCTGCATACAGTCGTTTCCAAAATAAACTTACAACATCTGTAAATCACTTGGCTTTAAGGTTTATTTTCTTTGGTTTAGGCAACAAATGTCTCTGGTTAGGTTTAGGAAAAAACATCATGGTTTGGCCTGAAATAAGTATAATACGATACGATAAACTTTATTGTCCTCATAGGAAAATTTGTTTTGGACTCATGAGTTGAGTATTGCTTCCTTACAATATCAGTATGAAAAAAGCACTGAAAAAAAAGACATACAAAACACATACTACACATAACAGTATTGCACATCAGCCAATCACGTATTGCACATAACAGGAACAACAGAGCACCAGTAGCAAAACACAACACAACCCCTAAGCATCGAGCGCCATTATTTAAAATGTTAATTGAGATTGGAACAAATTAATTTTTAAAACATTTTTTATTTTTAATATAAAACCAAATACTTTGGGTTTTACATTAGAAACAAACAATGAGCTCTTGGGTGAAAGTCTAGTGTTTGTTTGACCCATCTACCTGGCCTCCCCCTGACCCATATGCACTTTCTAGCTCTTTACACTACGGTACTTGCCGGTAGCATCAGAAATAGCTGCCACCTGGTGCGTATCATACTGCTGTAAAGAGTGCCTCTGTGCGTGGGTGTCTGATGCAGAGATCACTGACAAAGTGGCAGTATATGACAAATTAAGCTCTAGCGAAAGTTCAGTCAGGAAGACAATACTTGTCATCCTCGGGCTGTAAGTTTCTATCTCACCCTGCTGTTCACTCCTTGCTTACATGCTTACTCATTATCTCCAGGTGTTATTGTCTGGGTCTGTTGATTGGGCCATCAGCTAAATCACAGTCAACCAATAGCACAGTGACACACCTTCCCTGTCGGCCTATCATCTTACTGCTCCTCATTTTAAGTGTGGTTCATCAGACTCATACGCCTCATCAGCCATCAGCCTCAGAGTCAGCAGCCACCACCACCACCACCACCAGTGGGGTTCATCAGCCTCATACCCCTGATCAGCCATCAGTCTTAGAGTCAGCAGCCACCACCACCACCAGTGGGGTTCATCAGCCTCATACCCCTCATCATCCATCAGTCTCAGAGTCAGCAGCCACCACCACCACCAGTGTGGCTCATCAACCTCATACACCTCATCAGCCATCATCCTCAGAGTCAGCAGCCACCATCACCAACAGTGTCTGAAATCAATGGGGGAATGTATCTTGCTGCCGCTCAGATGTCCCTCAATCCCAAAATATCTCCCTCTGATGTCCAAGCAATAAAGACTTCTGTTAAATCTTAATCAGCGCACACCATCCGTCAATCTGTACACTCATATTCTGTATTAAATATTACCTTTCCTTAAGTCTTCTGTCTCTCCTGGTTGATGTTCAGTTGTTTCCTGAGAGTGAACTTTTCTCAGATATCACTAATAATCTTGATTTGTCAGATTTATACTGTTATCCTATTAACAGATTTCTATAAAGCATTTGAATATATTGAATGCTCATTTGCAATGACTTCACAACAGTATTTTGGCCTTGGGTTTAATATTCTAGTGATATTTAAGATGTTCTCAAAGCTGGCCCTCCTGCAGATGAATAACCTTTATCTACAGCTGAAGGGAAGGCATGAAGTGTTTGAGAAGTGTATGTGTGTGTGTGTGTGTGTGTGTGTGTGTGTGTGTGTGTGTGTGTGTGTGTGTGTGTTCTAAATCATGACGTGTGCCTGTGCGAGTCAGAGCTTTGGTGAATCGGCTGTATACGTTGAGAGTGGGAAGACCAATTAGTTTGGTTTTGACGAGTGATCTTAAAAAGTCTCTGCGTGTCAGTGACTGAGCACAATGAGGGCAGAGCGTGCACAGTTTGGACAAGGCAACATGCATGAGCGCCCGCATGCATGCAAGAGGTTTCACAGACCGGTCAGCTCGTGAACTGACCGCTGTAATGAGTTGCAGGCTGGCGGGGTTCAATGGACATGAAAGATGGACATACATCATCGTGTGCATGTCCAGCTTACAAAGTCTGGGCTAGAATGGCTGTTAATGCTGGTAGTATTAGTGAATTATGTCCGTTATGTAAGAATGTGGGAGTTTAAGGGTAAGAGCTCAGGGCTGGGCCATATTACATGAAGGGTGGGTAGGGGAGAGACAGAGAGATCAGAGAGAGAGAGAGAGAGAGGGGAGGAAGTCAGTGTGTTTGAGGAAAAGAGAGAGAGAGAGTGTGACAAGAGGGCAGGGCTGTGAGAGACACACACATAGAGAGAGAGAGATGAGAGGTTAGGAGTCGCTAGTTGGCAAGATAATCAGAGACAGGCCACTGATTCAGGGCTTGTTGCACACAGCTGGTGTGACGGGTGAAGAGGCTGTAGGCTAACACTGATTGGACGGACAGTGACAATGTGCAACGAGTGGGGGACTTAATATACTGGATGTACATTATCAACTTCATAACCCAAATATAACACTGGAGATATGAGGTGGAGGACAAGTTGTTGAACTGCAGGAGAAGTGGAATATCAACATGGATGTTGCTTCTGAGGGACATTTGGAGATAACTAATGACCGAGCGGCTGTGGACTGTGGATGTAGCATCTAATACGACTGGGTGAACAGTAATTTTTTCACATTCTGCATTTGTCTACATATGTTTTCTGAATGACGTAACATTGGCAACATTTTGCATCATAAGAAACACCTAATTTTGTTTGGATTGCTCCTTTTTTCTTTCAGCTTTTACTCCAGAAGTGACCATATGGACATCTCACATCTTCATAAAGTGAACGTGCTCCCTTTTTATTAAGCACATAGTACTAAATGGATGTTTTATGACAGGAATAACAAGAGCTCCCGTCAGTAAAGTGAATCTTGATCCATCTAGACCCCAGTGTAGCATGATCTAAAGAACATACCGCAAATCTCCCCTGCATCTCTTGTGCAAATGATACTACTATGGAGCCAAGACTGAAGCAAAGCAAAGTTTACAGACTGGTAAACCCAGTGCATCCTGCCAGGCTGGCAGTCCTGATGAGGTGTTTGAACCATGTGGTCCACTGAGAGCATGGAGCCAGAGAAAGCACACACCCAGAGCAGCTTCTTCAGCAAGGTGGATGTGCCTGACCATGCTCACTACATCATCGCCTTATTCGTCTTTGTCATCGGGACGCTGGGCATCACTGGCAATGCGCTAGTTATGTTCGCCTTCTATAGGTGGGTCTGTGTGAGTGGTTTATTGTTGTTTCTTTACGTTGAGTCACAGTGTGTGTGTTTGTTCTTTTCAGTGGATATAATCTGAGCATTCCCTGAGGGGATGTTGTAATCACTCAGAGATGTTATGTTCTCACAGACAGCTGGAGACAGACAGAAAGACTGAGTTGTGTGGATGTGTAACGGGACGTCTGTGGCTGTTTTAAATGCATTTATGTGTCTGATTTAGGAGGCAACAAGCTTTCAGTCAAAGTGGAGATGCTTTTTGCTGTCTTTAATTCACTGCAGAGTGAGGGTCAGTATTTATCAAGTCTTTATATCCCCAGAGGATCAAAGGGGTTTTCAAAAAGCTGGTGATTATCAGTAAAATAATCTTTGCATCGTAGTGCCCTGCATGAAACATCATTTTAGTTGCATGGCAACAAAGTAGAAAGGTGTGGTGTTCATCACTGGAGTAAATCTGTCCTGTATCCTTGAGAAAATATGTTTCTGCATTGCAGCTAGAAGGTCATAAATGATATACGATCACAACTTTTTTGCTGTGCTTTTACACAAATGTAATTATTTTCAAGCAGTGTAAAATATGCCTTTTCTATTTTATTTTGTTACTGTCAAATTCACACAACAATCAGATGTGAGGTTTACACAGTTCATTTATAGTCACATGACTGTCATTCTGCAATATGAGTGACTCTTAAATGTAAACCTGTACTTTGAGAAGTCAAAGAGGCATATTTTTTTTTATTGTGTAATTTGGACCACCACTGACCTGTTATTGTGCCACTGACGTTAAGAAACTGGGTCAGAGACAGACACAGTTTTGTGTATGTGTGTGCATGTGTGTGTGTGCGCGTGCTGGGGATTGTCAGGAGCTTTTATATTCCATCTGTCCATCACTGAGGATAGATTAGATGGGTTCCATTGTGTTGTGCTGATAATTTGTGTTTACTGAATCAGAAATGCACATGATGTTATGGGTTCCAAGAAAATTCACACACACACACACACACACACACACACACACACACACACACACACACACACACACACACACACACACACACACACACACACACACAGCAAGAGAGGGAGATCAATGTCTTTCAAGTGAGATGCCACCCGATATGATGATTTTCCAGGAATGAAGTGAAACACACAGACACACCAGCATTGATATAAAAACAGACAAGCACTGCAACACACATACAAATGCTCAAAAGCAGACACAAACATGTTAACTGGATGACCTCACACACCAAACCTGATTGTTTGGCGTTCAATTAGAGAACAGCCGCTTTTAATTCAACAGACACAGAAACAGAGTTTAATCAATAAAGAGCTGTGGAGGCAGACAGCAGGTCAATACGCTGTTTAATCAAGCTGTCCTGAATGCAGGTTCACACAGAGTTGATCAGTTAAACAAATTATCACTGATTCATGCTGACAATTAAACCGTTCTTGAGTTATGCAGTCAAAGATACTGACGGATACAGCAGAAGTGTAACCAAACGCATACCCTTTACCCCTTAAAAGACATGACTGACAGACATTTGGTAAACCACACAGCCAAAGGAGAAGCTAACGGATGCCTGAGTAATTCCATTAGCTTTTTAACATCTCGATCAAAATCTCTAGAACATTATGTATAGGCTGTACACCTAGTCATACAGTGACTCAGATGAAGTCAAAAGCAGAAAATAAAGGGCAAAAAAAGTGTATATTTTTCACGCTGATCACAAAACTTCCCTTATTTTTCTTCCTGTGTGTGTGTGTGTGTGTGTGTGTGTGTAGTAACAAGAAGCTCCGTAACCTGCCTAACTACTTCATCATGAACCTGGCGGTCAGTGACTTCCTCATGGCTTTCACACAGTCCCCCATCTTCTTCATCAACTGTCTCTACAAGGAATGGGTGTTTGGAGAAATGGGTAACATTCTTCTTTGTTTTCTAATAGAGCCTGAATCTTTACATCAAAACCACATGAGATAAAACCAACCCAGTCCTTGTCCTTTGACGTCTGCATGATATTTTGCCGGTCGCATCATGATTTGACAGTACTGGGTGGCGTCAGGGGGAAATGCAGCGGGACTAGAACGAAAGTGGCAGGGGTGGTGGATTGGTCCAACAAACATTAAACTTGAGAGAGAGAATGTGTTGGATAAAACAGGATTCTGCTCTTGTTGTGGTTGTCATTCATATGTGTGTTCCTTCTCTGCAGGCTGTAAGATGTACGCGTTTTGTGGCGCCTTGTTTGGCATCACTTCCATGATCAACCTACTGGCCATCTCTATCGACCGTTACATGGTTATCACCAAGCCTCTGCAGGCCCTGCACTGGGGCTCCAAGCGAAGAACCGCCCTTGCCATCGCCATGGTCTGGCTTTACTCCTTGGCTTGGAGTCTGGCTCCTCTTGTTGGCTGGAGTGAGTTTCCTCTACCTGGATGTGTTTTCTTATCATGCTGTACATGTACACACAGACAAACAAGCCAATGACCTGTGCTGTAAAAAAAAACCTGATGTTCGGATAAACGTAACTGATCTCCGTTCATATACACATCAAAGCAAGAAGTCAACCCAGTCGGCAGAAAAAAATGTTCTTATTGTATTTTTTTTATTTGTACATTATTTTGTACGTTGAAACTTTGTTTCTCAACACAGTGGTGATTGAATCAAATTAAATCAAGTTTATCTTTATGGCACATTTAAAAACAACCACAGTTGGCCAAAGTGCTGGACATATTTTAAGAATGAGACACAAATACATTGCAATATGTACACAAATATAAAACAGAATAATTCCAGTAACAACAATTACATACGTGAAAAAAGATTATAAAATACTAAAATATCAAAACCACTACAAACAACCAAAGGCCATTGAAAACATGTAGATTTTAAGATTTGTCTTGTGAGTGTCAGTGGAGGGTGGACATTTGATTTAGAGTGGAAGGTTATTCCAGAGCTTTGGAGCAGCTACCGCAAAGGCACGATCTCCCTTACCCACCAGCCTCGATCACGGGACAGTTAAAAGGCGCTGTTCTCAGAATCTAAGAGGTCGAGAGTTGGAGTAGGGGCAGAGAGGTTAAGCAATATACTGGGCTGACAGCCCATGTATGGCTTTAAAAACAAATAAAAGAACCTTAAAATCAATCCAGTATTTGACAGGTAGCCAGTGCAGGGATGCTAGCGCTGGTCTCACTGCAGCATTCTGCACCAGCTGCAGGTGAGACAAAGATGACTGGCCGACACCCAGGTACAGAGTTGCATTCGCCAAGCCTTTAGAAGATTAAAGCAGTGGTTACAAAATCTACGTTTGGTAGCACAAAAGCAACTGGGAAACAGCGGCCAAGAACACTCAGGAAACTCTCTGATGTGTTGGTGGAAAAAAAGTCAGGTAATGTGCCACAAATGCTGCTAAGAAATGCTGTGATGTGCAGTTCAGTGCCACAAATACCCGTGGAAAAACACTCAAAGGATTAACAACAAGTGTTGTAGGTTTCAAATAGTGGTCTGCACTTTGACAGGCATCTCACTTGGGTATTATGCCATCCACCACCCCCACCACATCCTGCTGCAAAAGTCAGCTTATTGTTAAGTCCCCGGTCTAGGGGCACGTAGACATAACATGCTGTGACTCCCCACTCTTCCCACTCCCAAAGAATGCCAGCTACGGGCTATTTTAGACAACAAAGTCAGCAGTTTATTTGTCTCCTGAGTTGAATGGTGCCCAAAACAACAAACCAAAATATATTCATGGACCCTAAACTTACCTAACGAAAACAAACATGAAACAAAAGCGAGTTTCTAATGTAAACTTCGACAATACAAAACAAGAGATAAGAACATGGCAGTGCCAAACAAAAAGGGTTTCTCACTCCTACTATTACCCTTTGTCCATTGTCACTAGCAAGCTCAACATTTCCTTATTTTGGTGCTTCAAAATAAAAGTTTATACATACCAAAATAAGGGGGGAATTTTATTGTGAAGAATCTATAGGAAATGAAATGTGGTATTACTAAATTAGCAGAACTTTCTTAGCAGCTTCTCTTCAATTAAGACAAGTGTAATAATATGGCAGGGGGGGGAAGTGAGAGCACAAGCAGCCACAGTGAGATGTTGATGAAGAGCTGCAGACAACAGGCTCTTACTGCACCTCTGCAAACAGCTCACCTCCAACAGATTAACCTATTTTACCTGCCCTGCTGTAGAAAAACTCATAATCACTCAGTCATCACTCAAGACAAGCCATCATAAGTTTAAGACGCACCTTCAAGAAGGTAGCCCTGTTGGCAGAAAAATACAAGCACATCAGTGCAAAAATGACCGGGGTTATAACCTTATATATTACATCACATTAGAAACATTGATATGATTTCTATAAAATGTGCAAATGTAGCCTGTTCATGGTTTGCGTAGACGTGCAACGTGAACATTTCCTTTTGCCGACTGGGCTGCTTATGTCACACAAAATTCAGAACCGTTGATGTTTCACCTGATATTTTACTTCCTGATGTTCTCTCGCCATTTTAGGCTCCTATATCCCGGAGGGTCTGATGACATCTTGCACATGGGATTACGTCACGTACACATTGGCGAATAGGAGCTACACTATGATGCTGTGTTGTTTTGTTTTCTTCATTCCACTGGGAATCATCTTTTACTGCTATCTCTTTATGTTTCTGGCCATACGCAAGACTGGCAGGTACTCTAACTCTTACATCAAAGAGTATGTGTATGTTAAGCCCCAAACTGCTGTCACACTGTATGAATAGTATACCTGAACTTTGCTTTGGGGTCCGGCTCTCTCTTTAACTACCCCCTCCATGCTGCTCCACCTACAGGGAGGTCGAGCGTCTGGGCACTCAGGTGAGGAAATCCACCCTGATCCAGCAGAAGTCTCTGAGGAGTGAATGGAAGTTGGCGAAGATCGCATTTGTCGTCATTGTGGTTTATGTCCTCTCCTGGTCGCCGTATGCCTGTGTCACACTGATTTCCTGGGCCGGGTAAGACTTCTTTAATCGATTAAAATGTTTTCACTGTAATGGTTTTAGTGTGTTTGTATTGTAAGTAATAGTTAGGACGGTGTAACCAGTGTGTGCTCAGTGTATGTACAGCGAACATTGTTAGACACATGATGAAAAATTAATGAAGAAGACAAAATCCCAAAGTATTTACAGTCCATGCAACTAACTAGTAAACACACAACACACAGAAAACGTGGCTGAGGGGGAGACACATTTCACTTGGCTGTTGGAGTGTTGTGTGATATTTAAAAAATGAAATATTGATATCATGTTAATAATACACTTCTAATAATATCATGTAAATAATCTGGTGCCCCTTAAATCCTTTAAATCTCTTTCTTTCCATAGCTTCCATGGCTAGTAAACAAAGTAAATTTGAAAAAAGATGTCAGGCGCACACTCGACAAGACTCGATGCAAAAATATTTTCTTTTATTCAAGTACCAACGTTTCGACTAGACCGTCTTCATCAGGGTTTTAGTTAGTTTGTTTTACTTTGTTTTAGTAAACATAGTAAAACATGAATTTAAACTGTTTTTTTTCTTTTTCAAAAATGTCTTCAAAAAATTGCAATAATATTGTTATCGTGAATTCTTTCAGACAAGGTACCTGTGTGGTGAAAATCTGATATAATGCCCTCCCTATTTTGAGGTAACACTGTCCATGTTTTGCCTCTCACACCATTTGAGCACCCGCTCTCTGTACCTGCTGAGAGAGTTTTCAGTGATATTCAGAAATATTCTTTATGTGCAGTGTAGCGTGCTCCTCATGTTAACATGCTAAACATGTTGCTCAATAAATTTTAAATGGAAAAGCTCTTGTGGAGGTACAACAGCAGCACATGTAACTGGGTTTACAACCTCCATTATGTAGTTTGAACAGAAGAAGGTTTCTGCTGTCCTGCATGCACTAAACCAGTGGTTCCACACTGGTGCAGCCACAGGGTCCAGATTTCTCCTTAGTCATTACTTCAAAGTCCACAAAATTCAATACATTCAGCCTCACGCTTGTGTTTGGCTCTGTTGTTGAGCTAGCTGACTGTCTCTGTCAAGTAGCTGTTGGTTAGTCTCTCACTCTACAGCAGGAAACAGCACTTCAGATTAAAAGCTGGAAATTCACTGTACTTCAATAATTAAGACTGTTTTTAACAAAATTGACAAGTTCCTGAGTCACTTGCAGTCCATTGAGAATGGACCTGTGACTCACTTTTGGACCGTGACCCACCGATTGTGAACCACTGCACTAAATACATGTCTGTAGAGAAACCATTCAAAGTTTTAAATTAATTTCCATTTTTCCACTAGAGTCCTGAAAATGTTCTCTTTGCCTGGATCTTAAAGTGTGAATTACTGTGTATATCTTAAGAAACATACACACTGGGCATTAGTTTCTTTTATGATAGATAAAGTGCAGCAATGCATTGTCAGTGAGCAGCAACCTGTTGCATTAGAGCTGACAGATGTTTTACAAAAAATATGGGAAGAGTGTCTTTCTCTTCTGTCTTTCCATTGCTTCTCGGATTTCCTTGTACAAGCAGTCACAAAACTAAATTGCAGCATAAATATATCTAGTATTGTTTGATCTTATCATATTCTATGTGCCTGCTACTTTAAAGGTTCTGTAGGCGGCCATTACGAACATTAATATGGCAGTAAGCGACTATTTGCTATGTAAAGATATAGTGGAGTAATGGTGTCCTAAGCAGAAATTAAGGCACACTACCCCTGCGTGTGTTGCAAAGTGTGTTTAGTTGGTCCGTCCATACATGCATTAATATGCGTGTATATCCCACTGGCTAATTCATTGCTGCCACTTTGCGCTGCACTTATAAAGCAGTTACTTGTGATACTGGGGTGGCATCGTCATCATGGAGGTGCAATGCCCACACCCTGGTTCTCCTGTGGGTTACTCACTGTTAGCTCTGACAGCACTGTTGCCACGTGTTAAGCGCTGTTTATAGAGTCAGCACGATTAGCCTCTAGCCACTAGCTCAGACACTTCCATGTTGACAGCTGTGTCCAGAGAAATCATTTGCTCTTAATTTTGCATAGAGCCCCTTTATTAAGGATTAAATGAGGCTCGGCTTGAAACACTGAGGAAACCCACGCGCAGCTGACATGTCGTATTAAAGTCCGAAAACCGCCATGGTCCACTCTGGCTTGGAGTATGGATGGTGCGTTGGTTATTTGGATAATAATCTCCTCAAAATGGCGTAGAATATAACGTTACATAATGTTGTGTCAGCCAAAGGCCAAGTATGAGTGACATACAACAGACGGTGAGGTTGCTCATATGTCCTTATCCAACCTATCACAACATTCACTACAGCACATGTCTCTCCTGGGACATACAGAAGGATGAGGTGTAGTTATGTAACTCTAAAATCACATCTTTTCCTTGCTCATTCACAGGGGAAAGTTATCCTCACACACACACACACACACACGATCAGATATACTGAAGCACCGCTCTGTGGCAGCTGGTACTTTTTAGTTAATCCCTGATCCAATATGTCCCTTCATTATGTTACAAAATATTGAAAGATAAAGGGAACTTTGGGTTGTGGTGGGCATGTGGTGTTGTCACGCTACCAACAAAGGACTACAAGATAAACATATTTTGTTCAAACTGCTGTTGTTCTTTGTTTATTCAGGCATGCAAACATCCTGTCACCATACTCCAAGGCTGTCCCCGCAATCATAGCAAAAGCCTCCACCATCTACAACCCTTTCATCTATGCTATCATACACAACAAATACAGGTAAATGATGAATCAGTGTCATTGTGCTTCTGTCTTACCTTCGCTCTCTTTATCATCCCCTATTATATCTTGTATTGGAAGTCACAGTTCATCATATCTGACTTTACAAGACTTCAAACTAAAGTGAGGCTATCCATGTTTTCCTGTTGTTGTGTGTTTTATCAGGATGACTCTGGCAGAGAAGTTTCCCTGCCTGTGGTTTCTGTCTCCCACTCCTCGGAAGGAGTGCATCTCCTCCTCCATCAGCGAGTCCTCGTACAGGGACTCCATCATTAGCAGACAGTCCACAGCATCAAGGACTCACTTTATTTCTGCTTCCTCTGATATGGTAATTTTTTATTTTTTTAATCTGTATTTTGTTGTCCTGTACGATGGCTTTTATTGGCTATCACTGATCCAGAATAATAGGTCTCTTTCTGTTTTGGGGGAACTTCGACAGTCTCCTAATAATCTGTGAAGAAACATGCATAGTGCTTGTCATCTATGTCTACTCTATCTTTGCCTGAATTAACACTTTTTATAAATTTGATTCTGTTTTTTTAATTTTTCTTTCAAATTTTCATTGTTAACTTGAAAGTGAAATGACCCTACGTTAAGAAATTACATTACTTACAAGTTATAATTTGTACCATGTGTGCATAAGCATAATTTCATGGGCTGGGAACACAGGGGACAATACTTAGGACAATACTTAGAACATGTGCATTGGTGGGGCACCCAGTAGCTCAGTGGGTAGAGGGGGCGCCCCATATACAAAGGCGATGTCCTTGCCACAGCACACAACAGTTCTGTTCTTTCTTAAAGGTATTAAGGGATGTAGAGATGGAGCCTTTGGGAAGGAAGTCAGGTGCTTCCTTCAGAAGCCTGCCATCATACAGACAGTCTTCGAGAGGCAGGTCCTATAAGAAACAATTAGAGCGGCGGACCACCAAGACCCAGCTAGAAGAGAAGGTGAGGAAACACAACACAAAAAAAGTATGACATCATCTCAGATATGTTTGGAGTTATTAAGGAAACTGTTTTGTTTCTTTTCACATTGCCAGCACCCGTCCACCATGAATGAATCATTGAACAACCGTGACCATGAACTGGTTTCCACCTCCCTCACAGTCGCCACTCTCCCCCTACTGGTCCTCACCAGGAAGCGCAGCCAGAGTCTGACCGATGAGATTTCAGATGCACGGAAAGGCAGCATCAGCGACTGCCACAAGAGCGACTCTTTTGACTCTCTGAATTTTGGAAAAATCAAGTGCACTGACCCCAGGTCGCCTCAGGGTGTCCCTCGCATTATCGTCATCAGCCCCACGTCTGAGAGCAGCCTCATCAAGCATGACAGCGTCTGCTTAGAAGACAGTGTCGAGGCGATGGAGAACAATGTTTTTGTCAGCCTGAACTTCTCATCTGAAGTCTTTGAGGCGGTGGAACTTCTCTCTTGACCAACTGCTCGCTGAACAATAATAACCCTCGTATTTTTTTTCCACTGAAGCTATATTATTAATTATATTTGTCACCACAGACCACACAATGCTCTTCTCTCCAGGCTGTGGACAAAGTAATCATCCACTGAACTGAACATTTACAATCTGTTTCTGCTTGTTGACTCATCCTGTAGATCCATGCCACTCTGTTGCTTAGATAACTGGAGTGCAGAAGGAACGTTGGTATGCAAAATGAAACAGCATGATCTGGTTGTGGTATGCAGTGTGCAGTATTTGTCAGATTTTGGCAGGGGCAGGTGCACCCTGAGGGGCAGCATGGACTGCAGCATATTTTTGTTAGATCCCTCAAAAATGACAGTGTAACAACGTATTCTTATGATTTTGGCGGTCAAGCTTGACGTGCTGGATCCTTAGTTTAGCTACTCAAGCCAAAGATTATGAAACTGCGATGTGAAGTTTTGAACTGAAATGTTTATATTGTAATTCATGTGGGCACTTCATGGATTTTGTGCAGGAGACTTGAAGAGAAGACATTTGCATCTGAAACCAGACCACTTCAAAGAAATAACAATGGTTTATTATCCACCTTAATGGGGAAAAATGTGACCCCTAAAAAAGCAAGATTTCTGCTCATTCTTAGTCCCAAAACAACTATAAGCAGGGACAGCCATTGTAGGTTGTGAGGATGTTTTTATAAAGTATATATATTCAGTTCTCGTCTCGTGGTAGCAGCCTAGTTCCTCAGGACAGTGTGGGCCTCTCCAGCTTTTTAAAGTGTGGGGCTGTTAATACTGGTCAGGAGGCTGAGTTAAATGTGTCTCATAAAACAATGAACTTTTAAAATTTTCTTTGTGGTGACTTTATTATGTCTCATGTATTGTGTGGACACTGTGATTTATTCCACTGTTCCCTTGGACTATTCCCACTCATATAAACAAAAACAAACTTAATTGTACTGCTTTTATTGCTTGTGAATGCTGCAATGTTGTTTCCAGTGATCAAAGTGAGTGTGATTTAAATGTATTCAGTTTATATTCAGTACACACATGACCAAAGATGTTTGGTGAAAACTGTGTTCATTTTATCATTATTATTTTTGGATGGTTAATTTATGGCGCTTTCTGAATAACTCCAGTCGATGAATGTTGTCTCCTCTTGTTCTTAAAGTGGAGATGAAACACTGAACAGTATAACTGTGGTTTGCTTGATTTTTATTTAAGGGAAGATATGACACTAAAATGAACTTGACATCCACTTAGATTTTCCAGAAAAGTAGATAGTATTTCACTTTTTCACCAACAAGGCATTTTTCAACAAGCTAATTGGTGATGTCACGAGAATGGTTGTTCAATAGGAGCACATGATTTCCACGGGCTGTTTTCATTATTGTTGTGACTTGATGTGCCTGATTTCACAGCAGCTTTTCTTATAAAATTGCAACGCATGTCGTGATTTTTATTTTATTTTTTTTAAACTGCGAAAATTGTTGTGATGCTGTCTCAGATTCAGAGCATGTTGTTATGAGCATTCAGTGTTTCCCACAGAATTAGAATCTGTTTATAATAGTTTGGGGGGTTTGGGATGGGGGACAGCAACAGCTGATCACCGCTCATCAGTTGTTGCTGCTGTTCGACATCGCTGTTCGACACAGTGCTGAAGGACTTTGCCCACGAGAGGCTCTCCTCCTGCTCTCTCTGCATTGTTAGCACAAGTTGACACAGCACACTGTGATCTCATTATTACTCGTCATATTTTCCTGCTTGGGCCAAGACTCTGCAGCAGCTAACAGCTGACACTGAGTTGTTAGCAGCAACTCAACCAACCAACCAACCAACCAACCGCAAAACAGCGCGACTCTATCATTAAACCTTTTAATAACTATTTGGTAACGTTAGCTGTGTGATGCTAACAGTTAGCCCTGCCACTGTGTGACTGTGACTTAAGTCACAAAGCTGTGGTCTCGCAGTACTAGCAAAATGATATTTTACCGCTTTTAAATTTGCAGTTAAGTTGCGGTGACTGTACATAATTGCAAGGTCGCGCATAATTCAGGGGGATTGGCTGAATTTGCGTTACTTGTTGCGTTCACAACATCGCAAAATCCTAAAGGAGCTGGCTGAGTGCAACACTGTACTTCAGACTAGTTAAGTGTTGATACAGTGGAGTTTGAGAGGATTGATAAGATACAAAGAACCAGATACATCAAAAAACAATTGTCTTGCCAAGAGGACCAAATACAGTGGTAAGACCTGTTGCAATGGAGTCTGAAGACAGCGACAAAGATGACAATGAAGAGTTGCCCGAACTTGACTAACAATCACTGCAGCTGACAAACTGCACAAAAAACCCACTTCTTCACACCAATACATCTTCTTTACATCTTTCCTGTCTCTCTTCGGATGCAGTATCATCATCAGTATCAGCACCATTTGAACTTCTTTTGAACTTTTTTTTTTTTTTTAATATTATTTTCGGGGTCATTTTTGCCTTTCAAGCATGAAGAAGGGAAAGAGAGCAGCAAAGGGCCATGGGCTGGAATCAAGCCCTATAGCTGCTGTGGCAGGGACATTCCCTTTGTGCATGGGACACGCACTCTGCCCACTGAGCTACTGGACGCCCTGAACCATTCATGTGACATAATTTACTAACTTGTTGAAAGACAGCTGTGTCCTGGTGCAAAACATACTGTCCAGTTTTAGCTAATATTTTTCTATTCCTAACAAGTGTAATCATTCCAGACTAATTTGCAGCACACAGCAGCAAATACTGCAGTGTCATCTGTGTTTTACCATTTGATACTCATGCATCTCTTGGTTTTATAACTGCAAACAACATGAGGCAACGATGTCGAGGAAAAGTTGGAGGAGCAGTTTTCATGTTAGTTCATGTGCTGATTAAACTTTCTGAGTCAACCTTTTGTCACATTTTCAGCAATCTGAGGAGAGTAGACACGATTACACAGATATTTCACTGATTGCAAAACCCCAGATTACATTTAATAACAAAAGACTTTAGCACATTTGATGCCAACGTTTACTCAATTCTTTATTTCTTCCATGTGGCAGCTACAGTATGATTACAGAAAGGGATTCTGGCTATGCCCAGTTAACTGTGGTTGAGGTAGAGCACACGTCCACATTAAACAATTCAGAGACAGTCCTAGTGAGATAAATAGTTGTACTAGATGATTACTTAGTGATTAGTTCTCTTCTCTTCATGCAGAAAACACATCAGCCAAAACCACTGGCCTGAAATTTTGTGTACCTGCTTAATGACATTTAGTAATATGGCTTTCTATATTTAGTTGAGTGGTGAGAGGACAAGATGATTCATACCGATGAAACTGTTTGATTTTGATCTGTCTACCTATTTATCTTCATGTTGTCATCTAGCAAAAGTCCTGTACTGTAAATCAGTGTTGGTGGAAATGAGGGAGAGTATGAAGGTAAGAGAGCATGTTTCAAAATTTTTGGGGCTGAAGTTGAACGCACAGTGATCCATCATCAGTGAATGACAGTTGGTGCAGCTGTAAGTGCCATATGGACAGGCAGGGATGAGTAAAAACTCCTCACATGGCCCACTGAAGGTCACTATAATAATTTTAATCTCATACCACATTAAAGGTCCAGTGTGTAAGAGTCAGGGGGATATATTGGCAGAAATCAGATAATAGGTATGTTTTCTTTAGTGTATTATCACCTGAAATATGAAGTGTTGTGTTTTTGTTACCTTACAGTGAGCTGTTTATATGGACCAGGCAATCTACAATCCTCACTGCTTGATGCCCTAAATTGCCCAAAGTTTCTACCAGCAGACTGTGGTTGAGCGTTCTGAACATTCTCCCAGAGATTTTCTGCAGTGCTGAAACAAAAGACTTCACCCATTAGTTTGACAGCCAACCTGCACTGCTGCGGTAAAAGCTCAGCCTTTTTTTTTTTTCAGTAGTGGTTTGAATTGATCTGACTGTCCAGCAGGAGGAACATACTCACCTTTTGCTGAAGGGAGATAGATCGTCCATCATCGGGGCATCATTTACATGCTTTTTCCACAGCGGACATTTTGATATTTTAAATGCAGAACAATGGTTGTCAGTGTTTTACTATTATATAATATGTTCACTAGTGCATTAAAGTGTATGTTGCGTTTGCATCTCTTTAGTTATTCAAAACTGAGCTCACTTCAGCTACTTTAGATGCTGTTGGGTAGTTTAATCTACAGCAATACATCGTATTCTATAAACTCTGTCACATCTTCCTCAATCATAGCTCAGCTCTCCATCCCTCCCTTCAACCACTTCTCCCCTCACCCACTTCTTCCAATAGTACCCTTCTCACTTCTCCCTTAACCCATGTCCATGCATTTCCTGAACTCTCCAGACTTGTCATTATCCATCCATCCACCAGATGTCCTTGAACTTTCTCACCAGTCTCAGTCACCTGACTTGGTCACCTGACTGCATCCACCTGCTCACCTGTTCCTCATTCCTCAATTACCCTCACAGTGTTTAAGCCAGCCCAGTTCCACCTTGTGCTTCGTTTGACTGTCAATGTTGCTCTGTCTTTTTGCTTTCAAGCCTGTGAACTGTGAGCTCTGTACCTGTTTAGTTGTGGATACTGTTTGGACGTAGTAGCCTAGCCGTGCCAGTAAGCTTTGTATCTTCACTTTTTCAGTTTGTGTTTGCCTGGATTGTCTACAGTGGGGTCATTTCCCCACTACCTCGCACCAACCTGCCTGACAAAGATCATCACATGTTTGTGGTGTCACTAACCTGTGAGAACAGAGTATTTTAAAAAGTCAACTTTTCTAAAGCTTAGAATAACTGCACTTTGTGACAATGCATTTCCTGGCTAAATGTTTTTTAAATTGTTTATTTATCTTAAGAATTAGGAACACACATACGGGAAGACTTCATCCTTCAGTTGATAAGGCAAAAAAAAAAAAAAAACACTAAATATGGAAATAAGTGGTTTGAATTTGACAGCAAGGGTATAAAAAAAGTAACTTGTAAAAGCTGTCCGACAAATGTAGCGGGGCAAAAAATATTTGCTTGTGATGTAGTGCAGTGAGTATACAGTTTCATCACATGGGTGTACATGAGTACCTCAAATTTGCACTTCAGATGAGCACTTGCATAAATATTATACTCCACCACTGCATATTTACAATGAATGAGCAGAATGAATTATGGACTAAATGTGGACTCTTATATGTAATGACAGCAAATGACCACTAGAGGGGTGTAGTTAATCATATTTCTGAAGGCTATCATGCGTTCACCCATTGTGGAAGATGGTGCATTTTCTTTCTTTCTTTCTTTCTTTCTTTCTTTCTTTCTTTCTTTCTTTCTTTCAGTAACATGTCCAACACTGAAGTATTTTAGAAAGAACAGAAGAAAAGAGCATCATGTCACAACTGTCACCATTTGGCCAACTGAAGTTAAAGCAGTTAGAAGATAACACATTCCCATCTCATCACTCAGTATCATCACACTGATTTTGTTCTGGGGTTTGAAAGTGTATGAAAATTGTAGCTGATTCTAAATCACAGCTGCTGTTTATGAGACTGTCACTAAACTATAGACAATGATCCTCTCAGCATATTTTTTTTTTGTCCATGCACTCACCAACTTTATGACAGACAGATGTGCATGAGTGACTGTGTATGATGACATCACCGTGCAGGGAAGCATAAGCGCGTGCAGTGAAACCAAGGCTGCTCCCGACTGAAACTGGAGCAACATAATAACCAGTTAACAAGCAGGACTGGCCTCTGATGTCAGTCACACCTGGCAGGAGCCTCCTCTGCTTTTATGTGGACGGATGCGGCACTTTTATTACAACGTGCCCATCATGCCATCATGCCAGTGCGGAGTGATGCTGTGTTTGACCGACTCCGGGTGCGCATGCGTGGGAGCACACTCCGATCTAGTTATTTGTAAATTAAAGTAGACTGTGCATGATATTTGATTAAATTCTTCTCTAAAATTATCTAGCTTCTGTAAATTGTCACGCGACTAGCCTTGAAATATTTTCTGTCTCGTTAAGTCCTTTAATATACAAAAAAGCAAAAACAAATCCGTTGTAATCAGGAGAAATTAATTTACTCGACGTTAAAGCCACTCTCCATCTGAGTGCGTGATGGCGTCACACCATTAGGCTACTGACGGACCTATCGCACAAAGAGCTCAATAAGTGACGTATGATAAAGTGTCAATTGTCCCGGGACACCGGAGAGGGCTGGAGAGCAGGAGGACACACGGCACAGCGACACACGGTGAGTACTGAACCAGTGCTGCTTCTGCTCTTGATTTCTGTCAGTCAGTGTTTATCAGCTCTTCTCTTGGGTGTTTCTCCACTTTTATTACAAAAATAAACACTTAACTTCAAGGCTGAGTCACTGCAGGGCTGTATCACTGCTTTGCTGGTGTTCTAATTGGTTTATAAATGTCAATTAAAAAAAGAAAATTCAGTTGCAACTGCAAGAGATGTGATTTTTCTACAAAAAAAAATAAAAAAAAAATGGGGGTGGTATTGACGTTTGGTCATGCTGTAGTCTGTGCTGAATGGAGCAGATGCTTTGATCTCCCCCTGAGACCCTGCTAATACTAAAGCTCTGCCTCTGGTCACTGATATATGGGCAGCAGTGGCAAGTACACACACACACACACATGCCATATAGCAGTCAGTGAAACATAGGCTGAGGTTCGGTTAATTGTCTTTCGCCAGTTCTGTAGCATCACTGTATCTTCCCTCCATCACTCTGTTATTTTAGCTGCCCTGCTTCACCTTTTCTCTGTATATCCTGTGTTCACTCAGTGTCTGCAGTCTACACACAACAGCTGCTGTCTTAGTGAAAGGAAGGAAGCAAAGCATTGGAAAGGCACAGAAGTCAGTGCATCACAAATGTTGTGTGTATGTGTGTTTATTTGTATTATTTATGCTTCTGGATTTATGGGTGCACGTTTGTGTAAAAGTGATAGGAAGCACACCTCCCATGCATAATTTATTTTCCACTAAAGCCCTGTGTCACGACACTGAGGCTGATATAATGCATGTAATGTATCATTATGAGTTGTGACAAATTGTAATAACAGGAGACTGTTGGCAATATGAAAAACACAAGTGAGTCTAATAAGTGAGTGTAATAAGTATCCCAAACAAGACTAATTATACACTAGGCTATATACGACTGCACTAACACAATAAAGTTTGTTGTAATCACCATGTTTTGGCAGTAAGTATACACAAAAAAATGTATACCTTGCATTTTTGTATGCAGGAAATGACACCACATGTGGCCCAATAGACGTCAGTCATACCACAGTTTTGGCAAGTGAAAGCCAGAACTGCCAAAACATGGAAGCTTTTCCAAAGATTTAATAATTCACTTTTTTGTTTTCCAAGATGTTCCTGGAACTGTCTCACCAATGCCCTCAATTTGTTTGAATGTTTCCAGCTACAAGTAGCAGCTCCATTTCTGCCATGCGTTGCACCATGGGAAAAAGTGTCCGTCAACACTACACTGAAAACCTCAGCAGCAGCCATAATATATGAATACTGCCTTCTGAGTAAATTTAAATAGGTTTGTCACTTTATCAGTGTCAGCTAGTGGCTGAAGTGCCCCTCCTGCTGGGCTGCTGACAGAAAAAAATCAGTCACACTGGACGGCAGTAGAGGAAGTTGCACCAGCAGCTTGGCCAAATTCATCAACAGTCTCTCTGGAGCTGAGAGCATCAGAGGTTCCCTAGTATTAATGCTACAATGTCAAAATGCAGACATAGATAGATAGATGGATAGATAGATGCGCTTACGTGGAAAGCCCTAAGGTAGAGAGAGCACACCTCTCTGCCTTTCCACGTGCAAATGAGGAAAGCCTAAGGCAGAGAGAGCAAATCTCTCTGCCCTTCCATGCGCCTACACGGAAAGCCTAAGGCAGGGAGAGCCGCAGCAAAGACCCCACGGAAACAGAACAGTGTGTCAGTTATCTAAACTGCTGACGTCAGTTGAACAGGTGACATGAAGGTGACATCGGTACTGGTTACAAACAGGATCGGTAGGGAATGCTAACGTGATGATAGAATTCAGTGTCTTTGTATTTTCAGCTGAACTAGACCAGAGAATAGACCAGATCATTGGTGTTGTTTTGCCCTCATTGTTCTCTGTTAAGTTTACAGGAAGTGATGTAAGGTGGCCCTAGTGTATTTTATGTGGAGTAAGGAAGTTTGTCCTCAGTCTGGAAAGGAAACACAAAGTTAATCCTCTGGGGAGCATGAATGTGCTCATTAAAGTTCATGACAGCCTGCTTATTAAGGGTGGAAAAATGTACTCATGCCTGAGGGTGGTGCTGCAAAAAGCAGAGGTCAATGACGTGAATGTTTATCACTCTGCTTTCAGATCGAAGGTGGAGGGAACGATTAAGAGCAGCTGATCTTAAGTGGCGGATGATCTCTGTGAAAATTGTCTCAGAGGAAACATTACACTTGGCTTTTAAAATGCCTCTCTGTGATTGACCTCGGCTTGACTCAAACATTAACCAATTGTGTGTACATTTGTGGAGTGTGAGTGTGTGAGTGCACCTGTGTGTGACTGTCTCTGTGCGGCTAAAGCCAGATTTCTCTCAGTTTATCTCTGTTAGGATGGACAATCGTTTGGGCTGAGCTGTCTGTCTCCTGGTGTGTTTGTCTGTCCGTCTGGTTGGCCGGTGGGCAGGGAGGAATATTTTCCACTGTGAAAGCGAGCTGTTATAAACAGTGCCTGAGCTCAGATAGGAGATAGAGAATTCTGATTGTAGGCTCATCTCTGGATTCCAGGAAAGCTCTCAGCATTATTATTATATAGTACACAACGTTTTGGAGAGAGAGACCATATCGTGGGTGTATCGAATCAAGACAAAATCACATTTTTTTTTATAAATTACATTCCACATTTCTGGGTAACCTGTGGCATGATGGCTTTGGTTTCCTTGACCAGAACAATGAAAAAGTAATCTTTGCACATATTTAAGGCTAACTCTGTTTTTGTATGGGGCAGCTGATCGGAGAAACAGTCTAGAAATGGTGAGAAACTTCCACGTGTTGGCGTTTTGGTGCCTCTGTTTGCTTGGAATTAGAAGCAGCACCTCTAAATCTGAGGCCATGGTTCTCTGCTAAGCTTCCAATTTACCGGTCCATTTACGTCCCAACCCTCACCTATGGTCATGAGCTCTGGGTGGTGACCGAAAGCATAAGATCGTGGATACAAGCTGCCGAAATGAGTTTCCTTCGTGGGGTGGCTGGGCTCAGCCTTAGAGATAGGGTAAGGAGCTCAGACATCCAGAGGGAGCTTGGAGTAGAGCTGCTGCTCCTTCGTGTGGAAAGGGGTCAGTTGAGATGGTTTGGGCATCTGATCAGGATGCCTCCTGGGCGCCTACCATTGGAGGGGTTCCAGACACGTCCCACTGGTAGGAGGCCCCAGAGCAGACCCGGAACATGCTGGCTTGGGAACACCTTGGGGTCCCACTTTACTTGGCCTGCTGCCCCAGCGACCTGGCTCCGGATAAGCCGATGAAAATGGATGGATGGATGGATGGAATGAATAAGCGTTAATATTCTCATATGGGTAATATTACCATTCAGGCTGTTCTCATGCAATTTTCCTTTGTTTTTGTGCTAAAAGTAATGCACCAAAATTCATACATATCCCATGTAAATTATGAATAAACATGGGCAAATATTTTGTGGGTAACACACATATTTTTGACAGGAGTGAAGTATGAAGTAGTCCTATGGTGTGGCAGGTGGTGGTTGGTCACAAAACACCTCACTCCCCCTCAGAACTTTCCTCAAGAGACCAGTGTTTGGAACTGTGTGAACACTGAGTTATTTTAACCCTTTAATAATTGTGATATTGTAATAATTAATTATTGCAATATCACTTTTCTTGTGCTGCTTTCAGACATCTTTTGCGAGTATTTAAACCTTGGAACCTTGAGCAGATTGGTGAGATTTCTTTCAAAGAGCAAGTTGGTAAGAAATGTTCAACAGAGTGCAAGAAAAAAAAGATTTAGAAATTTAAATTAAAAAAAAAAATAGGAAAAAAACATAATTATTATTATTATTATTATTACATTTTAAAATTATGTTACAGACTTATTATATTTTTTGTTTATTTGTTTAACTTTCTTTTTTTTTCTTTATTTGAAACTTATTTTCTTGTTTTTATTTTTCTCTTTTTACTAATTTCTCACACATTTTTTCAGGTCATTTCCTCTTATGTTGCTCATTGCCTTCTTCCCGTGTTTTTCAAAGAAATAAAGCCCATTGCCTCAGGTTCCAAAGGGTTAAGGTACGTCGTCATAAAATAAACCACAGTAACGTTACGTTAAGTGCATAACGTCATTTGTTGGGGAGCTAATTTATTAGGATTTCATACGAACTGTTGTGTGTGTGCATTTTTGTAGGGTATCATACGAACCCCTGTGCGAGGATATATTACAGCATTACTGGTTTGGCAGCAAATTAAACTCAATCCTTGGACAGGAACCATTTGTACTGACTGCACTGGCAGAAACCTTGGAAAAGAAAGGCTACTGTCCTAACCCTACCCCTAACTGCGCAGTATTTACAGAGATGGGTCGGGGGATTAGTTGGGCTTATATCAGTCTGGAGGGGTCAGACTGATTAGATGGCTGGCAGACAAATACTCTCCCCAACATAAACAACCTTACACATGTTTTTCTGTCGACCTGTAGACGAGTGTGTGTGTGTGTGTGTGTGTGTGTGTGTGTACATCTGTGAGTGAAAGTTATGCTTGTATACAGAATCATTTGTGTGATAATGGAGTGGTTTTTGTTTTCTGTGATTTGTGTGTGCCCTCCGACTGTGGGTTATTTAGGTCTGGCATGCTGCCCGTTTCCTCCAGGTTCATCAGTCTAAGTGAAGGAGACAAGAAAATGCCGACAATTTCCATTCTTTTACTTTCCACTAAACAAAACTGCCTTCTCAAGGTCTTTTGAAATCTGTTATTCATGTCAGCGTACCTTTGCTTTGTTATGATCTTGCACGATAGAATCAGCCTGCTTGTAGAATAAAATAACTTTTTTAGTACAGTTTAAACTTTAGTATACAAGAATGTTTACAGAATAATCAAACCCTTTTTACATCATGCATTCAGGCACGTTCACACCAGGGACTTGCTCATCATATTTGTGGTGTATTTATACTTTCAATGATATAAATCAGACTGAAAGGACTAATTTAGAATTAATGATATTCAGACCACAGCTGTTGTCTTCAGTTTTGACCTGAAACACATGATTTATACACAAGAGAGACTGTTCGTATGCTGCGTCCCTCCAGGTTGTGTGTGTGTGGATGTGGCCAGCTGGTAGAATAGGAGGCGGGTGTCCCCTTTTATTCACGTGGATGATGCATTAAATGTCATTTAGATGGGCAGATTATCATACCATCAAGGGGTGGGGCTCGTCTCAGTGTGTGCGTGTGTGTGTGTTTGGCTGGGGGCTAAGCTGTGATCATTAAGCGTGTGGAGAGGTGAGCATATGGGGACTGGAATAGACCATTTGACAGAACAAAGGACTGGCAGGGTGTCTGAGGTTTCGTGCTACAGCACACTCTCTATTGTTAGTGTTTGATATCATTATCCTGTGGCTCGCAAATCTCCTTTGTTCTCTCTGTTGCAGTTTTCTGGCCATTGGCCATTTTTGACAATACAAGCAATTGATCAAATGTTTTATAACAGTGAAATAGACTGGTGGGCCCATGGGAGAGCCCATATTTTAGAAATTATATCTTCATGGGACTCAGAACCAGTGGTCTTGTCACGTGGACTTGAGACATTAAACAAGTGCAGCTTCCAGTTATTTATCTGTTCATTATTCCACACATTTACTGAATCAACTTCTTGGCCGTTACTTGGAAGGTTGTGTAATTTGTATTTTTTATCATAGGGACAACTTTCCAAACCCTGTCTTTACAGGATCTTTTTATCCTTTATTCCCTCTTAAAATACACCTTAAAGATAAAAGAGCAGTTGTCTTTAAATATATGTGACCATGTGAGAGAGCATGGTCTATAGTGCACAGGGGTCGCAACCATGAGGTATTTCGTTTAAAGTGGATTTAAACAGGTCAAGATAGCTCTAAATCCTCAGTATTAGTCCTTATAGTGACTGTAAAGCAGCTGAATGTTATTACTAGGGCTGTTCATGAGCAAGAATATTCCTAGTCGACCAATAGTCGTCATTTACAGTAGGGCCATTAGTCGACTAGTCGTTTAGGATACTAATTTAATTATTTAATTATATATTTTGGGCGGGGCAACGCAGTTATTTGAGTTGAAGGTGTGAGAAAGAATAGTATCAGTAACATAGTTAACACTGTGCTACATTACAGAGAAATACAAAACTGTACTAATGAGCCTTCATTAATATAGGCCTATATTTTATCTACAAGTGCACGTCACACACTGAGCGAGCTGCCTGTTAATGACGCTGTCAGCAAAGCAGTAATGATTGTGCTAAGTAGCTAATGGGCATGTAGCTACTGACATGTTTCAGATGATACGTCATGTTTGTAGTCGACCAATGAAGATGAGTTTACATATCACCTTGGGTTCGTCCTTCACCTTCTCAAAATGATCCCATACTTTGTATTTCCTGCCCGACATGTTATGAACTAGCCTGTGGAATAACTGCAGGTACCAGCCCTGGAGATTAGAGGCTGCTTTTTTAACTGCCTGGTAAAAGTGAGGTCGGGCTCTGAACGCTACTTTTGTGCCTTTTCTGTGCCAGCTTTCAAGAGCGCGGCAGCAGGTTGTGTCTGGGATTCCTAAGCAGCCTTAAAAAGCCTCGTATAGCCTATTTACCTGAGAGGTGCAGCTCCAAATAGAGTCAAGTTTGTTTGTTTTTTCTGCGACTAAGCGACCAATGAAATCTTGCCGACTAATGACCTTTTCGGTCGACTATCATTTGGTCGACTATTAGGGGGCAGCCCTAGTAATTACCATAGTGGATATATATAATCAAGCCCTCAAAAGAATAACAACGGTTCGGGTAATAGGGGTGTGTCTGTGGAGACAATCTGCTCACATGGTGTACTTTTGTTTACCTAGCTCGCTGTCACCCCTTGAAACTTTGTAAAAGTTTAAATTCATTGCCAAAGTAGGGGGCAGAGAAATGTTCTTATTGCACAGCCAAAAGTAAAAGCATGTGAAGGTCAGTGTGTTTGAGCAGCCGATGTCAGGTTTCTTTAACTTCAATTGTTTCCTAACAAAGCGTTTTAGTTGCAAAAAAACTTTTCTATCTCTCTTACTCTGCGCCTCCACACCTGACTTCCTGTTGTTCTCTGTTTACCTTGGATACCCCTGTCCGTAGGCGTGTAGTGTTAAATGTGGGATCTTATCTAGAAAGGAAAGAAAGGGATGTTATGGTAACTGTTGTTGTGGTTAATCAGTGGTGTGTTTTTAATTAATTTAACAGCAGAGATTGCTGGCATTAGCCTGCTTTCTGCAGTGGCGGGCAGGTCTGAGAAAGCTTCGATCCCACGGTGTTCGCCATAGCATCAGAGAAGGCTGACCAGGGCTCGCTACATTATCCATGTTGGCCAGTCCCTTTTTACAACGGGCATGAGCAACCATCTGTGTTAAAGCTTTGAATAAACACTGTGCCTTTTGTAATTACATTTGCTCCAAAATTTGAGTTAACCCCATCAAGGCCCCCTCAGCTCTGCAGCGGAAACAGGGTTAATGACTACCGTGTCTGTTCCACCCAGGACTTGCTGTGCTATTGTTAAACCTGGCTGTGCTGGAGAAGAGTGCATTGCCTGTGTTAGTCTTACTGTGGGAACATACATGAGCAGGTTAATGAAGAGCATCCTGTGTTTATGTGTGTATGACTGTGTATTTAATCTTCTCATGTTGTGCTTCCGTCATAACGTTCGGCAGGTTAAATGTGAAACTTAGCCTGCTTTCTTCCCCCTCTTATCTCTTAGCTCTACGTGTGTGCACTTTCTTTATTGCTCTCGTCTCTTGAAGATCATCCAGTCGCTGACTAGCTGTCTCCTCTAAGCTCATGTCCAACTTCTTTCTCAAGCTGTTCATTCCCTCTTTGATATTTCTTAAGAACGCATTTTGACTGTGAACTCATCACGCTGCTTTAACTAGCAGTTCTGTGAACAGAGTGCAGAGCTGTGACTTGGCAAGATGTACTGTCTGTCTGTGTGGCCGTGTGTTTGTGGTCAGGGCCAAGAAAGGAATGGGATGAGAGTTTAATTGAGCCACTGCTATATCAGTCTAAATACAAAGTCAATATTGATCTGTCTGGGCTAGGAAAGGGAGAATGGACTGAAGCCAGGGCAAAAGTGCAGAAGGAGAAGAGCTGCCAGCTGTCTGGACATAAATAATGAGAAAACCTAATGAGATGGACACGATGGCGCTGGACTCACGCACTGGATTGTTTACATATCTGTACCAAAATGTCGAGAGGTGAGGCAAAGATTAGCTAATTGCTTGATTGGTTATGCTTTGGAATTTGATTCTTAAAGAGACCATTCAACCCCCATATCAAAAATATATATTTTTCCTCTTGTCTGTCGTGCTTTTATCAATCCAGACTGTTTTGGCGTGAGCTGCCGAGTGTAAGAGATATCAGCCGTAGAGATGTCTGCCTTCTCTCCAATATAATGGAACTAGGTGGCACTCGCCTTTGGTGCTCAAAGTTGGCAAAAATCTCAACCTGTCTCTGATTTTCCAAAATGCTTCTCTTGAAGAGTCTGTTTTATAGTTGGGGCATTGTGAAACAACCATATTACAAGAGTTTAACATGTTGATCCTGAGGTTGTATCCAATCACCATCACCCCAGCGTATCATATAAAGGTAACCTTTCAAAGGCATTTTAATCAAAGCCTTTGGGATGTGCTCTCGGGTCATGAACTGGTTACGGCTGGTTCCACCTTAAACGAAGCAGCCTGCAGCACTGAGTCAATGTTCCCAAAATATCCGAATGAAAGATAAACTGTCCCCTCGCCTCTGCCCCTCTCTCCCTCCCCTTGTCATTTTCTCTGTGTGCAGTGCTCCCACACTCTTCTCCTTAATCCCCCCCCACGACCTCCCTTTTCCTATCTCCCCCTCCTCATTTTTTTTTACTGAGTGTTGTCTCCTCCCATCCCCTAATCTCCCCCCTCATATCATCTCCTCTCATTTCTCCTCCTCTTCTGTGTCCCACTCACTCCACCCATGGGTGATTCCCCTCCTCTTTCCCCTCCCTCTCTCCTCCCAACCTAACCTCTACCCGTTCTCCCTCTCGCCTCCCTCCTCTCCTCTCCCCTCCTCCACCTTTTCCCTCCCCTCTGTCATTAGCTAGTATATAAGAGCATTGCATCCCTCTCCACCTCTCTCACACACATACAGTGTGTTTGCTGGGAAGGGGATAGTCCAGGGGAAACTAGGGATTACATTGTCTACCTGCTTGTGAAGGAATTATTTCCCTCTCTGGAATTTCCATTAAGGAGGTACAGCCTTTCCATTAACAATATTATGCTACTAAATAGTAGGATGCAATCATATTAATGTTAGCTGTGTAACTGATCCCTGGTGAGGGTTTCCTGGGGGTATTGTAAGTCTTTTAATGCTACTGAACTGCTGCAGCATACTTTAGTATCATTTGCATTTGCATGTGTTTATATTTTAACGGCTTCTGAGTGTGCAGCCAGTTGCATAATTCAATTTTAACTTTTTTTCAAATTTGTAACCATGAAAATTCATATTGGAAACCTGTTTTTTTGTGTACTGAATGTGTGTAGCTACCTTTTTTTTTTGGGATAATATATATTTTCAATTTCCTTTCCATTTTTGCTTCTCGCCTCCTTTGCACCACCCTCCTGACCTCTCCTGTCATCCATCACCAAGTGTTTCTTCTCGCCTCCTTTGTCTTATATAACCATACAATAACAAATCTAATGTATGTTTCTCCTTCGTATCTTCCCTCAGATCTTGGAACAACACCCTAAAGGAGCCACAGCCACATTCTTATCATCAAAACCCAGTGACATCACTGCTATCACCCGATCTGCAACCTATTTGCCAGCCGTCAGCATCATCGCTCGACTGCAACGTTAGCGCCGAACGCGTTTGACATCATCAAGGAGACCATGAGCAGCAACTACAGCGCCACTCTGTTAGGCCCTGCCCCCTGGGGCTTCAGGCTGCAGGGAGGGAAGGACTTCAATATGCCCCTCACCATCTCCAGGGTAAGACCAGAACACACACACACTTTAAAACACGTGATGATAAGTCTACTCCAACACACGTTCAAGTATCATCTATTATGTGATAAGAGCATGTACCCTTTTTTATCTGCACACACATTCATCACAGTGCAGCTGCAGAATGGCATGCCAGTAATGCCACATGCCCGATAAGTGATTAAAAAGATGAAAACTGATTCCTTTCCTTCCTTCCTTCCTTCCTCACTCTCTCTCTCATCCTCCTGTCCATCTTTTCACCACCTCGCCACCACCACAGTGATGATAGCCCAACTGAATCATATGCCATCTGTCATGCATCGACCACACAGGAAAGCTTTTCTCACTCTCTGTGCATTCCACTTCACTTTTGAGTGTCTGTAGTGGAAGTGCCGCAATCAAAGTTTCTGGCGCACGCGAATCTTGGCTTCAGTCCCTCTGCGTGAACAAGTAACTTGATGGTCCCTTGGTTTCTTTGCCTTCCAGCGTCTACTCCTAATATTACCTCTTGTTGCCCTCCCAGTCTGCTCTTCATTCACACATTAAAGTTCACACAAATATGTTTCCCTCATCACTTTAACTAAAGTAGGATCCTGAAACTGATAATCCCTAGCTCAAGCTTCTGTTCCGTTCTGCTTGGGGAGTGCAGCCTCACTGGCACACACGAAATATAGCGAAGCGTACACGCACCGCACCCGCATACACACATTCAGTACATTCACACACACAAATACAAATCACTAGACCTGGCAGTGTACAGACTCCTGGCAACATGAGACTGATGATGAATGGCTTGCCAGGTCCTGTGCCAATCCCCCTTGGGGCCGCTTTGGGTTGCCATGTTTGTGTTATTACTTTGGATGTGATACTTTTCCCACTAACTGAAGCCATGTGAATTCTTACCACAGTTGTGTGTGTGTGTGTGTGTGTGTGTGTGTGTGTGTGTGTGTGTGTGTGTGTGTGTGTGTGTCTGGGAGTGTGTGCACGGACTCAAAATTATGGAAGACGCTATCTGGGTAACTGAGAGACAAAATAAATGACAGACAGAGGACAGAAATAGACAATGAAAGGGAGAAAAAAGACACAGACGAGCAAAAATTATACAAAATCAGCTCTGTATATGCAATCTTGAATTTTGATACATGGACGCTGTCACATCTGAAATAACAAATTAGAGCCAAAATATTCTGCAGCACAAAAAAATTATGTGCAATGAAATCGTGCTGAAAAAGGGATTATAGATGGAAATAAATGTTGATGTTGGTCAGTGAAAGTTTTCTTATTCCCTGAGAAGTTGGCAGCACCTAAACTATAATTGTCTCAGCAGCTCACTCTGACCTTTACTGCAGTATCACAATGACAGTTATATGGTTTGAGGTTTCAAGACGTTGGCAGGAGTGTGAGTAAGTGCTGGTGCAGTTGTGGGTGCTGATAAAATAAATGTTTGTTCGGTCTGCTTAAGACCATGAAGTGTAAGTGGATAATATGACTTAGTATGCTTTTATATTTATAGGTAATTCCACATTAGGGTCCAGTTATGCCTAAAAATTCCACCTCCAGTTAGTGATTTTCGGTCAAAAGTGAAATAATAATTAAAGTCCTTCTCCAGACACATTTAAAAGTATGTAAAAATATGAATACTAATATTTAGCTTAACATGGTTTTCCGACATAATAGTTATAATTAGTAATTTGCTTTCCAGTTTCTCCAGCGCTGCTCGTGCTTTGTTGACCGGTGAAAAAAGCAGTGCCTATCAAATGGCTAGCGTTAGAGTCAGAGGAAACATCGGAGAGCCTCAGGCATACTTGTTTGAGCCTCAGTCAGACCCGGACTCAGATGAGTTCTGTTGTGCACCAAAATTGGCAACTAGCAGATGTGTAGTTAGCATCTTTTATGTGTGTTGTTTGTTAGCTTGTACCTAGAGATGGCTGACACCATGATGTCACTGTTTGTGAAACATACAATGTCTGCTCTAATAAGATTTTTGGCGGATAAAGGAAGGAAGCTCCAGGGTTTACATCCAAAAACTGCGCACTCTACCGTTTTTGCCATCAAAACTTTCACTATGCTAATGCTAACTCTTGCTCTTTTTGAGAAAACCTCTCTGCCCTTCCATGTGCAGCCAAGGAAAGCCTGAGGCAGAGAGAGCAAACCTCCCTGCCCTTCCATGTGACTACATGGAAAGCCTAAGGCAGGGAGAGCAGCAGCAAAGGCCCCCCGGGAACAGAACAGAGCAGCATCAATGACAAACAGAAATGACATTGATGAGTCAGACACAGCATGAAAAGGAGGAGCTGGGGTGGAGGCTGGTTGCAAAGCAGCTTGCAGAGGAAGCAGCAACAGGAGGCAGGCCAGAGCAGTTTAATTAGGGCGCCCTGAATGAGATTAACCAGTTGGTTCCTAGAAAGGAATCATGTGATCTATCAGCTGACTCTCTTCCATCGATCAGCCGCTCCATCAGTTGATTGGGCTGTTTGAGATCAGCTGATGCAGCTGGGATGTGAGCTGAGCTTGACATCGTGTCCTGCCTGAACGCTATGCTCAATTTTTTGAGTGGAGGGGGACTTAAAAGGTATGATGTTACATTTCTATTTTTGTGCTGTTACTTCATTGTGCATAAAAAAGGTGTAAACAAAAACTTGAGCCAATAAACCAACACAAAAACTCAGCCCTTGTCATTTTGCACAGTGAATATCCCATTGGTTCACAGTTTTGAATACCTTGTTGAGGTGCCAACACAGCATTTTGCTCCAACTATAAAGTCAGTGCGTCTTTGGGAAATAAAGGCCGATTGTTTTATGTAGCAGTTTTTTTGTGAAAAAACTGTAAACTGAACAGCAGTGCATCTGGTTTTGGAAGAGTCAAAGTGAGTTAAGGGGAGCCATTATTTAAGTTTGGGTCCTGAGAGGAGAGAAATGTATATTAGCAGAGAGGAGAGGAAGAGAGTGGGAGCATGAGACTGAATGTACAGTGACACTGATATGCAGTCTGTGGAAGTAAATGTACACAGTGTATACAGAGTCTAAGGGTGACTTGAGGGCTGATGACAGACAGTCTCGGGCTGTACGTCCCTCAACAGATCATTTATCTAGATCTCCCTTCCTGCCCCCCTCATTCTTATCATGCCTTGTACCCTCATACCATCCTATTTGTTTCTCTCTCTCTCTCTCTCTCTGTATCTATGTGCCCCTTTATTTCATTCGATCTTAGTTTCAGCCTACATACAAGAATCAAACCAAACCCTAACCTTATCCGACCTATTAAATCCAATTTACGTAGATGAAGGGCAGCGCTTCTGACCGCTGATCACTGACACATACACACATATGCCCATACCCACAGTGTGTTTCTGCTGTGTGTCCCAGACACATCGCTCTCTGCCAGCCCAACCATAGAGTTGGTTCTAAGAAGGGGTTATTAGGGAACGCAGCACTACTGCCAAACCACACTTACCCTAACAGCTGCTGTTGCTAAGCTCCATACATATGTGGATATACTGTGTGCTTCGTTTACAGCACAAGTCGTAGCCACAGTATTATCACATTGTGCCAGTGTTGCATCGTGGGGTCGAGTAGGTGTAACCGCAACTGTATGTCCTGGGTTATCTTCCCACTAAGTGCTGTCTTTCTCACTGCTTCTTTTATTTCTTTTTTCTTATGGTGTAGAAAAACAGTTTTACAACTGGCCAAGATTGACGGTGCTGCTTCTCAAAGTGCCAATGAAACTTTTTACCACAGTAACCCAGTTTGACGTAGTCCATAAAAGGAGATATGTGGAGAAGAAAGGAAAAGATTGTAGGCAGTGTGAGAGAGCGAGGTTGCGAAGTTCTCCTCAAGTATATTTATTAAAAGTCTGCAGCACCTTGATAATTCCTGCAAATAATTATTTATGCTATCAAACATTGTAATGCCCAGCAAAGCAGCTGGATATTCATGCTGGTGCTCTTATTCAGAGTATATTTCAGTCACAACACAGGTGAAGGTCTTGCTCAGGGACAAGTGGCTGATGATAGGCTTAAAGAGAATAACAGCTCTAATAGTTTGTCAGTGTAAGCACCAGACACCATAATACCTTGACGTGTAGTGAAGCAGCTATTAAATGGATGTGCTGCTGAAAAGATTTTGCAGAAAACAGCCTGCAGAAGCGCTCTGGTTACCGTTAATCCTCATTAAAACCATTTATTGTGAAATCCATTTACTTGTTTCACGGATCAAATGGTTTTCAAGAACAAGGTCCCTCATGTGTAGAGACAGGAAATAGCTGCCCTCTATTCTCAGTTAAATTTACAACACGGTGAATCAATATTTAAACACATCTGAGGGCAACCCACTTACAGGATCCACTGCTAAAATAATTTAAGGGAAGGCAGCCCAGGGGGAGCCTGTGCATTAAGGTTCTGAAAATAGATGCATCATTTTACAGGTCAGTTCCCCATGACCGCCACGCCCACTCATGAGGGAGACTGGTCTTGGATCTGTATCCTTGTTTTAAGAGCTCCTGGGTCTAGGCTGAATATTTACCTGAGTTAGGTTGGAATTGGGTGGTTAAATCTCACTGTGACCTCACAAAACAAGTTTTTGGCCATAACTCAGGAATTCATATGCTAATTATGACAAAACTTCAGACCAGTGCCTAATAGAATTAAAGGATTTAAGAACGCAGTGGTTCCCAACTGGTGGGTTGCGGTCCAAAAGTGGGTCACGGACCCAATCTGGATGGACCGCAAGTGACTCACAAATATGTCAAGTTTGTATAAAAGCACACTGTATTTTTGAGTACAGTTAATTTCCAGCGCAGAGCTTTTATTTTGAAGTGCTGTGTCTTGCTGCAGAGTGAGTGACCAACAGACAGGTAGTTGACAGAGACAGCAAACTAGCTCAACAACACCCACCTTGAAACTGTGGTGGTTGTATAGCTCTTCTGTGCTGCTTGGTTGAAGATGTATGTGAAGCATCCATATTTTAGAATATGTAGCTTCTCTGCACCAACATCCATAATTGAAGCATTGTCAGCAGTCATGGCGACATGTGAGTCTGGACATGGACGTAAACGTTTACTGCAACAATAAGACATCTGAATGTCATCACTGGATGAATCCTTCCTCCAGAGCTCCATATAGAATTGTCTGCTTTTGAAGAATTGTTAATCGCACACAATAAAGTTTGTGCTGTGACTACAGCAAGATGACTGGACAGCTAATCTATATTAAAACCTTTTCATGGAAGAATGCAGTTCCTGGAACAGCATCGGCTGCCTCCCCGCCGCCCTAGAGACGCTTCAACAGGCGATGATAACAACTGACCACAGTGATGGGTCTATTTCAAAGACTCTTTCGTTCTATACATAGTCTCTGTCTCTTCTCTCCGCCCTTCTGCCTCCCTCTTACAGTATTTACACTCACATTGCATCACTGTCCAGGTCTCAAACCTGCTGCGATGCTGAAAACTTTGCTCCTTAACTTTTCATACCAGACAAGCAGAGCCAGTTGACAGCTCCTCCATATGACTTAATAACTCTTAAATCCATCTTAATCAAACAAGTCCCATGCTCCCCTCCGAGTGTCTATCTATCTATCTTAGTGAAATATTCCCAGAGCCAGAATCAACAACTTATCATTTCCTCTCCCACAAATCAATCTGTCAGTGCTGATGTGTGTGTGCCTGTTGGCGCAGACTTGTTGTATTTGGACTGTGCAAAAGACTGGACTTTCTCTGAGTTCACAGCAGCGCAAGGAATAATCTTACACCCCGTAAAATGTGTGAGATTTAATGTTTAAGATTTGCGGTTGTGGCTTTTTTGTGATGTCACAAATCTTCTGTTATTAATAGCTATCAGTAAACATTTGTGAGGCTGGTTTGTAGCATTATAGGAGTGAGTAAAGAGAGGAGGGAGGGATTTCTCTTTGAAAACATCACTGTTCCTTCATATTGCATGTTGACAGTTATCTGGTCCTACTGGTGAACTCGCTGAGGCACTTCTGTCTTCACCGGTAATGGACTGACTAATCCTGCGTATAAAGCCCTATCAGTGTCACACATGCCAGTACAGGAACCATTCTGAAATGAGAATAACACTGTAAATATTTTCAGCCATAAAAAAAAAGAAACCTTTTATAGTTTTTCATACAGAGTCACACTTGAAATATCTCACACTAGGCTGCTTCCATAATTCATGTCACATAGTGGACAAACCTTTCGAGGGACTTCAAAAAGTAATTTATCTGTATTGTCCAAAGTCATCATTATACAATGTGAGGCATGCTGAAAGAATTCAAATAATAGTTTGTGAAGGACGCTGCTTTAGTGTAACTGGAATGAACAGAAGTATTTGAGGCCACAAAAAACTTTTATAACCCTGGCAAACAAGCACAGCCAGGTCATAACATGCTCTGCAGTGAATTCACAATGAAGAGGCTTGAATACCCTATTGTTTAATGCGCCTTTAATGTATTTTCCACAGTAGCTGCTTATCCGGCCGTGTCTCCTCTGTCCTCCTCTTAGGTTACTGGCCTCATGGCTGGTATCATGTATATTCATAATAATACTGGTTGACTACAAAGACTGATAGAAATAAAACTTTAAAGGCTGTGGGTGAGGAGTTCAATAGAAGGAAAACAGCTGCAGCTATTCTCTTTCCTCCTCGGCTTTTAGGTATTTGCTCTTGGTGCTTTGTTTGGATGTCGTTCAGAGGACTCTAGACCCTGAAGTCTCATGCCTACTGGTGTAACAGAAGGCAGAACTAGTGATGGCTCCTCTCATGTCCCAGTGATTTGGTTCACAGCTGGATGACCTTTTTTTAACCCCCCTATTGTGCTGACATTTGACTTTTCTGAAGTTAAAACATTTCATAAATATTGTGCTTTTTTATTGCAACTTGGCTTAAAAAAGCTGTCATCACAACAAAACCAATGGTTGTCATTTTATTTGTTTTTTAGGGTCTTTGAAATTGTTACATATGTGATGATCTGGGTCAAATTAAAGAGTTTGTGTGGTTCTGTGGGTAAAATGTTATTCAAACTTCACTCAAACCATTGTTTGGATTTGGTTTGATTCACAACACTATCCAAAATGTTTTATTGCTGCATCCCATACTATTGACTGAATCAACATGACATTACTCGAACACTTCTGGTAGCAAATTGGCAACTGATTTCTATAACAGAGATAAATAAATCAACAAACTGCTTTATTTCTGTTGTCATTTTCAGCCATAACTGTAACGTTTAAAGATTTATAGTTTAACAAGTGATCCGACCTATTTGATGCTGCTGCTGTGCTGATTTTATGTACTGTGTTGCTTTGCTAGTATCTTTGAAAAATCAAATCTACCAGCACAGAAGCTAAGCAATGCACTGCTGTCGATGGGGCATGCAGTAAAGCGTATTTTAGCCACCTCACAAAAATCTAATCAGTGTAGGTGTACGCTATGGAAAAGTCTGTCAGATGGCAAGGTAAAGCGCTTAGAATATTCTAAATATAGTGTGCATTTAAACAGACATTGATTTTTTTTGGTGGCCTTTTGGGGGAGGGGAGTCAGTGTTTGCTCAGTGCTGTTTGATTTTTTTATACATAACGCAGGAGTTTTCTACCCAGAAGTTACTGTAAACAAACACTGTGATTCAGTCTTTTACAAACCAGTGTTCTCTCTGGGTCAGATTTGACCTGATTTTTGATCATTTATTTCGATGAGATTTCCATGGCAAGGTAAATGTGGCCTTTGGACCACAAAATAAAGAAGAAAGTAAACGTAGATTTTGTGGTTACGAGTGGATGTCTGAGCTGCAGCTAGATTAAAAGCATACTGAGTAATGACACTCATATTATTTTTTCAGAGTATAAACTCCAAGTCGTTTTAATGCTCCTTGGCTGGGTTTCTCCTCTGAGTTGTTGACCATATCATTCCAATTAGAACATCCTACTATAAACAGGTTACACATGATATCACCTGAAACTTGAACCCACCATTTTGGATTAATTACAGCTTCAGTAAGTGTGTGCCACCGATGACGCACACTGTGTGCGTTCATATGGAATAAGAACAATCCAGTCTTGTGTTAATATGGCTGTATTCCTGAATGTGCGTTCACCAGCCCTGCCAATGCTCAGTCCCCCAGCACCATGACAATCACATCATTGAGTCTGGCTGTGAAAGCTGGCTTGTTCGCCTCTAGTTTACCGAAGTGCAGTTAGTTTTTACAACGCAAAATAATGTCATGTGGATTTGTTGATGCTGGTTCTGTGTGTAGTTTTACAATATAGCCCTCTGTTACATCTATAACCTCTCACTTCATTTCCATGTACACGCCATGTAAAGGAAACATCCACCCGTCGGTACTTGAATACCGTGAAACTCGTAATTATGACATGTTTAATGGTTGCCAGCAGGTATATTGTGACAAGTGTGTCGGAGTTTATTTAGGTGGTGTGGACACTTTTCCTTGACCTGCCTTGTCGACTACTGCTTACACAGTTAGTGGTATCTTGTTTTTCCCAAATTGAGTTAAAGGCACCTCACGGAGTTCTTGATCCTTGGTAGCTAGATGGAGCAATGTTGCTGGGAGTGAGTCCCCGCTGTTTTACACAGACATTCCTGCCAATAGTGTCACATAATTCCGCTACAGGTGGCAGTAAAACGCCAAGAAAAGCCACAGCGTCTCCGCTAAAGCGGAGAAGAAAAAGCCTGTTAACAAGTAAACATTAATGTAAACAATGCAGGTTTCAAACATTTTCCAAAATCGACTCAGCACATGTTTTAAGAGAAGTGAAATGCATTCGACACGTTAGTGAGGCTTCACTAGTACACACACTGCATTTTGGTGAGTAACAATGAATGTAAGAAAACTTTGTTTACGAGAAAACGCCACAGGGCACCTCTTAAACATTTACTGCACACTCTGTTGGACATTATCTTCATCACTGTTGGAAAAACAATTAGTTTCAAAACCCATATCAGAGAAACACTTGAGGTTTTTGTGGATATTAATATCAGGAGCAGCTTGACCTTCGTAATGCTCTCCGTCAGCTTGTATCACAGTTTAAGATTATGCTTGAATTGAGAGGCTTCTTGTAAGACTGGCAGATCTTTTGGCCTGATTCTCAATCTTGTGTGCAAAGCCTTATGGTTAATGTGTACAATGTGTTTTTGTGGGTTTGGCAGCTGCAGCTGCAGTGAGCCATCTATGGGAACCCAAAGCGATGTAGCCTTTCCTTATAAAGTCTATAGCATTAACATACAAGTCAGGCTGTGATTATTAGACACCGGTGCGCACACAGCTTTAGGGGAAGAGACAAGTTATTTTCAGATTCTTTTATGAGATTGGAATTATGTATGTGTGTGTGTGTGTGTGTGTGTTAGTGTGCCAGCATAGGGTTGTGCTTGTGTGGGTACACATGTGAAAGCACACACCATGCATATACTGTTACAGGAATGTTCAGTCATTTAGAGGAGTGATACCCAGCTTACAGCCTGTGGGATAGGGTGCTGGGTGGCCCGCCGACTATTTTGTAATTCACAATGAAAAACAACAAAGGATTACTGTTAATTTATTGTGTTGATCTGTTCTGTACGACATCTATTGCACATCTGTCGGTCCTGGAGGAGGGATCCCTCCTCAGTTGCTCTTCCTGAGGTTTCTACCGTTTTTCTCCCGTTAAAGGTTTTTTTTTGGGGGGGGGGGGGTTTCCTTAGCCGCTGTGAGGGTCCAAAGGACAGAGGGATGTCGTATGCTGTAAAGCCCTGTGAGGCAAATTGTGATTTATGATATTGGGCTTTATAAATAAAATTGGTTGGTTGAATTGATTGACACTGGCTATTTATTTTGTATTTTTTTCTATTAGTACTTTAAATGAGCATTTAAAGTGCATCAAGAGTGTATAAAAAAAAAGAGAAAGTCCTAGAAACACCCTTGCGTTCACCTGACCAGCACAGGGCTGCTGTGATTGGCCTCTGGCCTCCTGTCATTTTGCAAAAGTGGCCCCCTGGCAAAGTAGGTTGAGTATCCCTGATTTAGAGAGACCCACTAGTGGGCTGAGGTCTTTTAAATGTTGAAGTTCATTTGCCCCAAAGTGCGGTTTGTTTGGGCAGGTGTGAACACAGCAATCGCACTCTGGTGCGCACCAAAACAACCGGACTGAGACCTTCTTGAAGAGGTGTTCTCGGTCCGGTTATCACCGAACTCTGGTGCGGTTCGTTTGTGGTGAGAACGTGTTCCAACCTTGATCCAAACCAACTGCAGTCGCAATAGGCATTGGTTTATTAATGTGCTCCTCCTCCATTCGGCACATCCAATGCATCAAAACATTGTTTTCTAGTTGGAGTATGGTTTGCCTAAAATGAACAATGACAGCAATATAGTCCACGATGAGCAGCGCTAAAATCAACCAGCGTAGTTGTCCCTCCATTGTGACATTAGAAAGTGTCACATTCATCTTGCAAGTGTACTCTTCTTCAGTGTGTTGTTTACTTCCTGGATTTTTCCTGCATGGATATTCTGACCAATCAAGAGCAGATTTCTCGCACAAGGCATTTGATCTTCTCAGCTTGTAAATGCTGCCGTGAGAACACGAACCAACTCTAGGCAATTATGCAACTTTGTAGCAAAATTAGTCCCTGATTCAGACCAAAGCAAGACAACTCTAGGTCTGAAAGCTTCCTAACATCATCTCAATTCTAACTCCCAGCTGGAGGGCTGCATTTTCTATAAAGTACATGATCTCCAGATTCTCCATTGCATTCTATTCTCCGTTCTTTACTTTATATTGTTGTCTCAGGTATGCCATACTTGTACTGTAGATCCTTTTCAGGTTTTTGTGTTGATATATGACTAGCTTAGCGTGCAGTAAGGTGTGTGTTACCTTTCTGTACATAATGTACTGGCTTTAGATTCTTCAATCTGATCATCATTTTCATGAACTTGACTTTTAACCCTGGAGCAGTCAGCCTGCCAGCATCAGACTCTTAATAACAGCTGAAAAAGAGAAGTGGATTTTGTCAGATGAACAGTAAATCCCGTTTCAGGTATTTCCATGATGCAGCTGACGTAACTGCACGATTTACCTCCTCCAGGAGCATAAATTTTGAGTGAAATGTTGCACAACACAGTTTAATGTGTGTTAACTGATGCTCATACAAGTGGGTTGAGGTGATGTCTGCCCCGGCTTCTGTCTACTGCACTTTCTTAATCTTCCTTTCTCTCCCCGCTAACTTTTTTCCGTCTCTGTCTCTGTACCTCCCTCATAAATCTCACCTCGATATTTCTTCCACTCTATCTCATACCCTCCAAACGCCGTCTGTGCTGCCTCATATAACTTTTTTTGTCGCGATTTTGCTGTTTACTTAGTTGCTAAGAGATCGGAAAACTGAAACTGTCAGGCTGTTATCCTGCACACATTTTAATTTTAGTACCCTTACTACTGTTATAAACGAGGAGCTGGCCAATAAACAGTAAGATTTTTAATGAAATAAAAAATGGTGATAGAAAAATATTACGCCATGGGACTAAAATAAACTATAAAGGACTATCTCTTGTCGTAGAGGATCACACTAAGAGATAACTGCATGTCTGGCCTGAGTGAGGTAAATATTTCTGAAGGCTGGCATATGGAAGCTGCTTTTGTGGATGTTTCAGTTACAAGGAACAATCTGGATGTTCGTGTCTCCTGCTCTCAGCGTTTCACTCTCAGCATGATGTGAACCATCTGCCTGTCATCTCTGTCACTCCTCGCGCTGAAAGCAGGCATTGTTCAAAGCACTCAAACTGGTCAGTGTATGTTCAAACCAGACAATGTTTCAGCACTCCAGCTCGCCTTTATTGCCGTGTGTTGGAATCAGTTGACTTTTTCAGAGCACTTAAATCAGACAGCGCATGTGTTGAAAAGTGACGTTGCTGGAAGCATAATGGTAAGTTCATCTGTGAAGGCTTTAACACACTGCATGTGTTTTTCTCATTCTTTTGAATAAGTGTTGACACGAATATTGACCCTTTCACTTTTGCATGAATATATAATGAGGCGGGGGACTTTTACACAAAGGTGGTAATATAGAGTATCAGGTACGTTGTAAAGACAGTGTGTAAAGGCAGATTACAGCTTTTATAAATTGTGACACTTAGTTAAAGCTCCATAAAGAGTTGAATTTTCATTGCAGCCACCTAAAGGCCAGGAGAATTCGACTGGACAAACATAAACTTTTAACATATGATATGAAGTTAACATTAACCTTCAAGCGGCCAGAGTTATCACTGGGAGCAGGGGGAAGTAGAGTGACATTGTAGAGCCACAAGGTCCACAGAGGCAGGACGCTGGGGTGGATGGTTGGGTCAACTAAGGGCTTGACTTGGTCACAGGAGATTGCTGTTCATTTCCACCCATCCATCCATTTTCAACCACTTATCCAAAGCAGGGTCGGGGGGGCAGCAGCCCTCAGATGTCCTTTACCCCAGCAACACTTTCAAGCTCCTCCTGGGGGACCCTGAGGCATTCCCACACCTTAACCACCTTAACCTTAACCTTAACCATGGGGTTATTATTGTGACCTATAGGGTCTCCTACCCTTAACAAAGTAATCATTTTAAAACAGTCCAAGATGTTTTTCCAACTGTAACCCATCCTTGATCTTTCTCTTCACTTAACCAATTTGTTTTTCAGCATAAGTGTAACCAAACCTTAACTCTAGTGTTCATCATAAAACAGATTTCTTTTTCAACAGTGATTTTTTTCATCTTTTTTTTTTTTTTTACAAAGAGGGGTGTCAGATCAGAAGGCAGTGCTATGTGTCATTCTAAGGGGCACAAACAATGTTTTTATGTCATTTAATTTAGAGGACTTGTTGGTTACTGATCACCTGGTTTATCAGAAGTGGGTATTATGTGCAACACCTTGTACATTGAACACAGGCATTTTCATCTATTGTTGTAGAAAATCTTTATCAGAGTTTAAAGGGTAACTTTTATTTTTCAACCTGGACCCTATTTTCCCATGTTTTTGTGTCCAAGTAACTAATAGGAACAACAAATTTCGAAGTTGGTTCAATATAGAGCAAGACTGCGAGCATATACTAGGATGACCATATTTTGATTTCCAAAAAAGAGGACACTCCCCCCGGCCACAAGGTAGCCTACTTAAATGATACGCTCAGTTTACTCAAAGATGCCTTTTAACTTTAATATATTTAAAGTTTATATGTATGGATAGAAAATTCAGTAATCTTTTTACAAGTTTCAATTGTACAAAAATAAATATAAATGTAAAATAAATGTAAAATCTCTGGAATGAAATAATGATAGAAATATTGTCTCTTCTGTATTAGAAAAAAATCAACTTGTAAAATAATAGCTATCTTTTCAAGTCTTACTGGACAAATAAATAAATAAATAATATGAAATAATGTTCTGAATAATACCTCTTCTGTATTAGAGGAAAACCAGACATTATCATCAATTCATAAACAGCCCCCGGACACGCGCGGGCAAAAGAGGACGTTTGGTCAGCCTAACATATACGAACTGTAAAGTGCTTGTTTTTGCCACTGACAGGCTCAGATAGTTCCTATAAGTGTCCAACGACATTATGGAAAGGATCCCCACAGAGATAGGCCTTTCTGTTACAGAGTAAGATCCTTTTTAACCAGAAACAGCCCCGAAATTGGAATTGGCAACGCCACTAGACTCCATTTAAATAAACAGTGATTTTAGCATGTAGAAGCCAGGACATTTTCTTTTTTCTAACTGGATGAATTAAGGGTTTATTTTAACCAAACCAGAGTTCGTAGCTGTTGGAACAGTGGGAAGACAAACCAAGGTTTTATTTTGTTCCTGTCAACTTTGAATGAACTGTGAGTAAGATGATAAAATTATTGTTTATCTTTTATGGAGTCTGGTGGGTTTGGCGATAGTGACTTTGGAGGCTGTTGATGGATCTTTCTATTTAACAAAATGGTCTGTCTCTGTAGGGAACCTTTCCTTTATGTTTTCCGACACTCATACACCTGTCAGTGGCAAAAACAAGCACTTTGAGTGGATGTACATTAACGGTGTATAATTCGCCCCAGGTGGTTTCGTTGCAGCCTGTTTCGCAGCTGCTGGCTGCAGCTCTCTTGCTCAGTACTGGACCAATTTTGGAAATATGTGTTCCTATTAGTCACTTAGACACCCAAACATGGAGAATTTCAGCGCAGGATGCTATGACCACATTAGCCACTCTTCTCATTCACATTGTGATAACAACTCCCAGTCTAACAGGGCTGAGGTGATGGAAAGTCACTGATTTTATTTCCAGTTAAAATTTTCTAAACTGTTGATTCACTTCTGTCATGTGTTTTGTCTCCCTGTTGGGATGTTTGCATTGGTCGCTCATCGAAGGGTTATTAATATAAGTCGTGGTCGAGTGCTGCTGTCAGAGGGTGTGTGTGATAAACCAGCATGAACCTACATACATGTACTGCATTACCGTCTCCGGTGGATATGTGCATAGTGTTAAAGCTGCTGTTTTCTGTCATGGCCAAAGCAACAGAGCCATAAATCAAATACCCTGGGAAACTTGAAGGGCTTGGCTTGTTGCATAGACAGATTATTTAGATATCTGTTTCTGATTTTCTCAATGATTTGTTGCTCTCTCTTTGATATGAAAGTGAAACTGCTTTGAGCGCTGAAATCTTTTTAATCATTGTGATTGAAAACAAATGTTTGTTTTTGGAAACAGATTTCCTGCCAGCACGAACAGTTTCTTTAGACTTGTTTGGAATGACGACCTACAGATTAAATACTTCACACACAAATTAAAAAAAACCCTTTTTCATTCTATGTCTGCTGTATGGCCTCTTGTTCAAAAATGCGATGAACTTTCCGATATGGATGTGGGTAGCTTTAATGCAGAGAGAAGCCAAGTGTTTCTGTATGTGTTTGGAGAGAAAGAGGTAGTGGTTGTGTGTGTGTGTGTAGGGGGCAGAAACAGAGCACTAATTGGGGGGGAAACATATAATTGATCATTTTGTGGTGAGCATTTGAGCCGTAGCAGTGCCAGAGTGGTTAGCATGAACACACCCCTTGAATTGGGTCAAAATGCACACAGAGGAAAAAGCCCAAAGATTCCGCAGTGGCAATTTTTGAGACTGTTCTCCAAAAATACGATCACATGCAAGCGAGAATTACAACCTATCGTTACTTGTATTATTAGACAGAACTTCAAGTGGCTGTAGAAGGAAGTCAGGCATTGTAGAGCGACAAAGTCTGGAGGTGGATTTGTCAAACAATCACAAGGCTTTCATCCAGGAAACCTGTGTTTGTGTCATGCGTGAAACCTGAAGTCAGTGTTTAGGTATTTTAATTAACTACTTTAACTAACGTAAGCATATTACATAATACATCATGTCACATTACGTTGATAATTATTTATTTTAAGCCAAACCATGATCTATTTTTTCCTAATCTAACCAAGGAGTTTGTTGCCTAAACCTAACCACATGTTTGGTGCAACTGTGATGGTCTCACAATGTTAACTACTTGTTTAAATTATTATGTCCACCAGTGGGGCTCTGATTTCAGAAATGCTTCTGTAGGTCATATTAGAGCAGTGGCTCCCGACTGGTCCAGCCATGGGGTCCAGATTTCTTCTTAGTTTGTACTCAAAGGTCCACACAGTTTAATCTATTCAGCATCATACTTGAGTTTGACCATGCTTCCGTGCTAGTTTGCTGTCTCTGTCAAGTAGCTGTTGATAAGTCACTCTACAACACACACTACAGCAGGAAACAGCACTCTGAAATGAAAGCTCTATGCCGGAAATTCACTGTACTCTGAAATAAGGTGTGTTTTTTAGAAACTTGACACATTGGCGAGTCACTTGCGATCCATTCAAATAGACCCGCATCCCACCAGATGGGAACCACTGTATTAGAGGGTAGGAACAAACGACTTATGTGGGCTTATGTTTTCTCCTTCCCCTCTGTTTCTCCCTTCCTTCCCATCCACGCACTTCTAATCAGTGTCAAGTCGATCCCTCATTACTCTCTTCTTCCTGCCCTCTGTGGTTGTGAGGAGTGGTGAGTGATGTTGCGTGTGTTGGGCTAATATGACTATAAAAGGTTGGGGCCGCAGAGCCCTAACACTAATCCGGGTGCAGAGCCTCTTTTATTAGCCCTGCCTGTGTCTGTCTGTCTTTGTGTGTGTGTGTGTGTGTGTGTGTGTGTGTGTGTGTGTGTGTGTGTGTGTGAGTGTGTGTGAGACAAAGATAGAGGCAACAGACACAGAGGGGGACGTAGCAGACCAAAGACGACTAAACCCACATTACCCTCTCTCATCCTCTGCTGCCATTTCTCATTCAGCAGAAACGGATTTTCTCGTAGGAGCTCCAAATTCAAATAGCCACACTCGAAGTGATATATGGGGGGGTGTACGAGAAAGGGCCACTTCATAGCTAGAACAACCACTAAAGTGGTCTGTGTGCGTGTGTGTGCTCATTGAAGTGGCCTGTGTGGCCTCTTTTTTCACTCTGTCAAAAGAAACAAATGACCTCACTCCTCTTTGGACACACTTGGACCTTCTATGTGACCAAGAATGGTCAGAATAACAGCTGCAAGGTGTTCTTGTTCTCTACGGACTTGTAATATATACTATACAGTTTATAATTTAACTTCCATTTTATTAAAATATAGCAAAAACACTAAAGTAATTGCTACAAAAATAATCTATCAATTTTTGTTATAAAAGAAATGTGTTGTAATGATACCTTCACATTTGTCTTAGTTACAGCGCTGTTGCGTCATGGGAAAGAGACAAGAGTTACAGTGTGTAACATCCCACGCACATTTCCAGATTTGTCACAGTCCTCCCTCAGCCTACTGATAAGAAAGGCTCTGGTTTTTATGACACATGCTACCACAATGTATTGCCCAGTGTGTTGGTGACAGTAACTGAGTTGAGGACACTAATAATTTAAAATAAAGATACTTATACAGTATTTAAGGTTATCAAAAATAAAGCAAAAAATCTCCTAACATTATGTTTATGCAGGAACTCTAAAAATTCCTTCTGATTTTTTTTTCTATCTATAAGAACAGTACGTTTGTGTCACCATTACTTAAATCATTAAAAAATATTCTCTCACCTGTCTAAATGTACTTCAATAGCACATACAAATTGAACTTTCCAAGAAGAAAACAGGGTGAGTTTCAACACATAAAGATAGAACACGTAATTGCACATTTAATCTAATTTGATTTTATTTCGGCGGGTGGACTCGGGCCCGCTTGTGTGCCTGTTAAATGCTTAGTTGCTTCGCAACTGTTCTCCAACACTTGTTTACATAATCTGTTGCTCACAAATAGATGGACTACATCAGCAGTGATGGGTGCGGAAAATGTTGCAGTTGTTCCCCCAGCGTGATTATAATTATATATTTAACATTACTGTCATGGACAGCATTGATACAGTACAGTATTTGTGCATGTTGAAGCCATGTTGGGCTGCAGGGTTGGTATTAAATACGAGCCCTGCTGTTCATCACGAGTTCTTTTGTGTGGCTTGAATCTGGTTCAAATTAACCAGCTTCCCCCGAAGTGGAAGTGCAGCAATTAAACTTTGTTTAGATGCAGATATTTGAAGCATACCTCAAAAAGCATGGTAGACACCAGAGACAAGTGAAGGGCACGCATAGTTTACGGTGTGTGCAACCTAAGAGATGTCTGGCTGGTAATTGCTGTTTCCTCAAAGCCAATAAAGCGGGTAAGTGTCTCCAATGTGTAGCGTCGTCCTTTTAGCTATTTGTCACCTTTTTAGTTGCGTTTTGTACGGAGAATAATGACATAACCGCTTTTTACTGGAACTAGAGTCACTTTGGTTGACCTTAAGTGTGTGTCACTTTAAGCTTAAGTAGGTGCCATTGCAAAACACAAACCTCTTCCTGTGTGTGAGATGTAGTGGCATCTAGTGGTGAGGTTGCAGATTGCAATCAACTGAAACTTCTACGCTATGCCAAGCATGTAGGAAAACTACAATGGCCAGCAGATAAACACAAATAGCCCTATCTAGAGCAAATGTTTGGTTTGTCTGTTCTGGGCTACTGTAGAGACAAGATAGCAAACACCACTGATGAGGACCCGTTCCTATGTATATATAAACGACTCATTCTAAGGTAATGAAACACAACAGTTCTTAATTTTAGGTGATTTTTGCCAGTGAACTTCCTAAATTCTACACACTTAAACTTTAAAATGTGGCTCTTAAGTGGAAATAATGTCTTGTATCAGTTTGCTCCGTGTCAACGTCCATATGCGATGGTCTTGACAATGCTGAGAAAAAAACTTTTTATTGATGTGGTCTTTTTCGATTTTCACTCAATGAAACATTTTGCACATTTAGCCTCCTGGTACATTTTCAATGTATGGCTACATATGGTAGTGGAGAGTTCGGACTCAAGGATCGCATCAAGGCTGTGATCTTTTTTCTCACGCTGTGGTTAAGGAACTTTTTTCCCGTAACAAGCTGTAAGCCCAGTATGACAGCAGGTCATAAAGGAGAAACAAGGGCACCTCAGAGATGAAAGCTCCTGCTATTAGACACGCATCAGTGGATGTACAGTAGACCCACCATGATGTGGTAGAGGACCAGGTCTTTCATTAGCTTTGCCCAAGTACCTCTGTAATGGAATGGATCCATAAATCCTGTGATAAATACAGAGTGAACATGTTCTTCCCGCCCTCATGCTTAATAATCCTGACTGTGATGCTGTTGCTGATAATTTGACCTGTTTGTGGTTTTTGTGTCTCTGCAGCTGACAGATGGTGGGAAGGCGGCTAAAGGTGGCATTGGCATTGGAGACATGGTTCTGTCTATTGACGGCATCGCCACGGAGGGCATGAACCACCTGGAGGCCCAGAACAAGATCAAGAGCTGCACTGGCAACCTCAGCCTCACCCTGCAGAAGTAAGCTCACACTCAAAGTGTGCGCGTGTGTGTAGTAGTAGTTATGAAACTGAAACCAAGCTGCTTCACTATACAGTGATTTAATCTGTGAACGTGACTGGGAAGCCATTTGTCTCCATGACAGCACAGGATCCGTACATTCCCATTCAAAGTCTCCCAAACAACCCATCTCTGCATCAGATTTACAGTCCACGCTTCCCCTTTGAACCCCAGACATCCTGCATATAAAGGCAGATGTTCACTGTTGTTGTAGGAGTTAATCTTAGCTCTAACACACAGCAACACCATTAGTTCTGCCTGATCTCCCGTTCCCTGAAGGAAAGAGGAATAACTGAAATCACAGCGAGAGCATCACACATGTGGACCACCCCCTCTTCCCCAAGGCCTAGTCCTCACTGTTTGGAGGAATCCTGTTGTACAGTGGAGCTGATTTATCACAAGCAGTTGTGTTGCAGTGTGTGTGTGTGTGTGTGTGTGTGTGAGAGAGACTCTATATTGGTTCTCATGTGGTTTGAATTGTCCAGTTCCTTGGCAGCACCTGTAGGCATGCGTGTGTTTTCATTTAAACACTGTGAGATGTTCAAGGCCCCTACACTTGTCTTTTTTGGATTCGAGATCGTGAAAGAGGGAGCAGATTTACAGCATACAGTCCATGCAGAGGTCAAATGAATTAATTTGGCTATACATTCATTCAGAATTAACTTATTGGAGTAATAAAATGCTCACTTTCCTTTTGTCTTTGTTCATTTTGCCTCGCCGTCTCATCTGTGTTTGCATGTCTGGATTTCACATCCTGCTCTCCCTCGATGACTTTTCATCTTCCCCCCCTCCTCTCATTTGAGGCTAACTGGGCATGTCCTCTAATTTGTATCCAGTGGCAGAGAACACATACTGTAATACCACAGGGCTTATAGTAGCTCAAGGTCACTGTGCGGGTTCCTGTAAAAGGGAAACCCATGATCAAACTCTTTTGTAGGATGAGTAAAGCAGGTCTTAGAATAACACTTGGCTCAAAGGACGTCAGTGGATGATTTACTTCTTAAAGTTGAGTTCATATTCTGATGGATGGTGAAGGTTTGCTCGCTAAAGAGGGTCAGCAGGTTCTACTGACAACGATGTGGAAGATATACAACCAATCGGTCGCACAGTCATTGAATTCACACTAGCAAGATGTTTCAATCAGAGCACAGCCTTTCTCAGCACATTGATAAAACATCACAAAGGGTGATGATTGAGTTTTACAGTAATTAGTTTTGAAGAGATTAGGGCACGTGTAGTTTGGCTCATGGTTTATATAGTGAAACGGTACTACCACACATGCATCTGCTTATATAGTTTGTCTCCCTGAGGCTGCAATAAAACATGTGGATGAGACGACTAATAGATTCAACATTTCTGTGCTTCATCTAAGATTTGGCAGATAGTGAAAGATCGTGGTGCTTTGCAAGACTCCTCGCAGAACTCAAACCTGCCAAACATGTGATTTATTATTATGACTGGCACACCATATATCATTTAGTTTGACAGGTTGGGAAATATGCATATTCGCTTTCTTGACGAGAATTAGATCATTGGATTGAAACCAGTCGTCTGTCTGTCTAAGATGAGGCTTCAGACAGGAGATGGTTAGCTTAGCATAGCATAAAGACGGGAGCAAGGGGAATCAGCTAGCTCTGGCAGGGGTTTCGCACACATTCATTTGTTAATGGCGACCCTCCACGATATCAACATCTGGTGCCTCATATTTACTTTTCTGTTTTTGGATCTGTTGGAATATAACATTCGGTTTTTCATTGCGCCACACTCTCAGGGCGAAGAGCGTACTCTGGAGATGGACAGAGCTGCAGAACGCCAGGTGCACTGAAAGGGAAATTTAACCGTTCATCATGCTGGTTCCAAAAATTTACTTTGACTCGCCTCAGCAGCTGCTCCCCTTGTCCATTAATCTGATCTGATCAGCTCAGATTGGATCGACTGATAAATCAACCTCACGACTCAAACTCCACAAACTGCTGCTGAGGGAAAAAAAAAACATTTGTAGGGTTTCGACTGCGCTGCGTTCACAGTACCGCAAAACAAATGTATAGAGAGGACACAGAATGATACAAAGGGAAAGTTTGCTGATCCCCCCTGCCTGGGGTTAAGATTTGTATCTTCAACTTTTATTTCCAATTATTTCTTTAAAGCTACAATTGTTAACTTTTATGAAAATATCTTTGTCATTTTTGTGGAAACTGTCACTATATTTCAAAAGAAGAACTTGAGACAGATGGTCTGTGAAAAAAATCAGGTTTCTCCTCCTACTGCTTCTAATGGCATTCGCCAGAATCTACTGCGGCTCACCAGAAACAACCAATCAGAGTCAAGGAGAGTCAGCGCGATCAATATCAAACAAGATTCTGTGACTACATTACCCATTTTGTGCCTTAAATGTTTTCAGAAACACATTTTAGTGTACTGTTTAGCTGTAAAATGTTAGATTGTGACCTGGCAGTCATGTTGGATATAACTAGTCGAGCCGAGAACCTAAGTAAGTAATTAAGTAATATTTATTTATAAAGCACTTTTTGCAGACATAGGTCACAAAGTGCTTCACAAGGATGATATATAACAGGAAAGAAATCATAGAGATAAAAAGACTACGTGAGCCACCAGACGGATGGTCTCATGTTACAGCTAAACAGTACACTAAAATATGTTTCTGAAAACATTGCAGTCAAGAAATAGGCAATGTAGTTACAGAATTTTGATGCATGTTTGATCAGTGCTGCCTAGTTTGACAGTTTGACCGCAGTTCATGAGCAAAGATTGACATGACTGACAGCTGTGTTAGAGACTCCTCGTCTCTAATTGGTTGTTTCTGTTCATGTGCGGTGAGGTTATCAGAAATATTACAAGGCAACACAGTAGGCCAAGGAATATTTTTTTCTCACTGATTATCTGCCTCATTTACTGCAGTGTGAATACAGTGACTGTTTTAGCAAATAATACAAAAAAATTTGTAATAAAAGTTACCAACTACAGCTTTAAGCTGCCTAAAGAGCTGCCAAGTGCCAGTGTAACCAAACAGATCTCGTGTAAGGCTGCACTTGTTTGGCGGACCAGTTAAAGGATTACTTCTTCTGCATCACTCTGTGTCTGCGGCAGACATCAGCCCTTCAAGGGTTGATTCATACCCTATTGGAAACACATGGATCGGCTTGTTTCATTAAGTGGCAGTCTTAAATTATTAAGACTGTGTGACCACGCAGCCACTTTGGGGACAGCTGGCTCCAGCTTCTGCTTTACTGGGCTACTTTACGGTCCAGAGGATTGACAGTAATCCCTGCGCCTACTCCAGACTCCATTTACAATAAGAAATAAGATCAGAGTTTCAAGGTTTCTATTTGTTGCTTGGTACTCGTTGGCACTGTGAGTTAGACATACTGTATATCCAAAGAGTGTCATGCCTGGGTCAACATCTGGACTTTAATGGGTTTACATGCGTAATGGAAAGAACCAATCTATTCTCTTGTTTTTATAGGCGTCGCTCGCCTCTCTTTTCATTTTTCCCTTTTGTCTGCACATTGTGATTGGGTTTGTCACTGGGTCAGATAGCAACAGGAATGATAACATTGAGAAGATACAGAGAAACGTTGACAATGCATGTGTTGTCTGTATGTGTGTATTTTAAAAGGAGACAGGTTGTTATTCCTTTTCCAAATAAACGAGTGATGAGGGGAAGAGATGGACAGCAGATGTGTGAAGGACAAGACAAGGAAAAGCTGTAACATCAAGCTGCTTCACCAAGAATAATTTAAACTGACATAAAGCTGAATTTGTCCAAGTTATAATTACTTTTAAGGATGACAGGGGAGATGTAAGGAGGGCCAAATTATCTTGGCACTGACTGGACCAGAACCGGGATTTATTACCTGAAAAGTAAATCCAGATAAATGCATGAACGCAAATGCTATGGTTACCAGAGTAATCATCACACACCAACATTCATTTAACTGTCGCTGAGACTTCCTTTATGTTTCTACAGTGGAAACAAGCAGGTATCAGGTGCCAGAGCAACATCAGTTTAAGTTTGTTGTTGTTTTTCCATTCACTCCAGCTCAGTTTGAACTGATCAGTGTAATGGCAGGTTTAAGAGTTCAAATACGCAACAAGAGATCTGTGCATTATTAAAAACGAATCACTTTGATGAGCAGCAGATTGAAGATATCTTTGATTTTCATGTGACTCATTTTACAAACTCTTGATGTAGGTTTTGGCAGTCACCCTATCAACTGGTTCTCCTGTTGAAACAGCAGGTTTTTTACATCACACAAGTTTCGTATTTGAAAATCAGGTCTCACTTACTTTAAAGGTTGTTTGATCTGAGTCTTTCATCCAGGAATGATCCCCATTTTAATCTTTTATTAAATTTTTTGTATTTGCAAAGATTCCATCTCACTTGCTTCACTGTTTGTTCCAGGATGACTGTCGCACACGCAGAGTGCACAGACATATCGTTCATGATTTGCATGAGTTTCACTGCTAAATCTCAGCATATAGAGCTGAACTATTTTTGGCCCCAGCAGCAAGTGTCTGGCAATGTAGTGTGTAAATTGAATTACATGGCCATAAGTCTGTCGCTTTATCACAGCGTGACTGAGTGAGATTCTGCGGGCTTTCAAGATCACTATCACATACAATGATTCAGTCAAATGTGAAATACTATCAGCTTTGTTTTATTTACCGGCTGCTTCTCTTGGTTTAATTTAGATACATTTCCTGCATAGCTGGAATAGCGGTAAGAATAGTGATGGTGACACGACTGACCTGATCTGAGGTGTTTGTTGTTTTACTTGACATCTCAATCTTTGCCTGAGTTTTTCTAATGTCTAGGAATGCACTCTGTATTGTTATGTTCGGTTCATGACCTTTGGAGTCCTCACAACTTTCTGTCAGACGGTGACAATGTGTGTCTGTGCAGCTCTCCTGCTAAGAGGGTGACGTTTATCCTAAAAGAAGCAGAAACAGGAAAGAAGGAAAGATGAAAAAAAAGTCATGAGAGGCAAATGGAAGTAACAGTGTAGCAAAGAGATGAAAGAGAGACACACAAACAATGATGGAGATGGATTCTCCAAGGCCGACAGTTTCTGATCGACTTGCTTGACATCTGCAGTTTCTGTGCACCGTGGATCACTCTGCTCGATGGCATCACGTGTCAGTGCTCCGTGTTTAGATTCACAGATATCCATAAAGTTGAACCGTGATTACTTACGCACAGCTGTGAAAGAAATGCAGGCGGGTTTCTGGGAATTTCTTTTATCCATGAATCATTTTTCCATTTTTATCTTCAGCGTCAAATTGAATTCCGTTTGATGAGACCTATAAAAACAACTAATATCTTGTTAGCTCGACGGACTGTTTTACTATGAGGGTGATATTGACACATGTGGAGCACATATGTTCATCACACACACAAATAGACAAAAGACTGGTTGGTAAGGGTTTAGTACATTCCATTGAACCTCTTCTTCTGGCAAGTAAGAACAGATGGATGACAATGGACAGCCCTGTCTCCTTGAAGTTCTGATTATATACTTCCAACAGGCAGCAGAAAATACATCTTTTAAGAAATGTAATGTTTTGTATGTAAATGTTTTTTTATTAACAAAATGAATAAACATTATTAATTAATGTAACCTGAATATTCTGAACATACATAATATAAAGATATGCATATTTCCTACAATACCTGCTCGTAGCAACTAAAGCATGATCAGTTTTTTTATGGTTATGTTTAGGCACTCACTTTATTAACATTTAGCTTAACATGACCATCTTCTTTCTAACCTTAACCAAAGTCCTTTTGTTGCATACACCTCAACACATTAAGTGTCCGACCTGTTCTCATTTTCAGGTCGTCAAATACCAACGCTTTGTCATACCCCTCAGAATGTGATATCAATGCCAAAGGCACCCTTTAGCATCTAGACACGCTGGCCTTTCAGCTAACTCCAATATAAACCTATCTGTGGCAAGACTTGATGCATGGAGCAACTCATATTATAAGAGAGAAAAGATCTGTATATAGGGCAGAAGGTAAGGGAGGTGGAGGGGTCAAACAAAACTGGACTTTCACCCAGGGGACCGCAGTTCATGTCCTGTTTGAAACCAAAAGTTAATGCTGCTTTATCTTAAAGTCAGTGACATACCTACATCCTGTGCAAAACCAAAAGTCCCCATTGGTTTGATGTACCTAACACCCTCTGTATTGCTACCAGACGCCAAGGGGACATGACAAATCATCAGTATTTAACAAACTGGGGGTGAGAACAGGTTGGAGGGTCCTACTTCCAAAATTTACCCCAACCAACTCCCACTTAGTGGCATGCGGTATTGTAGCATCCTCCACAAAAACAGAACATAATTCGGGCACAAATTACATTTCCTGTGAAAACAGAATTGGAAAAACAAAAAGGAGATTGCAATGAAGAGGAGTCAACAAAGCAGGATGAGGTTAGAGAGGTTATGGGTAGATAAGCTGATAAGGTCGAGCAGAGGGAGTTGTAGTTGAAAAGATGATGAAAGACTGACAGGAAGAATGAGTACAAGGAAGAAGGAAGTAGAGAGGAAAGGCAGGGAAGGGGAAAGGGAGAGTTAGAAGTGGACATTGGAGATGACATGGAAGAACTGAAGTTAAGTTTAAGAGATTAAAGTGAAAGCTAAAGGAACGGAGTGGGGCTTAACATTTGGAAGCTGCTGAGGAGTTACAAATGTTGAAGGAGGTTTCCTCCATGCTGATGTCTTTGTACTGAAGCAGTCCCACTGGTATAGTGCAATCACAAAGTTTCAACACTAAATTAGCCTCTTCAGTGATGTAATTATTCTCTTTAGAGCTACACCAAAGAATTAAGCTGTTCATTTCAGTCAATCATCCCTTACCTCAACAAAACCACCTTTGTATTTCACCGTTACTCACTGTAGCTGCCAGTGTCTGGTTAAATGCTTTATTCCCAACAGTGAAGTCTTTTCGAAGCCCATTTGACTATTTAATGGGCCTGTGTGCCTGTGTGCATGTATGTTTGAGTGTTTTCCACAGTGCAGTCTGAAGATCTTGGTGTGTTTGACGGAGTTAAAAGGTACAGAAATGAAATACAGTTGACCTGATGCACTCACCCAAACATACGTAGGACACATCACAGAACGCTGCAAATGAATGCACGATTTGAATAAGCAAGCGGTCACGGCAAGGCGAAGGGTTCTGAAGCAGCTTTTGTGTTGTGCTCAGTTAATTGGTTCCACTTCTCTTTTTTTTATCAGAGCAGAGATCTCACCCTGTTGAAAGAGCCTCAAACAGGATAATTATAGTGTTTGACAAGCCTGGTCTTTGTGACTGAGAGGCTCAGTGGTGGAGGCGTTGCATTTGTTGTAGTGGAGCTGTATGTGCTCATGTAGAAAGCCACAAGGACAGGCCATAATAAGTCACGGATAAGACAATCGGGTTTTAGATCTCTTGTGCATGTGCAGGAACACTGAATTGCACTGTGTTGTTGTTTTGCTGCACGGGCGCTGATTTACAGACCCCGACTTCCCCACCCTCCACATGCATGAACACACACATCAGTCTGAGAGGAAGTTTAGCTCACCTCAGCAATCTGGATCACGGACACATTAATTTACACTCTCTATTCATATGCCACATACATGCAAAATGAAACTGAGGAACTGAATATTTTTCACAAGCAGTATGGTCTATTTTAACCCTTTGAAATCCCTTAAATCTTGTGCTTTCAGATGCCTTTCACAAGTATTTAAACCCTTGAACCCTGAACAAATGGGGTTACATTTCTTTCAGAAACAAGGGAAAAAAGGCAATGAGCAGCCCTGTGAGAAATGTCCCCCAAATTGCAAAAAATTTACAAATTTAGAAAATTATTTTTAAAAAAAATAGGGGAAAGGGAACAAAGTTAGGGGAAATTTATAAAAAAATAAAATAAAAAAACATTAATTGAATACATTTATAACTATTATTATTATTATTATTACATATTTAAAATTGTGGTACAGAATTAATATAAATTTTATGCATTTTTATGTCATTTCCTTGTTTGTTTATTTGTTTTTAACTCTCTTTTTTTTAACTAATTTTCTTGTTTTTAATTTTCTCTGTCTACTTATTTTTTGCAAATCCTTTGTTACTTTCTTCTTTAGTTGCTTATTGTCTTATTCACATATTTTGTAATGAAATCAAGCCAATTTGCCCAGGTTTCGAAGGGTTAAAATGCCCAATAGAGACATGCACACAACCCCTTAGACATTCACAAATACACACACAAACACTCATACACGCACACACACACACACACACACACACACACACACACACACACACACACACACACACACAGATCTCATGGCAGCTGCTTGAGTTATTTTGAGTTTGGAAGTTAGCTCTGGGTGCTTGGGCAAGGGGTTGGAGTGAGGGAAGTTTATGTAGTGTTGGGGTATACGTTTTCATTTTGTTTACATTGTGTTCTCCAAATAGAGACAACAAGATCCGGGTTGTACGTGCATGATGCTTGTGCACAAACACGTGCCCAGCAAACAGCCCGGCTGATATATCAGCCTGGATACTTCTAGAACGGAGCGTTATGTCATTTTCTATTTAAAATGTTTAGTTGTAGATTTACAGACTGACACACATCTGTCCCCTTGTTGATTTTCTGTTTCCAATGTGATTTTCCTCACAATGAAATCTGAAATCATCTGTTCACACATACATGACTAACGACCTCTCCTTGTGTCAGAAATATGAGAAAGTATGTGTTACGTAATTGGTCATTTGATGTATGTGTCATGTTGTATGTTTGTAGGCAAGGCCGAAACTTTAACCCAAATGATCTATCACCTGTTTTTAGCTTAGGCTGAGAAGTGAAACCCAGAATAGATGGCATGCTTACTTGGAACTGACCCACGTGTAACAAGAACAGCATGTTTGAATGAGCTTGGCTTTGAAGGAAAGAGATAATTGGATTCCCTATTTACAAAAGACTGGAGAGACCACGCTTTTACGAAAATACCGGGGTTAATGCAACTACACTTCAAATATTTGGCCTGCTGAAGTGTTTCACAGCAAAGAGAGGCACATTTCTAAGAAGAGGTGCATGAAGGTGTGAAGCAGAGAAAATATTTCACTGCAGTAAAAAAGAAAATGTGATAATTATACATTAGAGAAGCCATGCTCTAACATGATGGCCCCTGGTTTGATGGCACTAAACTAGACTCAGTTCAAGAGCACCAACCAGCTTTAAAAGTCCAGTGTATAGGAATTAAAGGTATATATTGGTAGATATTTAATATAATATATAAGTATTTTTTCTTAAAATCACCTGAAAATAAAGAATGTTTTGTTGTTTTTTTTGTTTTGCTTGGATGGATGGAGACGGATTGATACTGATGATATGATTAAATTAGTGTGTTCACCCAGGTGTTGTGTTTCCATCACAGCTGACGGAAGCCAATCGGAGCTGGAGCCGATAAATACTCTTGATTGCAGCCTTTCCCTTTAAATACAAATGCCAGATGTTAGCTGGTTTGAGGTTTTTTCTGTGCAGTGGGAAAGGGGCTGTGGAGACCTCTGTGAACCATTTGTCTCCCATTAAAAAAAAGTCCTTAACTTCTGGATCTTAAGTTATCACACGTTAGCAGGTGCTGGGCTGGCATCTGCGCTCGAGCCGAAGAGCATTGGGGAAACACTGATTTGTAACATTAAACTGGTTTATTCAGCGTTTTTACGCTGAGATAAAAAAAACAACTCTGTGGATAATCTGGCAAAAGCAGATAAAAACCTCCTGATCAATGAACACTGAAGGAATTCAAAGCGGGAGTTCACACATGACACATGGGAGAAATTTCAGCTGGTTGCAGTCTGCAGTACTCACCACTAGATGGCACTAAATCCTACACACTGTTCCTTTAAGTCGGGTGATAGTTGAATCTGCTGTTAGTGCTATACAATACATTACTTGTGTATGGAAAGGTGTAAAAAATATTCTGTTGTGTTGGATATTTTATGCCTTAATCAGAAAGATTCATGACCTTATTCACTACGCCACCAGGGCGCTCTGTGTGATCAGGTCAATATGATTTGTTTACACTGCAGATAATGTCTAGATGCCGAGGAGGATACATATCAAAACTCAAGCATTTATCTATATAGGGTGTTCTTTGCAGGCCAGACCAAAGAAAGCCTAATAAAACTGGTCAAAATGTGGCATATAGCAGTACAACACGTACAACATTTGATCACTTAGAACTTGTGAGACTTGTACTGTAGCTGCAGAAATTCACAGCCCTTTGCAAATCCTCTGTACTCATAGACACCCTCCGCAGCTGCCATTGTCACTTACTCAGCTCTGATATTTGCCAAAGATGTTCCAAAGCCAAGAGAGCTAAACTGGGCTCACCTGCCTCTGTCTTTCACTGCTCTGTAGTATTTGCCAAAGATCATCTAAAACTGACGGCCATCATCTCTGGTTAGGCTCTTAGTATCCACCAGTAATATCCTAATACCAGGAGAATGCAGCTACAGCGAGACACACCTGTCTCTGTCTGTCTCTTGCTAGTCTGTTGTTTTGGCCAAAGAAAATACAAATCCCAAGAACATTAGGGGTCTGTGAAGGTAGCATGCAGACACTCCGAGGCCAAGAACACTGTGTTAAGCTCATCTTACTCTGCTTTTTTAATTTCTCTCTGCTATTTGCCAAACATATCCCCGTGTAAGCCAAGAGCACTCATCTTTAGGCCGCGGGAACAGTGCGAAGAATCATCAAGTCTGATTAGACGAGAAAAACAAGAAGCTACATTTCACGAGGGCTACGTAATTGCTATAAATGGGTCTCAGGGTGTAAGGCACATTCAGAATATAAACTGTAAACTCAGCAGTTTTTTTCCAGATAAAATAAACTTCTAATTATAGTAACAAATGACTCGATAATAAATTGTAATCAACATGTTTTGAAACCAAATACACTAATGTCCCAGACGCAATTTACCCTCTACTCTTGTAGTTCTCACATTAAGCTTAAAGTCTACTGAGTTATCAGCTCAGATTGGCTGCGATTTGTTTAATTTCAGCCAGAGGACTATTTGTCTTTGTCCCTATTGATTTACATCATCAAATTACACCATGTTCAACTCAGGCTCAGAGAATAATCCTAAAGAGAAATATTTGTCTTTTTTTGGGAATCTGTGCTACTTTTCAGCACAAAATACTCCAAGAAGCCGTACACATGCCGCGTTTTTTTGTGCCCTCAAATTCATAGTTTTCAATGTAGATGATCAAATGACAGAATGACACCAGAGCAACACGTTCGCAGCGCGCACGTGTTTCCGAGGACTTCTTTTTCAGGGCGCGGTGGCTGTGCCCCGACATAAACAGAGCTCAACTTTTGGAACACAGCAGGGTGCACGGCATGTCAGATGACAAGGGACGGCCAGTCACAGCCGACAGTTATCTTTTCCTTCTTCCATAAATATCAGTCTGTGATAAACATGGAAACGTTGATCATTTTGATGCAGGGCAGCCAGAGCTAAAAGTCTGTCCCACAGATCATAGGCCTACAGTACACACTTATAAACTGCACCAGGAAGACGATCAGCTCTGTACTCAGGATTCAGACTGGCTATGATACAGTGCTTGTTAAGGTTGCTTAGCAAAGGTAGCAGAGGTAACCTGTTGCCACGCTCTTGAAAGCTGGCACAAAAAAGGCACAGAAGTAGCACCCAGTGCCCAACCTTGTGTTTTCCAGGCGGTTAAGTATGCAGCATGTGTATGGGCCCCCAAGTCAGGCGTACTCACTTTTGCAAAATAGCAGAAGACCAGGGGCTGGACGCAGCAGCCCTGCATGGGTCAGGTTTACGCAGAGGCATTTCTAGGACATTTGGGGCTTAGCCTCGACCTTCTAGACCACTTCTTTTGAATAACAAGCTCTGTTTTTTTACACTTTTTCATGCACTTGGCACCGTATTTATATTAACTATCACTGCTCTGTGTTAATAACCAATAAATCCTTATACAACAGTTCGTATGAAATATAACGACGTTGCATATTTAACGTGAAGTAACATACTTAACGAAAAAGTTACGATGTTTCATTATAGGCAAGCAAAATTATAGGTTTCCTTGACCAATCCTCCACCCTGACCTGCCCCTTTACGCAGACTTTCGGTCTTTATACAACTTCACAACTTCTATCTTTGCTCCCCGTCAGGACATTTGTCCTATGATTGCAGCCTTCCTGCTTATGCGGGTTATACACAAATTACTGACTCATGATTATGTTATGAAGGTTACTTTTAGAATGTAATAGGCTACAGATTAATAGTAACCCTGTTAGAACGTTACAAGTAATATAACTGTTTTAATTACTTCATCTAAGAAATGTGGTGCATTACTTTTAAGAGGTATATGTACAAACAGTGCATGAGAACAGCCTGTTATAATATATATGCATATAATGGATATATGAAATACACAGATGTACATAATGATGCAAATGGTGTAATGTGCACCTCATGCATTCTCATACCTCCCGCACCTTTTTCCACCATTATCCTCTTCAAGCTCATCTGTTAAAGATGCTCTGATTTTATAGTGGAAAAAAAGGAATGGAAGGAATTCCATAACTTCAGGTATTTGTTCAATGTCAGAGCCAGGATCTTTTTATGATCACTGTCGTATCACTGTCGCCTCCGTTTATAAGGCAAGTGACTCACTCAGAGAGAAGCTTAGTGAGAGAGCCAGTGGGAGAGAGTGAGTAAGTAAAGGGCCAAAAATGGGGCCAGGTAAACAGAAACAGAAAGTTGGACACTGAAGCGAGAATCAAAAACAAGATGAAAAGACATTAAGGAAAATAAAAATAAGCCAGTAAATTTTGCATCTCCGTTGGTGAATCCTCGGAGTGATACTGACGCACACTGATATCCATAAGCCTCTCAGCAGACCTCAGGCCAGATGTTGAATGTGGAAAACACTTCCTTGTCCAGCTGTGGATCACTTTGAATGGCAGGCTGTCTCAGAGCTGAGTGCTGGACCCAGCTGGAGTGCTGGGTCTTTAGTCCGTCCGTCTCTCTCCTGTTTGATGTACTGTGTTGTTTCTGTTTCTGCTGCCTTTAGAAAAAATAACAGAGCTGCCAGGAAGAAAAAAAAGAAACTGTGAAGCAGAGAGTAGATAATTAAACTCACCTTCTTGCTCTCTTGCTCACATTAAATGTACATTTTATGTGCACCCTGTTTACTCTTCTGCTGAACACACACATTGTTGATGTAGTAAGTACATAAGTACATAATTTGAGACCGCAGTTCATTTCCGGATAGATCTTACAAAACCACAGCTCTAAAGGCTCATTAATCCTAAATCTCGTCTTTAATTCATTCCATTCGGGGTCCCCTAGAATCTTGTGGATGTCCTCACCCAGTTTGGGCCCCCCTGCACCACTGGTTTCCCTTACAGAGGCCCAGAATGTAGTGAGTTTTCCTTCGAGGCAGAGATTCCTAAACTCCCTCTGTCCGGGACCCACACTTGAAACAATGCAGTCTTCACACCGCGGCTTTAACCTGACGCACAGCTCGGGATATACTTTAAATAAGTTTGACGGCACTGACATGGCTTTGATAAACTCAGATGTGCTCTGGGGATCTGTCCCGTGTTTCTCCGTTCCTCTGGTTGTATGGTTCTGGTCAAGATTGTCACAGTGTGTTTGTCAATCAGCTGCAGTGAGACAGAGAGCTAAGTCTTGCGATGTGTGGTTGCATTGTGGAAATGTCTTCTGCAAACAGACTGGCCCTGCTCCAACTACAATACACGGAGTCATTAGTTTATTCAATTACACTTTAAATCTTTTAAATGATGATGGCAAGGGTCGGTGTGGGAGTCGCCATGAAGTGTTCGCAGAGGTATGGCAGGGCATTATCGGGTCAAGAGTCGTTAACAATGAGTGAACGCTGCTTTAAACATGCCAGGTTGTGTTGCAAGAAAAATATCGTGGGAATACATGGGTATTTGTGTTTTTTATTTGGGTGTGGGACTGCATGCCAATGTGAGTTAGTGCCTCCATGTGAGCTCCTCTGTTTACACGTACAGGTTTTACTTATTGTTTTAAAGTATTTTTATTAAGGTTTTCAAACAGGAAAAAAACCCATCAGGGTTGGGCGGACACATTCCACAACACCACACTGATGTGATTACAGTAATACCTTATATGATACAATAGTCTTCCCTCAGGGTTGGCACGGTGGTGTGGTGGCCTCACAGCAAGAGGGTTCCTGGTTCGATCCCTGTTGTGTGGAGTTTGCATGTTCTCCCCGTGTCAGCGTGGGTTCTCTCTTAGAAAATGGATGGATAGGCTTCCCTCCCACCCCCATCCATCCTCCTGTCTCCAGATTTGTCCTTCCTTTAAACATTTCTAAGGCACACTGTCCAGATTCAGTATGCAGAGTAGCAACTTCCATGGAGTCAGAGTTGAGTGTGTGAAGGGCTAAATTAGAATGCACTGAGAGCTGATGTTGTGTGGGTGTTATGGAAATGAGACAAAAACAGCCCCCAGGTCTTTGCAAAAAATAGTTTGCACCTCTATTTGTTTGTTGTGTTGTTCTGGAGTTCTGGTGAACGCAAATTGTTGATCAGTTTCTTGAATTCTAGATAGTAAATCCAATTGGTCCTTGTGAGAGTGTCTTTTATTTGCAGTAAAAGCTGTTTGCCCTCTTACGTAGGCCTTAAGTGCATCCCAGACCACACGGGTAGAGACATTTGTAGTATTATAAGTTTCAAGAAAAGAGGTGATTTGTTGTCACAAACTTGTCATCCGAAAGTCGCAGCAGTGACGTCACAGCGGTGGCATGGTCAGATATAACGATGCTGTGATGTACAGGGACGAACCACTTCTTGGTCAGTCCGCTGTGAAACAAAGCTGTAAAAGTTTAATTTAGATTTCAAAGGACAACACGAGCCTCAGTCCTCCCATCTACTTCTTTTACTGCCCCGTGACTCCAGAGACAGTGCAGGCAGTGAAACTAACGTACTGCCATACACACTACCCTCAACCCAAACATTACTGTTTCACATAAAAAGAAAACATCTGTCCCCTGCCTTTAAAAGATATATATTTGCACGAATGTAATGTTACATAAAATTACTTTTATGATCTTTGGAAAACATCTAAGAAGAAATTCCATGCTGTGAAAGACTCTTCATCTTTTTTAGCACATTAAATTATGTGAAATTTGTTGCACCACTGGACGCATGTGTTACAGCAGTAAGTCTTCTTCTTTGGTGTCGTAAAAATTTCCATACATTTTAGAAGACTTTACAGCTTTTTGTCTCAAACATATGTCATCTCCACGCCTGCTATTCACCGTTTAATGGACTTTACGTCTTTCATTGTCCAACCCAGTAAAACGTATGGCAGCAGTGTATTCCAGTTTCTCTGCCTCATTTTTCAGTTTTACACTGTTTTTCTCACACTTTCATCCAATTATTTTTGTTTTATACCCTCAGTCAAGACAGAGGTGCAGTTGGTGTGTGGAGCAGTGAGCTTTAGTCAGAGAAGTGCTACTCCCCCTGCTCCTGTGCTCTGTTGGCATTTTGATGCAGTACTGTTGACCTTCAGGCTGTTGGAGACATTGCCTCCTTTCTCCTGCCCTGGTGGGGTTTAACTTAATGTGCCTGTTTCCTCTCATGGTCTGCTTTTAAGACTCCTTAGGGCACCAGTCCACTGCTGTGTGTTTTAGTTAGAAAGTGAGCTACTATAAAATGTGCTTGTTTGTTGCTATGTTACCACAGGAAACAGAGTTGCATGTTTAGGCATTTTCTGTCCGTTCATTTTCTGCTGTGGTTCGAAAACAGATTCAGCAAATAGAAAATGTGTATATATGTGGACATAGGAGAGCACCAAAATATATATTAAAACTACAATATAATACAGTTAAAGGTCCAGTGTGTAGGATTGAGGGGCTGTATTAACAGAAATGGAATATGATATGAAAGGTATGTTTTCATTAGTGTAGAATTACCTGTGTTTTCATTATCTTAGAATGAGCCATTTGTACCTACATCCTACAGTCCTCATCCATGAAGTTCATCACTTTGCACTAGTAGCCCAGAATGGACAAACCAAACACTGGCTCTACACAGGACGAATCCGGTTTTAGCAGTGGACACCATAGTTAGTAGCCCCTTCGCAACCAGCTGAACAACCCTGCTAACATGAAAGAGTACTGTTTTCCCCAGAAACACTAAGCAGACCTAAGGTCTAGGAACCATGTGTGAAGGGTTACTTTTGGTTCCAGTGGTACCATGCCGAAAGTGTCTGGTGGAAACAGGATAAAAGTGATCTCTGCAGATAATTTGGCTCCCAGTAAAAAATATAAATGTCAGTAGCCCCTTTTACACTGCCAGATTTTCCTCGGCGAGTTGATCCAAGGTGCCAAATTTTCCGCCTCGTAGGGTAGTCATATTGGCGGAACCCTTTCAGTTTAAACAGACCGAGGCAGCCTTCTGCAACGGGAGGAGCTGTTGATGACACCGGACGTGCGAGCCAGTGCCTAAACAGGAAACAGCTGATAGCAGGAATAAGCAAGCAGCTAGTAGCAAGGGGGAAACGCAAACCTGACAGACACTATAAAGATGAGCAACTGGGGAGACAAGGAATTGCGCGCCCTCTTTGCCCTTGCAAATGGAGAGGCCATTAACCTTCAGATGACGGGAACGGTGAAGAACAGGCCGACTTACGAGAGAATTGCCGAAGGACTGACCAGCCGCCCACCAGCCTCCCACATCACTGTTTACATCACACGCTGAGCTACACGTTTTGTTACTTGCTCACGCCCCCCGATGCCCCGAAAAAGGTAGTTGCCGCACTCCCTGATTTTGTTTTTATACTGCCAATGCTGAAAAAGACTGATTGATCCCTGCAAATTTGCACAATTCCTATCTAAAAAGGGCTACTGGCTCTACAGAGGATGAATCCTGTTTTAGCATTGGCCACCGTAGTTGGTAGCCCGTTTGCAAAGAGCCAGACAACATCGAAAAAAACACTGATTTTTAATGTGAAACTGTTTTATTCAGTGTGTTTAACGGTTTAAATAACAGGGTCTGTTTGTAATGGAGAGGAAGAGACCTTTGCAGATAATTCGGCTCCTGGTAAAAACCTCCTGAATGTCTGGATCTTAAGTTATCAGAGAAAAAAGATGAGCATACTTAAGACGGTGTTGGTTGAGTGGCCTGTCTGCGATGAGTCGAACATCTTTAGAGGAACATTGATTTGTAATGTGAAACTGCTTTTTTGTAGTGTTATTACCGGATCTTATCACCTGGTCCATTTGTTTTAGGGACAAAGGGATCTCTGCAGATAATTTGGCCCCCAGTAAAAAATATAAATTTTAGTGTTTATAATCAATAAACACTGACAGAATCATAACCGGCAGTTCACGCTTGGCACATTGGAGAAGTCTCAGCTGGTTGCAGTCTGCAGTCCTCACTGCTTGACGCCACTAAGTTGTACACACTGCTCCTTTAAAAGATATTGACCTGAATATAAGGCACAGGTCAAGTCTGTATCGAGTACAAACTGTTGTTTCCCATCAGATAAACAGGCAGGCAGTCTAGTGAGAGCCTCTTTTATGAAATCCACAGTGGATCTGTACCCTTAGGCTTTTTGTCTAGCCATATTGATCTATGGCAGAGGATAAAGAAGCAAGAGCAGTTCAGCAGATATATTAAACATAAAGCTTCTATCCTGCAGGGTTGCACAATATGAGGAAAATGTTGTTGAACATTGCAGTAACTACATTATTTGTAAGACACAAGCAGATTAAAGGAGCATTTGTAAATCAGTTAGTCAAGCCATGTGAGGAAAGAAATAAGTTTTCAGACATGTTGATTTCCTGATTGATTAGGGACCATGTTTAACAAGAGAAACACCAAATCAAATTTTACAACTTTACAAACTCTCACATTGTGCAGTATAATGCAGGTCTCATTTATCCAGTACTTCCAAGTTGATGCAATACCAAAATTTTGGTAGTGAAACCACTGTAGCTTTACCATATCTTGTTCCTATGGTCTGGTCAGCATCAAGGCTTCTTTTAGGGTCTTGTGTGATGTCATACTCAGCTGAAAGGCCTGCCGAGGCCTCTGTGGAGATAGTGGTGGGAGGTAGTGGATAAGGAATGGGGTGGATCACACGCAGATACATGGACATGGGCATGGTGCTCACACACACACACTAAACAGACGTACAGTACGTGTGATCTGCGGGTGACCCCTGTCTCTGCGATGGTCTTGCCCAGTGTAGGGACTGATAAAGACAGGCAGACTCAGCCTCCAGATCTATTTAAAGGCCAGTTCTTGATAAACTCACACAGTGGTCTTTAAATAGCAGTTGTTTTTGGATTTAATCACACCAGCAAAGGAATGTTACACCAGCTTGTTAAATCAGTAATTGTAGTCTTTGTTTGCTCATCATTTTTCTTTCTGTCTGAGTATATATGTAACCACCACTGCTACATACACACTGTTGACACTCACATGCTGAACCACACATGGCAATAATTGTGCCAGTCACTCTGCTCTTGCTTGGTGCCCTGGCATCCTCCCCTGGTCACGTTGGTCGGCCTGCTTCAGTTTAAGGTAAAATTACAAAAAAAAACCCCAAAAAAACCTGAAACCAAACCAACCCACTTTTTCCCCTCTTTCCTAATAAGGCACAGAAAAAGAAATAAATAGACAAGAGTTCGGAGAGTGTGTCCCACCTTCAGGAATGACGACTGCATACATTTCAGAGGGCTTTGTTTCAATAATCATTATCACTTTTGTTTAAAGAACAGTGACCTCACTCCCAGGAAACAGAAAAAAAGGGGAAATGGCATGAAAGGCAGGAGGGAGTCAGTGAGAGGAAGAGAGAGAGATAACTAGAAAGAGACAGAGAGGGATGAAAAGGTGTAGAGATGGACAAAAGGAGAGGTGAAAAGTGGAAACAGCTAGGGTAAAGATTTTCATTTAGTTAAGACTGAATTTAAAGCTATGTTTTAAGTTAATGACCCCGGGGCACAGTTGTGCCTGTACATATATTACCAAACTGCTAAAGTCCCTGATTTACACAGTGAAGGGGGGAGACTCTCTCCTGTCTCCCCCTCTGTGAATCATGTGTTTCATACTTGAATCTGTTGCTGGGTCCCATGGGAAAGACAAGACAAGTTTGTTCTTCTAGCACACATGGATGTACGGACACACAAACCATTGTAATAAAAATTTTGCCAAGGCACGGTATCATTTCGCCTCATCTGCACAGTGTTTTACATCCCTCTGCTATTTTATGCAGCCCAGCTCAAGTTAAAGAGAAGGGAGAAAAATGGAAAAAGGGTGAAATCGAATTATTTCAGAAAATGACAAATATCAGGAACACGTGATTTTTCAAATGTTGGATAGATTTATTCAAGTGTTTGGACTTGAGTTGGATAAAATCATTTCTTTCTGTCCTTGGCAGAGAAGCAAAAGTTACCACAAAAACATGCGGGACCTGCCAAAAAATGTCTCAGCAAGACAAATTGGGCGCAAATCGAAGATAAGATCACGACTCAGAGAGAACCAGTCTGGATTTGAAGAAAACGAGACCACAGTACAGCTGTGTGAAAGAAAAACGAGCCATTAATAACTGCGCCGATCAAGTCCAAGTTTTTCACACATTTCATATTTGGAAATGTCTAAGGTGCAGTTAATCTAAAAATAGACTTGGACACACTTCTCTGTCTATGTGTGTGTGTGTTTGTCTGTGCATTCATTTAACCTATTTGCAAGTGCAGATGCTGCAGTGTGTACAAGCTGGGCCTTGTAGTCTGTGTTATTGCACTACCCTGGTAACTTTTCCCGGGCCAGCCCGTCATGCCTGAAATCACTGTCACCACACTCTGCATAATGCATCACTGTATGTGTGTGTGTGTGTGTGTGTGTGTGTGTGGGTGTGTGTCAGCTGAGCCTTTGTCCCTTCACTACTTTTAATGATGGTATTCACTTTCACTTGTAAAATTCCTTCAGACATTTACTGCTTTATTTGTGTTTGTGCAATAAAGAGAGTGTGTTCAGATTCTACTGGTGCTAACACATTCCAGCCGTGTCACCTCCACCTACACCTCTCCTGCCTCTTGACCAGCCCCTCTTTTTAGACATGAAATCACACACACGCACACATGCACACAGACACATACACATGTGCAACAATCTCTTATTGATTCAGTATGGTCGGTTGCTCGCTGGTGAGGCTGATGGCATGTCAGGGCACAGCCCTGGAAACATCGGTCAGTGATCTCACTCCAGTAAGAATAGACCGGAGAGATTAAACACAAATGCACAACTGAGAACACTGAACAGCCGCGAGGGCACAGGTGATTTGAGAGGAGGTGAAGAAGAGACGGCATCTTCCTCTTCATGACAGATCAATTTACTGTAATGCATAAATGTTGGAGAAACTGTAAAGAGAATCAGAGCAGCGTTAATGTTATAAATGGGGGGACATAAAAACAGAATATGCCATTTGAAAGATTTGACAAGAAGATCATACATTTAATAACCCTTTAGCTCTAGTTGTCTTTATCAGGGGAGGAAATGTAGATCAAGATGTCCTGACACTCACAGAATGATAGATTCAACTTCACGTAGAATGTGCTCACATATTAAAATACAGTTGTATCAAAAGCTCAGCAACACATGTTTACAATATTTCCTGCAGGGCTGGATGGCATTTTTGAAAGACGTCTCACTGTTTTCCCTTTAAATTAAAAAATAATGGCTGGAGAGAGTGGAAACAGAACAGAGATAATAACAGCCCATGAAAGCAGGTTGTCAGTGTTTCTGCATTTCCCAAAAATCCATCAAAAATCAGACTAAGACAACTCTATATATTTGTGTGCACGCAAACCCTGATGATCAAATATAAAAGACAAATAAACTGATTTTTAAATAACTTAAAAAAAATAATAATAATAATAAGGAAATATGTTTTAGCTCCATCATCGCAGCCACAGCCTGCACTCGGATGTGGTGAGGTATCAAAGTAAAACCAAAATGGCTGTCACCACAAAGAGTGGCTGGAAAAACACAGACTCATGAACAGACCAAGAGCTCTGTTATATGATATAAAACCTCCATGAACATGAAACGGTGTAAAAGAAACGCAGACACGTACAGCCTGACAGTTAACATGGAACATGCAGGGATACAAATGCAAACGCAGAGAGCAGAGCACATGTTTTATAGCAGCTGCTCTTAAAGTATGAATCAAATTAAAGCGTTGGTCAGAGGAACACACACACACACACACACATACATGTACAGGCCAGTAAATGTTTCCATTCGGTGTGCAGGGAGGTAGATGTAATGTCATGTTTGTCACCGTGACACTGTTGGTGTCTTTATTGCATCCACTTACTCTCTGACCCTCACACATTTGAGCTATGGAGAAACATTCCTCTGGCAAAGTGTTTGAAACGGCGCAAAGTCCTGTTGTTCCTCCGCTGTCGTCAGCCCCCAACAAATGCCCCATATTCTAGTGACATATTTTTATCCTTCCCGAATTTCAAAATGAAAATCAAATCTGGTTACTGCTGTTTTAATACAAACAGTACCACAAATGCAGCATTTATTCAAAACATGTTTTCTGAGCCACAGTTGACACAAACGGCTACTTAGGCTTCAGGAAGATCAACCTGGATAGTTACAACCCTCGTACGTTCTCCCACAGAGTCAGGCCAAGTCCCGAGAACATAAAAGGCATTTTAATAAACCAGTAGGTTGCTTGTTTGAAAGCCTAAAATTACCTTTCCCTGGAGAAAAAGCTCTGAAAGCCTCTGAGTTAAAATAAACTCTGGTTCTCATTCACGTTCTAGCGGGCATCTTTTTTTTCCCTCCCTCTTACCATATGACCCCGACACATTTCCATGTTGGTGTTTCCAGTTTTAGCTGCAGTGTAATCGAGGCTACAGCACACGGGGATGATGGTGACGTATTTGAAATACCTACTTGATACCCTGGCGTTCCTCTTCCTACTCGATGTGCCTCACACTTATCCGTGTCATTGGTTGCGCAAGGGAGATCATTGCTGTCCTCAGCTTTGATGTCAGTAAATATTTTGCTGTCGCTCTGATTGGATACTTGTTGAACTATTTACAGTATAGTGTGTCCATGGAAACCCACAAGCTAGGTGTAGTGCTGATATAGTGCTACTGAGACAAAAAACATCTGGCAGTGAAAGTAATTACATAAACACTGCTTATAACATATGCTTGCAGGTGACTTTTCTTTTGCCTTTCTTTTTTTTCCACTTAAATCCTTACTTTGAACACTGAGATTCTTTTTTTTTTTTTTTTGCTGGGGCATCCACTCCAGAAACCTCTGTGATGCTTCATAGGATTTTACACCATAACTTACACCTAGCTGCAGCTCTGTCGCCAGGGTTCCTTCCCCCTTCCTTTTTATACCACCACGCTGTGGCCAGAGGCATTAGGTTGTCCATCCTCTCAATAACACAGTATCTCAGGAATGCCTGGAAGGAATTTCTTTTTGGCACAAATGACCACCTGGACTCAAAGATGAACTGATTAGATTGTGGTGGATAAAGGTCAAGGCCATTGTGACCTCACAAAACAAATTTCTGGGCATAACTCAAGAAGTCATACTAATTCTGACAAAATTTCACTATATAGGATTCTATATTGAATATAATGATAAAGTGTTGATATTTTATATCCATATGGTCAAAGGTCTTCACTGTGACATCATACTGTTCTGTAAGAACATTTTTCTGAACATTATTTGATGTCATAACATTCGGTTGGATACTGATTTACTAGTTTCCTATTTTAGATGCTAGCATCTTTGCAGCAACATCCATATTTGTAGCACTGTCTAATGTCATGGCTAAATATGAGTCTGGACAAACATGGATGCAAATTGAAACTTGACTGGTTGGCGAAGGCTTACAATAGTGAGGTGTTAATTCTAGTTCAGTCAGGAACACTTTAGTCAAAGAAAATTATTTCCTATTCTATTTCCATTTGCAGTGTTATATTTGTCGGCATGGCTCTGTTCTGGGGCCTCACTGCCTTTCCTCAGGCCTAGGCAGAAAACATCTTCCACGAGCTTACGTGGAAAACCGAAGGCAGAGAGACAACAAATTTCTGCCCTTCCATGTGCAAATGACATAAGTCTAAGGCAGAGAGGGCAAACCTCCCTGCCCCTCCATGCGCCTACATGGAAAGCCTGAGGCAAGGAGAGCAGCAGCAAAGACCGCCTGGGAAGAGAACAGAGCAGCATCAATGACAAACAGAAATGACATTGATAAGTCAGACACAGCATGAAAAGGAGGAGCTGGGGTGGAGGTGGGTTGCAAAGCAGCTTGCAGAGGAAGCAGCAACAGTAGGCAGGCCAGAGCAGTTTAAATAGGGCACCCTGAATGAGATTGACCAATTGGTTGCATAGAAAGGAATCATCTGATCTATCAGCTGACGTCCTCCCATCAGTCAGCTGCTCCATCAGTTGATTGAGCTGTTTGAGATCAGTTGATGCAGCTGGGATGTGAGCTGAGCTTGACATCATGTCCTGCCTGAACTAACGCTGTGCACAATTTTTAATTCTTCTTTTCAAACTGTCAACATAGTATTAGAAGAAACATCAGAATTATGCACATACAAATGAAAAGCAGTGCAAAACAGAAAAAGACTACAAAACCGAAACAAATGTAATGTCAAAGAATAAGTAAATAACACTGGTTGCTTCACATAAAATGTATCATTTCTAGCACACCTGCATAGAAATGTGACACCAAACTGCAGTACACTGAGAAATACACAAAGTTTCTCTAGAGGCTTAATCAGTGTGTGAACTGCTTTGGCAAGAGCTAGAATGTGACGGAAGTTTATTCACATATAAACTCCTAATCCCCTCTTCTTCACTCTGAGTGTGAAACCATAACCACAATCAGGGTTCTTTAAACATTCCCATCTCAGAGTATTTTATCAGTAAACATTTTTGTCGGCAGATCACAGCCTGGAAGATGTTAAGCTCAGACCTGCTCATCATTCTCCTCCAAAGTTCTTCAAGCTTTGCTTGAGAGTTACAACTGACTGTGGTACAATAGTTTAATGGCAAGATGCCTATTTCGCTTCAGGTGTTGAAATCATCTCAGATCCTCATGTGTCGACGGAGCAGAACGGCATTATCAGAACACTGTTGGCAAACGACTGAGGAACAAGAGGCGGTGAAGACGAAGTCATGTGCATAAGTAGCTCTCTCTGACTGATGTGTTTTCAGCTACTACAAGGCTGTCGGTTCAAATTTGCAGAGGTGAAGGACATGAACCTCCCTCTGGAAGTTTCGAGAAGGGCTGCTCTGAGAGGAATGCGGGACGGCTGAGATTCACGCGTCTTCGGTTACTGCACAGCTTACTTAACCTTTACTTTACGTTAACTCATGTATTTTCCCCTTCATATCACGCTATCATCACGCACCGCTGCAACCATTCATTTGTTCCATGTGTGTATCTGTTCCCTTTATATGAATGACTTAAGAGAAAAGAGGGAAGGTTGGTCCATAACTGCTGTAAATGATTGTTGTAGTTAATGTTGTATTGAGTAGTGCGCTATTCCATCAATATCCCTTTAAACCAGCCAAATAAAAACGCTGTAAACAGCTGAAAAATGATCTGTTATCACCTCTGGCTCACTTCAACAGTGTGGGTAGCTACAGGCATGTTCCTCAGATGACCTTTAGGTGAGCTCATGGCATTGAGAGTATCAAAGACCAAGAGTATCAGATTGATACAAGACTTTATAAGCTAAAAACAGCTGCCTTCAAAACACACAGGCCAGGCTTCTATGCTGAGAGGTCAAGTGTAGTCATACTTCACCAAAACCACAGTTTCTCTGAACCTCAGTAAGACTTTAATACTTTACACTAAAGCCTGAGCAGCTCTGTATCAATGGCTATATATATATATATATATATATATATATATATATATATATATATATACCACCAAGTATGCCTCCAAAAAGCCCAAGCTATTTTACCCACATGGTGTTAGCTAACTATCATTTAAATCTAGTTTGAGAATACATTTTCAGATATCAGAAATTTTAAAGAAAATGTTGGAATGAAATAGAATTGTGCAATCATTACTCATGCCCTGTCTGTTTCCCCTCCTGTTCCCTCTCTCCAGGGCCCCCAGTGTTCCCAAATCTCCTCCTCCTGTGGCACCAAAGGTACTGTTACACAGCATGTCACTGAAACGACAAAACATTTTATGCACTTCATTGCACAGCCTGTCTATTTGTAGAAACAAAGCAATCATAAAATGTTACTATGTGTTGAACACGAGGCACGTCAGGTGACAGATAGATACATTTTTAAATATGATATTTTTAATGTATATTTTCTTCAAATTTTAAGTTGAAAAAATTGTCAAATTGATCTTTCATTTTTTATCTATATTTGTTCAAGCTTGTGGCATGAAAAGTCATTAAAACAGTGACTGATTGCATATAATAAAAGAGAAAGGGAAAACTAAATCACCTGGGGTACCAAGTGCTTTGACTACTTTTCTGTAGTTACACCCTTCTGAAACGATGCCATGCACACAGTTTTGCTGCATGAAAACCACCACTGTCTTGACTTTAAGTAATCATGTTTTTTATAATGTTGCTACATGTTTTTTATTTTAAATGACAATTCAATATACTGATGCTTCTCTATTCCCCAAAATGTCTCATACCACAATTTTAGGGACGAAACTATTTGCTTTTTTCCCAGCTTAATTGAATCAAACTGTATTGTACGGACAAATTATAAGCTTTAGACCCTGATCACAGCTGGAGGCGGCTCTTTGTAATTGATTTAAATGAGAATTGGTGGCCCCCAAGTCATCCTAAAATATTCCTGGAAATGGCGGTCATGGATGCGAAGCTCCTGGACCAACTGGTGGTACTCCTGTGATCCACCATCATATTAGGGTCTCATGTACCCACACTGATCTCCGTTTCCCTGTGCCCAACAAACTATTTACTGACAGCTTCTCATCCTCAGCCAGAGCTACAGCAAGTACCCTCTGCCTGAACGTTTTTGTAACAAGTAACTAATGACAATAAAAAAAACGAAGGAAGCGGGGTTTTTTTCCACTAGTGGCATTTAATTTTAAAAAAAGGTGGTGCGGTGCGTCTCGTGTTTTGCAACCTGTAAAATGCTTTCTGTGTGATCGGAGCTTTATGCAGCATAAAGCCTGTGGTGCAAACACAAAAATACGACCTGAGAGGCATCAGTATAGCGTGTGCTGTGTTGTGATTTGTTTTTCGTTTGTATTTGCATGCTCTTCTCTCATGCCGATAGGACAAACGATCAGACATCATAAAACCAGTGGCCCTCACCCATCCCCCTCCACCATCTCATCCCCACCCTCACTCCTCCAGCCCCTCCACCATCCACTACAACAAGGCCCCCCGACCTTTCGGGGGCTGTGCAGAGAGCGGGTACCCTCCCTCACAGTCACCTTCCACTCCCTTCATCCCATCCCCATCCTCTGCCTTCACTCCTGCCTCCTCCCAAACTAGCTCTCCCCCTCCCCCTCCACCTCCTGTCTCTTACCCATCCTCTTCCTCCTCCTCCTCCCCGCCTGTCCTCGTTGCGCCCCAGCCATCAGTATATAACACACCGATCAACCTCTACTCCACTGAGAACGCATGTGAGGTGGCCATGGGGCAGAGGCGGGGCCTGTTGGAGAGTCAGGGCGGAGCCTTGCCTTTGCAGTTTAATGGGTGAGTGGCTTTCTCTCCAGCCAATCAGACAAATGAATCACTTCTCTACATTTTTACCTCCCTACAACTTTCTCCGCCTTGGCTCTGTTCAAGCTGTCAAAAGGACGAGATGCTCCATGACATCTCAAATGTCTGCTATAAAATTTTTAGTGTTATCCATCTTATGACACAGTTTATGTTTCTGATTGAAAACTGTTTATTCCATGCAGCTCGCCAGACTTGGAATGTTGACATCTTTTCAACGTTCTTCCACATCATTAAATCAGACTTACATGTCTGTTTGGTGTTTAGACGAGAAAAACATACTGCTGCACACTGTATCCAGATCTGCGGTTTGACTCAGCAAGACAAGCCTAATTATGATGCCTCCGTTTGTGAGTGTTGTTTATTAGTGTTGAAAAGTGACAGTCACAACTTGGCAACGTGCTGCTGGTTCAGTATAACATACAAACGTCAACAAACGAAAATATATTTCCAGTTCCTTGTGTACTGTGTCATGTTAGAGAACTTTAATTACCAGTCTGGAAACATGGATATGTAAGCAAACTAAAATGGCTTAATGTTTGTTGACTGTAGGAACTTGAGAAGGGAAAGTCTTTATGATAGATATTTAATAGTTGGGTTCTTGTGAGGAGCTCTTGCAGTCTTGTCAAAATTATGGAACATAAGCCTAATGAAACATAACCCATACCAACAGAATGAGAGTAAAGAAAGAATAGTATCAGTAACATTGTTAACACTGTGCTACATTACAGAGAAATAACAAAACCGTACTAATGAACCTTCATTAATATAGGCCTATATTTTATCTACAAGTGCACGTCACACACTGAGCGAGCCGCCTGTTAATGACGCTGTCGGCAAAGCAGTAATAATTGTGCTAAGTGGCTAATGGGCATGTAGCTACTGACATGTTTCAGATGATACGTCATGTTTGTAGTCGACCAATGAAGATGAGTTTACATATCACCTTGGGTTCGTCCTTCACCTTCTCACAATGATCCCACACTTTGGATTTCCTGCCTGACATGTTATTAACTCGCCTGTGGAATAACCGCAGGTACCAGCCCTGGAAATTAGAGGCCGTACACATGCCGCATCTTTACATTACATCATGTTTCAATAAACATGTAATTAATGGCAACGAGAGACAAACAGAGAGAAAACAGTTACAGTAATATTTTTAAAAGTAACCGTGAAAGCAAATTCCCTCTGTAGAGGACATTAAAGAATAGGCCTACATCTGAATCTTAATTAAAGATTGGAGCAAAAAAAATTACAAATGTGTATGGACAAATAAAACATCACTGTCATGATGGCTTTTCCTCAAATTAACATAAATCAACCAATTGCCATGAAATAAATCAAGAAGTTCTCACTCTCCTACTCACATGTTTGTGAGTGCATTTTTGTTGTTTTCTGTTTCCAGTTTTCATGAGTCATTCATGATATTCTATAAAAACACGTCTTTGCTTACACCCGTCCTGCTGTATTTTGTATCAAGGTCAGGTGTTTGAAGGCAGCGCCACATCTAAAACATATTAGAGGTTCCTAGCACTTTAAGATAATAATAACTACTTAGTGCTCACTCAGCGCCTCTCTTTACATAACTCCCACCATCATCTTTTCCCCCCGTCTGTTTCTGTCCCCATCCCCGTCTCGCCTCTATCCAAAGGCATAGTGAGTATAACTATGCTGTGATGCTATGACTAAGCTGTGTATATATAGCCTGCATCGGTAACTGGATCGGTGTGGCATTCTCTTGTAGCAAATCAGTCAGTCAATGAAGGTTTCAGCCTTGAATCCATGTAGATTTACACATGCGCTGAGTCTCTTCACAGACTAACGCACCTTCGTCATGCCACATTTTTCATTCATTCCTTCATTTATTCTCTTAGTGATCCATCTCAAAACAAAACAAGAGGGTGGATGTTTTTGATTTTATGCCCTCAAGACACCAACTGGACTGAATATTCTCTTTTTCTGACTCATAATTTCTACATTTCATGTTTACACTCTCTGTGTGCTCTTTTCTGTGGGCAAAACTCTGACTAAAGGATACATGATTTCTCTCTCGGTGACACTCAGCAGACATCAGCGATCTGTACAATATAATCTTACAGCCACGCACAGACACACAAGCTGCCTTTTACTTGGGTACATAGCCTTCCCCAAGTATCTCATATGTCATTTGATACCATGGGATACTTTAATAAAACACTTTGACTTGCTTTCTTCATGTACACTTTTCTATCTCAGTGTTCTTTTCACCTTTTTGGATCCTATTTGCTTTTATTCCCAGTGATGTACTGTTTTGAGACGACAAACAGGGTCCGGTATTAAAAAGTATGGAATTCAATTTTACTAATTTCCAAGACTGGATAAGTAAGGAAAAGCCTTCTCTACCCACTGAGCTACAGGGTGCCCCCATTTAACCTTTTTTTCAACTCACTTTCGGTTCTTATTTATACTGTAAAAGAGACTAAAAGATGTGGGGGCAACAATGATATGGTGTTATTAATTCAATATGTTAAGGGGAAAAAAGGGAGCATAGGTAGCAGTGGTTCATTTCCTTGCTCTCTGTGCAGAGATGTTTGACAGTGAAACATCGTCCAACTTCCTGTGTAGGAGTATGAACTGAACAGCTACAATGAATAAATGCTTTTTTTCTGACGGCTGGCTTGACAATGCCAAAAAATTCTATAAATAATACAATTTAAACTACTAGCTATTTGTACTTAGATGACACATATGGTCTGGAAAATCCACCAAGAAGTCTGGAAATATGAGTCTGGAAAAGGGTCATCCACAATAGAGGTCAACACACAGGTTCAGGTTCATGCAGTTAGTTTCTTCTGGTATCTGTTAATTCAATTTTTATTTCTCGCTGAAGGGACGCAGTGAGACAGCATGCATGTCCTTGCATTGTGCCTGCCTGTTTTGCATGCTGTAAATGTGTGCTTCGTTTCAGAGGGGATTTTTAAATGACAGCTTTCAATGGTTTTACCAGAATTTGGACATGTCAGTGTTCTCTGTCTTTCTCTCTTCCTTTCAACCCTTGTTCTTCTGCTTTGCAGACTGGAGCACCTCCTCAAGTCACAAAGTTAGTCTCTGAAGCATGTCAGGTTATGAGTGTTCGACTGCCTGCCTTCTGTTTTTTACTCATTCACCTCCCTCTGTACCTGTGTCTACTCTTTCATGGCAGCTGCATGCATATGCTTATGATTTTACTGCAGAGCATGATTCATAGTGGTTATGTTTTATAGTTCAGTTAGCTTATTTGTCATGTTTGAATTATGCGAGAACTGCTGCACACATGCATTCAGCTAATTAAAATGGAAAGATTTTTTTGTGAGATACAATGCGCTGAGGCTGGAGCCTATCCCAGCTGACATGCAGCGAGAGGCGGGTTACACCCTGGACAGGTCACCAGACGATCACAGGGCTGACACATAGAGACAGACAACCATTCACACTCACATTCACACCTACGGACAATTTAAAGTCACCAATTAACCTGCATGTCTTTGGACTGTGGGAGGAAGCTGGAGTACTCAGAGAACACCCACACTGGCGCAGGGAGAACATGCACACCCACTCAAACATGCAAACATTATCGGACACTTCCAGTATAACTGTAAGTGTGTTCTCACATAGAGCCGTCAACACTCCCACACCCACATAGCTGCTGCTGTGACAAGAATGTGTTGAGAGACACTCATAAATCAGTCCGTTCAATGTGCTAGGTGAGTGTGTTGGTGTGTGTGTGTGTGTATTTATAGGTGATTTATTGACAGCGGAGACTGAACGGTCTTCAATGCCCCTCTGTGTGTATGTGAGTGTTTTTGATTTAGTGACAGCCAATTAGTAACGAACCTGTCAGCACTCTGTTGCCAAGGAACGCTGTGGATTTGCACATATTTACTGTTCATGCACTCACAAAAACACAAACCACTGTGTTAAATTATAATTATGCTGCAGTCATATTTTCCTTTACCATTTATAAAATTCTCCCTCTGTTTTTTTCCTTTCCAAATTCTCCGAATTGTGCATGGCTTTACTTTGATAGAAACCCAGACAGTCCAGCAGCCCCACCGTGTGGCTGAAAACAAAACTGACTTGTCTCCATGGATATTTTGGCTCCGTGTTTTGCATGCTTTGATGTTGTGGCATATGGTTTTCCATCTATATTCTGCTACCTTTAAAAAGGAATTTCATTAATTCTTCAAACTTGTATCTCTTCCTCTTCCTCTACTTTACTCCCCTTTTAGTGGACCTCACAGTATTCTGAAGTAAGTCTTTGTCTCTTTATGTCTGTTATGAATGTTGCCATTCTACTTTGCCCTGCCTTTATTCAGTCTATTTCCTTTTTCTTTTGTCCTGCTTTTTTCTATCATTGGTTTTCAAGAAAACCTCAACCACCAAGGTATCAGATTGGTTCAGACCTTTAACAAAGTGCTGTGGGATTTCCCCCATTTTTCGTCTAATAAATCTAATAAACATTGTAGGTGATTTTTGTCACAGTGTGCCACATTTCCACCTCATGTAACCTGCAGGCTAAAAATATTGATAATACCATTCTTCTAACTGCTTTACTGTATGGTAAATAATGTGAATACATGTAATGTACATCAGCTTAAATCCTTGAAATGATCCTAAAATGACTAAACGGCTTTGTCTCACAGCCTGCTCTGACGGACAGAGCTTGCTTAAAGTAGTCGAGTATAAAATGTTTCACTGGATCCTGCAACATTAAAAGTTTTACATTTCACTTTAATAACCTCGAAGGAAATGACATCAGTCTCTATCTTTATTGCTTTCGAAGTATATTTGCTGATGTCATCCATCCTCTTCCACCCTGTCTTTCCAGAGTTCCCAGGAAACACGTTGTGGACACAGACATCCATTTTTACCATGTGCCCACTCATGCTGATGCCAGCAGGAAGCGCATAATGGAGGACACAGAGGACTGGCGCCCTCGCACCGGCACCACCCAGTCCAGATCTTTCAGGATTCTGGCTCAGATCACCGGTACCGAGCGTGGTACGTTACTGACACAGAAATGATCTTTGCAAAGTCATCACAGTCTGTTGCTAGTGCACCTGAACACATCTGAGCACAGGGCTCCATAGAGCAAACAAACATTGCGAAACCACTGTAACATTTATTTCTGAATCAAAAGATCAATAAAGCTCTTTTAGATTAATTATAAATAAAAGCTAAAGACCACATTACTTTTATTGTATTGTTATGTAATGGGCTTTCTGTTATTTCGCTTGCAGCTCAAGACGAGGAAGCTGACGCAGCCAAGAAGTCAAAGTAAGTGCTCTGAAACTGCTGACTGTGGTTTTAACAGCGCCAGACTCCCTATCATCAGCTTTGTTTGTTGCTGTTTGTATGAATAAGCGCATTGTGTGGAGTGACAATACATTTCATGCTGTTATATGATTGAACCAACTCAGTCGGGTAACTCTAACATGTAAAGGAGGAGCACCAGTAAATGGAGCAGCAGTAAATCTGACTGCAGATCACTGTGGCACAGACCTGGCAATTGTACTGATGCTGTGTTCTTCCTGTCTAGACGGCAGAGAAAGGATCAAATTTGAGCCATTACATCAAAAGCCAGACCTCTGTGCGCTGTGCTGTGTCCATATTTTTAGTCGCTCCGAAAGTTCAGAAAGCACTTTTGATTAAATTCCCCTCTGAGATTGCTGGAAGTTGATTTTAAACGCTGTCATGTTGGTAGCTGGAAGTGTTCTCACCTGTGTCATGGTTTGTGCGTTTGGTTGTGAGTGTGACAGCCTTGCAGTGCTGCATGCTGTTGTAACCTGTTGTGTCATTGACAGTCAGAGCTAGACTGCTGGTATTGTTCTCAGTGTGGTGTGATCCATCGGCTGTCCATTGCTCTCGGTTGGTTTGTGGCAAAACATATGATCACCATGTGTCTGTGATCACCTGTGTTAACATGTGTACGCGCCCACTGTCTGTGGGTGCTGGTGTGTGGCTTCATGGTTGAAATAATTCATCATTGCAGTCCATACCGGCCGCGATACTCATGGGCTGCATTTTGACCTCCTGACACAGGAGTTCACTGTTCTCCGGATGTCTGTATTGATCTCTGTCATTTCCTATTCTGATGATGACAGCGAATCTGCGCATCTCCACTCCATCAATCGTTCTGTGTGTATCATCAGCTTTGTGTTTGCTGCAGCAGCTCTTACCGTATCATCAGGCTTTTCTTGTGGCATGGCTGACAGTGTATCTCATTGCTTATTGCAGGGCGACTACTACGTTTTTCCTAAATTCTTCTTTTTCCTCTTGTGTGGTGTTTTTCTCTTCCTGTGATGGCAGAACGAACAAGACCACCACTCGGATGGTGATTGGTCCTAAGTACCACGAGCTGAGAGACTGGCACCATGGAGTGTCTGCTCGCACCCTCAATGTCCAGTAGACTGTGTGTGTGTGTCTATGTGTGAGTGTGTCTGTTGGTGTCTGTGGGTGTGATTGTCTACCTGTGTGTGTGTGTGTGTGTGTGTGTGTGTGTGTGTGTGTGTGTGTGTGTGTGCGTGCGTGCGTGCGTGCGTGCGTGCGTGCGTGCGTGCGTGCGTGCGTGCGTGCGTGCGTGTGTGTGTGTGCAATATGTGTTTGACCTCCATAGGTGGAACTGGAATAAAAGCTTGTGGACTGGTGGAAATAAAGCAAAGAAAACTGTCGGAGTTATTGTGTGTGTGTGTGTGTGTGTGTGTGTGTGTGTGTGTGTGTGTGTGTGTGTGTGTGTGTGCTTGTCCTTCACTGTTACTTTATGTGGCTGCACTGCGCTGGCCTCACTCAGACCTTTAGCTAAGTGTTGCTTACGTGCTCCGCGACTCCACTGACTCCAACCCAACACATTCCCACTTCAACCTCGTCACACATAAGCTGGTCATGGACTTTCCCCATCCAGAAAGGTACCCTAGGTGCGTTGTTGACGTTCTGGGACACTGTGTCAAGTTCTGCCTGTTACATGCATTGCCTTCTTTCAAAATATACTCCCGTCACCAACCCCAGTCGGACTTTTGTCACCTTAACTTTAATCATACCTTTTTTTGTTGGTTTGTGACGCCTCAAGTCACTGCCCAAGCACCAAATTTCAACGACTTAGGAGTGAGATTGGGCTCTCCAACCCTAAAAGTATATTGTTGATGTGTAAATACTCACTTTTATTATTGTGTTCGCCTCATGATACCTCATGACTTTGGGTTTGGTTAAAGCATTTGGATGCTCCTTTCTGTGTATACAGAATGAAAGAGGAGGTATCTGCAGACTAATACACACTAAAACATTCATTTGGATGGTTAGGATGAAGCACTGAGCCAAAAAAAGAAGTGAGTCTTTGGCTATGTTACTACTGCAAGCAAAAGTGTCAAACGTCAGATTTTTCATGACTCCCTAAGTCAGATACAGGTCTGATTTTTTTCTGCAATGTGACCTCTGAGTCTGAACATGTCATATTGTAATTAATGGGACTTTTATGCTACTCTAGACTCCAACTTGAGTACTAAGGCTTGCATCAGATAGTCCTAACAAATTAAAACATGCAGCTGTCAGTCTGTATCTCTGCCTGTCTCAGACTGCACTACACTACATATAGTCTTCACGACAGCACACACAGTACAGATACTGACTTTACATACTGCATAATGTATGTGCTGGCAGTGATAGAGACAGCACACAGGACCAGTTCTTACGGTAATGAGAAAAGGCGAGCAGCTCAGGTGGCCTGCTGAGAGTTGTACCGACAACATTTTATGAATCATTCATTCTGTGTTCATTCTTAAACATAGGACAACATGATGACACTCGGAAATCACAGGAATTCACATGTATAACCAGACGAACCCTAGAGCCTGTTCTGTAAGTCTGCATGCAGCTAATGAGAAAGACATGACTGACAAAACCGTCCCACTCCTCAGAAAAACACGTCACTACTACACCGTTGTTTTCTCATTGTCCTCTGTGATGTGGCCAAAGGGGAAAGTGTTTGGTTTGGAGGAGGGAGTCTTTTTCTGAGATCATTGAAAATAGCAAATTTGGGCTTTATCTGCATGAGAGTGCACCCAGTGCCTTAGACAGCTATGTATATTCCTTCATGTTACTTGGACTGTTGTGTAACTAAATGTTACCGAAGACACTTCAAACCTATTTAAAGGCTTTAATGGCTTGTTTACATCTGTTGTATCCGCTAGCATTGGAAACTCTTTTATAGAAACTGTCTTGAAATGTGGTGGCATCTGAAAAGTGGGAAAAGATTTCAACTTGTCGTGTGTGTATGTACAGTATATATAAACCAATAGCTTATATGCTCTGCTGCTTGGATGATACCAGACTGTTTAGATCGATGCTGGAAGACATTTGAATGGTAAAAGTAGGGCTGTACCGAATAGTTCAAAGCTCTGAATCAGCATTTTCTATCCCAGCTGATAGTGGGTGAAAGGCAGGATACACCCTGGACAGGTCACCAGACTATCACAGGGCTGACACATAGAGGCAGACAACCATTCACACTCACATTCACACCTACGGACAATTTAGAGTCACCATTTAACCTGCATGTCTTTGGACTGTGGGAGGAAGCTGGAGTACCCAGAGAAAACCCACGCTGACACGGGGAGAGCATGCAAACTAACCACTGCATCACTGTGACGCCTGGTGCTTTTGTTATTTTATTATTTCAATTTTTTTGCTCTAATTGGATTAGCCCGCTGCATAACTGATGAGTTATAAAGAAAGTTGAATTAAATATAAGACTAGTTCATTTAATTTGATGAATCACTTTATTCAAATTGTCATTAAATATGACGCCAAACATGTGCGGCTTCATTTGAAAACCTCACTAAAAGCTTTAAATGGAAAACAAATAGCATTCGGTACAGCCCTAGGTGAAAGGTATATGCAAGTACAGGAGGGCTCCTGTCAGTGAGGAGGTGGTTCAGCTTTGATGGTGTGCAAAGTGACTGTATAAATGCTATAATGGCTTGTAATGCGAAGGTATTATTTCGAGGGCCTTGCTATGTAAAATATTTCTCCAGTGCCTTTACATTTATTTCATCCCTAATGTTGACTTACTGCTGATTATTCTCACTTTAATAAGAGTTTGTTCTTTGTAGATCGTAATGGTGTTGCAGTTTGAAAACAGCTGAACATCTAATGGCTGAAATGTATCTTGTGTGTTTTGCGTTTGGAAAAAAAAATATCATTCTATATTGTAGCTAATAAAGTGATTACGTTTTTTTCTTGTTTCCTTTTTTCCTCTGTCTCTGGTGTCCCTTTCCTTCTTTCCTATCCTCCCCTTTCTTCCTTAGTTCCTCCACTTTTTGCTCTTCTAGTTGTCTCACTAAATCTGAGACACTCAGTGGGAAGGTCAGGTATTTATACAGTCGTCATGTATCCTCTTCACCTGTCACGTTACATTGTCCCGCAGCACAGTAGTCACTATGTATAAAATGGCAGTCGAATAAAAGCTCACAGGGACTAACTAACCACATCCAGTCTGTAGTGTACAAGTGTTTAATAATTTGATATGCGACACAACAAAAGTTTAATACACTGGGATTTTGCAAGCTATAACATTGATTTCACCCAAGTCCTTTTTCTGATCTATTCCTCATCTCCACTATAACAAACTTCATCATCAGCCCAAATTATATATTTGAAATGCATTGACTGCTATCTGTTATCTGCCAGTGACAGATCTGCAACGCATCAATCCTCTGACCAAGTATTGGCTTCACTCTCAGCCTTCAGTGGACTGAATGATGCCGGAGCCACATCTGATCACATTGACCAACCAAGGCCACAAGCATCAGGCTCATCAGCTAATCATAAATGGCCAGAAGAGGGCGCTACAGTCCCCGACTATGTCCTCATTTCCAAACCTGGCAGCCTCTTTGAACCTCAGCATGAAGAGAACAATACGTCATCTGCAGCACCCCTTCACTTGGTTGCCGTCCCAGTGATGTATTCGAGTTCTGTCGACATGTTTTGTCAAATACACCCGACCCATTTGTCGAACATGAACTATCCATTAGCTCCACTGCTGGTGCCATTAACATACACAAGTTCAGTCCCAAGCCAGATCCCATCATCTCATGCCCAGAGGCCAGATGACACTTCCCTTGATGCGGTGTTCATGCCAGCCAACATCCCACAGTTTCTTGGATCCAATCCTGTTTATACCCAAACTCCAGCATCTTGTTTACCTGTTTCCAGTGCTGCTCAAGGGTTATACTTGTCACATGGTGGCGACCTCTCATTAGTCCGAAACCAAGCACCAGAGGCTTTGTCTGATCCTGTCCCAGCTGCTGCAGATAGTACAGCTACAGAGCCGCTGAGTTTTCAACTGCCCTCAGCTGAGAGGTACATTTAGCTTTGGATGTTTTATAAAAGCTCACAGGATAAAATGCATAACAAGTCCAAAACTATAATCTTCTCCTTCACTTCTGGTACCTTGGCCTAGCAGTTCCCCTGCGGCGCCACTAGAGGGCAGCAAAGGCTCAGAAAAGTTGGAGTCCAGCAGGCGTTTGACCGATGATGATGAGGATGACCACAGATTGTATAGACAAGCTACCGCACAAACTCCATCTGACCTTTCTCCTCAACACAGGTGCTGCACAACAATTCTAAACTTGATGCACATCAAAGAAACTTTTCAGTGACAGGTTATTAAATCGCTTCTACTATCTGTCCAATCTGTGATGTCTGTCCCCTCAGTTTCAAAGTCCAAGTCAATACTGATCGAGCTCATGTATCAGCACGTCATCATGCACTCTTTACCAAACCAGTAAGGTACAGTGTTGTCAGAAAGTTTACTTAAATGTTGCAGGAACAACAACTTAGTTCATTTTATTAATAGAAACAATCTGACATGCTCATTGAAACAAACTCTGGTTGTTTATTTGTGACTAGGAGAGAGCTCCTGTCAAGTCCTCTAGACTTCCTTCCCAGAGCAGCTCCCTGTCCCCCTCCTCTCACCCCCAGTGCCCCCAAACAGCTCACACGAAATACACAGCACCGCAATCCAGAGCAAGCGAGGTAAACAGAGTGTACCAGTGTTTCGTGTGTGTGTGTGTGTGTGTATGCTTCACCATGAAAGTATCCGTCTGTATCCCCCTGCCAGTGACCTCTATCTTCAGGCTTTTAATTGACTGCTTCTAAGACCTTTTTCTGTCTCACAATCGACATCATGGCTCTGTCATAACTTCCCTTTCTTCATCTGCCTCCTCTCTTCCTCAATGCGTCATCACCTTGTCAGAAAAACTTATCAGAGCAGTCCGTGGCCTCCTGAGAAGGCAGTGTCACAGTCCTTATTGGACGCCCTGCTCATCACTCCAATAAGTCAAGCTCCGCCGCTATGCTTGAGGAAGAAGAAGAAGAAGCGTCGTAGCGTCAGTGAGCTGCACCTGCCCAAGAACAAGAGGTAGACGGGCAGACCTGGACAAAACTAGATTTTACTGTGTAACTACTGTCTCTGCTGCTTGAAAACTGAAAAGGACTGAGCACAATCACTATTAATCTGCTTTCTCATGTTGTTATTGTTTTCGCTACATTTTTTAAAGGGGATGTACGCCAAATTAAAAATTCAAACATGATATACCCATAGGTAAAAGAAGGCCAAAGCACATTACTAAACATGAACAACTCTCTCCCAAATCCAAAACTAGAGTGCTAAACCTCAAATTTGTGATATCATAAAGCGTAAAGTCTGGAGCTGCTCCATAGACGATGAATAGACATTATAGTTGACACTGAGAGCAGCCAGGGGAACGTTCTGAGTGTATGGGCACATATTCAGTTTCAGAGCTGAGAACTCTACAACAGAATAAAGCTCATTTGGGTATAAAAAAGAAAACAAACATTTCTGTGGATCCATAAAATCAGACTCCCACTCATTGCATTGTGACATCAAAAGTTTGAGATTTAGGCCTCTGGTGTCTGGCTTTGAAAGAGAGTGGGGGAGCGAGGTTACAACCTAACGCAGGGTAAATTGTAACATGAATATAGAGAGAAACGATCTTTTCCTGCTTCCAGCCAGTTGACCACAATAGCCCCAAACAGTGACCCACAAAATTCCACAGAGATTGGACATGTTTCATGTGTTTTCGGCCAGCATAAGTACATTTCTTTGTCATGCTAGTTTCTCGATTGCTGTGTGTGTCACCGAATCCAACCATAGATCATCTTAACAACTGTTGCCTGAAACACAGCACCATTTTGAGCCATGTAACCAACTCCTAGCAAGCGTTAGCTAGGCTTGATAAAATTTCCACCTGACGGGGTTAGTTGTAATGTGGTGTTACAACTAAACCTCCTATACCGCATTTACTCTATTTTCGCACTTCAAAATTCTGTTCAGTTTGAACTAATGTCCTAAATTAAATGAGATATACTTTGTACTTTTAATTTGGTGTCTTACTGACAAACAATTTCACAGTCTTCTCAATATTCATACTTTCAACACTATTTTGACGAGTGGCTCTAGGTTACCCATTCCATGTATATCTATCGGTCCAACCATTGGATATTGATGATGGATGGATACTTGTACGAATACCTATCCTTCCCCTGATGGAGATGGAGACCCATATATAGGTATATAGACAGAATTGTATTAAATTAAATACAAGAGATAATTAATCTCAAACAGTTTTAATTACATTCAGCCCAAACTCAAATGTGTTAGGTTGTGCCCCACTCTCCCCTAGTTTGCATTTATGAATATTAACAGAATTTTCCTAGGCCATGGAAATTATGGAAATTTGTCAGTTTAGGTGGTGCTCCCCTTTAAGAACAGTTTGTCCAGGTCTAAGTCCAGAAAAGAGTAGCATTAATATAGTTATCTTCCACTATATAATGTGACATAACACGTGGAGACTCTCACTGTGTGTACCAATGTAACGTGATGCATGAAGCTAGCACTTAAACTTATTTTAACAAGGCGAGCAACTAGGATAGAAAATGTTATATGTTTTATTTGCTGTACAGTTTGACTAATATACTTAATATATATTTTTAAATGCTAGACCTATAGCTATTTTTAACACATGGTGTAAACGGCCCTTGAGTCCACTAAACATGCCATTCATTGCCGGGAAAAAGCTATGTTTGGTCGGAGCATGCCAGCACCAGAAGACACGGTCCATATGTCTCCGTGGAGACAACTCATACCAACTATGACATTCTGTGGTCACTGTGAAACAACTTGGCAGCTTCTCACACAGATCCGTCATTGGCTAGTGGACACAACTGTACACATATAAACCGTGAAGTATGAAAAGTGTGTGTGTGTGAGGGAGAGAGTTTGAGTGGGTGTCTGTATGGATGGACGTCTTTGTCATTGTGTGTGTGAATGCACACGCGTGGATGGTATAGTGTGTGAGGATTGAATTTGATCCAAAGAATATCACAGGGCTGAATTATAGACCATCTGTTGTGTGGTGGAGAGAGCTGCTGGACAGCAGTCAGCTATGTTAATGGACCATTTGTTCAGTGTTCAAACCAAACCAACACATTTATGAGATGCATAATACAAGCTCTCGTCGGAGCTACAGTACACAAGAGGTTGCTTAACATATGTAAACAGTTGGGGGACTGAAATGTACCTTTTTTCACCCTCATTATCGCTTAATACCAGCAAACAAAAAGTTGCATTATTAGGCAGCATGCAGCGCTGAAAATAGACTTCGGATTAGATAAACAAGGAACAACAGAGACGCACAGCAAGGCCACTGACAGGGAAATGATACATGATTTTAAAATTGAAGCTTGCGCTGTACTGATGTGAAAAAGAAATCTGAGACAGAGCAGAGAGGAGAGACGGAGAGAAGAAAATAAATGAATCCCTCCTTCCTCCCATCCCTCTTTAATTATCCCTTTAGTTAACAAGGTTCATATGTGGCCCAGTACGTCCAGATGGTCCTCACTCTAACTGGCTACTATTGAATCAAAACAGCGGGGCCTCCATAATTCAACCAATCACAGTCTCGCAGAATACAATTAGGTCCCCATGTAATTGGCCTGATTGGTGGAGAATATTAACGAGCTGTGCCGTAATTGGCTCTAATGAATGAAGGACTGGGGAGCATCTTATTTCCTGCTCTACTTGTCACCTGTTGTTAGCCAATTCCCAAAGCTAATGTGAATGAATGCGGTTAGCTTGTTCGCCAAGATAATTTGAATAGATGGCACTATGGCCTTTAATCTCACAGAGCGTTATAGCTTAATGGCGTAATGAGGATGAGGTCCTTCCTGTTCTTACAGGACCACTCAGCTTGATAAGTTGACGTCAGCTGAGGCGCTTGTTTCTGTTTTAATATAGAGAAAACAGCAAATGTATTTTGGTTAATTAGCCATAGTGCTTACTACCTTCATGGTTACTTATGGTAACGATTTGCTACCATTGCTACTTTTGGGGGTCACTCATTGGTTGAACTGCTCACATTTAATGTCCACAGTGAGGTCATAAGGGACTGCAAGTAGATACTGATTTGTTTTAAGGGGTCACAAGCTGAAAACACTGAGAACTATTCACTTGTGAAGTTAATCCCACCTGTTCATTAAGGGGAGACACTACAGGGAAAAACATTTTATTTTTTTATGCACTGGGCAATTTTGAGGGCGACACAGTGGTGCAGTGGTTAGTACCGTCGTAGTTTGCATGTTCTCCCCATGTCAGTGTGGGTGTTCTCTGGGTACTCCGGCTTCCTCCCACAGTCCAAAGACATGCAGGTTAATTGGTGACTCTACATTGTCCGTAGGTGTGAATGTGAGTGTGAATGGTTGTCTGTCTCTATGTGTCAGCCCTGTGATAGTCTGGTGACCTGTCCAGAATGTTCCCCAGCTCTCGCCCAATGTCAGCTGGGATAGGCTCCAGTTCCCAAGTGTTCCAGCCATGGGGTCCAGATTTCTACTTCTTCATTAATTTAAGTTCAGTTTAGACAGCGTCATCCTTACATTTGGCCATGTCATCAAGCTAGTTTGCTGTCTCTGTCAAATAGCTGTCTCTTCGTCACTCACTCTACAGCAGTAAACGGCACTTCAAATAAAAGCTCTATGCCAGAAATTCACTATACTTAAAAATTAAATTTGTTGTTTTTTTTACAAACTTGGTATGTTTGCGATCCATTTAGAATAGATCCATGACCCACTTCTGGACCACGACCCACCAGTTGGGAACCACTGCTGTAGTATGTCAACATAATGAAACAATGCAATGAATTTTGAATTTGGCTCTGTCCAATGTTCAGATTTATATCCAGGAAATGTATGTATATCTGATATAATGATATATAATAAAATAATGCAACTTTTGCACATTTAAATATTAGAAAATTTAAACTTGTAATACAAAAAAATAATTGTCCCAATGGAAGTAATCAACTTGGCAAGTTCTAGGATATCTAGTGATTACCCTGTTCGCCTGTAGTGTCTCCTCTACTCAAAGGAATAATCTGATTCTTTTGGATTCTTATGAATATTACAGAATTGGAACAAATGAAAGTTCAATAAATAAAGTACAGAAATACAAGCAGAGGTGAAGGTGCTGTTGATCTGTGCAAAATTATTCACAATAGTTAAAATGTAAATGCAGTCGAAACAGGTAATGAAATTGCAGCTAGCTGGCACTGTCGGCCCACTGTCTGTGCTCTCTCTGTGGCTATAGATGTTGAGTGTGCACCGTATCATCTGGCTCCTCCTGTCAGACACATAGTGTACAAAATGATAAGCAGATAATGAGAATGAAGAGAGATGTTCTGCAGTGTGACAGTCTCTTTCCTATAGAGAGTACTGGTATCAGCTAAAGGCTGATTAGCTGGAATCAATGCTAACACAACAGTCCGCTGGGTGCATTAATCACAATGCTTGTCACTGCACTGTAGCGTGTGTGCTCATTGTTTAACAATGTGTGTATTCATCAGATGCCTTTTCTAACAGTGTGTTCATTTAGTTTAGATTGTGAGTGCAACTACTAATGGTGGGAATGCCTTTGTATGTATTTATTCCTTCTCGCTGTGACATTTTTCTGCTCGCACCAAAGGGTGTCTTGGCATCAGTCTGCCACAGAGGAGGGGGACCCTCTCTTCTCTTCTCCCGTTGATGCTGTCTATGTCTTTAGGTAAATTTAAAATCTCTCCTTGCCCTGTGAGTTGACCACACATCCCTCAACCGCTGCTCCACAGTTACATGATGAAGCGCTCTGTACATTTGAATCAGTGATTTCAGAGGTAGCCCTGGGTGGTAAAGTGAACCCCCTGCTCTGTAGGGACCATTTAACGTTATGGACGTCCCAAATGTTCAGATGAAGTGTGTGTATGTGATGTCAGGGCAGAGGCGGCTGAAACACAGAGCTTGGACTGAGCACACAAGTGCGACATTCTCCCTCTATCTTTCCCTCTGTCAGTTCACCTCTCAAAGTTTCTATCACTCCCTCATTTCTTCTCTTTGTGTCTCACTCGCACAAAACATACAGGCACAACTCGTCGTAACTATGACTGCAGTTGCCATAACACTTGTCTCCCATGAGTCCCCTCACAGCCAGGCACAAGTGATACAACTGTTGGTATCGGCTACAACTATGCATTCTGGGTGTAATACGTCTGGGGAGAGATTGCTGGCCCACCCACGCTCCTCAAGTGGCGCTAATGAACACACACATACACACACACAATGTTTTTCATAGAGAGGTTATTCATTTGAATCATATTAAAGGGCAGTGGAGAGTTTGAGGCTTTGGAGCCACATTTGATTGAAGAGCAGAGACATGTTGCACCCCTGCACCACGTTAGCCGGACAGGCTCTGGCATCTGTCTGCAGGACAGGAAGTTAACCAGAGCATGACTTTCAAAGACTGTCTCGGGGTTAGAGCAAACCTGCAAAAATATTTAGCATTCAGACAAAATAACTTCAAGAAAACTGCTCTGAAAATGTCAAGTGCCTCATTTGATGTTGTTCTTTTGTATCTTCCATGTGATTAACAGTGACTTTTCATATGTAAGAATGTTGTTGATTTCAGTCACTTATAATTAATGGACAATCAGTCAATATAACCCTTAATGAGAGAACTAAGACTTCCCTGTCTCCAGAAAATAAAAGTCTCAAAGACTGCCTTCCATGCAGATCTGACACAATGAGAGTTGAACTATGAACAGCTTTCACAAGCAGTGAAGAGCGTATTTTTTTCAGAGATACATTTGGTCCTAGCCTAGCAGATGCATCTGGTCCCGGCATGGTCAGCTTGGGGCCAGTCACAACCATTTATCTATTATGGGGCAGGTTTGATATGGTGACTGACAACCTGTGGAGCCCTCGTGTTTAATGCAAAACATGTGATGACGTCATATTTGGCTCACGTACCAACACAGCGAGGATGCCACGGCGTGCATAAACCTAGCCTATGTTTGGAATCGAATTCTAACATACTGCTTACAACATTCTCGGCCTTTATGTACTGCACACTGCCTGTTAAATAAATATGCTGTCACAATCAGACATATTGAAGTATCCTCATGCAACATAACTGATTCACAGACATATTGATACTACATGTATTGATACACGTTTGTTTTGACCTCAAAAATAATATATTGCCCTCTGGAAAAAAAAAAGTGTTGCCTTAGTACTGAATATCACTGAATATAAACTCAACACCTATCATAGCACTGTGCGAGGCTCAATTTATCTATTTTGTGTAGAGAGCAGGTCCTGTGAGGTCATTTTCCCTATTCCATCATTTGAATTAGTGCTTTGGCAACGTTTGAGGTGATCATCACTAAATTTTACTGCAGAGTCTCTTAAAATTACTCAGCCTTTGACCCAAATGTGAAATTTAGTTTTATTTCTTGGGGCCCATGAAAATGGACTGCCAGTGTTGCCGTGGGGATTCATTCAGTTTGTCTCTTCATGACCTCAGTGATGCATTCAAACCTGTACGCTGTGCATACAGATGAGACATCAGAAATATAAAGGGAGGTTTCAACTATGTTTACCTGTATGGTACTTGTTGTGAAAGTGTATGAAAAATCCACTAAATAACTTGAACTCTACCAAAAGAACTTTGTCTCCCCTCCATCATTAGTACTGGTGGTCTGGCATCTGTCTACAGCACATCTGGAGTGGTCACTTTTATTCATTCCACCGTACGACATTTCACTCCACCATAGTCCATTACTCTCTGTGAATTGATATCCTGGCATTGGTTTTGAATGGGTGTGCTGTGCAGACCTACTCGTCTCCTATCCATCATCGGGCCAGTGGCCTGTTCTGCCGTGAAAGTGGCACATAGGCAACATTTCCGTGCATACTGTACTCCTAACTAGGAAGTGCTCAGTGAAGCTGATTACTGTACTGTTTTGGCTGTAGCTGCATGCTGTGTTTTGGTTGGTACCATATTTGTCTGCGCTCTGTCAGCAGGTAGGTGATCTGGAATCTGTCTTACTGTATTTCGACAGGAACTTGAAAAATGATACAGTGCTGTTTCGTTTTTATTCCTGTCATTCTTGAGTGTTTTTTGTAATGGCTACGAGTAGCCTACAGTGGGCCTCTTTGTAAACCTTTGTAAATAAAGAAACTAAGACACAGACTATACAGTATGTACCCATCACTTTCAGTGAGTGGGGTGCACATAGTAACCATGAATGTTGCAGTTTAAGCCAGTGGTGCGCAACAGGTCCAGATTCCTCTTCAGTCAGTAGTTGGAGGTCCCAGAGTTTAATACGTTCAGCATCATACTTGCATTCGGCCATGTTGTTGGGCTAGTTTGCTGCCTAAGTCAAGTAGCTGTCTGTCAGTCAGGAAATTTATTGTACTTAAAAATAAAGTGTGTTTTTTTACAAACATGTGCGAGTCACTTGAGGTCCGTTCAGAATGAGCCCACGACCCAATTTTAGATCGCATCCCACCGGTTGGGAACCACTGGTTTAAGCAGTGCAAATTGAGTTTTGTGTGCAGGGGCAATGGTTTCTGGTGTGTTTTCATTTTAATGAATTTAATTATGATTTGAATATGAATTTAATTTAATTAACCGATTTACATTTAATTTCTATTTTGTTTATCTGCACAGTGACGAGGGAGAGGAGCCGGAGCTCAACAGCCATGAGTCTGCAGTTATCAAGACCATGACCAAAGGACCTGCAGCAATTCGGGGTAAACTCTATGTGTGTGTGTGTGTGTGTGTGTGTGTGTGTGTGTGTGTGCTCTCTCCCGTCCACTTGATAGCGGCACATCTTAAATGGTTTTTCATTTACTTTTTAACACGTTCACCATGAGCACTGGGTCTTGCCAGCTGTAATTTTTCCACGCTGTATAAAGTATGATTCATTGATCGGGGACCAAGCCACAATTGGCAAGTGTCCTATTAACTGACTGAAATAACATTTCCGCATTTGTGAACACATTAAAGAAAACAGAATATATAAATAATACATGGGGTTCAGTGACTAAAATATATTTTTTGTTCATCGAGCCAATTGCCGCATGAAATCTGTGGAATAGTACATTACTGCCTAAATCTGCTGCCAAACCCAACAAAGGTGTATCTGTGTGCCTGTGTGAGTTCCTTTGACTGTAGGCATGTTGTGGTATTTTTTCACTTAATGAACTGGTAGAATATAATCAGACTAAGGTGCCTGAACTGTTTTCTTAGCATAAGTCACGGTGAATGCACGCATACCTAAAATGTAGAGCCCCCCGAAATACATTCCTAAAAATAAACTCTCATCTAGGAATTGAACTAAATCTTCTTTTAACTACATTTTTTTTGATTGATTAATATATTCCCCCCCTGCAGTTAAAAAAATGTTATTTCTCTTCTCGTACAAAAAATGTTTGGTTCCAAATCCTGGCCTAGTGTAAAACTGATTTACTGCTGTTGGATTGAATGTTGTTGCAGCCAGTTAGTGAGGGGAAAGAGGCTTATTTTCCATGGTTGAAGCGTGACATATGTTGTGAAATAGGTCATTGCAGACTTGCTTTTTCTTTTCTCGTCTTTTTCCTCTGTGGAAGCCCATTAAGCAGGCGAGAAGGCCCCGCTCTGCCTGTGGCGCCTTGCTCAGTCACATGTGCAGCAGTTCTACTCTGTTAGAAAGATAATATTTACTGAGCGGACCTGTCGGGAGTTATGAATAAAGTTTTAAAGGCATGCCACAGAGCTGCGGTGTAATGCCCATACTCCATCTGCACTCAGCCCATAGATTCTGAAATTGAGCGTATTTTTGGGGGCATTATTCCGTTTATCATGTACATACAAAAAAAAAAGCCTATTTACATGTTTCATTGTGACTATTTATCCATGAAATAACTCGCCTATGCATTATACTTTACCCCGCCCAGTCTGTGAGGACAACTCCTCTTCTCTCCCCTAATTTTCTCCCTGTTATAACTGCCACTCACCAAAAATCGTAAATGTAGTCACTTACCCAGGGTCTCAGGCTCATGAAAATATACTACTAGCCGAATAGCACCATAGCAGCAGTAAGCCACTGACCCATTTTGAATCCTGAGCTGCAGTTAAGGAACCCAGGCTGTCAGCCGCTCCCTTGTTGCAAATGCCCATTGTAAAATATATTGGCATGGTGTTAAAATTTAAACGCACACACACACACACACACACACACACACACACACACACACACACACACACACACACACACACACACACACACACACCCCAATGCTGTCACCCATATCATTCACTTTCCTGCTCCCCCTTATTCCTGGAGCAACTTCACCTCATGAAGTGCATGCTGGCGTGATTAATGACAGCTTCACTAATAGGTTGAAACTGTGTAAAATTATTTGACCTAAAAATGCCTCTTACTTACATTTAAAAATGTTTACTACTTTTTTGGAGGGAACTTTGGTTGAGGTAGCCTCAGAGAAAGAAAGCATTTATATCTAAGGCATCCTAATGCTGTGTTCTAGCCTCCATCTAGGCTGTCAAGCTTTGAGTTAAAGGTCCAGTGTGTAGAATTTAGTTGCATCTATTGGCAGAAATTGTATATAATACTCATAACTATGTTTTCGTTAGTTTATAATCACCTGAAAATAAGAACAGTTGGGTTTTTGTGAACTGAGAATGAGCCATTTAATCTACATAGGGAGCAGTTTCTTTCCCCTGGAGTCCGCCATGTCATTCTACAGTAGCTCAGAACAGACATATCAAACACTGGCTCTATATATGGGCCATTCTTGTTTTCACGTCGGTCACCGTAGTTCTCCTACACGCTTGGCACATAGAAGAAGATTCAGTTCTGCAACCTCACCACTAGAGGCCACTAAATTCTACACACTAGACCTTCACAGAGCCTAAAACTACTAAATACTTTTAAAAACCCATTTAGCAGCTAAAGAGTCAGAGATTTCCCTCAGGAACTGAGACCAAAAGCAGAACTTAAAGAGAGTGAATATGACTTACATTCATCAGGTGGCTAGAAACACAACGCCAAATAATGATAATGTTGCTCCACAACTGCTGAATGTCTAAATAAGCAACTGTTTGCTAACAAGTTCAACATAAAACGTGATATATGTTGAGCTTACAAGTTGTATCTGCTGCCCCCAAGTGGCCAAAAAATCAATTATTGCAAGTTTAAACTCATTCATTTTCTGTAACTGCTTATCCTGTTGAGGGTCGCAGTGGGGTTGGAGCCTATCCCAGCTGACACTGGGCGAGAGGCAGGGTACACCCAAGGTCGCCAGACTGTCGCAGGGATAACATGTACCTACAGCTGATTTAGAGTCACCAATTAACCTAACATGCATATCTTTGGACTGTGGGAGGAAGCAGGAGTATCTGGAGAAAACCCACACTGACACGGGGAGAACATGCAGACTCCACACAGAAGGGCTCTTCCACCCTGGGTTCGTACCAGGAACCTCTTGCTGTGAGGCGACAGTGCTAACCACTGCTACACTGTGTTGCTTAAACTCTATTTTTTCAATTATGAGTGTTTCAATGAACAACGTAGTCACCCCAACATTAAATGTAAAGCCAGCTCTGTTTCTTGCCAAGACGGAGACATTTAAACATGGCACGTAAAGGTAAAGCCAAGCTCCAAAAGTAGCCCTTGCCTGACTGTGTGCACACATACAAAAACAAATCTCTATCCACAGTATGGGATCAAAGGCCAGGCTACATGTTTAGCCAGGTGTCTGGGTTTTAAATGAGGGAATGTCTTGGTGGTCTGTGTGTGTGTGTGTCTGTGTGTGTGTATGTGTGTGTGTGTTTGGTCATGTGTATGCATGCACATATGCCATAGGAATGTGTCAAAGGTGGAGTGAAAGATTCGGGGAAGATTGATGTGGTGAATCCATGGTTGTGACAACAGTAGTCCACCAGCTGCATGCACCACCAGGACACCTGCTGGGTGTATAAAAGAAGAGGGCAGAGGTCAAATAACTTACACACCTGGGAAGAAAACACACACACACACCCACACACACCCACACACACACAAACACACACACACACACATCCTTTGTGATGCTGTAATTGCGCACTTTTTTGTTTCTCTTTCCTTTTACCATCCCTGTGTCTTAGCCAGCGTAGACTTTATCTCTCCTCCATCTCCTTCAGGTCACGGACCAAAGGCTGGTTTGATCACCCCATCTTTCGGGATGAAGGGTAATGGAAGTGCCAGCGTCCCGAGGGGTCCTGTCCCAGCCCGACCTTTACCTCAGCCCCACCCTGAGGACACCTTGGTCCAGATGGCAGAGCACATCCCCGCTGGGACTCGTACGCCCATGTGTGCCCACTGCAACATGGTCATCAGGTGACCACGAACTCATTTAACAGAGAATTCTTTACAAATGTTACTACTCGTAGCAATCCTCAGTGTGGAGACAGTATGACTGAAGAATCCATGGGTGCGTCATCAGCAGGGAAGGAGGCTGTCATGACCATTTATAGTTAGAACTGTGAAAGAAAACAGTGAACATGCATGGCACTTAGCTCCATCATATCATGCCCATATTCTGCTTGCACCAGGGTAATCAAAAAAGAGGCAATCTCTTCAACTTGGCTGCACAGACATACATTTGTACTCAAGCAAATTAAGATTGGAAAGGAAAATAATGTCCACTTCTCAATTATTCAGTGTCTCAGTTGGGCACTCAAAGTAATTAACTGGAAACCATCTCGAGTAAATAATCTGCGTATGAAACTGTAGAACAACAACGATCTGACTGTAGTGGAGATAAGAGGAAGGGATATTAAGTTGCTGCAGCAGTAGATGATGTTGCGCATCTACAAAGACACTCACTGCTACCAATTCTTGATGATCCTATTCAGGTTTTTAGTTTAAATACAGGGGTCTTCTCTTGTTTCTCTCATGTGTGAGTCCAGTGAGAGTTGCGTAAAACGTTTCCTCTCATCATCCCTCCTGCCTACATCTCTTTCTGGCCGGTAGCTGACTGCCCCTAGCCTGAGAGTTATCTCCCAACCTGTGTCACCTTGCATTACATATCACTCAGGATAGAGTAGCTCACATGTTAATGGATGCCAAGCTTGGGCTACTATCTAAGCTCAGATAAGCACAGCTATTGTGTTGAGGAAATTAGTCTCTGTTGTTTTCCCACTTTACCTAATCATCAAAGTGGACAGTGCCAAGGTGCTGTCTGAGTGGACGCAGAGGATGATGGTTGTGGTAGACCTTCAGTGACGTCAGCACACTGCTCTCTATAATGTGAATGGAGTAGTGGAATGATTAATCAGTTATGTCCTTAAAGCCCAAAGGTCAAACGTTAACTGCTTCCAACCTCTTTAATATGAAAATTTGAGTTTTATATGATTGCAGACATAAACCCTTTGGACTGCATGGAGCTACAGTTAAAACTGAATTATGTTAAGTGTTTGCTGAATGTGTAAGTATCTCTTAATATGTAGAAATCAGAAATCATCTTTAGAAGGAGCAGATGTTTACCTTAAGCTAGCTTGGGCAGTACAAGTAATTACAATTGTTAGCCTGTGTCTCATTTTTGCCGATGCAGTTATTTTCTAACTTTGGGTAAAGTCAGGAGTTTATTTCCACTTATGCTTATGGGTCTGTTTGTCCTTTGTTTCCCCCAGGGGGCCATTTTTGGTTGCAATGGGGAAATCATGGCATAAGGAGGAATTTAACTGTGCCCACTGCCGTACATCCCTAGCGGATATAGGCTTTGTGGAAGAACGGGGATCTGTCTACTGTGAACACTGCTATGAAGAGTTCTTCGCTCCCACATGCAGCCGCTGCCAGGCCAAGATCCTTGGGGTGAGTTGGTGTGAAGTGAAATGGAGATTAGGGTGTGTGTGTGTGTGTGTGTGTGTGTGTGTGTAGCATGACACTTTTGAAGTTGTTGTCTGTTTTGTGCTGGTTATTTAACAGAAAATATTGTGTACTTGACATCTAGGATTAATTAATTTGGATGATTTTAATAATATGAAGATGCCAACTACACTTTTATAGTTATATTATAGTGCAGGGACAGATGACGCGGATAAAAGCCTAGATGTTAGCCATTTATTCAAAGATTTTAAAGGTGCTTTCAGACCTAGAGTTCGCTTTGGTCTGAATCAGGGACTAATTTTGTTACAAAGTTGTATGATTGCCTCAAGTTGGTTCGTGTTCTCACGGCAGCATTTACAAGTGGACCAGATAAAATGCTTGCGTGAGAAAGCTGCTCTTGATTGGTCAGAATTTCCATGCAGGAAAATCAAAACGTTGAAGAAGAGCACACTTGCAAGATAAATGTGACACTTTCTAATGTCACAATGGAGGGACAACTACGCAGGTTGATTTTAGCGCTGCTCATCGTGGACTATATTGCTGTCATTGTTCATTTTAGGCAAACCATACAGTTTGAAAACGAGACGCGGCTCCAACTAGAAAACAATGTTTTGATGCATTGGATGTGCTGAATGTGCATATTAAGGCAGTACAGGAGGAGGTGCACATTAATAATCCTCCAGGACTGTAACATGCTCATGTTTAACCCAAACAATGTGTCATGTGACTGCAGTTGGTTCAGACTGAGGTCGCAACAGGTTCTCACCACAAATGAACCGCACCAGAGTTTGTAACTGGACCGAGACCACCTCTTCAAGAAGGTCTTGGTCCGGTTGTTTGGGTGCGCATCCGAGTGCAATTGCTGTGTTCACACCTGCCCAAACAAACCACACTTAGGGGTCAAATGAACTTGAATTCAAGTGAACAGAGCCAAACAGGGCAGGTGTGAAAGCACCCCAAGTTAGTCCCATTCACTTACTACACAGCTGGTCTTGACATTGTGTGTGGCTGTTTTCAAACTCCACCACCTGTTGTTTGGAGACCAACAGCGATAGTCCTCCTCTGTGGCACCCAGTGCAAACGTGTCACACATACCAATGTCTGACTTTGTGGTTTATATCTCACTCCTGTTCATGCTTAGGAGAGACAAAATAGTTTGCAACATTGTGTGCGTGTTAGTCTCTATGACTGACTGTCTTACAGCAACAAGGTTAACAGTGTGCCTCTTGGTGATTCTACTTCTCAATAAGAGTTCAAATAGAGGTTGACCCAGCATTTAAATGCATCATTTAACTGATGTATGTGCACACAAGGCTTTTTTTTTTTTTTTTACTTTGGGATCTGTTTCTCTTCTAGCCTTCTTCTGTCTTCTTTTTCTTACTTTGTAAGTTAAGAGTCAATGTTATTAATTCTAGGCCAAATAATAAAGGGGTATTAAATGTACAGGTGCAGACATCATCAAAGGGTTGCTATTTGGGTCACTTCAACCAAACCTACAGGATAAATGCATAAAAGTTCAATGCAGGAAAGCTATAGGGAATTTCTATAGTGACCATCACTGAAACTCAGGAATGTGGCATATGTTGGGGTTTTAGGCGAATTAGGCTTAGAGGCCTAGAGGCTGCAGGTGTACCATGAACCCAGTGTGTCAGGAAGCTGAGATCTCTGCTCGCATAACAGCTCTGACATTCATCCCTCACGTGTTCTAACCTCTTTAGCCTCAATCCCTTTCAACCCTCTATTTCTCACACATCTTCAACCAGCTTACGGCTTCTTATTAACCTGTTTTCTCACTCCCTCTCCTCTAATCCTTACTTTCACTCAGGCCCACCAACTTTCCATTGATTCCCTGTCCTGTCTTGTTCTCACAGTTTAAGGGTGGGAAAGAAAGTAATTTGTCTATTGTAAGCTGAGTCATGTGGCCCCACAAGAAAAATGTATGTGCAATATTTAAATGTGACATGAGAAAAGGGCAGACTGTAGGGAAGACTGTGCTTTCCTCACACATGTAAAACAGACACACTTTTGATCAGAGAATAGAAATGGATGATTTTTGTTGACATGTAAAGCAGTGTTACACAGAATCATCCAAAAAGCAAGGTAACATGGCAGCATCCCTGCAAATGTCTGTATCCTAGATCTAATTTTCCAATTCCTGTGACTGACACACACAAAGACCAGTGCTCCCAATTATAATGCCTTCAACCAACCACTCTGTTTGATTTTTGCACCCAGGAGGTGATAAACGCCCTCAAACAGACATGGCACGTCTACTGCTTTCTATGCGCCTGCTGTCAGCAGCCGATCCGAAACAACACCTTCCACCTGGAGGATGGAGAGCCGTATTGTGAACAAGGTGAGTGATGAAGACTCTGAACAATGTGCTGATTGGACACAATGACCGTGCTAGTAGGGCTGATGAAGGATGTCTCGAGAAGATTAGACTAGAAGACAAAAGTCTGCAGATGGAAAGGCACTGTTATGAATAAACTTTTATTTTGCTGCCAGCAGTAAAGAATATGAATAATTTCAGTTTATAAAATGAAAACAAAGAAAGTGTTGATGTCCAGTCCTGGGTATGTAATGCCGTGTTGTTTTGTCTGCTAAAAGACTTTTACAGTATGTTTGGCACTGGCTGCCATGGCTGTGAGTTCCCCATCGAGGCTGGAGACAAGTTCTTGGAGGCCCTTGGTTACACCTGGCATGACACCTGCTTCGTCTGCACAGTAAGTGAACGCTTTACAGCATATTTACAGTTAATTGAAAGGCTACTGTTCATCTGACCTGCATGTGTTAGAAATGTGAGGGTGAGCCAGTGCTTCCAGATGAAACAGACATAAATGGCAAACTCAACAAAGAAAGAGCTGGAGCATTGGGCCTAAACCGAGGCCATTATAGATGTGCAGTCACAATGGGAACCGCTGCCACCAACCAATCCAAAAGCTTTTAACAACAAGTCAACATTTTGTTTTTTCTGAGCAGATAGTGAGTTATACCAGCAAGGTGTTTTAAAGTTTTCTGGACAGCAGTTGTACTTATGCAGCCTTTCTGTGTGTGTATCTTTTCTCTCAGGTGTGCTGCACCACTCTGGAAGGCCAGACCTTCTTCTCCAAGAAAGACAAACCTCTTTGCAAGAAACATGCTCACACACTGAAGATATGAGTCTTGGACTTTTCTCCGAATATTCTAGCCATACATTCTCCTTTGGTCAACGGGGTGGGAAGGCCTCTTAGTAGCTCATGCAACAGTAAAACCCAAGCAATACTTAGAAGCATAGTGGTAAAAATAAGGGAAGCACTGCCATGAATGCAAAGTAAGCTTATTCTTGTCCAGAGACGCAGACTCAGTGTAAAACATAATCTAAAGTACTCATCTCTTGTGATTTCTATTATAAACAGCAACAAAGCTTGTAGTAATGGATCACTGTTTGACCAAGTTTATTTGGATTTTCTTTGCTTCTGCATACAAAAGTAGAAGTTTTAATTAAATTAAATTACCAAAGTCAGACATTTAATACTATCTAAAATGTAGTGATCCAAGTCTTGATTTTTTAAATCCAGAGTTTTAATTTAATTTCTCAGATGCATCATAGTGTGATCATCACATTTACCATTGAAAGCCAGTGTATGCAGAGGCTCAGGTTACCTGTTAAATCACAACACCCGTAATTAGACAGTGCCAGAAATGTGTATTTCAATCCCCTGTGTCAAATGTTTTTATATTTTGTCATTGTGCTCTTTGCTTTATGAAAATCTACATAAAAAAGTTTTGGACTGTGTTTGTACGAGTTGTTTTAATATTGTGCAGGTGAGCTGGATTTTGGGGGGTGATGATGAAAGCTTTATGTTTTTTATTTCCTATTTGTCGTGTGAAATTTGTAACAATGGCCAAAATGTTTGAATGAATAGGTCACATTTAGTCATATACAGCGGTGAAGCACTTGAGACAGATGGACAGAGAGAAAGAGGAGTAGTCTTGATATTATGGAGGACAGAACCGGCCCTGAATATAAGCTAAATAAATAAGTATACAAACAAAATAAATAAATGTATAACAAAATATATATAGACTACAGTATATTATGTATATCTTTGTTCTTCTCCTAACTTTGATAGAGTGACATATTTTGACAATTGCATTATATTGGCAGAAATATGTTTTCTATGCTAAGTGCCATATAGTTTAATGAATTCTATTAATATTTTACTTATTTTACCTCGCTATTGTATTTTATAATAATTGCATCCATTTCCGGTTAATTCAGTCCTCCATGCTTCATAAAAGTGAGTAGCTCTTTCTGTTCTGGCCTGCAAGAAAACATTGTTACTATAATCCTTGTCTAGTAATTTGTGTATTTTATTTTGTTTATAGAGGTGAGAAATGTCTTATCTAACGATGTGTATTTAACATTTTGGGTGAGTGGGTTCTTCCTCTTAGGGAGCAGTGCAGGGAGCAGATAGGGGGTTGTTATTTCTCTGTTTCTCTGTATCTCCCTTCACTGTTCACTAACCGTCCCAATGTGCTGACTCTGAGATATTTACTTTTCATTATGGCTGAGGGGTACACATGGTCACCAATATTTTCTTTAGTTTGCAAACACCAGAACAAATGGCAGCAAAACACACTTTCACATAATTATCAATAAAGAAAGCTGGGTTTTTACTCTTCAGGGATGAAAGGGGGTGAGTACAGTGTACAGCGGTAATCAAACAATTCTCACCTACAAAACTACAGTCTAACGATTAAAACTGATCTGAGCTGTTTAATAAATGATGTGCTTTTTAACCCCCTTGAGAAATACCCTGTGTTTCTTTGTTTGCTTTTGCTCTCAGACAGTGTAACACTATCTCACCACACTAAACTTCCTGTATTATTGCTTGAGACAGCACATGGCAGAACATAGGGGTTGGACATAAGCAGTGTGAAATGCAGATTTAAACGCATGTCTCCACTATGGTGAGAAAGGTCAAAGGACACAGAGATAGAAAGAAACAGAGCGGTGATGTGATACTGTGAGAGGGGAACATGGTGAAATGAGGATGTTAGCGACACCATGGTCGTAAGAATCTGTTAATGGGATTATTATTCATGTAGTGAACTTCCCTACACATTAATGGGCATTTGTCCAATTTGGAAAGTTGAACAAAAAAGGTTGCAGATCTCTGGTTGATCCAAGAGTAGAATACTTCAGCTGTTCGAGTAATGATGAAGCCAATAATGAGCATCTGCTCATATGTCCCTCTCTGATAATGACATTTCCCTGCAGTTGAACAGCTCACACTGAAGAAGGCTGATGATAAGTAAATCATAGAATGGGCTTCATATAGTTTCAAGTATCCCAGCTGACATTGGGCGAGAGTCAGGGTACACCCTGGATAGGTATCACAGAGCTGACTCATAGAGACACACCATTCACGCTTACAATCACACTTATGGCCAATTTAGAGTCACCAATTAACCTGCATGTCTTTGGACTGTGGGAGGAAGCCGGAGTACCTGGAGAAGATCCATGCTGACGTAAAGAACATGCAACCTCCGTACAGAAGGGCTCCCCCACCCTTGGTTTAAACTAGGAATCATCTTGCTGTGGGGCAACAATGCTAACCACTGCACCACTGTAACGCTTACATAGAAGTTTGTTATATCATCAAAACAAAACTATATGGATTAAAAATCATAGGATATATTGATTACTCTTGAAACAAAAAATGCCCTCATAATATATCTTTACCAAATGATTTAAGTGTGAAGCTGATGTGACTCCGAGCCATTCCTATAATGGGTATATTTGTCTCTTTCCCTCTCTGCAGGCACATTTGCTTTCCCACTCTTCAACTTCTTTTTTTACCACTTGCAAAAGTGGATGGACCACCGCTGGTGACACCGAGAAATAAATATGCCACACAAAACAATTTTAAAATGTCTCCTGGTCTTTTATGGGCAATCAGCTATACATGGATTACCAAACAGTCCTGCAGGGCCCGAGGTGTCAAGTCATCATTTTGACTATTATATTACACTCTAACTCTTCACTGTGTTTTCAGATAGGCCTATTTGAATACATTTCTTTGCCATTAAAACTTGTGGCCTAGGTGCTGTGACACTAAATAAACCTTTCTTTCCTTGAAGCGACAGTTCACCCCCAAATCAAGAATATATATTTTTACTCTTACCTGTGCTATCTATCAATCTAGATGGTTTTGGTGTGGGTTAGAGAGCATTAGAGATATTAGCCGTAGAGACGTCTGCCTCCTCTTGAATATAATGGAGCTAGATGGCACTCGGGTTGTGGCGCTCAAAGTGCCAAAAAATACATTCAAACCCAACAGTACATGCAAATAACACATTCAAACACATTCAAACATTCAAAATCCACAGACCTTGTTGTGAGCAGTCTCATGTAGGGACTATTTTCTTTCTACCAAACTACACCTGCCAACCTAGCACCACTGAGCTAGCTAACCTTACAGCTCAGCTCAGGTGGACGCTGTTAAGGTTTTTATCTTGCACTGTAACAAGCACCACCTCGTCCATAAGTTCATGCAAGTTTCCCCCAGTGTACTGAGATATACAGAGCACTTTCCCCGGCAGCAATAGGCTTCATCAGCATTGTGTTAACTCGTCTGGCAGGGGCTTGAATGTGATAGATGTTTGTTTGTAAAAGTCCTCCATAGATTTAAAGGCCGCATGGCAGTGGTGTAAGGTGACGGGCCACAGTGCGCCCTAGTTACTAGACTTATAGGCTTATATATATTTTACCAACAGCGTGTCTTACTGCTGCTTTTATGTTACATGTGCTTGCAGATGTGCCCAGCTTGTCAGTCATTAGACTTTGCATCTAACTAGCAGCTGTAAATCTTATCATCTTGTTACATGATTAAACAGAGACTTGATATTGGACATCAACATATATACCCCGCAGTACAGGAACCAGTGAGGGGAAGCAGGGAAACTTTGCTGATATTCAACCAGCTCTGTGTCATCAAATTATGCGCAGGTGAATGTTGTTTGACGTCTCCTGGAGATCCCTGCCCATCCCGCAGTGGAGGCCTCTAACTATCTTTGTCTTTTTAACCTGTTGTTGCTGCTGAGTCAGTTTGACATCCTGGATATATCCTTCAAACACAGACTGTAGACCCCTCTGTCTGCTTCTCTCTGGAATCACTCTTTCATTTCTCCACCAGAAAGGGGCGGGGCTTAGCGACAGGTCAGTTGCTTATTTAATAATGTATCATGATTTGTGAGACATTCTCAGCATTTATTCAATTGTTGGCATTGTGTATATTTGCACTGCACTTTATGTGGACCTTGTTTTCTGTTTTTATATTTTGCACCCACGGTTATGTTTAGTTTTTTATTTGCACTTATTTTATTTTCACTCTTCCAACTTTGTATCACAAATGGTGCACAGCAAATTCCCTCGAGTCTTATCATATAACATTTAGTGTAAAGTGTACCTTTCCACCAAATTAAAGTGGAAAGTTCACTTTCTGTGCATTATTATTTTCTTACCCTTCTAGGCTGCTTGTGGATTTATTATTATTGGTGAAGAGACAGTGCAGTTAGGCTTTTTTAGTTGTTTATTATTTATTAGACACCAAGAAGAGGAGTGCCTGTGGAAGCCAGCAGTCACCTCACTAAATCATTTGTCTTTGCTAATGCGCTTCTCTGTGGCATTAATCACCCCTCATACAGCTGGCTGAGGAGCAGAGGGGTTTTCGTGTGTGAGACCAAAGTGTGACCTCTTGTGTGTGTACGTGTGTGTGTGTGTGTGTGTGAGTATGGAGAGGGAGGGAGAAGGAAAAGCTACAACTCTGGCGTAGAAGCAGACCGACCCGCATCTGTACCCGGAGTACCGACAGTTTAAACTCCTCTCCATCCAGATAAGAAACCAAAGAAAGTAAACCGAGGTGAGTGAACTTGCAGTGAAGCCTGCTGACGTGAACAAACAACATTGTTGCGTGTAATGTTTCCAGTGTGCAGGCTGAATCGCGACAGTTTGCTGGGCTCACCTTGCACAGTGTGACAGGCGTTGCTCTTTTTGTTTGCTCGGTGTTGACAGTGCGCTGCACGTGCGCTTTAACTTATTTACTGCGCATTCAGCTGGCTGTGTAAATGCAGAGCTGCCGGGTGTCACTGAGGAGGGAAGAGTCACAGGCGTGATGGGAGTTAGAGTAGTTTGACCATAGCTTTATATCAGCGGTGTTTATGCTCAGCTTGTTTGCCTTCAAATGTTTTACTTTACTTATAGTTTCCAACGAAGAAGAGTCGAGTAAATGTAGACATATGTCAGACAGGAGCAGCCCAGCAGTACCAGTGTCAACACACTCACTCTGAAACTGTAAATATTCTGTGTCATAGGGTCACAGAATCTGTCTAAAGCCCAGGCCACTGATTTACTAATTTTAAGACATTGTGAAACCTAATGCACTTTGGGCTGGCATTGATTTTAATCCAACAGCTGCAGTATGCTTTGTTTACATCCAGTGTTTACTTTCTGGGGGCCAATGTCTACTTGTATTTTTATGTGAGTGAGTGTGAAAGTGATCTCGTGTGTGTAAGGTACCAGAAGAAATCAGTCTTGTCCATATTTATCTGTACAGTAGTATTGGTTAGGGGTGGGGGAAAAACTCAATACAGCATAGCATCGCGATATTTTTGTGTGGTGATATCGTTATGTCACACAGTGCCAAATATTTATGTCTTCTTGTATTAGATACATTATTAATATGACAAATACTAATTCAACTTTAGGTAGCCTGCTAGGACAGTATAATCAGTTGCTTTTTCAGTACACAAGATACATTTTAATGCTGCTGCAAAAAAAGATAAACCAGATGTAGGAGCAGAATATGTATGAATTATCATTTTTTTATGGTGTATGTTTTTTTGCATATCAGGTCTCACAGGGCAATAAGTGATCATCACTATATATAGGAGGAAGCTTTCGTTGTTTGATCAGGTGTTCCACCTGGAAGGAAAAAGCAGTTTTGATCGCTCAGGCAGCTTGTTTCTGTGTGAGTTACACGTGTGGATGTTTTTGAGTATTGTTGGAAACATGTTCAACTTAAATGGAAACTGACACGTTTGTGATGGGAAAATAAACAGACGGAGTGATCATCTGGCTAGTTTGACTCAGACTCTCGTTCATCAGACACGGTAACAATAAGAACATCAGTTAAGTCGTTGGCTTAGCTTCTACAACAAATGTTGACAAAGTTTTCCTTTGGGGACACAAGTTACAGAGGAAAAAAGGTAATAAATTGCAATATATTGCAGTATATTTTATCGCAATACTCAGCTTATGGTAGCATATTTAAAATCACAATAATATTATATCGTGAGGTAAGTATCGTGATAATATGATATCGTGGATCCTCTCATGATTCCCAGACCTAGTAATGGTAATTAATCTTAAAACAAGCTATAAAGTGACACACTGAATGAAAACTAATTACAGCTGCAAGTTATACTCAGTGATGAGAGCACAGACATATAGGCTGGTGTTATATCGACAACTTTAATTCCTACAACTTTCACTCAGTTTCAATGCAGCTACCCTGCACTAACAGCTCCTGGATTATGTTCTTTAAAACTTTCACGTGAAAGTTGAGCTTACATGTTCAGTGCTTTTTACATGAATTCTGTAGAAATAATAACACTGAGGATAACCTGTAAGGCTGTACCGAATAGTTTGAAGCTTCGAAGCTTCATTCATAACGTTGCCATTGAATTCTGGATCAACTTTTTGTCAGCAACAAAATCAGTGTAATTGAATTGTTTTCTATTGGAGTGTTCTAATTTCATCACTATTTATTACTGTCACTCACTTCCAAAGCATTAACATGTTGCGTTACCTACACAATACCTCTTCTTTTCACTACAGAGACCTAAATAAGGTGGCAGGAGGCTGGAGGGAGATTTTCAAGAAGCTAGATTAGATAAATTATTACCATGGCTAATAACAAACTAGTTGCTGTTAGCTATATGTCATTTCTGGTAAATATCACAATATTAAATGTGTGCTTTCTTAATACAAAAGGTACAGATGTTGGAAGATAGCAGCACTCACCCACCTTTTAAGTGGTTACGTCTCTAGTCTGATCTCGTGCCTGATCTCGAGCACACAGCTAATACTTATATGTTTTGTGTAAGAGCGTCAGATGTTGCGCTTAGTGCTCTTTCAATTTGCTGATTTACTTTATTCAAATGGAGGATTTTGTTCAAGGATTATTTTTTTATGGTGATGATTTTTTATAAAATGTGACGGCTGACATTTGAATCTTCTTTCCAAAAACCTCAATAAAAGCTTCAAATGTTAAAAAACTGACAAAAACATTCACAGAAAAGCCTATGACCCTCTCTGTCGTGATGTATGCGGGAGAATGGCTCTACATTGTATAGTAGCAGTGACCTACCTTTAATTTTTGAGACTCGCTGAAGTGAGCCCCTTTCTTCAAGGGCTCATGAGCAGAAAAAAACCCCGAACCTCAACACAGCCTCCAGCGCCAAATAACCTACAACCCAGTATTCCCCATGCTCCCCACTTATACACATACAGGCACGCACACAGTATTCGACTCTCCCTCCGAGTCCAGTAACCAGGTCCAGGTGTTTGTCAGTGTGGGTTATGACAAGAGTGTGTCTGTATGCGTGTGTGTGTATGGGTGCACATGAGCAAGCATGTGTGAATGTATATCCAGATGGCATAATACTGTGGCTCCAAATCTTACCTCACCTCATCTGAGGGGGTCCGGGGGCAGCGACACCGGGGAACCACGCAGGAAAACACTCAGCAAATATGAATGAGAGAAGCAGAAGTCCAGATGTGTGTGTGTATGTGTGTGTGTGTGTGTGCGCGCGTGTACTGTTTTCCTTGTTTGTCAATCTAGTGAGTGTGTGCAGTTGTAGAGGAACAGCAATCTTATTTAGGTCAGGAACACATCACGCAAATCTGAGAAACAGCCACATTCTCAATTGGCTGTGTAATTGAGTTTCACGTAGCAGCTGTAAACACAACACTTCCCTCATTTTCTTGCTGTGTGTGTGTGTGTGTGTGTGTTTACGTGTGTGTGTGTATGTGTGGGGGAGAGAGCGAGCAGTTGAGACACTTAAGAGTTTGAGACATCTTGTGATGTGAGACGAGGTGTCTGATTCCGACTGCTGGAAATGCAGATCACATTGCCGGTGCTTAATCTACACGCCAAGAATAGCAAATTTGCCAAAAACAAACTAAATTTCTGTCTGATGAGCGCAACAAGACGAGGAGAAGACTGACCGAGAATATAGTCAAAGGGTACGTGTACATGCCCAGTGGCCCTGTGTAGCAATATTAAGTTTATATAAAAAGTCATGTGAAGTCTGATTGATTCAGAGTGAGGTCAAGGTCAACAGATATCTACAAAATCTGTAAACATAGTCCCCGTATTTAAATGTGTAGCTGTCAGAAAGTTCCCAGAGGAAGTTAAATTGGATGAACAACAGTGTTAGCAGTGGTGGCAGCTCATGAAATGGATTTCCTAAAGTTTTCAGTGAGAACAAAGACCAAAAAAGTGTCACAAGTTCAGAGGATTTTAAGAAATGTGTCATGCTCTTAATGAATCTGTGCTGGCTGCATGACTATCATGCCTCTCCACTTATAGAGGGGAGCGTTACTTAGGGAAATGTTAAGTGCCTTAAGCGCTTGAATCCGATTACAGCCACCACATTATTTCTGCGGAGGTAACCGTATCTAAAGAAATGTATTGAGCAACAGTAACAGAGACATATGGGCCAAGAAAGCTATTGTTCATGTGAACCTGAGGCCAGTTTGCCAGTGTTGTGCTTCTCTAATATCCAATTTCCTCGACTTCGAGATGGAGCTGATAACAATTAAAAAGGAATAACAGCCATGTGCCAGAGGCCTTTCCCTCAAAGATCTATCTATCTTTCTTAATTACAGTGTCAGCGTGATTTATAGAGATGTTCCAGCATTTATCTTTAACTGAATTCCATAACAGAGTGTTTTTAGGAAGGTTTTAGAAGCCTTGAAAATTCTTAAAAGCTTATAGAGTTGAGACAATTAAAAAATGACCACTGGATGAAATTAAACTGCATCACATTTATCAGCATGCATCACATCTCTGTGATCTTGAAGAAATGGAGCAACAAGCCATACTGAATGTGAATGTGTGTTGCAGGTTTGAGGTTCACCCAGACTGCTGTAATCTCCTGCGGCTCTTTACCTAACCCTGACCCCTTCGATAAAAAATGATCCAGCTGCAAGAAAGTGACGAAACATGCACAAATGTAGAGCACCTTCTTACCTCCATTTAAACCTACTCATCTATGCTACGGTCAGCTATGGACAATTACTTTACGTCAAGGCTTCCTGCTGCTATTTAACATTCAAACTGCGCTGAACTCTGGGTGTCTACAGGTCCTTAATAAGTCTTAAAATGTCTCCAATTAAATTCTTTTAAGATAAGGCCTTATATGGATTTGATAGGTCTTAAATATTTTCGGTCACATTACCGTGAACATTTCTCCAGCCTGACAGACCCAATGACTGTTTACAATCATTCAACAGACTGTAGAAAAAGATTTTTTCCCACGGTATTTCTCTGTATTTTGCAATAACAAATAGGTTTATGACAGTGATGATATTTTGTTTTGTTTTTACATCAAACACACTAAACTTAAACTCACCCATTTTTCCTTACTGTTCATCTTGAACTGACATCAATGTGTTTCCTTGGAAATAGCACTTACACAAATGTGTCTCTCTCACACACACATACACATACATTGCATGTGTGGTCTTAAATTTCATATAAGGTGGTATTAAAAAATGAATAAATTTATTTTCATTGTGAATCAGAAAATCGTCGGCAAGCCACCTGCTACCTTATTGGCCCATGGCTGTAAGTTGAGAGTCTTATGGGATGCGATCTGTAACAGCAGTGTCAGGAGAAGACCTTAGCAGTAGCACAATCACACTGCAGTTACGCTTATCTTGAAGTAACTACAATAGAGCAATTATTAAGTGTTTACTTTGCCGGTTGCCAGATCTCTGCCAGCTCAGGCTGTACAGGAAGAAGTGGAAGAACAGGATTATTTTGCTTTAACTTAGAAACTTCCCTGACATATTTTACTGGCTCATCTGACATCATTTGCATTCATGAATTTAAAATCAACTGCAAAGGTCTTTTGCATTTTGGGTATGAATTGTTCAACAGCACATCAGGGTAACGGAGGGGTGAGTTAGCTTTATTGTAGTGCAGGTAATGGGATTTTGGACACTCAGTGTTAATCACAGGCAAATGTAGCCCGGGTTAAAAAGCCTTAAGCAACACTTGAGGTCAGCATCAGAATGGTAAAGACGTGAATGTCTCTGTCTGTCAGACAAGCTTTCTGGCTTCTTCGTGTCAAACAGCAGTAGTTCTGTTGGTTTTGTTCAGATTTATCGAGGGTAGATGTGACAGGTGAATTATTATTTTCCCTAAGGTGATAGCATTTCTCCGTATCTCTCAGTGCCGTGGGGAACACAAGGCTCACTCAGCTGTCTGAAGCTCAAGAAACTCAAGCAGGTACATTCTCCTTTTATAATATGGCCACTATCACTATATGCTTTACATGGACATGAAAACATGTTCTGCTCTAAAAGTTTACCCTCACATTTTATGGAGAAATCACTTGTAGTGTATGCATCGTGCAGGTCTGTACATTTACAAAAAAAGATTGAATAAGCATAATAAAAAGCGTGCATGTATGTGTGCGTGAGATCTGTCTTCACACACATGGTTCCCACCAGGCTTCCTCTGTTGTCCTCTGAAGCTGGGATGAGTTACACATTTGACCCTTGGTTTTTTTAGATGGAAACTGTGATCTATTGCCTGTGCTGCTTTTGACACGTTCAAACAAGTATGCAGCGACACATGTATGCACACAGAGACTAAAAAACTAATTTTCAATGCACATCACACGCAGTATTCTACTAATATTTACATTAGATCTGGAATTTACAAAAAAAATATCGACTGGATAAGCAGCCATCGAGGTATAGCCTGAAAATATTGTGATATAATTTTCAGGAGATATTGCCCAGCCCTACTGTCATTACCATTGAATACACAGTGGCCAATACCAAAGCCATGTGGTTTTGTCCTGTAGTTGTTGGTAAGGACTTGGCATGATGAATCAGGACTCGGATCATGATTGTCAGGTAAAACATTAACTGTGCCGTACCTCTAAAATTGATGTTACTCAGCCTTTGTAAATTGTAAAGCTGTTGCTATTAATCAGCGCGACCAGCCTGTAGTGCATTTGTCTGTACACTCCTCTGGTTAAATAGAGACTTGTTAGCGCAGGCTGTCAGCTGCAGAGACAAGATAGGATCTGACGGGAAATTTGCCTACTGGGTTGATGTAGCTGTAGATTAATGATGAGGAAGACGCTGATATAGCCGGTGTGGAACGAAATCTATCCTGACATGTGAGCGTGTAATAGAGAGCTGAACAAAAGAGTGCTCACAGTAGCTGTTGTGCGCATGTGTGTGTACTCTGTGTGTGTATCTACAGGCCCATAAGATAACAAAGTTGAAGTGTCAGTGTTTAGTACGCAGGTATGATGCATTTATATTCACATCTGTGCTTATCAGTCTTATCTTTTTAGAAGCAGATCATGCAGCCGCGCACTCTCATTACCCTAATCTTCATCTCCATTACTCCCCTGTTCCCCCTCAGGCTGGACATTTAAACACACAGCCTCTCCTGATCTCATGATGGAGTTATTCTGTCCCAGTGCTCTATAATTCACACAGGGCACACAGTTCAGCCACTCCTCCCCCGGTGTTCCCCTCTTTCTTTACTCATGAATGACGTGACAAAGAATTGGCATCAGCACCTTTAGAAGCAATACTTGAAGCGTGCCAGCCCTCTGTTTATTGAGGACAGCTCCAGGACCAAAAGGGAGATCATAGTAATCAGCAAAGTGCTGTGACGAACTTGGCTGCACAGAGAGCAGCATAGGTTGATGGTATAAAACAAGTTTGAATTATAATTTATTAGCCCGACTAATAGCCCGCAGAATCAGTTTAGGCTTGTGTCCCACAGGGCGGATGTTAAAACATACTACCAGCCAGCTTCTGATCTCATGATTTGGCTATTTTTTGTCATTGCTCTCTAATTCACACAGCTCAGACACTCCTATTCAGTTTCTATCCTTATTGTTTTTTTTTACATCTGGACCCTTTATGCGTCATTTTCTCTAATCTTGTACCATCATTCTGTGGTTAATCATTTCTTTTATACAAAACGATACACGTTTTAATGACTAAATAAAAAAAACTGTTGTTTTTGCAGTGAACTGCTGATAAGAGCATCCCTGATCACAAACATTAACAGGTTGAGCCCTGAGGATGCTTTAACTCGCTGCAGTCTTGCTTTGAACCGTGAGGCTGTTCTGTATTTTGGCAGACCACAGCTCTGTCTTCTCGTGTTTGGTTTGGCTCATTCCTAACTAAAGTAATCACAGGGCCTTTGGTTCACTCAAAGGAGAGAGGGAAAAAAAAGAGAAATGATGGAGTGATGAGTGGGGGACTTGAGGAAAAAAAGAGGAGATATCCATCTGGATCCACTTTGGGACAATTTCATCCCTCCTGCCCTCCAAACCTTAGACCCCCAATTTTCATGGTGCCTCCTTTTGAGGTGCCATTCCATCAATGAGGGGAGAAATATTTGCCTACAAGCAAGTGTCATTCTTAAGTTTCAGGAAGTGCCCTTACCCCTTGGTCTAGACATCCCCTCAGTGCTCAGTAGTTTTAAGGGGCGACTATATGCAGAGTTGGAGCCTGGGTATCAATACTTTAGGTTATTTTGATAAAATATGGAAAGACTGGGTAGCTCAGGCTGACTTGTTCTTGATGGGCAGCGGCATCGAGTATCAGCTTTCAGCTTTCTTTTTCAGATGATTTCAAGTCGTGTTCTTAATTTTCAAAGAATGTCTAGGGGGTTGAACTTCTGTCTGGGTGATTGAAAACCTTGACTTCCTGTTTTTGAAAGATGGGCTGTGTACAACACATGAGGAGTTCTGAGTTTCGCTGCATATTTCAACATGTCTGAAGTCACAGCTAAACTGAATATCTGACCACCTATGTGAACACAGGTGCTTTCAGTTTGACCAAGCTTTTAAATTGAGGCATCTAGATGAGATAAACAGACTAAGGCCCCGATCACACAGAAAGCATTTTGTAGGTTGCGGAGATCTGTGTGAGTACGTGAGACCCTAAAAAACAGGGTGGGTCAAGGGGGGTACCACCAGTTGGTCCAGGAGCTTCTCCTCGATGACGACCATTTCCAGACATATTTTAGGATGACCCTGGGGCAGTTTGACAACCTGCTGTCTATCGTCGGGCCGTATAGCTATTAAGCAGCCACTACCACCAGTTTCTCCTCCATTGTTTACCAACTGTAAACTTGCTGTCGTTACTACCCCAGAAGGCCCACTTCTCAAATCATCCGATTGGACAATTGGGGGAAAGATGAAAAAAGAGATGACGTGGGGTGCTTCTCCTCTCGGAGCTGAAATTTTTTCAACTTGAGGAGTTCAGAATGCTCCGGCAACACAAAAAACGCTAGCAAAAAGCTTCAGTCTCATCAAAAACAATTACAAAAAGCCGCCTCCTTCTGCTAAAACACTTTCTGTGTGATTGGGGCCCAAGAAGTTAGTGAGTCATTGGTATTTGATCACCCTGACAGAGGCAGACAGCCAGAGCAGAATTTTATTTAGTGGAAAAAGAAATTGTAACTATTGAAGGAGTTCAAGGATTATCTGTGCCTCTCTGTGGTATGTAGTGTCTTCTTTGTCTAGTGCTCTGTTTCACTCTCTGTCTCCCTCATAGTCTTTCTCCTAATAGTCCTCCACACGCCTGCATTTAGGTCTGGAATGATAAATGGCTTTCTTTGATTTGTGCAGATGTGACTTTGGCAAAGAATGGGGTATAATGTATATAATCAAACTCAGAAGCCACTAGTTATTCTCTGTCTTTCCCTGCCTGTCTGTCTCTGTCTAAAAGCCCTCCATCTGTTGCTGCAGATGTAGTGTTTTGTGTCACATCATGGATACCCTGATGGCTGAAATTGTGCCCACATTGCCTTTGCAGACACCACCTCCCCACGAGACATAAATTCATGATGGGCTCATTATCGTGTTTTCCACAGTCATTATTCCGGTGTAATTAAATCTGATTGATACCAAATCAGATTTTGCCCATATGATAGTGAATCTGATGTACGTGAAATCAAATCTCGAGGGGGCCTGTTTCTTCACTTACATGTCCGGTGGACATCCATCTCACAAGCAAATTACAATATGAAGCAGGCCCCTGGGAGTCTTTGCGTTGTGTCCTGTGCAACACTGTCATGCTTATTGAATGAGGTTATTGATAGACACAGCCATGATGGCACCTCATTGATCATCTGCTGGTGAGATGAACACCTATGTGATATTTATGATCCAGCCTGATGCATAGATTATTTAGAGACTAGCAACAAGTTTAACTGGAGATCGGTAACAGGGTGTAGGAGAAATGTGAGGTTTATAAAACATGTAGATCACATCACACCGGATACAGGAGGAGGAGGAGGGCTGTTGTTCGCAGATGTAATTAGGTGATATTAAAAAAAAAAAAAAATGGAAATGACCTGATGCCAAACACTAAATCAGCTTTGCCAGATCAGAGAGACAGTGAGATCCAAAATGAGAAAGACATTTAGAGTACTAGGGTCCAAGAGAGACCAGATGTCCCTAACAGGCCCCTGTAGGTTTCCAGCCAAACACCATCAGGCAGATGATTTCATATTAGGTCAGCATTACACACACAGCAGTTGGAAACATTGCAACCACATTATAACATCCTGCACGAAGCATCACTCATCAAGAAGTTCAGAATTTCTTCCTTAAAACTGTGGTCTGTTTATGTGTGCACGCTAAAACTTGAACTACTTTTTCCCTCTCTTTTTAAAACTGTTCATCTTTCTTTAGACACACTGTCTGCTCACACACACTTGTGTATAGCACCTACTGGCACGTGCGCTACAAGCATCTCCAGGCTCACATTCATAACCAAACAGGTGTGCGTGCATACACACAAATTTGCACCACATGCTCACCAGTTTTATATTCAATGTGATATGCTGGGAGCAGTGTTTTTACAAGGCGAAACCCTTGAACCATGTCCACTCAGCTTCCTGTATAAAAAAAGAAAAGAAAAAGAAAACATCCCTGCACCTACTCTGCACTCCTACCTGGCTGCAATATGTTATGTTCTAAGGCTTATAGTCGGCTTTTCTACTCAGCATACAGTAGCAGATGACTCAAGACATAGTAGAGCGGGACTGACAGGAAGGTTGAGGCCACAGTTCAGATTTGAAATATAGTATCCCTGGACCAGGTTTAATGCTTCTGCCGGATGAGTCACCAGGAAACCTTTAACCTTCTTTGGGGCAGCTGTAGGTGCACCAACATGTAAGACAGGTAAACATGCATATTGCCATCTTTTCTGTAATTGCTTAAAGTTACCTTTTGTGGGCTTTACAAGTTGAGTAACATTACATCTTGTTTTCTAATAAGATAATTACTGCATAATGGGATGCAGTCGCTCGGAAGAAGTGTGCACAAGAGCTTATGTTCAAACCTTTTCAAATACCTACATTGTCTAGTTGTGCCACAGTCAACAGTAATTGATTGTGTCCTAACAATCTTTAGCTAATTTAAAGAAGATCCATTATGCTCATTTTCAGGTTCATACTTGTATTTAAGGTTTCTATTAGAACGTGTTAACGTGCTTTTAGTAGTCAAACAATTTTCTTCATACTGTCTGTGCTGGAACATTTGTACCTTCTTCTGTAAATATTCAGTCTGATAAATGCAAAAAAGTTGATAATTTTAGTGCAGGGCTACCCAGAGCTTTACATCTGTCCCACGGACGATAGGCCTACACTCTTGAAGATCAGCTCTGCATTCAAGATTTTAGGTAAATAAGCTATACAATGCTTTTAAAGGTTGATTAGCAACTTCTGATGCAACCTGACGCCACGCTTTTGAAAGCAAGAGTAGCACCCAGTGCCCGACCTCACATTTTCCAGACAGTTAAAGATGCTGCATGTGTACAGCCTCTAAATTCCAGGGCTGGTACCTGCGGTTATTCCACAGGCTAGTTAACAACATGTTGGGCAGGATATCCAAAGTGTGGGATCATTTTGAGAAGGTGAAGGACGAACCCAAGGTGATATGTAACAATCATTACTGCTTTGCCGACAGCGTCATTAACAGGCGGCTCGCTCAGTGTGTGACGTGCACTTGTAGATAAAATATAGGCCTATATTAATGAAGGCTCATTAGTACGGTTTTGTTATTTCTCTGTAATGTAGCACAGTGTTAACAATGTTACTGATACTATTCTTTCTCACACCTTCAACTCAAACCATTGTGTTGCCCCGCAAAAAATATATAATTTGATAATTATATTAACATCGTAAACATGCCCTAAATGACAACTATTGGTCGACTAGTAAAGTTTTTCATTGGGGGCAGCCCTAGAAAATTCACCAGTAAAAAGCTTCTCAACACTTTCAGATATTTTCCAGCAGAAATCTCATTTGAAACTGGGGAGAAATCAACAAAATTGGCAACTAAGGCTAAATGTTTCTCTGATGTTAGCATGTAGCTTCATGCAGCAGATGACCATAAAAAGAAATCTGTCATCATCTGATGTCAGCTTGTAGCCAAAGAAGAAAAAACAGTTGGAAACAAGAGTATTCAGGACGGTCTGAAGTCTGTTTTTGTTCACAGGAATTACTTTTACATATGTTTACTCACTATTGGAAGCTTTGGTCACGTGTAATATAAACATCCTTCATTGAAACATTATATGTATGACAGAAAAAAAGGAAAAGCATAATAGGTCCCCTTTAATTATTTCAACAGTTGTTTTGATAGGTGCTAGTGTTGTGTTGCATTTTGTGTTTCATATCTACTCCACCACATTAAAAAGAAGCACTGTTGTGGTTGCTTAGTCGTAGTAGTTGTAGTGGCTACTCAGGGAAAATGGATGGCACAAGGTATCTGCTTTTGCTACGACTATGAATCACGGTAAAGCTGCCAGCTGTGTAGATTAGTTATATCAGCAGCAGACAGAGAAGCAGACAGAGTTTAGGGGGTTGCCAGACATCAGCGAGTTTGTTGGTTAATTCGCTGTGTGACTTCTGTGAGTCTGCCGTCTTTAAGACTCAAGTAAGCCAAATCAAAATGACAGGATTTGTCACGAACATTGTAAAACACACCGCAGTTTTTTTCTGAGAGCTTACGAACCGACAAGGGCAAATAATTCTGCGTTTGTTCTCTAAACCCAGTTCCTATAGCTCTCATGTTGCAACATGCAGCAGGCACAGTGAACGGGGATTAATAGTAATGATAGCAGTGTAGTGTGTGTGTGTGTATGTGTGTGTGCAAATTCTCCTCTGAGGCATCTGTTGCAGGTTTTGGGCACATGTTGTGGGATTAAGGAATTAGCTGCAACAAATAACCTTATGCACACACACACACACACACACACACCACACACTCAATAACACTCCGCAGTTACAACCCACCTGCACACATTCACACATGTTCCTCCAGTGTTTCAATAATGTAAGCTTCGTCTACATTCATCTCTGCTCTCACTCTGTTGACTCTTGGTGACGGTTATGTTAAAGTAATGATATCTTAGTAACGATAAAAGTTACCTTAATGTTGGGCTTACATTAGTAAAAGATAAGGTAATAGGACGGGGAGGGCCAAGTTGTCAGAGACTCCTGTTCTCTGAAAAGGATACACAATAAAGAGCACTGAGCTTTCCAGTGTTGCCACTGGGTTCAGGTTCTAGCTAATCAACGGTGCACACAGCCGTGACTGTTCTGTTCCAGGGGACTGGAGATGGAGGGAGGGAGGGGGTGGACAGGATGAGGGTCCTGCCTGAGATGGAGACATAAGGGTAGAAGGAGGGAGAGAGCGCATGTGGTTGCGGGATTGAGGTGTGTGTGTGTGTGTGTGTGTGTGTGTGTGTTCACGAGCCTCAACGACTGTCTTCTTGCTTGCGCAAACCTCCAGGGGCCCTAGGTGTGTTTGTGTGTGTGTGTCAGTTAATTCTACGTGCAGATGAACAAATTATGTCAGTGGTACCAAGTCAACTAATAGTAGAGAATTAAGTGAGTTGTGTTTCTGAGGCTGGGCTATAATCACTATCAGATGTCTGGGTGGAGGAGAGGGACAGGCGGAAAGAGAGAGACCAAGGGTGTGTGTGTGTGTGTGTGTGTGTGTGTGTGAGTGAGAATTAACAAAGAAGGAAAGAATGGAAGGAAGACAGATATGGCTGCTGTTCGTGCATGACAAAGAATGCTAATATACCTACATGCTCATGCTTATATAATGCCAAAACTGCACTCATTCACAACACTCGAACTTTCTACAACATGTATTTGTGTAAGTCAACGTAAACCTGATTCTTCTGGTGCACCTCCGCATTTCTACACTGTAAAAAATTGATTTCGCAACCGCTACGGTAGCACATTTCAGGTGTGACGTGATGTGATTTGTACTGTCGGTGCTGAAACAAGTACAAAAATTGTCTAACATCTTCCTAAGTTTCATTGGACACAGTCTGTCAGCCGTGTATCACGAAATTTAAATGAGTCACATCTGATCGTTGTACAACGGCGAGTTACAGTTGAATACCGCTCTGATTGGTGTCGCCAGCCCGAATCTAGAAACTTGTGGGTGGCATGTTTAGTTTTGCCGCATATAAAGGTGTGTTGCAGCACTTGAGTGCGCAGGCTCTACTTGTATTCAGCGGGGCCACGTCCTAATCATTGTCAGATGGTGGACAGAGTCCCTGCGTCTGGAGCCATTTACGAGGCCTGCGGCCGCCTGGAGGGAGAGAGGTTGGAGGGGGGGTTGGAAATCCACCCAACGAGGCTGTCCTTTGTTGTCTGAGAACTTGTGAGATGGAAAGTAGGGAGCAAATGATGGAGAATTAGTGGTCAGCTAACAGATTTTATATGACAAACTAATGTTTTGTTAAGTTCTGGCAATGTTAAAATGTTTGAGTTGGATTAATATTTCAGTTTGAAACAGCTCATATTTTGATTGTTAAGAGGGAAAAGCTCCTATAATCACCTTTTACACCACATTTGGGCAGAATCAGAAGTGGATTTTGGTTTAAAAGGTTTGTTTAGCGAAGATGGTTCAATTAATAAAGTCTTATTGAGTTTATGCCATTTACAGTATGAACTTGTGTCCAATATTTTCATTTACAAAGTGGTTAATGTGATACAGTTCCTTGTGCATAACAATGAAAGGGAAATTCCTTGTTAAAATTTAAAAGCTAAAATACAAAATATCCCTCTAAAAGAAAGAGTGTCACAGTTTGGCACCTAGATTAGACAGTGACTACCCATTTGTGTGACCCACTTCTTCCCTTATGTGAATGACCTGACTCGTGAATATCATTAGTCATGAGGTTTGGTGAAAATGACCTTTACAAAAAGGCCGCTCAGTGTCCAGAAATGTGGTTTGATCAGCAGCCTTCGGTGTGAAAGGACGATCACTCTGTTGGCTTCCTCGATCACTAACTCCTGTTCAAACTTGGCTCATATAGTGGGAATAATTTCTCTCGCCAGTGATGTTATTGCTCTAAAATTGTAAATGTCCTGTTGCCAGGAACTTGACTCAGCTACATATGTTGTTTGACATCTTGTCATCTCACAAACTGGCAAAAAATTGCTTAGAAATGAGGCACACGCTCATAAAATAGTCAAACAATCCATTTGGCCAAAGTTGCCATTCTGTTTTAAGATTTAATAAGCTCAGACTGGCACAGACAAATGTGAGGGGCTCTGTGGGGTGAACCTAAACTCAACAGAGGTAGGTGAAGGATGTCAAATAAAATATAAATGGAATATTCAGCATGCAGCTGGTGAAACAATGACTGCTTTAGAAGACTAAAATAGCCTGTGTTAGAATACAACACAGTGTGGGGAGTTTTTGAGACATTTCCATATTGTACCTCCAAGAAGTGTGAAGCCTTACATATGTTTGTGTAGGTTTCTGTATCATTGTTAGCACTATGCTGTTCTTCTTCTGCTGCTTTTTCTCTACTTACACTTGCTCGCACAAGTGACTGGTACATTCTCCGTGAGTTCTGTCTCCGCAGCTTGGTTGGCAGGGATGCGTCTGTGCCATGCAGATCTCAACAGCAGATTCCAAACCTTTCCTGACCCTTTGCAAATGTATGTAATTAAGCAATGAAAACTAGTTTGAGCTGAGCCACAGCCAGGCCTTCTGCTGCAGGAAATTAAGGATAATCTGGAGACTGTGGACGCTATTTGTTGCCACAAGGCGTTCTCAAGGTGAAGTGGCTCTCCTTCAAGATTGGTTTTCATCCCATATGAATTAGTTTTGCGTGTTCGTGCCCTGACCGTGCCCTCCTTGTTACCTCTCTGTGTTGTTTTCTTGTCTGCTTGTGTGTCTGCTGTCTGCCTTTTATTCACCCATCTAAGCATAACCTTGACAGGCCGACCATCTATCCAACACAAAGAAAACAACAAACATGCTGTTCTGTAACAATCTCTGTAATCTCAAAGTCTGAATCATCAAGGATGAACAGAATGGACTGTATATTCTAATCACAAACATAAATTGTAGAAATAAATTAAGATCGTACAAGAAAATGCTATCAGTGGCATCTGATTCTGTGGCTTTGTTTATCATTCAGTTTTTGCTTTGGTTGAAAGAAAGTTGTCTGCATGGCACAAAAGAGGTCTGCACCCAATACTGTGGTGACATAGCATTATTATTTTTTTCTTGACATAATAGATTATTTAAAAAAAATGCTCTACTTTGACTCAGAACTACCACAAATTAAACAAATATATAAATCAACAGGTTATTTCCTTCTCTTTTAGCAAAAACAGGCTGTTATGATACGAGACCTATCGCACCGTGAGCCGTGAGCAGCAAGTAGGTTTAAATTACCAAAGGTTTATGACAAAATGAAAACTTTGGATAATCTTGCCAAAAAACTCAGGATCAAACTAGGGTTTTACTTTAGAAACAAGCATTGTTTTAATCTCACTGCCAGAAGGAGACTTGTCATGGCTACCTTTCTTCCCATGATCGATCATGGTGATGTTCTTTATATGCATGCCTCTGCTGCATCCCTCGAGGCTATCATGGTGCCTCGCATTTCATGTTGAATGCCAAATCTCTCACCCATCATTGTTTCTTATATGAAGGGTCTGTGCTGATATCACTAAACTATCGCAGATGGCTCCACTGGCATATTTTTATCTACAAAGCCATCTTAGGGCTACTCCCTGGCTATTTGAACCGCCTCCTCAATCGCTCTACTAGTGGGTACAGCCTGCGCTCTCAGGACCTTTTGTTGTTCTTTGTCCCTCGCGCCTTCACTGAATTTGGGAAGACCGATTTTAGTTACTATGCCCCTTGGTCCTGGAATCAGCTCCAGAAAACGCTAAAATTGGCTGACCTTGTTTCCTTGGGTGATTTAAATGTTACAGTCTGTAAAAACAGAAGTCTGTAGCTGCTTTCTTTGAATTTGACATGTACTGTATGTATTGTTGTGTTTATGGTTTATGTTGTTGTATTGTTGTAACATTGGTTTGCTGCTTTATTGGCCAGGGCTCCCTTGTAAAAGAGATGTCAATCTCAATGGGACTCACCTGGTTAAATAAAGGATAAAAGTTGTTTTTATGTTGTAGCCTTGTTATAAAAAAAGTGCTATTGAAAATGCTTTTGAATATCTATATTTTTCAATGTGTTGTATAAGCTATCAATTCTAGGATCGCGACAACACTGATACTTTCACAGCCCTACTTTGTGCCCTCTTGTGAAGTCTTTCACCTGAGTATTTTTGCCTGGATGTGTGTGAGCATCATCCCTCTTCTTCTCCCCTCTCCATATTGGATATTTGTATATATGTTTTTTTTTTTCCTATGACATTGTGTGTCATAAACACATTAGCCTTTAATGTATCTAAATGTATAAAACAAAACACTACTTCCTGTAACGGCAGCATGAGCATGCCGTGGACAGCCTGCTGACTGACTGATTAATGTTCGGGTACTGGCAGAATTTAAAGTCTAATTTAAGTGAAGTGAAAGGAACACTGTTATACTGTTCGTTTTCTGGCCATAAACACATTATTATGTCGTTGTAAACATAGCTGCTGTTCAGCTGCTAAGTGATCTCTATGATAATGTTAACCAAAACATAGTTTTCCTCAGTTGTGCTTTTATGCTGTGATTTATTGCGACACTAATTTAGGAGAATCAGATATTTATATTGTCCTCGTGTCTCTGTTCTCTTTTTTCTTTTTTCTCCACATTCTTGGGGATTTAGTCAGACTGGGTTGCAGGTAGGGAGGGTCTCATATTGGATGTTATAAAAGAGCAGTGAGTGAGTCTACTGTATGGAAGTGAGCACGGGGCTCTGTAGCAGCAGCGTGGCGTATCTGTGTTTTGAAACCAAAGAAGCAAACCTTAAATGTTTACAGTTGTTCATTGTAAAGGTCAGTGTCAGATTTAATGTTTTTAATGTTTAAAAAGACTCTTGCACCCAAAAGGATACGATTTTCACATACTTTGAGTCAAACGTCTGACGTAATGTCGGCTGTTGAAATGAGCCCAGATTCAGAGAGGACTGCTTGAACTTTCTGGACTGGAGTTGAACAGTAGATGCAATTTTGAGTCAGTAAACATTTCACTTTCTCACTGATTGGAGACACGAGAGTTTGATTTCCCAGATTTACTCAGGAGGAGCATGTGATTTCGTGCTGAGTCCGCTTTGCTGTGGTGTCGAGTCCCTGTGTGTTTGTTGTTTTTGTGTAATCAAAGAAGGAACGAGAGGACAGAGTGGAGATTTATGGACTGGTAGGGTAATTGTTGGGGTGCTTCAGGTTTCAGCTGTTTTGATCTTCCAAACGTGTAAGTCCATCCATCAACCTGTTCTTTTGCAAGTAAAGGCCCTGCGACACAGCTCATTTAACCTAGCAGGACGCCCATTTAAATCAAGGAGTTTTATAGTATTGAGAAGCAAACACGTCCCGCAGGACCTCCAAATTCCTGAAAGTTTTCTGAATTTAAGTAAATAATCAAGGCCTTGAATGTTCTTGAAAATAGACATAAACATGTGTCACTTACTTGAATTGATGTATTTTGTGCAATAATATAAATTTATATATATTTTTTAATTTAGTTCAGCACTCATTTCATTTCAGAAAAAATTTGAAATGATAAGTTTGCAGATGTAGGAAAACATGAACATGCAAACAAGACAAAAAATGAGTGTATTCAATGTGCACAGAATAAATAAAGGGATAAAAAAGAATTAGAATAAAATAAAATGTCTAGATACAGGACTTCCTTCTGTTCCCTTATCCATTACCCTTGTCTCACTCATACTCAGAATAGGATATTGTAGAAGAGTGGGTTACAACTCAAGAACTGCACTTTGTGTGATTATATAAATTTCTGTTTTAGTTTAACTTAAGTATAGGCTACACTCAGCTGTCTACATGTATGTCTCCCATAGTTGTGTCACATGCCACCTGCCTTGAAAACGAGTGACGGTCACATATGTGCATGAGTGATAAAAGTTGAATGATGCAGGTTTAAAAGCGACAAGCAAGCATGAAAGCTAGCGTTGAGCAAGTCTTCAGCCTTGCCTGAAAAATCAAAGTTTCAGGACTTGTGGCTCAATGAAGACATTTACAAAGACTGGCTTGTTAAAGATCCGTGGGACATCTACATGGACCGATGCAAAGCCTGCAGCAAATCAATTATAGTCCACACCATGAGTGAAGGACCTTTGACAAGCCATGCTGCGGGAGCATCACACAGGACAGCATGCCGCAAGTTAACATGGATTAACCTTGATCTGTGAGTCAACTCAGCTGTGTTGGGTTCTTGAATTTGAGGGATTTAAGTCTGGAAAGTCATTGAAAAGTCCTCGAATTTGATGTTTAAGAAAGTGTGGGAAACCCTGTTGGAAGAAACAAAACGAGAAAATAACTACTGGCCTCAAAGTGTCTTTTCTGCGTCACGTTTAACCCCTCAAAGTGTTGAGGTGAGAAAAGGCTCCAGAGCAAATGGACGGAAAAGATTTGGTAACCAGGCAGGTAAATACATTTGTTCCTTGTTTTGGGTCTCCAGGTAGAGCCAGGTGCATATACTGAGGGGTCTATAGAGCCAGTAATGAGTCATATCCTTCAGACTGCTGTTCTCTATCTCAGACACCTCCTTAAAATTCACACAGCAACGACCATCGCTCACGTATACGTACACATACAGACCCACACACACAGGCGCAGCTCTAACCTGTTCATGACTCCATACTGTACTTCACACCTCTAGGGGTGTTTTCTTGGGAAACACATCACGTCAGTCACCAGCGTCAGCGCGTCAATCAAACTTCTGCAAACACAGTCGATGTTTTCTGGCAGGTGTAGCCAGCAGGGGTGGTCTGTGGATGCTGACTGACAGGATGCACTTTGGGTGAGTCCCTCTGAGGACTGTCATCAGGTCGTAGAATAAATAGGGATATTTTCAGTAACAACATCTTAAAGAGACCTATGAGCAACATTCAGACAGGATAACTGTAGGGATTGGACCTGTTACTACGTGTAAAGCAAGACATTCAGTGGTAAACAAAATAGTTTGCCTTTCAGAGATTAAATCTACCATCTGCGCAGGAAACACAGTATCTCTGTTACATCTACCAGGTCTGAGTAAAAGTTCAGCTGAGGTCAGGCTGCAGCATGGTTGCCTGGAGTTTATTGGAGCTGGCAGGAGTTTGCCTAAGAGAATTAAAGCTCCATGTTTTGTGCTGCTGGAGTCGATATTGCCATTGTCTCATAGATAGACCCTGGGAATGGTTCTCATTAAAGAATAAGAAAACAACATCCTTGACACTGTGTTTCACTATGCATGGCTCTTACAAGGTTGAATTAAACTGCAAGTACGTGTCTACACAATGCAATTTTAATTTGATATGCAAGTTAAATGAAGCCTGTCTTTGTGTGAGCTCTGTTTTCCAGCTGGATAAAACATACTGTGCTGCGTGTTACTAATGATTAAAGTATCAGTTCAGTTCTTTGCCTGGCTGCACTCAGTCTCCCTCCCCACCTCTGCATCTGTCTTCCTCTGGGTCGTCTTCAACACATTCTACTTTAATAATAAGTTTTGTAGTTGCTGTCATATCTGTAGTAAACACTCTGTACAGGAAGAACACAACAAGTGGATCTTAATCTCCTATTTGGGTTTGATGTTCACAGAATGGGATTAACACAATTACCTCCTGTCCTCTGTTGCAAATAATAATAATTTCCACTGTTGGTTAATCTGATAATTATTTTTCTGTCAACTGATTGTTTAGTCTTTCAAACCTGCAATAGCTCATTTTTTGGCCACTTGGGGGCAGCAGAAACAGGCTGAGACCAGTGACATAAATTGGTATGGTGAACTTTTGAAGTTGTGTTTCCAGCCACCTGATGAATGCAAATCCATTTTCACTATCTGTGGTCTCTGATTTTTGTCTTTACCAACTGTTGATGCAAATATGCATTTATTTGAATTCACAAAGCTTCCAAGTTAAAGAGTCGTTTTTCGTGATGAAATTCTAAGAGCATTTTTAGAATTGTCATGTTTTATTAGAACTTCCCCTTAAAGTTAAGACCTAGGGCTATACTCACGACCATTATGAGAGTATTCTCAGAGAGCTCCTAAATTTTTTTTAGTAAGGAGTCCTTAGCTCTGAGTGAGGAAGAGACAAATTTTTTTACCCTAGTGAGGAGGTGTGGTTGGTAGAGTTGTACCGATACCGATACCAGTATCGGAAATGCCTCCAATACTGCCTAAGATGCAGTATCGGGTATTGGCGAGTACAGCCTGTGACCAATCCGATACTACGTAATGCCTCACGTCATTACGCATACGCACGCTACAGGCAAACGAAACGGAAATGGAGGAGAGTTTTAAAAGCATTCATGTCAAATTGTGTGGCTGCACTGTAACTGTTGTCTTGATCTATGTCAACACTGGATAAAAATAATAAAAAGTTTTATAGCATTCATTCTACTATTATGTATTTATTTCTTAATATTTTACATAGAGTTTTAGGAGAACAATTCATATCCCATCCATTTTTATTTTATGCGCTGGTATCGGATCGGTACTCTGTTTTGATAGACAAGGATTGGAATTAGTATCGGGAAGGAAAAAGTGGTATTGGTACATCTCAAGTGGTTGGCCCCGTTGCTAGGTGTGATGCATTCTCTTAACAGATGTGATTGGTCGTCACAGACACACCCCTTTTTGCGCCTGCAAGGTGTGGACACCCAGTGGAAATGAAATGAACTGCATCACAACATGAGACTGGAAGTGTTGTCATTGTTAGTGTGATCACTCGACTGATGGCAGGTTGAGACAGACCCAAGTCATCACTGCTGCACTGTTGCATTTTTCCAAATATCTTAGCCTTGTGTTCATTTTATTTCTGGCGTTATAGTGTTAAGTGGGAAATGTGTACATATCCATATTGACATCAACCACACATATTATCATTGATATGTGGTATCATATTTCCTTGCTGTCATTCAGCGTTTTGAGAACATTTCTCCAGCCTCTGTGTTTCCACCATTTTCTCCTCTGCTTGAAAACTCTTGAGCCTCTTTAAAGGCCTCCTCCCTGCTTCTAACTGTTTTTCACCTTAGGAGCTCTTTTAAGGTCTAAGATGCTCTGTGAATAACTTCTATGTTCACAAGGACCCTTCAAGGGGAAATTCAAGGAAAATGTCACAATTCTAAGAATTTTCTTAGAGTGTCATCACTAGGAGCAGCTCTAGCACTGGGAAGCTTTGTGAATACGGCCCCAGGTCCTTGTAAAAATAAATGTTATTCACAGAGCATCTCAGACCTTAGAAAAGCTCCTAAGGCGAAAAGCTTTGAGGAGTAGGGAGGAGGGAGATTTTTAAATGGAATGCTACACATTAGATAGTGTGGGGATGTTTGTATAGTCAGTCACATTAGGGATATGTACACTTTTCCCACCCAACACAATAACACTGTAATCACAATACTAAGATATTTGGAAAGCTGGAAAAATGCAACAGTGCAGCAGTGACGACTTGGGTCTGTCTCAGCCTGCTATCAGCAGAGTGATCACACTAACAATGACAACACTTTCAGTCTCATATTGTGACGCAGTTCATTTCATTTCCACTGGGTGTCCACACCTTCCAGGCTCACAAAAGAGCATGTCTGTGACAACCAATCACATCTTTTAAAAGAATGCATCATACCTATTAATGGGATCAACCACACCTCCTCACTAAGGTAAACGTTTCTGTCCCTTCCTTGCGCAGAGTTGCTCTGAAAACTTTCCTAAATCACTCCTAAGCTAGGACTCCTTACTAAAAACTTTTAGTCTAAGTTAGGAGCTCTCTGAGAGTGTTGTCAGAATGATGGTGAATACGACCACTGGCTCTTTTAGCTGTTAAACACTCCACTGTGCTCACCAGCTAGCTGCTAACTTTGTCTGCCTGCTGTTTGGTGCTGAGCAGGTCGTGTACAGCAGGTTCTTCCTGGCCTCTTCCTGTGTCTGTCCTTTCACATTAAATTCCCACAGGGTCCAGTCACATAGGTTGCTGACTAATGACCTTTCTGTTCGACTAACTTTTGGTCAACTATAAGAGGGCAGCCCTACCTTTTACCATTCTCAGCCTTTTCCTTATTTATGCCTCTATTTTCTTGCCCAGCTCTGAAATTGTAGTTGAATGTAGCAGCTTCACTTTGTGATACCTTTCTGGGGGAGACTACAGCCTGTAAATGAGGTGGATGGTTTTCATTGTAATTGAATCCTGCCAGGTCGCTGTAAATACAGTTACAGAGCTGCTGCTGGCTGTGGAACATGGCCTTCATATGGATGTGTGTGCCTGGAAGAGACAAAGAGAGAAAGTATAAAAACAGAAAGACAATAAGGTAAAAGAGAAAAACAGACTTGTGGTACATGTTTGCCAACTTAAAGTAAACTGTTTTATGTGGTGTGCTGCACTGCAGACTCTCCTTGAGTCTGGCTTTATTTAAGTTTGGATCAACGTTGGTGTAGATTTGGAAGGCCTGGAGACTGGGCATCAGACTGGTGAGCACTTTTACAATGTGGGTGGGGTACATGTGTGTGTTCCAGTGTGTGTGTGAGAGCAGCTAACAGACGTGCCTCAGAGCAGTGATGTGTGAGTGCAGGGTAAAAGGTTGGGCTTGCTGAGTGATTGCCACTTTACCCATAAGTATGAATCAATCTTCTGTTCAGACATGTGGCTATTTACAGACTCACATGAATTTGATCATGTGTTTTCTTTTAATGGTTTTGTAGGATTCACTAAAACCTCTGTGGCGGGACTGTTTTACTGCATAGCTCTGCAGATGGTGGAGGGTGGGTGGTACGTCGGCTTGTAGAAAGGTCTGAGATCAGAATAGAGTTCATGACAGATGTTGAGTTATTAATCATAATATAATAAATCCTGTGACTTCGAATGAGAGTGCTGTGAATTTGGTAGCGTGCAGTTGTTAGAACTTATTTCAGGAGGGCAAATAGGTTAACCCCCAACTTAAAATGAGCTAAGAGTCTACAAAGAACTGCAGCTGTGACGACTTCACATACAGAGATTGGAAAAATGTACTGTGTTGTTGTCGTGGACAATCTGTGTGCATCTGTGCACACCCACGACTGATGAATATACAGAAGAAAACACGTATAGATAACCTTTATGTGTAAATATTGGTCGTATCAGTCATGTCTGTTTGTACTGTACAGATTAGAAATAATATTCAGTGTTCTATCCACTGCCCACAGTGCACAGTCACTTCTCTTTGCCGTTCTCCTTACTTTTGATTTACTTTTGATTGTATTTCCGTCCTGTTAGATCTGCATTGGGCTCTTAGTTTTATGAACTGAGGGCTGGTTGTGCATGATCAACATTATACTGAAAGTAGTTTCTTTTTAAGGACTATATTTGTACGCCTCCATGCCAGCAACATCCTTGGCTGGAGGCATTGTGTTTTGGGGTTGTTCGTCTATGCCTCCGTCCCATTATTGTGAAAGCGTTATCTGAAGAATGCCTTGAGGGAATTTCCTCAAATTTGGTGCAGACTTGGACGTAAGGATAAACTGGTAAGAATTTGGAAATCAAAGATCAAGGTCAAAACATGTTGCGCAGATGAACATTGTTTGACTTTCCCTGGAGATCCCTATTGGTGACACTTACCTTGGGTGCCTTGAAACTGTGGTGACTGTGTAGATCTTCTGTGGTATTGGGTTGAAGATGTGTTTGAAGCATCCGTGTTTTGCCAAAAAAAATACACTTAATACCTTTTTATTAAATTCCTTCAAAGTCTTCACTTGTTATATTGTATGAGCTCGGACAGACATGGATGTAAACTACAACTTGATTTGTTGGCAGAGGCACCTGTGCATGTGCTTGTTCGTCTGCGGCTTTATCTGAATCGACACACTGGAATCTGTCAGTCATCAGAATCCATCGTCTGTGTGTCTCCAAACAACAGCTTTGTCTCATCAAGGTCTCACACAGATATGAATAAGTGTGTTACAACAAAACACATGCAGAACTTATCAAGAGCAACATTGTGAATGACACTGCAAACAAGAAAGTCATCCCGTGTCTATCTCCATCTACATGTGTTTCCACTGTGGGCCACTTGTTCTCTGGAGTCACCCGACCTGTCAGTGTTTTCATTGGCTATTGTGAAGGAGAGAGAGAAATGACAGTTTGTAGGAACTGAGTGAAAGAAGGGATTTAGGCAGTAATCCGCCTCACTGATCCTTTTAGAAACAACCAACTGTCTGGCACACCGCCTGGCTCTCGCCACGACACGCCTGCTTTTGATACCTGAAGGCTGGACTGTAAGCTGATACCCACAGTGGCATTTTCTGCTTCCCCACATACCTCAGATCAGATGTGAAGTAGATTGAAGCGATTTCCCTCAGTTGGTAAAACGACTGGCTCACAGGTGAGCTGAGGTGTAGTACCCGGAGTTAATGCACACCACAGCCATCAGGTGTTTAATGTTCATGTTGGGATTCGTCTCTCTCTCTCTTTCTGATATTTGCACGAAATACTCATACTTATCAGTGTATATGTTATTCTGCCCTTTTTCTTTTCAGGTCAGGTCAAACAGATAAGGAGTATTTTGTTTGAGAGCACATGGCATAAACAAAGACCGACTTGTAAACTTCTCCATCGGCCTGGAGCCTCAGTGTCGTCTGTGTAGCTTATCTCAACACTATCCTCCTTTTATCATCCTTACATTTATACTTTTGTTTTGCGATACATTGATAATCAGTGTTGGTTCAGCTTGTTTTAAACAAATGCTCTCTGTCTTTAGAGCAGAGCTGTTTGCCAGAGGGATGAGTTAGATTAATCTCGCCCTGTAAATCTTCTTTCTTACAGTCAAGCCCAGGCCTGGGTTATATCTTCATATTCTCTAACATGTAATGATTCTCGTTTATGATCTTTCATCTGGCAGCTGTGCAAACAAACTCAAGTGGCTTTATTTTTCCCTAAATCTGTGACGAGGTGTTTCTTTGGGTATGTTTCACTTTAGTCTGGATAAGGCTCATGCCCTGTCACGGCTTTTAAAGTGCAGGGAGTTCTGGTCCTCTGGGATGTTTTTAGTGGAGCTCTGTGTGAACTAAAGGAACCATTATTCTTGACTTTTTTGACTCACAGCAATCACCAAATGGCATGTCATTTTCTTTGTCAGGCACTGAATGGCACCTTTATTTGAGTAAATGTAGTTAATTTTAATTTCTTTTTCCACTGCTTGTGCTTTGCAAGATGTATTAAAGTTTGTAGACCTTTTTGATTTATGGACAATCTGGCCTTTTTAACACCTAATATGAATTGACCTCTTTGTCTAATGGTGGTTCTGACTATGGGGGATAACACATGCGGAAAAGGCCACAGACAGACACACAAAACCGAGACACATACACACTCACACACGCGCACATACATGAGGCTGGAGTGGTTTATAGGGTGGCAATAAAAAGAAACGTGTGAAATGAATCCAGTGTGAGTTACAGTGTTTTGGAGGCTGTGTTTTCTTAGAGATGAAGAAATGGACCCGCCCAGAGTGTCATGTTTATATAAAGAATATTTATTTGAGTTAAATTTTCCAACTCCACAGGTGGGAATCTGTAAGACGTGACGCTCCACTTACAAGATCTAATAAAATCTGCGATCTTTGGCTGGCAACCTGTGCGTCTGCGTTACAGAAAACACAATGTTTTAAAGTCGCTGTATGTGCCTCGTCTGTATGACTTGATGTATGTTCCATTTAACTCGATACATCAAATAAAATAAAGACAAACATATGAAAGCTGCTCGGCATAAAGAAAAGCTGACTCTGATTTATAGCTAAGGATTTAATATGAACCATGTTCATTTGATTCTGTTGGACACCACAATAGCAGCCCTCATTGTTATATAAGTTAAGAGCATGACGACAGGTGCACATGGTGACTTCAGCTCCAGCATACAGGCTGACCTTAAGGAAAGACTGATCTGTGTTTTTGTAAATGAAATTCTTTATTCAATCATCCTAAATCCATGTCACTGTCTTTCACATGAACTACACTTAGTAACATTTTCTTATTGTATTTCTTATGTTTTTGTGCACACAGGGATTGCAGAGCTGTGTGTCCAGCCTCATCCGTAAGACTCCACTAACGTCAACCCTCATCTACAGGTAAGAGCAAAATGAATCATCCAATCAATCCAGTCAATCTAGTATGGCAGCCAAATGCTCTGTTTGCTTATAGTATTACTGTGAGTACTGAGGTTATGATTGTTTTCTCTGGGGTGCTCACACTGCAATATATTCCCTGAAACACTGCAAGATATATTTCACATTATTATGTTCATTCAAATAGCATATTATGTTTTAAATGCCACTTAAGTATCATTTTTATGGGACACATTTCATGCAAGTGGCCATCATTTCACCTGTTGTTCAGTAGTGGAGGAGGCGGGACAAATTGACAAACATCTCTGAGCAGCCAGAGTTGATGGCAACATACAAAGTATTTCAGTATGTATAAATCATATCTCATTTTGAATGAATGAATGACTTTAATTTGAGTAGAATAAGTAATAAAAAACAAAACAAAAACATCAACAGACATGCTCAGGAAGGAGTAGGAAGAAGTGTACTCTTAGATAATCCTGCCCCCTTCTCAGTATTCATGTCTCATTTAAAAGGAAATTGTCAACAACTATCTCAAACTAATTTACAACCATTAATAGAGATAAATGAACAATAGTCTTAGATATTAAATATGCGAACCCCATCTCATCCAAGCCCAGATGAAAAAAAATAAACCAACCCATCAGCAATCACCCCTCTTCGTCTGCATACCTCCTAAACATACTGTGTCTGTGCATCTTTTTAAAGTGCTCCGTAGTTGTGCTTCCCTTTAACTCCTCATCGAACCCATTCCATAAATCCACTAAACACACTGAAATACACAAACTTTTCAAAGTTGTATGAAGATCTAATTTTAAATTATATCTCCCCTCTCTGTCACAAAACATTTTTTGAGTATTCCCCAGCAGTAAATTGTTTCTTGCCTTGTACATTTGTACTGTTTAAAATTTAACCAAGTCCCTGAATTTCAATGCATGTAACTTTCAAAACAGTGTGTTCTTGTGCTTTTTTTGGTAATGTATATAGATTGCTTTATAGGTGCTACCCCAGACCTCCACACAGTAATTAAAATGCGGTAAAATGAGTGAGCAGTAGATGATATATACTCATTTATGGTCCAGTACGTTTCTTGATTTTCCCATAACTGCAATGCTCTGTGCCAGCTTTGATTGAATGTAACTTATTTGAGGTTTCTAGCTGATTTTGTGATCCAGTATCACTCCCAGGAATTTATGTTCACACACTTTTAGTGGTTTATTTAATTCTTTGCCATCCTCACAATCTTATCTATAATCCCTTGTGTCAGAATGTCTTTATATACACCAACCACTGAGTGCTGGAGCACAGGAGAGTAGGCTGATATACAGTACTGTCAAAGTTGAAAGTTTGCACACAGACAGATAAAAAATACGGAGCAATAGCAAATAGCAATAGCAAATTGATGAGATTCCATAAACAAAAGATGATTGCCATGGTCCATTATAGCATTCCTACAAACTGAGGCATGTCAGGCCCTCATCAAGTGAAAACTGAAATGCTGGAACCACCTCACTACTTTCTCTGCAAACTAACCAAAATAGCCTGCAGTGTGCAGCTACAGTATACCCCGGAAAGAGGACAGCATGGAGTTGGTCTCACGTTGCATTTTCCTTCGAAATCCAAACCTGCCAAGAGCAACATAAAGATAGTGACACCATATCCTTCATAAATTACTATATATTTGACTTGTCTTAAAATATCTACCTCAGGCTGTAAAAGCTCACTTGTAGGCGAGCAGTGATATTTGCTGCTTGTTCCCTTTCCCTCAAGCACATTGTCCATGAACAGAATTCATTTTTTGATGTCTGTTGAGAATTCGTAGAAAACCAAATCACATTAAGAGTTGTGGCCACTGCTTGATTGCAGATGTAAATGCTTCCTTTGGGAGGGTAATCTGTAACCATATCCCGCACTAATACAAGTGATTTAGCCTCGGTTGCCAAGAGAACATTTATTAGTATCTGGGAGCATTTTATAGCCAGCTGCACGGACAACTACGACAACTGAGGAGGTTTGTATCATGTAAAATCACCACGAACTGAAGCAGCGCTATTAAACATTTGAATACCTCTCCAATGCATAATCACGTGCTTTACAAGCCACCCAATGCCAGTCACTGAGACCAGGCCTGACTCTCAAAGCACGGAGGCATGTACAAATGCATCAATAGCATTCATGGCTTTAATGGATGGTGTATAAGTGCCTAACAAAGTAAAAGAGGTCCTTGCATGTGTAGCAGGGAAAGCTGTCCGCAGCACGACTGGCATCTGGACAAGTATATTCTCCACTAGCGCATATTTTTTCCTCAGAGGACACTGGGCCATTCAGTCCGGGACGGCAGGTGCTGTTAACTGCACATTTACATATGGATGTTCTAAATGAGGACCACACTTTAGCCAGCAGTCTGGAATTTATCGAGCAGATGGTACTTGGTTAGCAGAGTGAGGTGAAGGAGAGGCTCTCAGTGAGATGGTTTTGATCTGATAATGCCTCAAACATGAGGCATCCTGACTGATTATGTATATATGTCTGTCAATTTTTCTTGACAGCCGTTCATCCTATCAGCTTCACACATGGCAGGTGTATTGCTGAGGACCCAAGAAACTTTCGAGATGAACACTATTGTTCCCAAAAAACACTGGGGCTTTGATGTCATTGAGGCCATAAAATGTTGGTGTGAGCTTTTGCATCCAAATGATGCTTATACTCTAGCATCGCAGGGGACACAATTATGTCATGGCAGGTGTATTGCTTAGGACCCAAGGAAGTGCAGTGTCGAAAGTGAAGTTGTAATTGTATACTCTATGTTTGCATATTCTCCCCATGTCAGCGTGGGTGTTCTCTGGGTACTCCAGCTTCCTCCCACAGTCCAAAGACACGCAGGTTAATTGGTGACTCTAAATTGTCTGTAGGTGTGAATGTAAGTGTGAATGGTTGTCTGTCTCTATGTGTCAGAATTCGAGCCATTATGCACTCAAACAACCAATTCAGTAAAGCTTATTTCAGGTGGTATAATAGGTGGCCCACCCAGACTCCCCAGTTGTTGAGGAAACTGCTGTGTGGTGTCTGTATTAAACAGCAGCCTGGAACCTTTGAGTGGGAGACGCATGTTTCAGCAGGGCCATTACTGCTGAAACATGAGAGGGTGTTTTCATATGCGCACGTATACACTCGCACACACAAGGAAACACATGTATGAACTGTCGTACACACACACACACATGCACACAGGTGTGCTGGCAACAACATCTTTCAACATGATGGGGCTCTACCCTGAGGTACAAATTGTGTAGAGTGGAGAAGCTGTGAGTGTGTGTGTGTGTGTGCGTGTGTGTGTGTGTGTGTGTGTGTTTTGTGTGTCAGTGTTAATGAAAAGAGGGAAGTAGCTATTGGTGAGGTCATGAACTTGCAAATGAAAAAAAGCAGCTTCCTTGTGCTTTTCCATTACATCTCGCTCCAAGGACTTCTGTTGTGCATTTGTTGTAGATACCAACCAGATTGTGCATAAATGTTCTCTTCAATGGATAAAAGCTCTTGTTCTTATTATTTCTCAAGCGGGATGTTATAAAATTTGATTTCCATTGCAGGGTTTGGCTTTATCATGATAGGGGTTGCAAGTGCGTGAAGCATATTGGCATCTGAGTTGCCGTGAAGATGGTGAACTTCAGCATCTGTCGTTAAACACAGAGGCCTTAATAGTATCTATTCCAGATGAGCAAAGGAGATTAGAAATAAGACTATAAAAAGACATAGCATAGTTAATAGTAATCAAAAGATATTAGTGTTCTTATCACAGTGGAGCACCACATGGACAAGACTAAACCATCCAAAGATGTGTGGATCCAGCAGTGACTGGGGATGCATGTTGTTTGTCCCCAAGGGGGCACCATACTTATAGTTTTCCTCCACCTGTTGCAATCATCTGATCATCAATGGACAAATCAAGTTGAAAAGATAAATATTTTTCACCCCTCTGCACATTGCAGCATGTTAAAGCCAGTGAAAGCGTATTGTAGTTAAGCCTTTGCTGTGTAAAGATATTAACGGGTTCCTCTCAGCTGCTCCAGCCAAGGTTTTATCAGGCAGATCTGAAGTGCTGCTCACTCGTCGCTGTGTGTGAGCTGCTGTTATGACACTTTTTCTGTAAGCCCAGTTGCTCTCACCGCCATCCATTTTCCTCCTCTCGCTGTCTCTTTCTCACTTTGTCTCCGTATCTCTATCTCTCTCATACACACATACAGCTGCCCACACGCCTCAGCAGCGTACTAGCCTTCAGCTGCAGCAGCAGAAAGTACTTAGTGGTCTAAAAGAGGGAGCAGTGGGCTTTGTTGTAATCCCTGTTTGGGCTAGAACAGACTTCTAAATAAACTGCTGCAATGGGACACCACTGTTTACCAGCACAGAGAGGATTGTTTTCAAAGTGTAGCAGTGTTGTTTCTGTGGTCATTCAGCTGTGATGAGCCCAAACAGAAAGAGCACTGGCAATGTGGTACTGCAGGGACGAGAGTCGGGGGCAGACACAAGAAAATGGAGTTTTCACAAAAGCATGAATGAGATTTTGCTCAGTGTTTAGAACTTGCTCATTTACAATAATAATCCATCCTTAGTTCTGTAAACGGTTTTAGTGCAACAGCTTGTGATCATCTGAAATAAGTCCTGACATGAAAACAAACTAATTACTTTCAAACCACCGCTGCCACAAGATGTCGGTACAGAGGAGAGCTGTGGGCTTGTGTGCAAAATGTGGCTCTGGATAACAAATGTTTTTCATGTAATGATTTGTTCTTTATTTTTTATAGGAGAGAGAAACAGGACAACATTGAAATAAGTTATAAATTCCTGTGTTTATTAGTTACATTCACCCACTCTACTTTACCTGGACTGTACTCAGGATTTCTATTTTGAAATGCCTTGGTGTAAGCTTGATCTTTTGCCATAAAAAAACTACTGCACTGATTTAACATTAGCAGTTCTTCAGTATCGTTGGACTCAGGATAGACAGTAGAAAAAAAAAAAAGCCTATCAAAATCCATGTATTAGAACCAAGCACTAATCTTTGTGCCAAAGTGCCAAAAACTGCAGTTCCATTACAGCCTGGTACAAAAACAGTTTTGGTCTCAATAGCTGATTTGAATTTTTGTATAACCCAATAGTGTCCTCAGCTCTGAATCAGAACCATCCCACAGCTTGACCCTACAAATTTGGTCACTTCAGGCTCCAAAAAACCAAGATGGCGACAGCTGAAATGCCAATCTCTAGGCCTCTAAACTGGAATCCACAAGCTAATGTGTTGCTCATGGTAGCTATTTTGATGAAGTTATACAGTTTATTAGCAAGACTGGGGACATCTACTTATTTTATTTCATGTATTCTGCTTTTTTGTCAAAACCTGGCACAACATTACCCACAATGCAACGCAACCACTAACACTTTGATTGGTGATTTGGGTGTGTTATGCTAATACTAGCTAATGTAGGTGCTTGCTGCTACATTTGCCGAAAAGCAATATTTTCCCTTGAAGAAACATTTGAAATAAAAAAAAAAACGCAAATTTTGATTTCTTGCCAAGTGTGAGATGAGGAGATCAATACCACTCTCATAACTGTCTTTTAGATGTGTGCTAGCCTAACTAGCCATAAAGACTGGAAAAAGAGGGAAACAATCAGTCTGGTTCTCTCCAAAGTAGGAAAAAAGCCTATCACCATGTCTAAAGCTGATTAATAGACCCTTCTGTGGCCAGCGTCACAGTGACCTCAGTTTGTTAACTTAAGGCAAAACATGACTCACCACAGAACTGTAGGCTACATAGAAGCCTTAAAATGTCATATTGTGTTATTGGGAGCCAGAATAGAAGAAGTCATGGCTCAAAACTTAAATGTTAGCATATACCAGCGGCCACTGCCCGTCAACAAAAACAGACACAGACAACTGTGGTTAAATGAGATAAGAAGAAAGTACTGGAGGACACTTCATGGAGACACTTCATACCAGGTTAGGGAAAAAGTATTTACTGTTGTAGGGATGAATAACGTTATGTGTATTGAGGGTTATCATGTCCACCTAATCAGAAATTGGGGAGGTATTAAGGGGAATATTGGATTTCAACAAAACATTAAAGCCACAGTGTGTAGGAATTAGGGCATTAACGACTTTGATTTTTTTCACGTCAACTTATCTGTCAATAAAGTCGAAGTCGAGTCGACAAGTCATTTGATGATGTCATCACATTGACACAGCGGAGCGAAGTGAAGTATCTCCACATGTGTGATGTGTGTCTGTGAAGGCCCGAACATACTCGGGCGTACTATAAGCGGAGCCACTGACGTCGACAAATCGACTTTCCTGTTAATGCCCTAGTAGGAATTTCTCCCATCTAACGTTGAAATCATGTATTGCATTCAAACAGATAGCGCACTCTAGCGCCTCACTGTTTCAAACACGTATTGCAACAACTAGCCGCTGTGTACCAAAAAGCTATGATAACACTGATGAAACCATGCCAACTGATACTACATGGTATTTGTACAAACAAATCCGAAATTCTCCTTTTACGAGAATAAGTCAGATTATTGGTGGAGGTAATAGTACACCAGTGATGACATATTTATGAATGCAGACATCAATTTTTGCCAATAAACAACATGTCCCTTTAATGAAACAAAACGGAAGAAACCATTCAAGTGTTGTCCTCCTTTTGTAAGATTTGCATAGTAATCAACCACAAAGCCAGCCATCCCACCTTTGGCAATCCTGTCAAATCATCCATCCACTGAGTGAGAGCATACAGGTCGGCCGGTCTGGTCCCGCTGGTCAGTGTTTACTTTTTCAATAACACTCACAGTCCCAGAAATTGAATGACCTGACATGGTGCGTTCATAAATTCAGTCTGAAGCTCTACACTAAAATGAGAGCCCTGTTGGTCGAAGAAACAGAGCGCTATTTACATATATATAAATGAATGAACAGTTAAATTAATCACACATTCAGCCCACTGGGCACTATACTGTTCCATCTCTCCAGACAGACCAAACGGTACATTCAGACAGTGGTCCGAATTCACTAACAAATTAACCCACTTCCTCCTCATTAACCTACCAATCTACCTAGTGGTACATATGGTCAACAAGTACACAGCACTAAACCCGACTACAGAACCGGAGTTTGATCTGGGTGAGACTTCTATGCAGGCATACAATTATTGTAAAGAAGATTTACAAGATGCATAAGTAGTTCTTAAACAGGCGCAAGTATTCTTTTATGCTAACCTATAGAAAACAAAAATTATAATGATAAAGCATAATTGACAAACCAAGTCTGTAAGTTAAGTTAACGTCCCTCCACATCTTCCCAGTGTTCATACGCACATGCACGTGCGCACACCACAATTCAGTCTGAAACACACACACACACCGACCTTGAGGGTGTTAGCTGTGCTGACGTTTGTTTGGACGGTGCTTCAATTCCTCAGACTGCTGCGAGGTCACATGGCTTGACATCAAAGAAAAGAATTTCTTCCTGGGCGACACTGAGAGCTCTGGTGTTTATTCTAAAAAGTCTGACTCTCTCGCTGTCTGTGTTTCTGTCTGTCTGTCTGTGGCGGTAGCTGCCGCCATGCCTGCCTTGCCTGTGTGATTACCTGCGTCCCTTTGTTTGTCTCTTTGTATAATATCTTCACAATGCTTTTTGTGACACTGTAAGTGTCTTTCCATCTGGGGTTGGGTGGGCGTCTCTAACGGTAAGACAGGTATTGGTTTCTTTATACTTATAAACCCCCTAATGGCAACTTACCATCATATATCACTCGCTTATTAAATATGTCCCGTAGTGATTAATGGATTTGTTGAGGTGACACTATATTTGGGAAAACTGCTATTAAGTTTTCGTGCTACACACACTTGAAACATCACTGAAAATAAAAATGAGGGCGTGTCCTCAATGATTCCTCAAGAGTTATATAAAGGCTGAATGAATGAGTGAATGAATCTCGGTCTCATTCACTCTCTTTGTTTCCCCATCACCTCGTAGGTAAAGATACTTTATTCTGATCTACTTTGGCAATAAAAAAAATCACTGTAGAAAAAGATGAGCTGTGGGCCACTGTGGAACAGCATTTACTTGTTGCCATGCATATTATGTTGTCAGCCCACTGCCTGTTAATGTGGAGTGACTGGATTTGGCCAATTCTCGGGTGCTTTTCACTTGAATGCCATTTAGCGAAAATTGCCGATTGCTCCATTTCTCTCCGTTTTAAACAAATGCTGTTTTGTTTAGCAACACTTCTTTAAACCACAGCCAACTGAAATATGATCCAGAAACACATAGCTGGTTTCTGTGGCTTGGAGTGTTTTCCACCTGTCTCTTATAAGTTATTGTGTTCATCTTCACACTACAAGTCGGGTCACGATGAAGTGATATGTTCTTTTTTCCTGGCTACGGATCAACTGAAGAGAGATGAAAAGCAGAACAATAGGGCATGTGGGCTACAGTTACACAACTGAAGTCAATCTGTGCAGCGTATAGTAAAACTCTTTTGATGACAACAAGGTTGCGGCATGAATAATAATCACGTCTGTGTCGTGTGAGGAGCTGGACTGCTGTCTAACTTATGTGAGATCTATATTTAATAGTCTGATCGTCTTGATACCACGCTGTGTCTTCACAGCAGAGTGATTCATGTGCATGGTTAGCTGTGAGCTTTTCCCCCCGGGGATGTGTTTTGTTTTGATGTCCTCCACCACAGCCTGATGAATGGCCACATGGAGAGCTGAGGGGGGAGGAGGGGACCTTTGGACATGTTAAAGGACACCTGTGGGGCTTTCATGGGGCCTCCGCATGAGGGTTCCGCTTCAGGTGGCAGTAATTTCTTTAAGCCATGGGGAGGGGCAGTGGGGTCGGATTGTGTGTGTGTGTTTGTGGGTGTGTGTGTTTGTGGGCTGCAAGCATGTCCATGTATCTTTCTGTGTCACAATTTTGAAAACAAGTTAGAGTTTTGTAAGTGTGACATTTATGTGTAGCTGTGTTTTGTGTCTGTTTGGTTAGATTTTGTTTCCTTTTCATTAAATGGACAGTTAGCCACTTTTCAACCAGCTTTGTGTCACAACAATGTGGGTAGTAAGTGTAATTAAACTGTGGTAAACTTTCCTACATCTTGTCAGTGCCCAAATCTCCCTGTTCGTGAACTACAGATTGTGCTTCCACATTTTCATATGCCCTCTATCACAGACACAAAGAGTAGAGATGCCAATCTCTGTAATTTAGACCAATCTCAAATCAAATTGTAAAACTAGGCAGCGCTGATCAAATATAAACAAAGATTCTATTACTGTATTGCCAATTTCTCTGCTGAAATGTCTTCATATTATAGTGCACTGTTTGGCTGTAATACGAGAATTTGTGAAAAGGAAGTGGGTATCATACTGTTTCCTGTATTGTAAAAATGAAAGCTGAAAAAACTGAGATCAAACAGTAAAACGAATGCGGAATTTATACTTCTGCGTCTAATTGACACTGTACCTATGGTGTAGGCTCTGCGTTGACATGGAGTCTACGCCGTAGTCTGATGTGCACCTCCCCAGAAATGTAACTACGTGTTGTGGCGATGAAGACCTCCTGTCTATTTTTATAAGCTGAAACCATTTCCCTCAGTGGAAACAAAGCTTTTATTTACTTTATTTCACAGATAAGAAACAATAAATTGTGAAGACAATAAAACCTCCACAAAACAGCATTTTAAATCTTGTGTGTGATTCATCCTGGCTTCATATGAGCAGAGGAAATCTCCGCTCATTGCTAGGCTAATTCTTATAATGTAAAATGCCATAGGCGCGTGCTAATAACATTAGCATGGTTTATTTGTTTGGAAAATGTGTTAAGTATAAGACAGTTGTTTTGTCTGTGATCCTTGTGAGCTGTAATGGAGCTGAAATTTGTAACGTTACCTTTGTTAAATGTTGCTGTTGTTCCTGGCTTTACATGAGTAGAGAAAAAATCTGTTAGCTGCTAGGCTAATTTGTACAATATAAAATGCCTTAGGCTTGTGCTAAAACCATTAGCATGTTGTATTTGTGGGGAAAATGTGTCCAGATTAAGACAAATGCTTTGTCTGTGAATGCTGTGAGTTATAGTGAAACCAATTTGTGTACTTGTGTTTGAAATTGTCTCTACTGTGCCATGTTTAATGTGTGTTTTGAATCAACTAAACTTTACAGCACTTCACAGAAACCTGCCACCGACTACGTGTGTAGGCTCTGCATAGAGCTGATGCATTTATGCAAGTATAAATTAGCCAACTTTGTGTTACTATGTTCCTATTTCTCACCTTCTCTTTAGTGTAATTTGATACTGTTTGATACCAGCTAGCCACCATATATTTTCCTGTAGAAAATTGCCAGGCTTGCATTATGTCACCCACCAGCGTGAGCGTCTATAGGTCTGGTGCGGTGCAGTGAATTCTGGTAGTTGTAGGTTTTCTACCCCTTGAGCAAAAACAAATGCCGCAGCCATTTTCTGTTTGTTTTTCTGGTCATGTAGCACTAATTTCAGAGGTATTTGCGTCTTTCTACGGCATAGACAGCCCAGTTTATGAAAAGACTTATCTCACTAAAATAACTGCTCCCTTTTAGTCTGCATGTGTGTTTGTTAGCATGCATTCATACCCTGTAAACACTGTGTTGTGTGTGTGCACACAGGCCTATCTCTCAGATGGTAACTGCTTCTAATACCACAGGGAAAACCACACAGATCGTGACAGAGTCTCACCCACAACTAATGATTATGTAAATACGATAACCATCTGAAGACATGATTGTGTGTGTGTGGGTGGGTGTCCTGCCTAATATGCTTTTATCTCTTATCATGTGGAGATCAGCTGTTAGACAAATGTGGCATTGTTGAGGGCTGAGGTTGAGCCGAATGAGTGTGTGCGTGTACGTGTGTGTGTTTGTGTATGTGAAGCTGCACTTTACTAGTTGAGGGCCTCATCTGTTCTCTGCACATGATACTGAGCTGGACCAACGGACCTGGAAAGCTTCAGGTATTTTAGATGAGAAGACGGGAGCTTGTTATTAAATGTCACAGGCCAATCTTCTAGAATAACCAATAATGTTCCAACGACTACCTTAGCCTCTACACACACACACACACACACACACACACACACACACACAGTCAGACTGCTGGTCGAAGTATGAGAAATAAAAGGATGAGTAAGACAAAACACTGTGAAATGAAACTGCAAAAATAAAGGAGTATTGTAATTTTCCCCACATCTTATTATTTGCTGTTACTTTTCATACATCATCATTATTACTCATGATTTTTGAGAATTTGAAAAAAAGCATTCGTATTGTTATTTTTGCAAGGATCTATCAATTTTGTCATCTGCCATGCAGAAGTTACTTATGGTCCACGTGTACAAACATGTGGACCATAAGTAACGTCAGCAAATGTGTGTATGTATTCATAACAGGATTATAAAAGGTTTAAATGTAACATAATGACTCAAGTATAATAAACTACATTTGTAGACAGAGCAAGGTACGAAGCTGACTGTCCAGGGGTGTGTTCATGGTTTAGGGGCCCACTCCTTTCAACCTTTCACACATTGATCCCCATAAGAAATAGCCAAGCCAACACAAAATCTAATAAATATACTCTCTTGTGTTCACAGTGAGTTGGTTGCAATGACCTTTACTTACAAAACAATGAACGTCAGAAAACAGGGCATACTGTACGCTTTTTTTTCCGCTTCCACTGTGAAAAGTTGTGGATGGTACCAGTGGAACCGTTCCGTACCGTCCCCATTTTTGGTCCCCCCTCTGTTGGGGTACCTAGCACACGGATTTGGTACTAAAAGGTGGAGCTGTGAACACTGCAGTCTGTTGATTGGTCAATAGTGGGCGATCAGTCAAGGTGCAGACTGAACTGAAGTAGGAAATACAGTGATAGGACCTAGAGTCTAAAGGTTACTAAATACCATGTCTGGTACCTAGTAACCTTTGATTCCAAAGGTACCATACTGAAAGTGTTTGGAGGAAACAAGGCTTATCACAGCACACAGTTGGCTCTATGGGACAGGCTCCACGCTGGCCACCACTGGTGTCCAGCTCTAATTTATCTGAAACTGTTTTTTTGTAAATACTAACAAGCCAATGCATGTTTATATATAATTTTTCATTAAAACATTATAAAAAAGAAATAAATGAACCATGCAACAGTGTAATCATTTAAATACTAGTAGCCTATTGTCTGACTTGGACACAGATGTTGCGTCTGTGTCTCCTCCACCACCTGTTACACCCAAAATGGAAGCAGATCCAATACATGAAGCTGCACGCTCCTTTGTCTGGGTCAGTCATAGGCTTTTATATGAATATTATAACAATATCAATGTTATATAATAAACGGCTAATATTATTACTGTAGTAGGCTATAGGTCGGTACATGTCATGGATGCATAAATTAAATATCCCAACCTCAGCTGGAGTTTTTAAAGAACCAGTAGGTAAAATTTGACCTGGGATGCTAGTGTTTCCATTTCTAGCTCAGAGAAGTTTCTCTCACCTTGTAAACTCTGTTGTAAACTGAGAATATATTGGGGTGGGTATATTCAAATGAAAATTGTTTTCAGCAACCACATTTATCAACAACGCTGTGATTGGCGAGAGAAGAACGTTTCATGAATCACACGTGAACCCTTCATTAGATAATTTCTGTGCTCAGATCTAGCATTCAGATTGTAAGTTAGATTGATGAATGAGGGCAAAAAAACCCTGTACTGGTTCCACAAACCTACTACCAAACTTCACGAGTTGGAGCTTCAGGTTTAGATAGGGCTGCGGTTCACCTTAAAATGCTGTAAATAAGCAGTGCAAAGCCAACAGTCTTGCCAGCAGCTGTACACCGAAGGACACACTTTATTAGTCCAAATCAGAACAGATGCAATCATTTATCGTCAGTAGACACACACACACACACACACACACACACACATCAAGGGCCTTTTTGTGCTCTTCAGGGAGTAATCACAAGATTGAGTTACAATGAATCACTTGAGCTGTTGTTGATACCTTAACAAATGTAGCTGCATGTTCCCTTTACCCACCCTGACCTGGGTTACCTCAAGCAGCATTTTTAAGAAGAACAATGAAACAGCTGTCCAACATAGGGATTTGTTTATCCAAAATCATTCAAATTTATATGACTAAACATTTCAAGACGGCGTTAGTGTTGACAGGATATAAACAAATAAGCTTAACATGACTTATGAGTAAAGCTAACCCCTGATTTTACTGTACTTTGTTAATGTGGAACCTAAGGGCAAAGAGAACAGACTATATGGCACAGTCATTTTCCTGAAAGTTGTATGGCAACTGCCAAACCCCTAATTAAACATTATTGCCGTCAGTGTGCTACAATGAGGCAAAGAGATGTAAGGATAGCTGTTAATGTAAGGCTGTATGCTCCATATTAATAGGCATCATGTGGAGCCAACAAGAGCATTTAATTTAATATAAGAATGTAAAGGAATGTCCTAAAAGAACCTGACAAACAGTGCAGGGCAACACTCAGAATAATGCATATATTCATGTACACACCCACACAGAAAATCAAATTAGACTGTGTTGCAATATTTTTGCACAGGCATGCGCTTCCAGTCAGAGGAAAATTAGATTTGGGTTTTCTTAACACATCTGGTCATGTGTCTATCTGTGTGGCTTTAGTTTTAAATGTGCATGGAAAGTTTTTTCCTCAATTGCAGCAAAATTTCCAACATTTTTGATTTACAGCATTTTGATTAAGTAAATTTGGCCTGAAATGTTCGTTTTTGATGCAATTTCCAATATAACAGTGGCCTCTTTTAAAGCATGCTGTCCTAATCAAGAGCTGACAGTGTTATTTATAAGCACATAACTTAAATAGTTTTCTGTCTACCATTTGTTAGACAGACGTGCAATAGATGTTCTGATCAGATGCTTTTTTTTCTGCAGTCGTTTGTTTGTAGGATTCCTTGCTCCCATCTTGATCCCATATCTTTCACCCTTCTATGTAGCATTGTGAATCGATCACCGCAGGGGCTTTTATCAATTACCCGGAATTTTGAAAAACCTCTGCGCGTTTCCACCGAAATTACCTGGGTAAAAAATGTTCCCTCAATCCCAAATTTACCCTGGAAAAAGTGCCTAGTAGTGGGGTAGGACTTTTCAGATTACTCGGAATTCTTGAGGGGCGGGGCTGTTTGCTGAAGAACACTGATCGGTGGAGCACACACATGTAGCTTCCTGGTACGGGCAGCTGCTGCAAGCTTTATTTAATTTCTACAAGCTCCATTTCGTTTCTGTTTTGATTAAGGATAGGTACGGAAAGCCAGTACTAAATTAGCTCTGGGACTAAATGATCAAAGACCATAGTATTGATCAGCGCTAACGGTATCGGTTCTTTTGTGCTGGGGCTGAACTCCTCCACACACACACACACACACACACACACACACACACACACACATACACACACCGACATGACACGGTAACCGGTGAACAGCTGAGCGGCCACGGTGGAAACAAAGTGAAGATAACTTGAAAATGACTCGAGCTGACCGCAGCTACACTCGTTACTGTAAGTGGCATTAAACCTAAGCGAGTAAGAAGCCAATACTTTTTCAATACATGTGTTCAGTAAGCATGAACATGTAAACATGTAGACAGCATTATTCAGTATTCTCCGTCCACAGTCTCTCATCCACCATCACTATCGTTATGTCTTACACAAGGACAGCACGCTAGTTGATAGTGAATTGTTACTAATAAGCTCAAATGACAGCTGTCTGTATGTAGACTAACTTAGTTTGACACTTACCTTAAAATACTTTAAAACTTAGCTGCTGGCTGAGACAAACAGCCCCAACTCTCTACACCAGCATGTAATCAGCCAATAAGCTGGCTGAGCCCAATACAGGGCGCACGCCGAATGATCTACGTCATCACGCTAATTTAAAGAAATTTTCCAGAACTTTGCGGTGAGAATGCAAACCACACAGATTACCAGGAATTTGTTTACTTGGGTAAACAAATTAAGGTTCCTGGAAATATTGGGGGGGGGGGGGAGTTCACTGTACTCCAGTGGCCTCCACAGTCACCAGATCTCAATCCAATAGAGCACCTTTGGAATGTGGTGGAACGGGAGATTCACATCATGGATGTGCAGCCGACAAATCTGCAGCAACTATGTGATGCTATCATGTTAATATGGACCAAAATCTCTGAGGAATGTTTCCAGCACCTTGTTGAATCTATGCCACCAAGAATTAAGGCAGCTCTGAAGGCAAAAGGGGTCCAACCTGGTACTAGCAAGGTGTACCTAATAAAGTGGCCGGTGAGTGTATATACTCACAGCCAAAAGCTATTATCTTTTTTTGAGTTCCATTGTGTGGCCATTATTTGTTGGGAAACTGATACTCCTATATATTATATTTTGATTCTATTCACACAATTTAAATCAAACCGCGTTTGTCATCTCAATAGTTACCATTACAGAAACATCCTCACAGACCGACCGCACAGCCAGCACACACACGTATAGGCATGTTTGTACGTGTCAGAGCCGTTAGCTTGGAGTGCAGAGGTCACCCTGAGGGGTCAGAGTGTCAGTCTCAAGTTTCAGCTATAGAAGAGGTTCTCTGTTGCACACTGAATAAACACTGTGAACAGTGTCTTCTGAAAGAGAGAGGGGGATATGGTGGGATTCAGGAAAGAAGGAGAAACGGAAGAAGCAAAACATGACAAAAAAAAGTTTGTATGGGTGGGTGAAGAGATGGGGGGTGGGCGAGAGAGGAAATGAGCATTCATGTTTTCAGATAGCAGGATGATAGAGATCTTAATGATGTGTTAGGGTAACAGAGTGTAACGCAGTGTGTATGTGTGAATGTGTTCCAGTACTCTGTCCACATGCATTCATTTACATACATGTATGTATGCAGTGCATGAGTGTGAATACTTGTACTGGAGCAGTGAGCGTGTGTGTGTGAGTGAATGCATGAATGAATGCGTGTTCTGTGTGTTAGGTATGTGTGTTCCTCCCAATACATAAAGAGTCCATGGTGGTCATACGAGAACCTGCAGTGAACTTAAGGATCTCCGAATAGTGGATGCTCTATATTTGGGAGCTGGACCGAGGCCACTGACCCTAACACTGACCCCACACCTGCCCTGTGTGTGTGTGTGTGTATGTGTGGACATGGTAGGAGCTGGATGGAGTTGGGGTGGGCACAGAAATGAATATGTGTGTGGTTTGTGTGTCTATGTCATGCTTTGGTGTTTTCATGTGTCTATTGTGTATTACTTAATGTCATTAACAAGTAACACTATCCAGTACCCTCTGTGAGTATTAGTTACTTTTTGATAGTAACTCAATGGGGTACAGTTACCTTTAAAAACAAGGCAGGAAATGCAATAAGAGAATAATTTATCACAACATATAGTAACCATGCTAAAAATGTGCTAGAGAAAAAGTGAACGTACTTCTCTCCTTCCTTAAAACTGCAGTAGGCAGTTTTATTTTGGCATCTTTGGGCAAAAATCCCATAATAAACTTTGAGCATATTGTAATTCAAGTAGTCTGAGAGGACACTAAACTTCTGCCCCTCTTCTTTGCTCTGTTTTCAGGCTTTAGAAATGTAGCCTGTGACAGGAGACCCTGGTCAATCACAGGTCATTTCAGAGAGAGGCTGTTCTACAAATGCAGATGCTTGTGCATGCCTCTTTGGTGAAAGCCTGATTCAATGGCGGAGAATCCTGCAGAAAAAGTTGCTATTACAGCATTGGCAGCAACTGCCTACACGTAAAAGCAACCCCAAAAAAGGAAAAAGGACTTACAATAAACAGAGTCTGACAGAGAGTCTGAGAGTAAACCAAATAATACGTGTCAATATCAGCGAAGCGTTTCAGAGATGGAGCATAATGGTAACTAATAGTTTAGCATCTACTCACAGGAGGTAAAGGCTCATAGCTGCGGCCTCGCATTCATGTTTATGTAAGCTAACGTTAGCTGCAGTCTCAAAGCACAGTGTGATCTTGGTCCCACTCCCTGCAGCCACAGACCATCTTGTTGTGGGGAGAGTGGACAGCAGCACCAGACATGGTCCCCAGTTAGCAGCCACAGCAACACAAATCCAAAAAGCGCAAACCCAAGCTCAGGGGTACAGAACACGCTCAACTTCCTACTAAATCAGGTTTGACTCGGTGTTTCCACCGGCCACCGGCTGGCTGTGACAAGCACTGTTGCGTTTGCGTTGGCTGAATTTGAGCCGCTGTAGCCGCAGACCAAAGGGCCATTGCGCGAGCTTCTTCATGCTGTTCGATGGGATGGCTCATGTAAGCCTGCTAATTGTTGTCTCATATTTATACCTCAATGCTGGTGATAGCCATGGCTGGAAGGCATTGTGTTTTCGGGTTGTCCGTCCGTACATATGTCCGTCTGTACATTCATCCATCTCGTCCTTGTGGCCAAGATATCTCAAGAACACCACAAGGGAATTTTTTTTCAAATTTGGCACACGTGTCCAGTTGGACCCAACGCGGCACTGATTAGATTTTGGTGGTTAAAGGTCAAGGTCACTGTGACCTTGCTTGTCTCATTTCTGTGAATGCAATATCCCAAGAACATTGTGAGGGAATTTCTTAAAAGTTGCCACAAACAATGAACGTGGTCAATGAGCAGGTCAACTTCACTGTGACATCGTAATATTCTGCATAAAACACTTTTCTGGTCATTATTCAAAGTTTCTGGGCTGTCGGGGGGACAATGGGTGGGGCTCGGAGGGATACAGCCGCAAGGCGGTAATTCTAGTTGGTTTGATAAACAGAGAGAGAGAGAGAGGGTGAGGCACGGAGGTTCTAGCGGACCGCGCTGCATTCAATTTAACAATGAAGTAAGATTAAACAAATCAGTGTATGGGAAACATTGGGTTTCTGTACGAAGCATGTACATATGCCCATGGTCGTCTGCTGGGTAGGGCTTAAGACAACTTTTTTCCTTCTCCAGTTTTCTGCTTACCCCAGCTTTCAGTCATACACTAGCTGAACACAAAGTTGATTGACCATGTAAAACACCCACACTTCTTTCCATACGAGTAAAATATCAAAGTAAATGACAGAGAAACAATGCGATTATTATAAGTCATTTTGAAAAGCTCTTTGAATGGAGTCGCATTTTACCTGATGTAAAATCTTAAATTAGAAAACCAGCCTATGGCAGCTTAAAGCTTCAAAATTGTGTCTTCCAAGTGAAGTTCATTTATTTGAACTATTAAACTTATTTAAACTAAACTTGATGACTAATTGAATTAACAGCTCTGTGAGGCATTTTGAATACCAGATCCATATTTACAGATGTCCTGGTGTTTATTTGATGATTCATCTGTTTACCTATTGAAGTTAACCCTATTTTTAAAGGGTCTTCAATAAGGTCTTTTCATTTCTGATTCTTTGGAGTAATGATTTTCCTCCCAAAGTTAGAAAAGGTTGACCTTCGTAGCTTTTATGTGTGAGTGTGTCTGCTCATGCAATCACTGTCAGCAAATGCGTGACCAGTCTCTCAGTTCTTGTTCCGCATTTACATCTCAGGGTTCAGGGGTCACAGGGGTCGAGAGGCGGCATGAATGACTGCCCGTTATCAGGTGGCAAACAAAAGAATGAGTGTGTGCATGTGTGTGTGCATGTGTGTGTGCATGTATTTAAGAGAGAGAAACAGGAAACAGAGATTGACTGAATGACAGAAGGAAAGAGACAGAGAGTCAGAGAGATGGTGATAGATGGAAACATAAACACAAACAGGGGACAGAAACACACTGGAAGGTGAAAGATCTTTTCTAGTTGTTTACCTTTGTGTTGTCTTGTTTTATGTTTGCTTTTTATGTTTGTTTGTGATTCTTTACAGTCGCTCTAATGTAGAATTATAAAAAGTAAGATTAAGAGTATGTAATAGAAGTTTGTAAATATAAAGCAAACAAATTCAATTCAATTCAATTAATAAAATAAAATAGAAATGAAAATGTGCAATAAAGTGTTTAACAGGAGTACTTAAGATATTAAAATATTAAAAATATATATTGTCACTGTGCCAGGCTGTAAGTTACATCAATATAATAAAATTAAACATTACAAATATTTCAATAGTATTTTCTCCACACACTTCACATCCCCTAGAGAGGTGATCTCCAAATTAATGAGTTTAATAGTCTTCCTTATTTAACGATTAAATTAGAAATATAGAATTGTGACCAGTATGAGGACAAACACAAACTATCTTATAAATCAACCAAATTAGCACAGTGTCTAGAAACGCTTATCCCTGTGCACAGAAGGTATTGCAAAATAGCTAACTGTGTTGTAGAAAGTATGGATACTCACCTTAACATTTGAATTTTTTGGTTTCTTCTTGTCAACAAACAACCATTTTAAATGAAGTAATGGCTACAAGTTATATAAGAGATATTAAGTGATACAGTTGTAGAGATATTTCAACTGTCTGGTACAAACCTTTGGGTAAATGCGGCTCTGTCGGGGTCTCTGGGTATTTCTTTCTGTCGCAGTCTGTACAGAATTTAGGTTTTAAATTGTAAGTCTCTTTATTTCTCTATCTTTATCCCGTCTCTCTGTTTTCTATCTTCTCTTTCCTCTCTCTTATTCATCTCTCCCTCCTCCCCACCCCTCACCCCCCTCCTGTCGTCTGTTTTTCTCCCTCATTTCATGCCTCCCCCTTTCTTTTCCCTGCTAATTGCCACCTCGTTGTAACATCCCGGGAGCGGGGAGCTCATTAATTGGTGAAGAGGAGACAGGTGGCGCCACTATGTTGTGATGCTTCTTGTTAGTTGTGTGTGTCACTTTATTGTGTTCGTGTTGTGTTTGCGTGTGCACGTTTGTTTTCATGAGTTTTGTCTCGTTTGTGTGTGAATTTATGTCTTTATATGCTTTTGTGTGTGTGTATGATTCCAACATTAATGTGACTGTGTGTGTGTGTGTGTGGGTCCGTGTTTAAATGTGTGTGTGTGTGTGTGGTGCCCCTGCTTGTTAGCGGTGCAGAGCCCCTTCTCACTGTAATCTCTTTGTTTATGCAGTGCGAAAAGGGCCTGGCGGGGGCATGAACTCCCCACGCTCTTATCCCACTGCGCCACTCACCCCTAGTAGACCCTCATGCCCCCCCGCCACCCTTCCGACACCCCACTTTGCTCCCATCACCTCCCCCATCCGACTCCATTCCTGCCCAACTCTGTCCTCCCTCCCTGTGTCCCGGTGTCCCTCCTTCCTGTCCAACTTTGTTAACATCAGAAACTTAAGCTGTACATTCTGCAAGAGGTCAGCAGAGATGCACCTGCCTGTACTGCGCACCATATTTCTGTCTTACCAGCAGTGTTGGTACTCAAACTGTAATCGAGTGCTCATCATACATTGAAAAAGACATTTTCGTTAAACAAGCAGAGCCCAACTGTCTGGAGAGATTTACTGAACATTCAGCCGTTATTTTAGCGTCTGACTGCACACAGCTCTGCAGAAATCCACCCCTGAGCTGTGTGAGCGCAGGTGTACCTGTTGCTAACTTTAGCAGGCCAGCTAAGAACATAAAACAATGTGAATCAGATACCTGTACAGTTACTGGTAGTTGCATTTCTCCTCTTTGGTGGGGGCTAACTGCCTCACCTTACCTCAAGCTGCTGTGCCAAGCTAGCACATCCCAGACCAGTGTGTCCATTGAGCGCACAGAAACCAAACTAATACTATAATCCACCATCTAACTCCTGGTCATTTTTATCATTTTTAGTTGCTAATTACTGAAAGTCAGATGGTTGGTCTATACTTTTATATCTTTATTTATTGCTACTTTAACTCAGTTTTACTTTCTTCACCCTATTTATTATATCATCATTATCATCATCATCGTAAAGGTTGCAAAGTAGATCTTGTTGTACAGGCTCAAACTACAGGAGTTTTGAAATCCTAACCGATGTTGAAATCTGGTTGCATCACACACATAATGAGGAGATATTTAACAGATGTTCTTCTCTCTAATCTCATGATTTGATGACTTGAAAATAATGGCAGATCACATACCTCAGGATATTATTAAGTTTATAGTGCCAGAGGGAGCATGAATGCACCACCTCACGTGATCTCATAGGGAGCCAGATGTAAGCACAACAGACTCATGTGGGCGACAACTTGCTGCAGTGTTAGTAATGCTTTGCATTGAGAAAAACAAAAGCAGAAGGGAGCAGAGTCAACACGGGTTGTGTCTTACTGAAGACATAAGCCACTTTTACACTTCCTGTTCAAAGCAGGAACATGGTGCCATTATGCCGCCTCGCCATTCTGTGTAAGGTACAATCGTGGAAAGGGGGGACAAAGTTGGAAAGTTGTAGGTAGTAACAGTGCCGAAATAAGGTCTGTGTAAACTGTGAAGCCACCTTCCATATTACACTGCTGATCACACTGCCAAAAAAGCAGCTACTAGCAATCAGCGGTTAACTCAGAGACAAAGAACGGCGGCTGTAAATGTTCAGAAGTTGGGCAAACAATAAAACTAGGACCTTCTTACCCTCCGAGCAGCTGCCATCAGCTGCCATATAACAGAGAAGGTAAATGATTGTGATTGACATGTTGTGCCATTGTTATTGTGTTGAAAGCGCTGCCGACGCATATGTCATGTCACACCAGAGGCCAACGTTGTAGTTTTTTTTTCCACTCATTCCTATTCTCTGCTGAAATCCTCAGCAGCCCGTGGCAGCTCATCTGTCCTCGACATAACTCTTTTTCTCCTTTGATGCCTCCAGCAGACTGTTATGATTATATCACTGCTGCTAATGTTAACGTTTCGTTTCTGCCCTGAAATATCAAAGCAATGGAACGTTACTGGGATGCGTAGCTGGAATGGAATTACAGTTACACATAAGTGATGTGTTGCAGCCCGACACTGGTTAACAATAAGCATTCATTCTCCCATCATCAAAGAGTTCTTCAGTGGTCATAGGCCTGCTTCATGCTACGAGATCAGTGCCAGCATAGATTGTATTTAAATTCAATCAGTATGAATGGGTAATGCTCATTTGAGCCACTAAAGTCAAGAAAGAAAACCACAAAAGACAATTCAATGCTGGTCTAAAATCAAAGGTTCAGAACTGAGTTTTGGTTAAAGTAATAGCTTTCTATCCAGTAAGTTTAATTTAGAAACATTATATTAATGTCAATAAAGTTAAAAACATTGCTCTCATTGTCTCCTCCTTGTTCTTGCCTTTTCTCTTTTCTTATTTGCTCCATTGCGCCTGTTTTAATGAAATCACAGTTCCTTTCTCCCTTCGTTCTGGCCCTCACCTCTAACATAATTCTCCTTTGAAGTCTTCAGTAAAACACTGTTTGCAGTCCCTGGAAGTATGTATCTGATTGTTTGGTAAAGTCTATGAGAAAGAAGTACCACAAAGCACTTAGTGTTTTGCCTAATAGATGGTATTATCGGTTGGTCAAACGGTGGCCTTTTGGCAGGTCTAGAGGAGCTGGTGTCGTGTGCAACGATGTGTGAATAAGTTAGTGTCTGAGTGCGTGTTTGTGTGTCTGGGTTGGTGTACGTGTCTTTGTATCCGTGCGTGTCCATGTGCCCATGCAGGTGTGGGGGTTACCGGCGGTTTGTAGGTCAGCCCCCTGCCCCCGGTGTCACCTTGCTCTGTTTGGCCCTAAACAGCCACCATAACAGGGCCTCTTCTCTTCTCTCCAGTCTCTCGCTGTTTCATCTTTCCTCTCTAGTCCTCTGTCCTCTTTGATCTGCCCACTAATAATTTAATTATTGCATTCAACTCAGTTAGTTAACCTTCTGATAATCAGTCTGCTCATGTTTTCAGATGATTTTGCTGATGCTTCGGTCTAAATCTGCACAGCCGTAACTGGGGCGTTTGTTTTAAAAGCCGTAAAAATTTCAAGTGATGATAAAACTGAATCTGCAAAACACACAACGCTCTGCAAGCATGTGTAGGAATTATAAATCAGCTGAAAGAGGCATTGTGTTTGGCAGGTGTGAGTGTGTGTGTGAGACAGAGAAAAAGAGGGAGAGCGGGAGAAAGCAGTCGTGAATAGGACCGGCAATAGAAAGAGACAGAAAGGTTTTATTGGGCTCCGCTATTCTTGGCTGGAAGAACAGTTGTCATTGGCCATGGGAACACGTGTAGCTCTTTTATTAGCGTAAGCTCCCACTTTAGGTGGTCCTCCCCACCTATTCAGGGCGAAACCAAGTTCGTTTCTAACGCTTAATTAGAATGAACAGAGCGCCAGGCTCTTGTTTTTTATTTAGATCGTTTGGTACACATTTTAACACAGCTATTCCTCCATTCGATTGTTAATATGTAACTGCTAGTTGAACATCTCTGAAAAAGGCTGTGTTGCCCCGACTGTCGCAGTGACAGCTCCACAAAAACAACTCCGGACTCCTGCAATTATTTCGCCTCATGACAGGCATGTGCCTCCTCCTCCGCAGCTGATTGAACTCCTGTTGAACTTTTTGATGCTGTTGAGTTCAGAATTATTGAGCTTCCTCATTTACTGCTTTGCATTGCTGAGTAGCAATCCAAACACTGATTTTATATTGACCGTAGGAGATAGAATAGCATGCTTGTGCTGCTCACACTGTATTATTTAGACTTTTAATAACACCATGTAAAGAGACGAAGGATGAATAAGTTTAGTTACACCTTCAAAAATATTTGTAAAAATTAGGAATGCAGATATTAGGAATACAACTTTTTCTCCAAAGATATCCAGTCCCTCCATAGTGCATATGGATGGACCTTCCCTCTCTTTATAAAACCAGTGTGTCTCAAAAAAATTGAATATCATAGAAATGTTCATTTTTAATCCCTTAATGGATGAGGATGAGGATGAGTCCAGAATATATACAGTTTTCACTTTCAGAAATAACTCACAAGAAATATGGAACTTTTTCCACGATATCCTAATTTTTTTTCAGATGCACCTGTTGTGGAGCTCTTCCAGTAGTATTTGTTTAAACTCTGTGCTCACTGAAGAGTAGCACCATTAATGAAGCTCTGCTGACTGGGTGTTAGCTCTTTGCATCTTTTAATGTGCAGCTCAGCAAAATAAGAAATGGTTTGCATCAGCAATAAATGAACACAGCTCTGATACAACCGTCAGTGATCAGTAATGAGTAAAGCAGGACTGATATTTGAAAGTGCAAACAGGAGCTCAGGAGTGAAATTAAACTCCAAAGAGATTCAAGTAGAAGCTACAAAAGTACTGAGAGCTGAACAACAAGAGACTTCTCTCTCCAGCGCAGATACACGTGAGTTTAGCCGCCGACGCCAAAGCCAATGGAAGAGATTGCATCTTCAAGTGGGCATGGTTAGCCCTGCTACCAAGCAGGACCACAGTAGAATGGCGCGGCTATCCCCTGCTGTGAGGCAGGAGTGGAAACGTATGTCATCATGACTTGGCATGGCGTGGCTAAAGCAGACCGACTTGGACCAATGGAAAAACCATAATATACTTAATTCCATGAGTCAGTGCAATTATTGAAATGCCTGGAAGACGCAGTGAAATGACTCAAATCAGCAGTGTTTGAGATGATATTGTGAATTATAATTTTTAATATCTACATGCCTATATGCCTTTAATTTTGCAGCTGAACAAGGTGGGGGTAATTTAAATGACTATACTGCTGGGTGGCTTAACCTATAGTAATGCATTATAAGTAGCATAAAATGGATAAACACTCAAATAAAGCACAAGTACCTCAAAATTGTATTCATGTTAAGTGCTTGAGTAAATGTAATGTCTTAATTTCCAGCACCGTGTGCAGGACACACAACCAGATAAACACCATTCCCTAAAGTTCCAGCATACTCCAGTCAGAGCTGCCTCAGATATTTTGTGTGACAGATGGAAACACAAGCGGGGGCCAATCATTGTGGGGAGGGACAACAACAAAAAAAATGTTGGTGGGTGGCTGCAGATCGTGATCCTCAGTTATTTGGTAAGCTGTAGCAGATTTATGAATCAGTAAAGTAGGCAGACGAAGATCCCACAGAGCAGGTGGGACATCTTGCTCTCCCTTTCAACTCCCACTCGGCGAGTAGCTGCCACACGACTCTTCTGTCTTCTGAGTCCTATTCTGTTACCTAAACAGGACATTTTTAACATTCCACCCTTTTGGCCACTCCGTCCCTTCTTTAACAGCCGTCACTTCTGCGCTTCACAGGGGGCCAAATTGATTTGGCTTCTCCCAGACTCAAAAACACTGTGCGGCTGTGTGTAGTCACTTTCTTTTTTGAAAAATACACAAAGTATTTCTCATCATTCAGCAGTAAATCTCCTGGACTGACTACATTTGATTTCATTTATGCCAGCCCAGCTAATAATTTATTAATGACACTACAAAGTAAATTTGAGCCTTTAATTTGTGGTTTTTCTTTACCGTCTCTGTGCCTCAGAGCAAAGTAACAGGATATCAGTCTCGTTGAAATCCTATAGAAAACACTGTATTTGCCAGATGGCTCGAGGGAAAACTCAGCCATTCATGTCAGATATACAGTAAAGCAATTTAGAATAATTGAAATATTTATGATATCATGATTACAGAGGTGGATTTCTGATAGTCATTCTCAGTTTTGTAGTACCTCGCCCTAACCACACCTATCCCTGTCAATGATTTTATGGTGGTTGTAAAGTGATACAGTGAGTGGTTTCACAATGACAATAACAAGCCTTAAAAGCCAGTGGCAGTCTATCATTAGACCTTCATTAACTTTAAATGGCTTGACACCTACGTGTGTGTGTGTGTGTGTGTGTGTGTGTGTGTGTGTGTGTGTGATACTTCAAACGAAGAGATCATGTTTCATTGAGAAGGTAAATTTTCTCTTAAACGCATCCCAAACAGGTGTCGTATGTGATGGTTTGTATGTATTTTTGTGTGTGTTTCCAAGCAATAGAGAACGAAGATAGATGAGGGAAAGAAATGCCTTTATTTTTAATTATTTTTCAAGCAGTACATTTAGGTTAGTAAGTATAAGGAGGTTTTGAAGGCTATAGGCTATATGCTTAATTATTTGATCAGGAACATGTTTCTTCTTCTGCTTCTGCTTCTAACCACAAAATGCAACCTGGTCTCACTCCCAACTCATCCGTTATTGACGCACCGAGGCACTTCAGAGGCGTCTGAGATGCACCGGGCGGCGGCCTTTCAGCAACTGCTGTTAAAGAGCGAGAAAGTCTGCTTAGGGTGGGCGTTATTGGTGTTTTGATGTAATTTTAAAGTGGATTCTTGAATCATTTTGTCAATAACTATTTCATAAGTAATAGTTGGTTGTCAATTGTTATTTCATATTAGTAAATAAAAACAATCATTTATGTCGTGATAAGAGTGATAACATGTTATAGAAGCTATGGTGCACAGACATAAATACAGTTATGCCTTGGGCACATAAAGTTTAAAAACCACTGGTTAGTGATGACGAGCATAAATTGACACGACATCCCTGAGCATCCAAAACTGACGCCAGAGGGGAACCTAGACTGTAATAAGCCCTTTTTAAATAGGAATGTACGCAAATTTGCAGGAAAGCCCAATCAGTCTTCTTTCAGCATTGGGAGTATAAGAACAAAATCGGTGAGTACAGCAAAATGCCGCCTACCTAATTTTGTTTATACAGAATGCACCTTTTTCGGGGCAATGTGGGGCGTGAGGAAGTAACAGAACGTGTAGCTCAGCGTGTGATGTAAACAGTGACGCGCTCCGAGGGAAGCTGCGTCTAGTCAGTTCTTTCCGCGATTCTCATAAGTTGGCCCGTCCTTCACCGTCCCCGTGAACCGTCATCTGACGGTTAATGGCCTCTTTGTTTGTGAGGACAAGGAGGGCGCACAATTCCTTGTCTCCCCAGTTGCTCATCTTTACAGTGTCTTTCACGTTTGCGTTTCCCTCTTGCTACTAGCTGCTCGCTAATTCCTGCTATCAGCTGTTTCCTGGTAGTCCACCGCCAGTGGGTTGCACGTGTGGCGTTATCAACAGCTCCTCCCACAAGTCTTCAACAGCCCCTCCAGTGGCAGAAGGGCGCCTCGTTCTTTTTAAACCAAAAAGGTTCCGCCAATACGTTTACCCCTACGCGACGGAAAATTGAGCACCTCGGAACGCTCGCAGCTTGCCGGCAAAACGGCCCAACATCGCTTATGAATGACCAAGTGTAGGTATCTAACGAGTGTGGTCACTTTATAGTGCAGTTAATGTTTACTTATTTATTAAACGTAAAGAATGGCAGCATTTTTTCCAGGTAATGTGTTGAGGGACCAATGATTTCTTCTTCTTATAACTTCATGTTTCTTCTCTCCTTTATGTGTTTTTTGGTTTATCTTTTGACTCCTGACTTCACTGTTGACTTTCATCCTGACCTGTCTTTAAGAACGGATTCTCCAGCAGTGGGGTGGAGGGCTTTTCTCCAAAGGTGAAAGGTCGATCGAGAGCAAATCAGTGTTGAGGTCAGAGGTGGACCTGACGGACTTCTCTATCACCGCTTCATCATCATGCCTCTCCTCGTTCTGCGTGTTTATCCCTAACTTCCCTCATTTCTCTCATCAGTTCCCCGGGCTGTTTTGATGAGTGGGTGTGTTTGTGACAGGGGTAGCTGAGGAGTCAGTGGGCCGCAGTCACAGGACTCTATCCTGAAGTTGTTGTTTTGCAACCCATAGCTAAAAGGCAGCCTTTTTCACTCTGTCCTTCATCATCACGCTCTTTTGCCTCTCCTCTCCACCCCTCACACATTCCTCGAAAAACTTTTCCAAGCACTCCCTGCTTGCCTCCATCAATAAATCTTTAACACCACCTCCTTCGAGCTCTATCCAAACAACTTTCCCATATTTACATTTTTTGCAGGACAAAACTGATTTGCGTAGTCTGTTTCACAAAGCGTATTCTAGGTTTTTTGGCTCGTCTGTGGCTACTTCTTGACCAGAACAAAACAAAACAACTTGTCCACTCTGTATGTGTCCCTGGGGCAGAGAAGATGTGAGTACAAACTGACTTTAATAGGAAGCGCAACTATATTCTCACACACAGCTCTCCTACATTTACAACCCCACACTCTCAAACACATGTTCGCCCATCCTGTCTTTGTGTGTGTCTCTCTCTCCAAAGACCATTCAGGCAGAAAGGATTGCTATGTAAATGCACCAGTGAATAGGAGTGAATGGACAGGCTTAAAGCAGATTATGTTAAACTGCTTGTTAGTTTAAAGACATGCTGAAGTGAATGGCTGGGGATTAGCAGATGTGCTGCTGTGCCACAGAGGTGTTTCTCTGAAATGTATTTAATCCTCTGTCTGTTAGTCAGTTCACACATCAAATAAGGGGATAAATGCTTCTAAAAGTAAACCAGGAAAAGGTAAGGTGGTCTTTAAATCCTCTGGCGCAGATGGAAATCCCAAAGCGGAGATGATGTATTTGAATAACAAATGTCTGTATGTGAAGCCAAGTCCATTTATATGTTGTTAGGAATGATGAGTCCATGCAACCACAGAGAGCTGCTGCGTGGTTTTCCCAATGAACACAATGGTGTCAAAGTGTGCTCGTTATTTGTTACATTTTTAATAGCTGACATTTGGAGGAACAGCAGTTTCATTTGACAGCAGAAGAAGTTGTTTGTCTCTAATATTGTATGACAGCATCAGTAGTCTCTATATACAGACTCTACATTCAGTGAATATGGAGTCTGTAGGCAAAACCCGGAGACCTTGCCTCCGGAAGAAGAGCGGAAGTGCCCTGCTTTCCGGTTGTAGGCTGTTTGTAGTCCGAGTGATATTGACCAATCACGTTTGAGCCGGCTGCAGTTGTTGCCAGGTTAAACGGTCCGTGCAGTGAACTAACGAGGCGGAACATAATTGGCGTCACTGCAAACTCTGAATCCATCGGTGAATCCAATGGTTCAGCATATTTACCTATATATAAATGGAAATTCGCCTCCTCCGCCCAAATCAAACCGGAATACCAAAAAATCGGGGGTCTGCCCCCAGAGGCTGTATTCGGTGTCTGACTTCCAGCAGATTTTTTTGATACAGCCAATGGGTTCCGAGAATGCAGCATCAGTGTTCTATCGATTTAGCATTTCTATAAAATTGTCAGACGTACATTGGACAGTTTAAAAAGTAGGGTATTAAAATTGATTTAGCAGAAACATAGATATCATCTTTTTATGCTCCACTCATTCCCTCTCCTCGTCAAAACCTGGCGCCTACATTACCCGCCGTGCAACCCAGCGACCAACTGTTCAGTCAGCGATTTGGATGTGCTATGCTCGTGGCAGCTTCTTTAACCTTGAGCCACTAGTGTTGAGTAGAGATGAGGAGCAGGCTACAGAGGTCTGGTAAGCGTACTTCTGTCCAACTCCACACACCAGCAAATATATATTTTTGTACACATATTTTTATATTTTTATTCCCAAAATTGTAGTCATCAACCCCAACCAACACTGAGTCAAGTGAGTAACAAAGGTCTTTATACAACTTTTTAATGCCTCCGTGCAGGTGTTAGCCACGACCAGAGGCATTATGTTCTCAGGTTGTTCGTTTGGCTGTCTGTCCGTTCCATGCTTGAGAACGCTAAATTTCAACTTTGGTGGTCAAAGGTCATGGTCACTGTGACCTTGCATCTGTCTCATTTTCGTGAAAGTGATATGTCGAGAACACTTTGAGGAAATGTCTTCAAATTTGACACATGCATACACTTGGACTAAAGAATGAACTTGTCAAAATTTGGTGGTTGAAAGTCAAAGGTCAAGGTCAGAGATACCTCACAAAATATGCTTTTGGCCATAACTCAATAATTCATACGCTAATTATGAGAAAACTTCTCACAAACGTCTAATAGGATAAAATGATGACATTTTATATCCAAAATGTCAAAGGTCAAAGTTACTGTGACGTCATAATATCCTACATAAAGCACAGTTGTGGCCATTATTCAACGCCATATCTCAGGAACAGAAGGGGAGACATTTGATTGGATTCTGAATTGGTGACACTAATCTTGGGTGCTCACCTTGAAACTGTGCTGACTGTATAGATTGTCTGTGCTGCCAGGGGGAAGATGTGTGTGAAGCATCCATGTTTTCACAGACATGGATGGAAACTGTAAGAGAAATTGGACTGGTGTGTGGAGGCATTCAACTGCAGGGTAGTTTCACATATGCAGTAGTACTCCCCACCACTTACAAACTGACTATGGTGTATAAAATCCGTTCAATTGCCCTTTAACTTAGAAAGTCTGCCTTATTTTTTAAATGACAATATGTGGGGGTTTTTTTGTTTGTTTTTTACATAATTTATTTATTATTTATTTATTTTGCTTAAGGAGACCTGTTATGCTTTTCCTTATTTTCTGTTATGTAAATATATATAATGTCACAATGTCAGATGTTATATCAAACGTTATCAAAGTTTCAAATGAGATTAACATACTGTATGCAAAAATAATCCCTGTGGTTAAAAAAAAACCCCTCAGTCTTCAGACTGTTCTAAATACTGTGTTTCCCATGTTTTTTTTCTTCTATTTTTTAGACAAGATGACATGGTAATCTGCTTCAGGCACACTAGGTACTAACATCAGGAAAGCATGTAATTTTGGTCGCCAGTGATGTTAATTTCTCCTCGATTTCATATCATATTCCTGCTGGAACATGTCCGCTTGTGAAGGTTTTGGTTTAGAAGTTTTAATTGGTGATTTTTCACAGTACAAAGTGCTGTTATACTGTTACAGTCACTCCCCTGCTGCAGAGACGCTGAGATACAGAAGGCCCAGAAGAGCTGACAAATGAGAGCAGATTGGGCTTTTTCAGGAGCGTGTTACACAGAGGGTAAATACAGGTGTTTCAGTACAAACAGTGTGAAAAAAGTATTTTTTTTTAGCAGTAAAGTATGTAAACATGCTCCAGTAGTAACCCAAAATACAAATATAAACCTGAAAATGAGCACAATAAGTCTCTTTAAAATATTTGAACATTTTCTGGAACAGTAAAGGAACACTCAATCCCTCATTTATTTGAAAAATTCAAAATCTCATTTACATTTACATTTGGAGATGCATTGTTTTTACTGGACAGTGACAGGAATCTGAGTGAGATGACCTACAGTGAAAGTTGCATCAGATTCAGTCGGCTCTTTCGCATACGGAAGGATACTGCTTTCTGCTGTGGTGGAGATCAACTCTGGAGTCCATCTTGAAGAATGTCACACTCCGTACACCTCACTTTCAAATTCACAAGGAAGATAAATCATTAAAATCGGAGCAACACAGCAAAACCCACTCAGAATGTACCAGGAGTAAACTCTACTCACAAACACGATGTCTCATTTGTATCCTAATTTCCGAGATCAGAAAGTTTGACTTTTCTCCAGCCTCAGAGACATTCAGCATTCTGAGAGCAAACTTGACTTTTCTTTTAAGTGTTGACACTGAAAGCTGCTGACATGTGAAGTTGTTGTGTTATGACAGGCTGTCAGAGATGATGTGAGAGTGAATGCTGAATAGAGAGCATATTGACCCCCTCTGGCTGAGACACATCATCTGAATGTGTAAAGGGAGCTTGAATACCATTAGCATATGAAAAACAGAAGCAGTCAGAAAAGAAAAAGTGCTGTCTGCTTCAGATTCAAATGTCTGAGCAACTTTATTTTGACCTACGCTTGAAATGTGTTGCATTTTGATGTCTCCAGCCTCCTTTTCACACTCTGATCCCCACTGTCCGTCAGCCTGCTCTCCCCACGCACCTTTTCCCTTCTCTGTAAACTCCTTCACGTCTCCCTGAAAGGTCACCATCCTCCATTCATTATCTCAGCCCTTCAGAAATCTTCCAGACAACACTCATCCTTCTCTGATCCTCCCTTTTTGTTTTTCCTGTCAGCAGCTTTTTCTTTACTCCGCATTCTTTTTCAGTTTTACAGCTCATCCTTCGCTTGTGACGCTCTCAGCCATTCATCATAGGCCCAGCATGAGGGTGACAGTGTGGAAGAATAGCAAGAGTGTGTGTGTGTGTGTGTGTGTGTGTGTGTTTGTGTCCGTGGCACCAGCCCACAATACCTTTAAAGTAACAGTTTTTAAAGGGGTCATTTCTCAATCTGTATATGATATCCTGTCCTCCAGCAAATCACTACAGACATTCATTACTCAGTCTCTTTCTCACACACACACACACACATGCGCACACACACTCTCACACAGCTTCACAGCTAGTAGGGATTGGGGGCAAATGCTGTCACAGTTTTTAAAAGGCTTCCCGTGGTTAGACATGCTTGAAATGACATTCTGGTTCACTGGAGGAGGGGAGTGGGAAAAGGAGAGAAAGGCAGAGGTGGAGGGGGAGAGCAGCTGAGCTTTTGGGTTACAAAAAAACAGATGCAAGAGTGATAAAGGAGATAGCTGTGAGTGATTTTTCCTGTCATTCCATGTTTCATAGGTCTTAAGTGGTTCTCCTAGACAGAGACTTTTGCTATCACGTCTATTCTTATACAACACTTTGACAGCATTAGGTTTTTCTTCTCAACACAGGTGGCAGCCCGGCTAGAGAAAGTTACACGTTGCAGAATATGTGCAACACAGAATCAAAAAGTTCTGTTACAAGAGAGTGTGTAAGTTATTGCTAAATAAATTGCCCGAAGGATATGTGGTGTTTGATAGTTATGAATTCATTTTAATCATTGACATGCCAATCAGAAGATGGAGTTGTATGGTGGCTACGTAAAACTTATTATAAAGGTACTAGGACATCTTGCTTCGAAAACTGCATCTGGATCTCGTTTCCACATGACACCGAACTGACAGGAGCGTCAGTGACTGTGTTAAGGTTTGTGTGGGAAAGGGGCTTCAGAGAGGAGGGGGAAGAGGGTAGACAGACGAAGAATAGGGCAGGACTGTTTATTTATGAAGTGATTTTTCCTCTCATCGAGGAGCGAGGGAGCCAGGCTGCCTATTGTTTGTCACTAATGAACAACATGAACGAGTGTGAGAAAGAAAAGAAGTGCAAAGAACGGCGGCGGCTACAAACGAGACAGATTAACATGAAAACAAAAACAGTTTGCCCCGTCTATTTAACCTCAAAACTTAGAAATCAGCATTTTTTGTGTGTGTGTGGGTGTGGGTGTGGGTGTGGGTGTGTGTGTGTGTATGGGGGCTCTGCTCATTTAGTGCTATTCCAGGTCCGTAATGCTTTTGCTAAAAGCAAAGTGTTCCCAGCACACACATACAGTTTTGTCTACAGTAAATGCCTTACAGGCAAGAGGATAGCTCTGAAAAGGAAATGGTCTATTAGAGTGTCTCAACCCATTTATTTATTAGTTTAAAAGCTCCATGCAAGCGTGATGTAATCTCTAACAGCTCCTTTAAAGTGTCTTTTCCTGCTACCTGATTTGTTAACAGCTCGCCACTGCATCCAGAGATGTTCTGTCAGAGGGTTTCTGGAATCCAGGTGTTGTCTTATCAGATTCATTGATAATCCCTGTGGACTATATTGCTGTCATTGTTCATTTTAGGCAAACCATACTCCAACTAGAAAACAATGTTTTGATGCATTTGATGTGCTGAATGTGCATATTAAGGCAGTACAGGAGGAGGTGCACATTAATAATCCTCCAGGACTGTAACATGCTCGTGTTTAACCCAAACAATGTGTCATGTGTCTGCAGTTGGTTCAGATCGAGGTCGGAATATGTTCTCACAACAAACGAACCGCACCAGAGTTTGGTTGTAACTGGACCGAGACCACCTTTTCAAGAAGGTCTCAGTCCAGTTGTTTCAGTGCACATCCGAGTGCGATTGCCGTGTTCACACCTGCCCAAACGCACCGCACTTAGGGGGCAAACAAACTTGCGTTCGATTGAAGCGAACCAAACAGGGCAGGTGTGAAAGCACCTTTAGTCTGGTCATCTAGTGGGCCGGATTGGACCCTTTGGCAGGATGGTTCTGGCCCATAGACTAGTCTGACAAACTTTGGTGCAGTACTTGTATATCAGAACGACACACATAACACAAAAGTTGGCTCTTACTCTTATTACGATGTCACTCTGGCTGCGGATGAAGATGTGCATAGGGCAGTTCTTAAAGTGTTAAAACTGGTGACTGTTACTCTGTAGAAGAGCCTCCGATACATGTGCTGAACACATACTGGTCAAATATCCACTGTGCATACACAATTCAGGGCCCACTGTAACGCTGTGAGGGACGGTGATTGATGTTCCTGTGACGTTTGGATAAATAATGTGACTGGTTGTCATTTCTTCTTTGTTTATATCTTCTACAATGGCTTTCAATCCTTTATCTCCACATGTTACTGCTAAAGAAGCATCTTTATAGTTTATGTATAGCTTTAATCAACTATCCATCCCACTTTCCTCTCGTTCAAAGACTTCATGCAGAAAATGAAAAGTGGAAATGGTTATCTGTAAGCTGTTAAAGGCGCTGAATCCCACAGATCCTGCTGCTTGTTTTCAATATCCTCCTCACCCTCCTACTTTCCTCCCTCCTACTTTTCACTAAACCCCATCTTGCTCCTGTCTGCTCCCTGCCCCCGTTTTCTTTCCACCCATGTCCTTCCACCCTGTGTGTGCGTGTGTGTGTGTGCATGTGCGTGTGTGTGAACAGGTCAGCCTTCCCCACCAGGCAAGTGAAGTAAACTCCCCTTTTTTGCCCCTCTCCCTCTCTTTCCCTCTCAGCTGGGCTGCTACTGTCAGACCGGGTTGGAGGACAATCAACTGCAACTGCTGCTGCCGCCGCTGGTGTGTTTTGTGTGGTGTGGACTTTCTCACGTTGCTGTGGACACACACTCTCACACACACACACAGGAGCTTGCATGCCCGGTACTCCCCCTCCAAACCTCCGTCTCTCTCTCTCTCTCTCTTGCTCTCTCTTTCTGGCACATACATACACACACTCAGAGGAAGAGGCAGTGTGTGAGCGGCGGACCCTGTCGTGTGGAGTGTATTGAAGAGTGGAGAAGAGAGGAGCGGAGCAGCAGACTCTACCATGCCAGTGCAGGGAGAAAGGCTGAAGCGCTGTGTGTCTCTCTGTCTCTGGAGCCGAAGTCCTTTGCTGCTGCTTGGACTGTTCTCTCTTCACGCGCAGGCTCACGGTGAGTTACAGCAAAACTTTTTTCTACTCGTCAGCACTGTCGCTGTTTTTACTCTAGCTTTGCTCTGAAGTTGCTCTGATCACACTCATCACAATGTCTTCGATTTCCTTTTTAAAAACTTTGAAAACTGAAGCTGTGAGCTCTCCTTACTGTTCTCTCTACTCTGTTTCACATCTTGCATATTTTGTGGATACATGTGTGTCACTTTAAAAAAAAGTTGGAGCTCAAATCTGTGCTCTGCAGAGTCTGTGAGCAGCTCCTGAAGTTTGTCAGTTTAAGAAATGGGCTCCAGAACGTAGCGACTGATGTACACATGACCCTGAACGCAAGACATGTATGTGGTCGCTTTACATCAGGGAATCATTCACGTTTAATGTTAGATGTCGGCATCACAGCAGCGTGTGTAGGATTTGATCGAGGCCAGCAGCTCCAAAAAGTCCTAAGCATTTCATTCTCCAGTTAGTCGTCAGATCATGAGGTTTTGATGGGGCAAGCTTTATATTTTGCCTTTTTGTTCGACTGATAAAAGCGAAATTGAGACAAGAATTCTCAGATTTTCAAAAGCCTTTCTACTGACTACACAAAACAAAACTGAGTTATCGTTGAGTTGAGGTTATTGATTATCTGATCACCTTCAGTTTCACACTTGTTAAGAAGTTCCACAGTTGCCCTGACACTCAGTTTCATATCTTCAGCCACAGTGTATTCGCTGTTTCCTTCCAACAGACAGAGAGATATATTGCCATGGACCAACATTGTTACTGTCAGCCGCATCAGCCACTTTTGTCCGTGACCATGTTTGGTATCTGGAGTGTGATTGGCGAGGTGTTGGAGAGAGAACGTGTCACATTTAATAGTCTGTTATGTTTAGTGCTGCGATGTGTGTCATTAAGGTTTGACACTCTGCCTCTGTTGTTTTTCCAGTGTATAGGTTTAACCACGGCACAGCAGTGCTGCTGATTCTCCTGATTTAAAAAGAGAGTCATTATTGAAGGAATTTAAATGATAGTGTTTGTGCTGTTATGTTCAGAACACAGATTTGGAGAGTGTTTGTTATGAGTGATAGTATCCGTGCATATTTTTCTTTTCTCTCTTTATTGTTGGTCTATTTAAAGTCATTGGAGGTTGTTTCAGCTGGGAGCCCTGAAGTTAAGCCAGCAGAGGCTCATACTTCATACTCAGTGTGCTATGTGCTGAGGTCGTCCTGCGACCTCTGGCTGCATGTCACCCCCTCTCTCTCGTCCATCTTTCCTGTCATTGTCACGGGCTGAGTCGGCTTTCCTATGGAGTCCATGCTGTGCTGCCCTTCTTCTTTTCATTTACTCTCTCTGCCTGCAGTTTTGTCATTTAAAGTCAAGCCTCTGAAGGAATAACAGGCGTTTTAAATGCTGTGAACATTCAAGTCTTTGCAGCGCATTCGAGTACACATAGACACACGTATAAAAATTGCTCGAATGTTTTGGACTCATGGTTACACTAACTGCTCTGTCCAAGAAACTGCAGAACAGCTGCCAAAGAAGAAGACATATGTGAAATCTGACATAAATTTGGACCCCTACCAAGTTTTTTTTTCTTGTTTGTGTTATACTCCCAGACGGTCTTTACCATCTAGAATTTAAATATCTGAATTTAATATTTAGATCATATTATATTGGAAAATGTCGTCTTTATGCTTTAAATTTCTCTTACACTTTGTGTCACTGCAACTGCTGCAAATGGGACATATTATACACCTTCTTCAGCGTAGTTTGTGATTTGGTGTCAGGTGTTCGGGTATGTAATGTTTCAGTCCATTTAGATACCAGTGTAACATTAGTGCGCCACCTGTAGACTAGTCAAACAAATCTCAGCTCATGATAGCCACCAGATTTGAGTTGGATACTCACCCGAGACAGTAATTTATTTTTCAGATGAGACATTTCTACAGCCTTCACTCTTATTTTTTTTCCAAATTACAGCTCTCTTGGCTCAGTTTGTATAAGTTAATATATTTTTAAAAAGCCACACTGCTATTTAAACCGTAAGAATTTTGCTTTGTTTTGCATTTACCAAGAAAAGAAAATCCCCTAAAAGCTTGGGTGCTTTCTGTTTCCACAATGACTGACCAAGCTTGACCTCAGCAAAATGCCCAGTTTGTGAATGTGGATCAACAAATAACTTGAGCCTGTTTATTTCTCTGCTTGAATCAGGTGTGCGTAAGCCCTTCCAAATACTTGAAACTGTATTCAAATTGCATTTGGTCCAAGGGGTGTTAGTAGCAGCTTTATTCATCAGTTGACACGCAGTTGATTGATTGGACCAGCAACAGGCTCATTCATTGGTTGTCACACAGATGATTGATTGTCCTGGCAATAGATTTAAATGTGACGCAACAGGCAAATGTTTGTTTCTTGGAAAACTGTATGAAAAAAAAGATGGGGTAGGTAGAGAAAGAGGTTTTTATTTTTCAGGACTGTCTGTACCTCACTTTCTCTCTTGCATTTTTCCTTTTCCTCGCTGTGTTCTCCCAGTTTCTTCCCGTTCTCTGGATGCTTGGTAGAGTGAATGGGAGACAGGACCTGGTCAGCTAGTGTTTCCTGGTCCTGTAGCCACAGGTGAACTGGAGTCATTACAGGCTTTAGACAGGCAGTAGGCAGCTACGGTGTTGTGTCTGCATGAAGGTCACAGTTTGCCCTACAGCACGTCTAGGCCATTGTCTCAGACAAATAAAGGACGATGTGTTCATTATTCCTCAAGGAGAAATGAGAGCATAGGGAATGCGCACACTTATGCACACTTTATAAATCATACACATGCACATACACACACACACACACGGATCTTCTATGACCTTCCACCTACGCCAGGCTGCAGCCTTCAATGTGAGTTCTGGGAAGTGAGGAGTGAGCGTGATAGCTTACATTTCATTGTCCTTGGTGGAAATAAGCACCGCTGTATCAGTTTTCACAGTCAAAGCTCTGCCAGTTGCTTTGCTTTTGTCACTGCCCGCTAATGAGACTCTGTTGCTCTCTGCAGAATTTTAGGTTATGTTTTAACAGCATAAAACACCCACTCGATTTTGAGCCAAAATAATCTTCTCACACATGCTGTTGTTTGACACCGCATTCTCCGAGCGCTGAGAACGTGCTGAGCCGCTCCTCAGCTCACATCTCACAGCGATCTGTTTTTAGTTTTCATAAAGTTGCTGGCAAAAGTGTTGCATCCTTCACCTGCTTGATGATTTCAGGTTTTAACGAACTGATGAATGAATGTTTTCCTCACACAAGGACAGATTTCCTCAAAACTGTTCCTGTGGTGCAAAAGAGACCAAATGAAGAGTCTTAATGTTGAATGCTGTGGTGTCTGATGTGAGTTTTGAAGGAAATCATTAGGCTGTGCGGTAATACAGGCAGACTGCGTGCTCTGTTTGCATTTATTGTCACCCATAATGTAATTGATGCATCTCATCACCTCAGAAATATTCAGTTTAGTCTGTTCAGTGACACAGACGATGAGGATTCATAGGGGCACTTAGCTCTCAGGAAGTCATTGATGAAACTGTTATCCTTGTGGAAAGCTGACTCAGACATTTCTGAAGAAAAAAAAAATAGTTTTCAGAAAAGCCGAGCAGAAGGCATGAGAGCTGACTCATTGTACCAAACTGCTTGTAGCTCCTTCTGCTCCTCAGCCTCAAAGCTCATGTTAAGTTCCCTGGCTGGAATGAGATACCTCATTAGAACTAAAGATCTGCTGGCCGTAAAGCTGAAACGCAGAGGTAAGGTGTTGCTGCCGGTTTGTTGGTGTCCTGAAGTAAACTCACACCTTACATTTACCTCATAAGTCTTTTCTTTAACACAGCTGGGTCCCCAAACTGTGGTCTACCCCACAGTGGTGGTGTCTGTTCGACTGAGGGTTAACAAGATGGGACCCAAAAGGCTAATGTGGCAGGAGTTGAGAATAAAGAGGTTTAGTGACAAAGCAATGACATAAATATGAATCCATGATATGCGATATTTGACACAGCTCTTATGTTGTGTGTTTGAAAAGAAAAATGTAATCTTGAAATGACCTCTAAAAGGTGGAAGGTAAGGAAAAGTGAGGAAAGTTAAGGACTGAGGGGTATTACATCCTGTAATGGATACATATCCAGTAACTTCTATCCCAGTCAGATTACCGGTCTGGCCCTGACTTCTTAAGACACAGCTGGAGCAGGGGAAGTTAGATTGTGTGTGTGTGTGTGTGTGTGTGTGTGTGAGAGAGAGAGAGTGAGAGGAGTTAGCGAGTGACAAAGAGGTTTTTTTTTAATACAGAGACTAAGCAATGTTTTTAAGAGTTTGTCTTTGTGTGTATGTTTGGTCATTTGTGAGACATGGGAAATTGATTTTGAATGTAAAGTAAGCATGTAAAAGAAATATTTTAGTATTTTTTGGCACTTCTATGAGAAAAAAAATGCACCTAGAAAAAAGTAAGTGGAAAAATTTTACAAACCTTTACTTGATAAATAACAAGATAAATTCAGTTCACATTAATTGCCTGACTTTTTTTTTTTCAGGTGCACTTGTTCTGTAGCTATACGGTTGTGCTGGTGCTTAAGTTTGCAGTAGTTTTATTGGGCTAGTTTATAGCTGTTGCACAGTGGCTGTTGGGGAACTGGTTTAAAAGCAAGTCATACTTTGTACTTTTTATGATGTTTTTGTGGGGATTGCCTCCTCACAGCTTTCACCTCTCAGGTCACAAGCCAATGTGGAGGTGGCTTAGCCGAAATGGTGGTGGCTAGCAGTGTAAGCCATGCTAACACTGCTAACAGCACTAACAGTGCTGATAACACCAACTGTGCTGACAGAGCTAACAGTGTTAATCTGGTGGGTAACCGGTGGTTGGGCAATGATGTTATCAGCAATAAACGCCTTATGAGTGCATCGCAGAGCAGCTGTGATTAGCGAGATTTATACTTGTGCGTCAGCCCTATGCTGAGCCATACACCATAGTCCACACACATGGCCGCCACTGTTGTGAGCATTTATACTTGTGCTGTGGTGTGTCTGTGTCACTCTGCAGTTACACCTCCAAACCACTAGTCAATGATGGAGGTTTCTGTGAAGTGCTGTAAAGTTTAGTTGATTCAAAACACACATTAAACATGGCTTCACTATAACTCGCAGCATTCACAGACAACGTATTTGTCTTTTGCTGGACACATTTTCCCCACAAATACAACATGCTAGTGTTTTTAGCACAAGCCTATGACATTTTACATGGTATAAATTTACCTAGCGGCTAGTGGACTTTTCCTCTGCTCATATGAAGCCAGGATAAATCACACACAAGACTTAAAATGCTGTTTTTGTGGAGGCTTTATTATCTTCACAATTTATTGTTGCTTATCTGTGAAATGAAAGTAAATAAAAGCTTTGTTTCCACTGAGGGAAATGGTTTCAGCTTACAGAAATAAACAGTAGGTCTGCTACACTGTGACGTGTAGTTACATTTCTAAGGAGGTGCACATCAGGCGACGGCGCAGGCTCAATGTAGATGCAGAACCACGTTGTAGGTGTGGCATCGATTCAACGTCAAGATATAAATCCTGGTTGACATGCACTAACATGAACAAATGCTGGCCCAGCTAGCAAAACGAAGAACAGAGACACTTGGACCACAACACACACAGAGGGAATGTACTTCATTCTCTGCTCAGGATACCGTTACTCTACTATATCTTTACAGAGCCAACAGTAGTTTGCCGGTATTTTATCTTTAAAATCTCATGTACAGAACCTTTAAGATGTGGTGGTTATTGTGACCCACAGTCTTGATACTCCTGATAGTGTTAGCTGAGAGCTCTCGGCACAGCACAACAAAACACAATACAGTGATGGACAGATAACAGGTGAAGCAGAGCAGAGCAAAGCTGGCTGTCACAGCCGCAGTGCGCTGGGACTATAAGGGCTTAGGGTTTTCCATGCACTCGCACTCCCACCCCATAATACCAACCCCTCCACTCGCTCTCAGCCCCGGAACAATTTTTTTTGGAGGAAGGGTTGGGAGTAACTGCACATTGTTTTTGGTGTGTGACCTGGATTTGAGAGTCAAGACAGGTAATATAGGGTCTCTTTACCCTATTCGACCTATTTCTATACCTTCTAAGGTATAGAAAACACAAGTCTTTGTTTCACATGGATATACAAATATGCTGTCATGTTTTTTGTGAATCTTAAATAAATCATCTCATGAACCAATGACCTTTCCAATGGTATTATAATTTAATGTATTAGTTACCCACATCACAGGAAAGGAAAGCAAAGAAGAGAGTGAACGAGTAAGCTACTTTAAACGTGGCAGTGAAAAATGAATAATTCCACAGGCTGTAATTTCGGGTCATATGTGGCTGTCAGGATGCCCACTTTTAACCAAATGGCTTTGCAATACAGACAAGCATCATACGCTATGATAGGTACCTAATGGCTGTCCAGATGGGGGTAGATGATGTGTGTGTGTTTGTGTGCGCGTGCGTGAGTGTGTTTGTGTGTGTGTGTGTGTGTGAGCGGGCATATCCGACAGCATGTTTGTCCAGTGAGATAGTACAGAGGAGGCCTGGAGCCGCTGATGGGTGATATGTGACTAAGTTAATGGGAAGCTAATCACACGGAGGAGACAGTGGGACGCATACAACTATAAACACACGCACACACTCACACGCAAAGCAGGGACACGCACATACGCACACGCTGATACATGTAGGGATGTGTTCCTGGTCATGGATGTTTAAGGAATACACACTAATGTCCACATTCCACACATTATCCACACATTAATAGGAAATGCATTAATATCCATTCACAGCACACACACACACACACACACACACACACACACACACACATACAGAGTACATGAATACACACATACTGTATACACACGCACACATACGGGCTGTAAATGGATGGAAAGTGACTGTCTAAGCCTGTGGAGATGACTGAGACGCCACAGACCAGAACTCTGGGAAATAAACACATGGCAGCTGTAATGTTAACACCATCAGCCCTCCCTCTACACACAAACACACACATTCGCAAAAACACCACACGCACACACTTACATTCTCTCCACTCCCACAGGCGCACAGCGAAGCACTCACCTACACACAGATTTGTTCTCAATCGCAGTGGTGGATGTTTAAATTCAGATTTTGTTCATTTATTATTCTAAGCAATCATTGTCAGCAGCTATTAGTTCTGCTTGACCATGATTGTGTGTCAAAGTCATGGTGTGAGTGTGTGTGTATGTGTATGTGTGTGTGTTTCAATTGCTTCCTGAAAGAGAAATTATAGTTTGTGGTATCGTACTACACCCTCTCTGTGCGTGTGTGTTTGCTCAGTGAAACTATCAGTGTTTGATATGCATATTGTGTCAGAACCACAGACACACAAAACTGCATCTGCATCAGGGTTTGAACCATTCAAAGCAACAATAACAAACATTTGTGTTTGGCGGTGTAGCTTTGCTCCTGTGATGATCCGGAACAAATCTCAGCACAGACTTGACTCATGAACTCATGAACCCCCTTGGCAGAGCCTGGGATTCACGAGATTTTAATGAAAATGAACACAAATTGAGTGAACACACGCTGTGGTTAGACAGAGTTGACATCATTAGGAAGTGGCAGCGTGGAGCACAAGTGTAGACAGACAGAATGACGATCAAATCTCTTTGTTAGGCAGTTGTTATTTTTGAGATTGCAGTTTGATAAAACCTTAAACTGAGTGAACATGTGTTAAAAATGGCTTTAATAATTAGGGCTGTGCCTGGCTCAGTATTATGTCTGTCAAATCAGATGCCGCCATCTCACTCAGACTCACCCCTGGGTCTGGATCCACAGCAACCTGTACCAGAGAGCAGAGTCAAAGCGAGGAGCGCTCAATCGGCAACTTAAGCAGGATTTATACTTCTGCATAGAACTGAAGCCATACCTACAGCGTAGGTAGCCGTAGCCTACACACATGACAAAGGCCATGTGTGTAGGCTACGGCGTAGGCTTTGCATAGAATTCACACACAAGTATAAATCCTGCTTTATTCTATGGATAGAAACATTCCTAAAAGTATGCTGCATAATGACTGACAAAAAAACAACAACAACAAAAGACTGCTTGATTTAAAGAATCTCAGTCAGTTTAAGTGTTTATTGACAACCACAGTCCAGGAGTGAACAGGAGTAAATTGGTATGAAAAAAGTGGAATGGTGACATGTCCATAGGCAGCACAGGGTATCTGAAAGTTCAAAACCAAAGACAGCTGATCTTGCTATCTGGCCAGATTTTTCTCCAAGGCTTCATCCCTTCAAGATAGTACAAACTGAAGGTTGGAAAAGTTGTTTGGGGGCCAACAGAAACACCTTTCATGTTACAACTAAGGTCTTAACAGCTTGTGTCAGAGGCCTCTACACTGTAATTTACCAAGGTCAAAAACAACTAAGAGAGAGTTCTTACATTTTTACTATATCTTCCTGTCTAAACATTTAGTACCAAAACAGCTTGACCCTGGTTACTGTGTATGGTAGGCTGCTGTGAGCCTTGTAGACAACTTAATCAGAGCATTCACTGTAAGCAAGCAATTTGTGGGCACTAACTGAATGAAGTTTAACTTGTACACTGAATATCTGGAAGCTGCAGTTTGTCCATTTAGGTATTGCTTTGTGGACTACATTTACATTTAGATTTTTATTAGGGTGACTTAAACTTATGAAAAGTAGAGGGTCACACTCAGATATGGATCGTTCAGTAAGTTTACGTGATCATTTTTCTGGCAATACACAAAAAGTTTTCAGTCATCCGTCCTTCATGAGAGTGCGATGGCTGAAAATGTTTTGTGTATCACCAGACAAATGGTCACTTAACTTACTGGGTAACACATTTCTGAGTCTGACCCTCTCCTTTTTATATGAATATATGCATCTAGGATAATGTGCAAGTTGGTCAGATCACAGTGGCAACCTTACAAATAGTGTGAGTATGATCACATAAACGCATCGTCATTATCCTCCTACAGTGGCCCCTCTGCACATCTCCCTCTTTTCATGAATCACTTCCTTGTCCTTAATGCCTTTCTGTGTTGTGTATTTAACGTTTGTGTCACTTGGATTGTTTATTTAAGGAAATGGTGCAGTTCATGTGCTTGAAGTGGGGCAATATCTCACCCTGCCAGTCCCTGCATACTGTGCTGACCACGAGGCGAGCAACAACATTGCAACAGTGTTTATTTAAGTGAGGAGAAGTCTGATTAAAACAAAAGTCCAGTTTAAGGATGGTTATCTTATATCTGTGTAATATTGTGTTTATGTTTTAGATTTCTGTAAATGTGTTAGAAAAGGAGTTGAATCTGTGAGGTCAAGTTATCTTCAAAAGATTGACTTTTGTCAATAGTTTCAATAGTGTCTCTCTTCTTTTTAACTGGTATCTGTCTGGCTCTGACACATATGCACACACAAGAAAAGGGACATCGTGACTAGACTTCAGGCTGGTACCCAGTTTCCAGCAGTGAAGGACTACATCTCCAAAAAATGCAAAGTATCTCTACTATGCTGTCATTCCCCCCAAACCACCTTTAGCCAGCGAGAGTGTGTCTGCGTGTTTTTAAATGCTCCGATGTATCCACAGTGTGGAATTCTAAACACGGGCTGTTATATTTGCCATGGCCAACTATCGACTTGGCGGGTGTGTGGCTATTGTTTATCAGTTTATAGGCATGATTTTTGCATACCACCGTGATGGAACAATGAGTCACATGATGATATCACGGGAATAGCATATCCCAATATGTTAAAAATAGCTGCCAAGTTTGAATGGACTGTGAGGGTGTGTGTATTGTAACCTAATGCTACATATTACTCCATGATGGGTGTGCATCATCGTCCAAGTATGCTGTATTCAGTCACAAAAGCAGGTTTTGATTATACAGTACGTAAGTGTGTAATGATTAGGGCTGGACCCGACTCATATTAATTATGTCAGTTGGCTGCTCAATATAATATTTTTTCTTCTATAAAGTTTGTAAGTTTTAACAGGGTTTAGCGTGACATTCGGTGTGACAGTGGCATTCACTTAATATTGTAAACGAGCTAACTGCGTCAACGATGGGTTGGAAGTGTGCAACATTTTTTGCCGGTACTAGATATCAAATAAAAGCCAGAGACTATATCGTATTAAGTTTCTGTGAGCTGTAAATTCACCCCTTCTTATTTTTTTGGGCTTTTTGCCTTTAATGAACAGGACAGAGTGAAATGGGGTGAGAGAGAGAGAGTGGGGGTTGACATGCAGCAAAGGGTTGCAAGCCGGAGTTGAACCTGCAACCGCTGCAGCGAGACATCACCTCTACACATGGGGCGCCGGCACTATCCACTACGCTACCGACGCCCCAAATTCACCACTTCTAAGATCCTGTTATCTCAGAACCTCAAGTATTTTATGTATAAGCTCTGTGCAGAGCCTACACATGCTACGCCATTGTGAGCATCTATACTTGTGCAGTGGTGTGTCTGTGTCACTCTGCAGTTACACCTCCAAAACACTAGTCGACAGCTGTGTTTCTGTGAAGCGCTGTAAAGTTTAGTTGATTCAAAACACACATTAAACATGGCTTAATAGCAACAATTTCAAACACAAGTACACAAATCAGCTTCACTATAATTCGCAGCATTCACAGACAAAGCAGTTGTCTTTATCTGGACACATTTTCCCCACAAATACAACATTCTAATGTTTCTAGCACAAGCCTATGGCATTTTACATTGTATAAATTAGCCAAGCGACAAGTGGAGATTTCCTCTGCTCATATGAAGCCAGGATAAATCACACACAAGAGTCACAGTAGAGTCTTTATTGTCTTTGCAATTTATTGTTTCTTATCTGTGAAATTAAAGTAAATAAAAGCTTTGTTTCCACTGAGGGAAATGGTTTCAGCTTACAGAAATAGACAGGAGGTCTGCGCAACGTGTAGTTACTTTTCTGTGGAGGTGCATATCAGGCTGTGGTGAAGGGTACGTATGGTAGGTTCCAAAGAGTAGCATGAAAGTCAAAAAATCTGGGGACCAAATTATTTTTCCCTGTTATTTTTCCCATGTGATGTTAGACATTCACAAGTACCAGTGTTCCTCCAAATGTTTAGACTTCACTCTTGATGAGAACAAGCAGTAATATTGACTGTAAATGCACGGCTGAGATGAGGCCTTTCTAATCTATAATTCTCATGCTTTGGGAAACATGTCCAGATATATATAGTGGTTGTGCTTGCAGATTTGCATATCATAGAGGACTAGAGTATCAGCCTTGGAGAAGGTCTGCGCTCTCTGAGTGCCCTTCTAGTTTAGTATTGTCTTGTTTGTGAGACACATAATTCTGGGCTGCATTAGAAACCACATGTTGAAATTTGTGCATCTAATCCCTTATCTGTGGTCAGGATGATGTTGTTTGGAAATCGTTGCAGAGCATGTTTGTGCACATTTACAGGAGGGAAAAACAGGCTTTCTGACAGTGGGCATGAAACCACCAATGGAACTAATTGGTAAAAGGCCATCAACAGTGCATTTGTTATCTGTCACTGAGGTTTATGCAGATGTTGAGTGTGTGGAAATTGGAGAGCTTCATGACACCAGTTTTGTGCTTTATATCAGCTTTGGTGAGTGTAAACAAGGATGTGTACTTTCAAATCAACCTGTGTTTGTGGGGCACTTTCCTTCTCTATTTCTACTAAATATTTTGAATATTTTTATAGATTATATTTCACCTTTGTTAAAGTGTATCGCCATGCGTTGAGCATAAGTGGAGGATTTTGTGTTGCAATAGAGGATGGCTTAAGCTCGTGTGTTAATAGTGTGTAAGCCCCTGTACGTGCCGCGTTATTCTGTATGCTCTTGCTTATGGTAAAGCATTCCTTTGTGACATACACATCTGTCTGATGATAAAAAAGAGCTGCTGCTTTCAGGGATCTGTAGGAGATCACCAGTGCCTCTTGTAGCTTCATTTGTCTTCCATAGGAATTGTTTGAAAAGATGTGTAGGAGGATATTTTCCATCTTCTTTGCACGTTGAGATGTATCAGCTCTATTTAACTTGAACGTATGATCTTTGAAGTAAATATTTTTATCAGCCAGCTATTCTCATTGTTACGTTTGAATAAAGTGCAGATGTACTGATTTGGATTCAGGTTGGATTTGACTTAAGCAACAATAAATACAATTTCTAGTTGTTGTTATAAGTAATGGTTAAAACTAAATGTAGTTATAATTGTTTATATTTAGGATGGACATGATTGTTGCTGGCCTCCATGGGCCCCTGAAAGCCTTATCCTTTTCCCCCCATATGGGAGGCCCTGCTGTTCATTAAGTTGTGACAATAGTCAAGCTGCAGCAAAATCTCCATTCTCCATGCATTCATTTGCCCGACTCTTGTGTCTGTGGCTTTCATTTTTGTCTTCATGACAAGTCAGATTTAAGTGGCAGCATGTAGTCAAATCAGAATAAAGCCAGATTTGAACCAGCGGTATCAGAATTACACAGCCAGCCCTCTGCTCCAGCCGGATGCCCGGTGTCTTTGAATTGATACAAGCTGTTTTGTGATGAGTAGGAGCCCACAGATGGCCATGAGAAGGAGCTTTTGATGAAGAGACCAGCTGGTATCCTCTGTCCTTTTCTTTGCTTTGCTCTTTCACACCTCCTTAAAGGACCGTTTCATCATTTCCTTGTACTGCAGACGGGACGCTGAGGGCCTTCTGGAATGAACTCAGAGTTCCGGAATCCTTGTGTACCTGTCACTCAGCCCCATGAAAGGGGACGCACGCACGCACGCACGCACGCACGCCCTCACACGCACGCACACACCCAACTGGTCGCAGCATAAAGCTGGCAGATGACAGCTGTATAACCAGAGACTGGCACTGGCTCATTACTGGATCATTCATCAGTGTGACATAATGAAGGAATGTTTGAAGAGCTGTTGATGATGTTGTTGTGTTGGAGGATAGAAGGGCTGAACGCAGCTCCAGCAGCTCCCCTCATCCCTCTTCTCACTACTTTTAATTGTGCTGTTTTTGCTAAAGAAAACGTCTTGAAAGCTGTATTCTGTCTAAGCCACCTGACATCACTTGTGTCTTTTGTGACTAACTTGTTGGATAGGTTCGAAGCTTTTTGCAGACATAAATTGTCCATTTTTTTCTCACAGTACTAATTGATCATTCATTCATTTCCTGCAACTGCTTATCCTGTCAGGGGTCCAGGGGGGCTGGAGCCTGGACAGGTGGCCAGACTATCACAGGGCTGACACATAGAGACAGACAACCATTCATGCTCTCATTCACACCTACGGGCAATTTAGAGTCACCAATTAACCTGCATGTCTTTGGACTGTGGGAGGAAGCTGGAGTACCCAGAGAAAACTCACGCTTACACTGGGAGAACATGCCCCGCCACCCTGGGCTCGAACCGCCCACTCCAGATTGGAACCAAGAACCATCTTGCTGTGAGGTGACAATGCCAACCACTGCACCACCGTACCACCAATTGAATCATAATAATATTAAAATGGCAAATTAAACTGCCACATTACCACATTACATTAAAATAGTTTCTAAAGCCTTTATATATCTACTTGTACAATGTATCTGTGAGTTTTAGGGGCGTGGATGAATTAAGAGGTGCAAAAATGTTGGAAAAGAGAGACGCTAAGAGCTGTAAAAAGTCTGAAGGAGAGAGAAACAGCGGGGTTTGCTTCATTTGAAAGCTGAACAAAGAAAAGGGGTTTGAGGAGTAATGATGCATAACGTCCTCCTGCCCTCAATATATACAACAGAAACCATAACATTATGTACCTTTGAGCGTGAGACTGAGAGCGTAAGGAACCTTTTTCTTGCTCTGATACTAGCGTCAATGATAGCGACCTTTTAATCCAGCTTCTGTAAGACCAGAAGTGAAAGGGAATCTGTGTGATCCTTTCTCATCTCATATTAGAAGTAATACAGTAGTAAAAGAGCGAGCTTTGTCACAGGACTCAAAGGCAAAACATGTTTGATTTTAGCCAAAACAACCGGAGAGACGACCTCAGCTTCCCAGCATCCAGCTGCCAGATCACAAAGTGGGGTTCATTAAGACATTCCTGCACATGTGGGATGGCTCAGTTCATCTCAACGTTGACGGGAAGAAGAACACGGAGATAAGACCAGGCACTGAAAGTACATGGAAGTCGAGCGAAAGAGGGAGAGGGAAAGAGCAGGAGCAAAAACCTTTCACCTTCCATGTGTCTTTCGCTGTACCGACGGCACTGTCAAACACCAGCAAGATGAACTACTACTTAGAGGGAAGAAGGGGGCAGGAAGGGAGCTGTGTTGTCAAATGAGTGTGTCTTAAGTGGAAGGGGGAGGCGGGTAGTGTTTACACGGGCTCGGTGAAAGGGCTTTTCTGGTAGGCCTTGTTTGACATGGCTGGGATAACTAATGAATATGTTCTCTCTCTTTCTGTTTCCCCCCCGTTTGTCTGTCTATCTACCTCTAAAATCTCTTATCTTCATCTCGCCATCTCATGCACAATATCCCTCTCCCTCACTTCCATCCCCTCCGTCTATCTAAATATCTGCCCTCTTCTTTTCTTTTTGTGTTTCAGTTTGTACAAAGCGGCGTCTGTTTAAAAGGGGCCTTTTAGCTTTTGGGGGTTTGTGGGGCCACGGTTGTTAATTGTGTGTTTACAGTGGCCCCTATATCCTGCCATCAAGCCTGAAAAAAGCCTATAGGGGAGACCTGAAAGCTCACACTGGCATCTGAAAGGCCATTTTAGTGAAAGAGCTTGAAACAATTATGGTGTCAGTGAAGTGCCTGGAAATTTGGGCCAGTTTCAGAGCGCGAATCGTTTGGCTTGCAGCATGTTTTGACGTTGGTGGTACTTAGTGGGGTTTGGACTGGAGCCCCATTGGTCAGTGCAGGTTTTTACAGGGGTTGCACCTAACAGCCAGGACCAGACCACAGAGGCATTGTTTTCTTACACCTCATGTTCCTTTAACTGCATTACCAATACCCCCTCAAACCATCAGAGCATACATTATGTTATAAAAAGCTGCCTTATCTCTCTATGAACAGATTATGACAATTTGTACGCTTTCTCCTCAGACAGAATCTGTGTGTGCAATTATACACCAAGATAAAAAAAACCTTTTTGCCCCTTTTTTCTTGAAGATAAGATTTAAAGACCATGCAGGGTCAGAGCCTTCCTGCTTTCTAAAACAGCAGAATATTTGACCTTGGTCACTCTCCCCTCCACAGACAGATGGGACAGGCTCATGAGAAAAACAGCCATTACCTTATAACCAGCTGTCTCTGTATCCAATCTATTAAGTATTCAGAGGTAAAAGACACATACGACACAAAAGGAGAGAGTCAAGAGCAAAAACCAGTAAGGATAAGATATATATATGAGCATATATATGAGACAGAAAGAGAAAGATGGATTACCTTAAATGACTTGTTTACATGCGGTCGACTTGCATACCTAGTGACTGGAAGCGTAATGCACATGTGCAAAAAGTCTCTGTTTTCAGAGGAACTGCATATTGCAAGTTTACATGGCAATAGAGACGGTGCCGTTTCCAAAAAATTGCACTCTGGAACCCCTTTTCAAAATGTTGCGTTTTCAGGCACCCAAAACGCCGCTGTCGTGTAAACGATCAGCCAAAACACAACTAAAATTTACCGTTTTCAGTTGATATCGTTGTCGTATAAACAGGACCCGAGACGAGAATTTTAAAAAAAAATAAATGAATAGATAAATAAAAAATTGAGGAAAGGTAATGTGTGCAACGGAGGCTTTGTTAATCCCATATATTAATTTTGTCTATGGCCGCAAGGGGGTTCAGTTAGCCCCCTAAACCCACAAAGTGCACCTGTGCTACGCCGCCAACAACAATCACAGATGCACAGACAATATAATAAAAGCTCACAGCAAAGGAAATTAAATTGAAATTGATTGAAAGTCATATGCATTTGTTACGTGGATTCCTGTAATCTCTGATCTAATAAGTATCAGGTTGGACACCTCAGCTATTAGCTTTCATGCAAGGAGCATTAATGAATTAAACAATATTCTGCTCGGCTGTGGCTTTTTATCTCTCTCCCATTGTCTTTCTCTCACTCACACACCCACACACACACACACACACACACACACACACACATGCACACATCGAGCAGTAGCCAGAGATCCCAGGTGCAGGATAGATGTGAAAGGCTTTGTGTTTTGTCAACAGCACAGCAGCACCTCACATGACTATCCAGCGGACTCACATAGGGAGGACAGGCCAAAGAAAGGGGAAGATGAGAAGAGAAAAAGAGGTGGGGTATAACGAGATAGGGAGGCTGTGTGGGAGATTTGAGAAGAAAGAGGCGGAGAAAAAAAGAGAAGGTTTAAGAAGCGGGGCTATATGCAGGAGAGGGGCAGAGAAAGGCTAATGTAAGAGATATAGGACAAAAGGAAAAGGGGGAGAGAGGTTGGCAGCGGGCGAGACACAAAGTGAGTGAGCATTGGGGAGCAGGATGGAGTAAGTGATGGGAGGGAGGGGAACGGAGTGAGAGAAAGGGTGGAAAAGGCCAGTGGCCTCTGCTCTGTCCCCTCTGTGTGCTGCTAAACTGCCCACCAGTTCCCCGCAGCTCTGTCACTTCTCGTTTGTTAATCCCCCTTTCTTCTCCCCCTCCTACTCTTCCTCGCTCCCTTTCTCTCAAATCGGTCAATTGTTAATGTGACCCCTTTAAACCCCACTGTCCCTCTCTTGCAGTATTGTCAACACATTATCAGTGTGTACAAGAGAGGCATTTAGAAAGGGAAGTGCTTGATGACAAATGACTATGCTCCTTTGAAAATATCTGCCGAAGTTATTTTTGTATTGAACTTAGGAAACAGCGTACTATGAAGCAGCGGTACAGTGATTGTGTTTTTGTTAAGATGAGGACGGACTGCTTTACATGAGGCATGCTGTATCCTTTTAAAATGACACACACATCCTTATTGATGAATGAAAGGCAAACAAAATGGGACTTTGTACTATCAATGAAAGCTGTGGGTTAGAAAACCAATTGCTGGTGCATGCTCACATTTATCACAGCCAGAACGAATGAGATGACTGAGCACCACCCTATGCACTGAATACTCGCTTCTTGATCGCAACACAAAGGAGAAAAATCAAAGCCTGAGATCAGAATATAATTGGCTTGCTAAAGTATTTTATCTTTCTAATAGCATTAGTTGTGACTTTCCTCTCTTTGAGCCTCAGTCAGTGAAGTCAACGGTGCTTAAAGTTGTGCTACCTTTTTGTGCATACAGATTCATGCACGTCAAACAATACAAGTGCAGCACGTTGACAACAAAGCGCTTATTAGTGACTGAAATAAATCAAGAGAGGAAGAGACATTTGCGAAGCACATGTGTATGTGCATACATTTTTTAGCTTTTGTGTGTAGTAATGTGTGTGTGTATGTGTGTGTGTGTCTGTGTCTGTATTTGTTTCAGTCCATTAGGGAGCTTTAAGCATTTATCCCCAGAGGAAGTTCTTTGATGTTTTGTGAAAGACAGCTGAGCTCAGATGAAAGAGAAGATACCACCCATTATCTGATGTTTGACTGACAGCACATAACCACCCTGAAAATATACTGCACGTTTTCAAGTTCCCATTGAATCCAATTTGTTTTTCAGAGGTGAGGCTCTCTGTAGAATACCTTTTTATCCACTGAAGACACTATTAGCCTTCCTCGCTATAGAGTCAGTTTCATTAGCCACACTGAAAACATGCAGTATGTAATAACACGGTTGAATATTGTGATAACCATAATACTTGTTTGTTGAACTAAAAAAAAGAAAGGGAAATTAAATTAGCCATAGTCAGAGGCATTATGTTTTTGGGTTGTCAGTCCCATGTTCCTGAATGCGATATCTCAAGAATACCTTGAAAGGAATGTCTTCATATTTGGCACAATTGTCCACCTGGACTCAAGGATTAAATAATCATTTCTGGTGGTCAGAGGTCAAAGGTCCCTGTGCCCTCCTCTGTGTTATTCTTGTCAACAAGACATCTCAAAAATACATTGAAGGAGTTTTTCAAACTTGGCACAAATTATTCACTTGGACTCAAGGTTGAACTAATTAGATTTTGGTGGTCAAAGGTCACGGTCACTGTGACTTTGCATCTGTCTCATTCAAGTCAAAGGTTAAAGGGGAACACCACTTAAATTAAGAATATGAATGTGTTATTTCCATGTGTGTTATTTCCATGGCCAAGAAAAGTTCAGTCAGTATTTGTAATCATGAGGTTTTTTCTCTCAAAGCCAAAAACCAGGTCTCAAGATTGCGATGTCATAGGGTATAAAGTCTGATGCTGCTCCATAGACACTAAATAAGAGACTGATTTCATGGACCCACAGAATGTTTTCCTTTTTATACCCAAATGAGCTTTACTCCACTGTAGTGTTCTCAGGTCTGAAACAGAAATGTACCCATATACTTCAATACAATTCCCCTGGCTGCTCTCAGTGTCATCTACAACATTTTTTCCCAACTCATTGTCTGTGGAGCAGCTCCAGGCTTTATACCCCGTGACATCACAAATATGAGTTGGAGCACTCTAGTTTTTGTGTTTGGGAGAGAGTTGTTTATTTTTACTAAAATATTTGGACTGTCTTAGACCAAAGGAATAAGGTGTCTGAATTTTGAAATGATGAAGTCAAATTTTTGATTATTTATCAAAAATCTCATTGTGTAAAGCACCGATAGGCAACATTACAGTATTATCACAATGTCTTTAGCGAGGTATTTGGTCCAAAATATCAAAATATAGTTTGATGTTGCAAGCCCTAAATTTAACTATCATGCAGCAGACCAGTGCTCAGACATTAAAGCTGTCGCTGTGATTGACTGCACAAGCTAAGAATGGAGAATAGAGTGTGAAAAGAAGGGCAATAAAAAGCATTAGAAAATACCAGAGTTTTTAGACTGTTTGAAAGTTGCCATGCTGCCACACTAGCACTGGATCTCATCAGTCATAAAGGGTTTTTAGCCATGGCGAGCTGACTACTGTGTGTCTTTTATGCTTCACACATTTCTCATGAAGGCTGCTGCTGAAAATCCACACAACTGCTGTTGCACTTCAGCCAGCTTTACATCCCCCAACACGTAGAAGTTGCCAGTAGTTCTCCAGAGCACAGCCAACATCGGCTTTTATGTCATTTTGACCATATATCACACATCCAATTCTGCAGGAGTGAGAGATTAAGTCTATTTTTTTGTACCTGGCTTGAAAAATGTACAGTAGTTTCTGAGTTATAGGAAGCTGCATTTGCAGTTTTTGCTGTTACCTTTATCACTTATGCTTTACTGCATGTCACTTTTTTACTATAAGGCTGTTAACGTTTGCAGAGAGAAACAAAAGCACGTAATTGGTTCATACGTTCTGACTGTGCCCTTTCACACAAACTGTGTGTGTTTATTGATTCTCATTCTTTGAAATGTGCATCTGCTTGCAAAAACAACCTGAACCCGAGAACTAGAGGCTGAAAGAGGAGTAGGGGAGCAGATTTTTTATCTGCTAGTAGTTTATTTCAGAGAGGAAGGACTCATGCTTATTTTGGACCATCTCCGCTTGCAGCTGTTAAACATCTGGTCTCAATGATCATGCTGGAATGAATGAAAATCTTAAAAGCCGTGAAGGAAAGACACTTCCGTGAGCTTTTTTCTCCCTCAAGTGACAAACAGGTGCCCTTTTGAAACAGGATAAGCAGGGAATACAACAGCTTCGTTCTAGGTCTTAGGAGCTGTATCAGTTGAAAGCGCAAAAAAAAAAAACTGCTGTGACACAGTATCAGGTTCTTTTCTTCTTTTTTTTAACAAATGTTATGTGTATGTGTTCCTCACATTTTCTCTGGTGCTTCTTATTTTTATATATTTACATGTTTTAGCAGGTTCAGTGGTCACATTGCAAATACGATTTCAGCTCAGTGAACTGGCTGATGTGGACTGGAATTATCATGTGAATACAAAGTATGCACAGAGTTTATATTTTCCGTCTTGGCCCTGACCTCGTCACTCCCTGCAAGCGCACACCAGCACATCAGAAACTGGAGGAGTAATGATATTAAACTTTTCCCCCAGGGGATCTTAGGAACCTACAGGTGGATGCTGAGGCCGTGAAATAAACTATGAGCAGCAGAGGCAATGGCAGAATCACACTAGTGAAATGGCATGAACTGCAGTGATAAACCGCCATAATGCACTGCAAGACCGCCAGAGCACAATTATTTTTGCGCTTAAAATAAAAAGACACAATAAACATGTTTCTATGATATAAGCTTGCTCATGAAATGAAATGAGCAGCTCATCAGTGAGGCAACAGAGTAGGGTCAGATTGCCGTTTGAGATATGACTATCTAGTAGAGTATATCAAAGCAGTGCACCTTCAAATGTCTGCCTGAACTTGCTCACAGGCTTTATCTTTTTTGATATGTTCTGGCATGTTTCACTGAATATTAAACACATGATACGTCTCCTTGCTCTTTATGACATGAAACATTTTTCTGAAACTTATTCCCCACTCAGTAAGCCACAGATAATGAAACCTCCAAGTCTGACTGTGTTACTGCAAACACTTGCAGATATTTTTTCTATTTTCTCCAGTCTAAACACCCTCTAGTAGCACGAGTCCAAACATTTAATGGCACTAATAATGCAGTCCCTGACCCTGGCAGTGTTAGTGCTTTTTTCCTCTGTAAAAATGTATTATGAATCTATGATTCATGCATGTGACTTCAACTTGTTTTTCCTGTCTCTCTCCCAACTAAATTTCTCCTATTTTCTCATTTTGCCTGTTTTATAGGCAATATATTGGACAGTATGCTGCTGAGAGCATCCAGTAAGGAGGCCGTGGAGAGTGGGAAGGAGACTAGTGGCAGCACAGCTCCTGCTTTATCCTCCCAAAGACTACTGTGGTGTCACTGTTATCACCACTGCCCAGAAGATTCAACCAATAATACATGCAGGTACTGTGAGGAGTGCAGAAACAAACAAATAACAAATGTGAATGTGAAAAAATGTGAATTAATTATTTACTTGCACACACACACACACACACACACACACACACACACACACACACACACACAAGCACTAACATTCACACATACACTCACACAATATTACACTGCTGCCAGCCAGGGTCTGAAATTAACTTTTTTTCCCACCACTGCAAACAGTTTCCCCACATTTGGTGGGTGAAGGGTGCTAACTTCAGACCCTGCTGCCAGCTATCTCAACCATCCTGAAGTCTCAAGTAATAATGATGATATAGGTTGAGCTGGCATTTGAACACAAACAGTACTTCACAGGCGATGCTGACAGTTATACATCATCTTTAACGTTATGTCAGTGCTTTACTTACTGTCCTTTTTTCCAGGACGGATGGCTACTGTTTTACCATGGTGGAGGAGGAGGGAGGGGTACCAGTCCAGACTGCAGGTTGCCTCGGGCTGGTGGGATCAGAATTTCAGTGTAGGGTGAGTAGATGGCCGCAGCATTACAATCCACATAAGTGCTCCCTGTGGCAACCATTTTCTTTTGCTATCTCAGATCTTAATCTTAACAACTTAATTTAGGGGGAAAGAATTACAGGAGGGTAAGTGAATAAAGCACCACTTAATACGACTTATTTGTGACAAAATTTAACTGGGGCTGTAATTAGGGCCTGAGCACCACATGGTGCGAGGACCCTATTGAAATCCAAGGGTTATTTATTCTCATTCTTCCTCCTCCAAATGCATCACATTTTTGAGGGGCTTAACATTATTTAAAAAACTCATGAAACTTTGCATACATATCACATATGGTGAAACATTTGATACTTTTGGGGTCTCATGTCTGGGTGCCCAAAAATTGGCTCAGTAGCGCCCCCGACAAAATTTTGACGAAGCGCCCCGAAGGTGGTTTCACCGACATATACGAAACTTGTTAGGCACATGCAACACCCTAAGACATAGAAGAGAGTCTTTTGCAGCCATACGATAAACCCAACAGGAAGTCAGCCATTTTGAATTTACTGTGCAATTTTTGTGCATTGTTGGTCATTTCCAGGGGTCGTACTTTAATCAACTTCTCCTACAGATTTGATCTGATTGACTTTAAATTTTGTCTCTACCATCTTAAGACCTTGGACTTCAAAAGTTGCTTAAAGCTTGTTGCTCCCTGAAATTTGCACGGTGGGCTCTGCAGTTGATTTATAGCAACATGATGTATGATTAGTGTGTTCTCCAGCGCCACATAGTCGACACACAAAGTTGTACAAAAATCTGAAATAGGTCATTCCAACACCCACACTCTGTGAAGGAAATACCATCTCACTCCTGCGTGCAGGGTCTGACTTTCACAGTAACAGGAGAGACGCGTCTGCTGGCACCCCGCTTAAATGTATGATTATTTTCATTGTTTATTAAGCTTGCAATTGATTAACTGATAATTTGTTTAGACTATAAAAGATAAGACTAATTAACCTTTGAATTAAATAATTAAAAAAAGATTAGATTAATTAACTTTTTAATTGTATCATTAAAAAAGATTAGATTAGAAAAGCCAGAGACAAGGATATCATCCTTAAATCCATTTTGTACCACCAACCATCTAAAATCCAAAGATTTTCAGTAAACCATGTCACCAAATGGAGAAAAAGAAGCACATGCTCACATTTAATAGGGTGAATTTTCTTTTAAATTATTCATCTTTAAATTGTTGACTATCTACGCAGATCAGCTAATCACTTAATTGATTAAGCGCTTACTTAATCAACTGCTGAACACAGACATTATAAAAAGGAAAAAAAGAGAAAATAAAAAATGACTTTTCTGTCTTCCAGGACACAGGGAACTCACGCCAACGGAGATCGTTGGAGTGCTGCACAGACCAAGATTACTGTAACAAAAACCTTCATCCTACACTGCCACCGCTCAAACCACCCCGTAAGTTTATCTCTCTCCTCTCATCCCTCCGCAACTCCTTCTCGCCCATGAAACACAAGAAAGATTTTTAAGAGCCACTTGTTCTCCAGATGGCAGGTGACAGTGACAGCGTGGCGGTGACAATGATATGGACAGGGCCAAGAACTGTGACTGATGGTGTTACAGCACACAGGATTCAGAGATAGAGATATCATGACATTGTCAGAGAGTCAAAGACGGCTTAAGTGGGGGAGTCGGCGGGAGTTACTGTCAAACTGTCCTGGAGCTCGCCGAAGCTGCTGGGTGTTGAGAGAATACTGAGGTCTCCGCTGTGTACAACACTATACTCCATGTGTGAGTGTGACAGTCTCTTTGTGTATTTGAGAGACAGTAAGTCTAGATTCCCAGGGAAATCACAAGCCCCAGCAGACACCGGGGGCAGTCATCAATCTGAAACCCTATCATAGGGGATCAGGAAGAGAATTCATCGACTAGGCTGAGGGCTTCCTCTCGCTGTTGACTGGGGCCTTGAGGGAAAAGAGCGTGTGCCAGAAGAAAATGAAAAATTGATGAGTGAAATATGACTTGTACTTGATTTACTGTACAGCGGTTCTTTCAAGTGACTTGTAAGGATGACTAATTTCTCGGTATAATATTCTCTAGTCTCTTGCCATGTTTTTCTTCCATATTAGGGATATTAGAGGGTTTTTGTTGTTGATGTTTTTTCAGCTTAAATGAGCTGTAAACAACATGTAGCGCATCATTATAGCAGCAAGCAGCTGTTTGTTGTGGTAAGATATAGATGAGTTATGACAGCCTGAGCAGAGACTGAAGTTACGCTACAAGTTTCTCTGCTTTTCCCCCCCAGCGCTGTTAGCACTCTTAGCTGCTAGCTACAGGCTCAATCACCTCCATGTTGAGAGCCATGTGCAGACAATCTGTGCCGAGACTCAATCGTAGATATGCTCTGAATGTCACATAAACCCCCTTTAATTTTCTTGATTCGACAATTGTTTCACATATTTGTGGATCATTAACAGGAGGACTAATGTACGTGATTTTTTTCCTACCTTGTCATCCTCCCCTCTCCAGTCTATGTAGATGGAAAGATCCACCACATGGCCTTGCTGATCTCAGTCACTGTGTGCAGCATTATACTGGCTGTCATTATTGTCTTCTGCTACTTCAGGTAATCATCATACACACACAGATCCAGATTCACTCACACTTCTTGTCTTGGTGCTTTGTGTAACCTAATTCTGTGTGTTTACAGGTATAAGCGTCAGGAGTCTCGTCCCCGGTACAGTATTGGTCTGGAGCAGGATGAGACCTACATTCCCCCTGGAGAATCTCTGCGGGACCTGATAGAGCAGTCACAAAGCTCAGGCTCAGGCTCGGGGCTCCCTCTATTGGTGAGATATTCACATTGCAGCTAAACACCTGTTGGATTAAAATAGGCTCCATGCATCCCTTATATGTGCACATTTGGGCCAAGGCATCCTACTTCATTAGATTTTGCCTCAATTATTTTATATAGAAAGTATGTGGAGAGATAATGGTGGTTAACTGGATTCTTACTTTAATATTAGAGTGTTTCTTTTTTCATTCTAGGTTCAAGCATCTTGTGAAACAATGAAAACACTATTCCTGATTTTACCTGAGAAGTCCTGAGGCTCACTAAACTATACTCTGGAGTTTCATTTCCAAAACACAAGAGAATGTGCTGAAACACAATGCAAAACACACATTGATCTAATGGCTAAATTTAACGTAACCCTTTTCCATCTTTTGCTCCTCCTCAGGTGCAGCGAACAATAGCCAAGCAGATCCACATGGTAAAGCAGATAGGCAAGGGGAGGTATGGAGAGGTGTGGATGGGCAGATGGAGGGGAGAAAAAGTGGCTGTTAAAGTTTTCTTCACCACTGAGGAGGCCAGTTGGTTCAGAGAGACCGAGATTTACCAGACCGTCCTGATGAGACATGAGAACATACTGGGTAAGAGTGGTGTCTGTCTGTGCTCGTGTCTCATGTGTTACGTCTTTCAATCCTGCCCCCCTCTACTTATTGATTTCTAGTCTCTCTCCTTATTTTTTGTCTGTATGCACCTATAGTGTGTCATAAAATTTTCAGAAAAAGGTCACAGAATAATATGTCATAAAATTTCTATTTAAAAAATACCATATGGTTGAATGCCATAAATTTTTTGTAAAAAATATCATTGCATAGTATGCCAAAAAACATATACAGTATATGGTATACAGTAGTATGCCAGAAAAAATAATAGTCATAAAAATGTAATGTAAAAAATCACAGTATGCCAGAAAGATCAGTCAGATTGGTGAATGATAGGTAGAACTAAAACAACTGACAGTAAACACTTGCCGTAGTTGGAGCTGGACTGTGTCGGTTGTTAACTATGCTGCACCACACTGCACTCACTGCCAAAACAGATCAATTATAGCCAAGAGACCATACACCACAACAAATTATAAAGAAGACAACAACAGACTGCAAACAGAAGCTTGCATAATTAAACACTACAAGATGCATAGTAATTAAGTAGTGGGGCAAAAGATCACTTGCCACTGAACTACAAGACAGACTGTATGCTGCAGTGCATAATGTTGCACCCCACAGTCAATACTACTTCTTTTTACATTGAGCACAAGGATCTTTAATTTTGACGTCATCAGATCCATCAAATGATTCAGTTGCCCAAATGAACTTGTTAAGCATGGGCCGCTGTACAGCGTCCTCAAGAGAAAGTTAAACGTTAAAGCTTAAAATGATCTATATTAATAAAGGCTTTGCATGATTAGATTCAAAAGTAATTTCCCCCAGCAATACTGAGCGAACTCGCTCACAACAAATAAAAAAATCCCCTAAGGTATAAAACTTGTTCTGCTCTGCCTCTGTGATCGAGCCTGTCTGATTCATCTTCACAATGAAGTTTACAGTGAAGACGCCCTGCCTGTTTAACTCATCTCCGCACCCCTCCCTCCGTTTACAGGTTTTATAGCTGCTGATATTAAAGGAACCGGCTCCTGGACTCAACTCTACCTAATCACCGACTACCATGAAAATGGCTCTTTGTACGACTACCTCAAATCAACCACTCTAGACAATAAAGCCATGCTGCGACTGGCCTACTCCTCCGTATCAGGCCTGTGTCACCTCCACACAGAGATCTTTGGCACCCAGGGCAAACCCGCCATCGCCCACAGGGATCTGAAGAGTAAGAACATACTGGTGAAAAGAAACGGGACCTGCTGTATAGCCGACCTGGGACTGGCAGTCAAGTTTATCAGGTGATTAAGCACGATTAGATGAAATACTCCTCTTTGATTCTCCATTTGAATTCATGTTTTGGTAAATGTAAGCTCTGGTAAAGGGTTGGAAATGTTCACAAATCAAAGTATTTTGAGCTTATATCATTTCAGAGGATTCAGTAATGTGCATAGCTCATTCATCTTTAATTCAAAATTGTTACTTTGATCTCCGCAGTGACACCAATGAGGTAGACATCCCTCCCAACACTAGAGTCGGTACAAAGCGCTACATGCCTCCAGAGGTTCTGGATGAGACTCTGAACAGAAGTCATTTTCAGTCGTACATCATGGCTGACATGTACAGCTTTGGGCTCATTCTCTGGGAGATTGCTCGGCGTTGTGTCTCAGGAGGTAAATACCGTAAATTTACTTTTCATCTATTTCTCTTCTCTTTTTTTTTTTTGACACAAACACCAGACTGCCACAAAGAATTAAACCTGTAGTTTTTGGATGTCTATAGACCAGATTGGCGCATACAGGGACATCATATAATATCAAGAGAATAGAAAAACCAAGATCCTGTAGATAGATGTCGATGCCATTAGACGTGTGTTTCGATTATAATTTTGACGAGCTTGTGACACATTTGTTTCATGGACAACGTTATAAATTATAAGGTCGATTGAGGCTAGGCTGAGATTTAGTCGTAAATGACAATCTGATGCCGCCATAACGTGACTGTATGTAGCTATCCATCAGCTGTAACTGTCACCAGCATCTTCATCATTATGAATGTACCACACTGAAAATGAACATTCACTCGGGATTCTTCTGCCTATCTAATTTGTTGTAGGGATCCTTGAAGAGTACCAGTTGCCGTACCACGAGTTAGTTCCTACAGACCCTTCATATGAAGACATGAGAGAGGTGGTCTGCATCAAGAGACTACGACCATCCTTTCCCAATCGATGGACCAGCGATGAGGTAAAAGACATCAAAATATACCAATACACACATGCACAACTTACACTTCAACTGATGACCTTCCTAACATAAATCTGTATCCCCTCAGTGTTTGAGACAGATGGGGAAGCTGATGACAGAATGCTGGGCCCACAACCCGGCCTCCCGCCTCACAGCCCTACGGGTCAAAAAGACACTTGCCAAGATGTCAGAATCGCAGGACATCAAGCTGTGAGCTGGCACTGCCAGGTGTGTGTTTACACACATAGAAAGGGCACTAACAATCACACTGGCTCTGGTCCGGGCCACACAATCCTTTTTTCCTGGGAAAAGGAGGTGGGACAGGAAGCGAGATCATCACTCGGAGATCGCAGGATCACAAGGACTTTGAGAACTTCAAACCTCTACAATCCAACCCCCGTGAAAAAGTTTATCACAGGACTGCAGTGGTTAAAACTAAAACGAATCAAGACAGTCTGGTCCCGTGTGACCCTGTTCTGTCAATCAGAGAAGATGAGACATTTTCATTTCAGACTAGTGTGAGGACTCTAAAACCAGGTTCCTGTTCACATGCTCCAAAAGCCCTGGAGAAAGAGATTGAGTTTAACTTGGCACTGTAGCTGCAGAAATACGCAAACAAGCTACTGACCAGTGAGTGGAATATTATATCACTGCTTTCTGTGAAAGCTTCCCTACCTGTAGATGAAGGTCCGATTGATAGAACGAAAAGGACGTGCTTTAAGGCAATCTGTTATTGCAGCATGACACCTCTGTTCAAAACACTGTCAACCCACTACTGCCTTTATGTTGTAATTGGATTGAACACGTTTGTCACTCTTAAATTGAATGCTTGTGGTTACGATGACTGACACCATGTGGCAGACAGAAAGTTTACTTCTGAGGCTTTAAAAGTTGTGTTGACACTGAAGAAACCGTACACCTGTATTTTTGAGTTGTGATGGGGATATGAAAGTTTCAAAAGCGCATTTTTCGATGTAAAACTCAAACTCTTCGAGACTCTTTGTGAAAAATAAAGTTTATATGTCCAAATGAATCCTGGATTGAGGCTCTGCACGCCTCTGTGTTTCCTTGCCCTGCGTGAGGAGAAGGGGCTTTACAGTAACGGAGCGATTGAAGCAGAACGGTGCCACCCGTAGGTGCTCCGTGGCAATTACAGGCAATCAGAAAATGTTGTACACTAGCTGTAGTGGTGACTTCTTGCTTGATGATGTAGTGATCTATTATAAACGTGTGGAATTGTGCCTGTGTTAATTTAGGGGTACCACAAGTCATTTGTCACTGGGGACTGCTATCATTCAGACACTCGCATGACACGGAGTTGCCACCATAACAAGGCTAATAATGGATACGTGTGTGTGTGTGTGTGTGTTAGGCAGCTGGACCAGGAGCCTTCACTTAAAATATTTAACACACAGACACACAGTATTGTTGAAATAGCAACTGGTCCTAGAAAACACCCCCCAGTCATCCCCAAACCATCACCATTATTACCCAGTGGACATCACACAGTCACTTCCTCCCCGACCACCAGGCTGCCTCATACATGTAAATTAAAGTCCATGTTGAGCTGATTCACCCTTTGCTGCTGTCACACTGAAATCAAATGGCTCCCAAGTCATTAAAAAATCCATCATCCGGCTTCTGTCAGGTGAGTTTCTCCACTGATTCAAATTCTCACATGGTAGCAAGTATTAGGAAGCTTTAACTGCCTCAATGCTGCAGTGTGAAATGGTTCTCCGGGTAAATCTGGACACCTTTCATCATCACAGTTAGCAGGCTGTTAGGTCTTCCACAGCGGCCCACCGTCACATCCATTCGTTTTTGGCTTTCCTTAGCCCCATTTGTAAAACCCTTAACTTTCCTTCAGGTCAGTAAGTTCATTTCTCTTTCTATCTCTACCAGCTGAAATAATGGGATGCTCTGTCACTGCTGAGGGTGTGACGGATTTGTTGTGTTATACATGCCCTTTCTTTCCTCTTGGGTGTTGTGCCTTATTTAATCTGTACCTACTGTAGATGTCTGTGAGAGAAAGTGGTGTTTTTAATTCAGTAAAAAGGTTGAACATTCCCCTAATAAAGTGTTTCACTCATCCACATGGCTGATGCACAGTTTGTGGTGGCCGACTGAGGTGCATGCTAAGTAGTCCCTAGGTGGTGCCTCATACTGTTAAGGCATGCTCTCCATATTTTCTTTGTTAGGAAAAAAAGCTGCATGCCTCATTGCGACCCACTGGTGCCGCTGAGCACTCAGCATGTTAAACAGTGACACGTAAGGATTTTCTGTTCCAATTTCCTTCCCTTCAGGCAACTTTATCCAGCTACCTATTGAGTCTGGAACCTGTAAATATGAATTGCACGGGAACAAAAGGTGTACAATCACAGCATTGCAAATCAAATGTATATATTCATGGTTTACAAATTGCATTTTGTATCAACAACATGAGAGAAATACAAGTTCAAACCAAATTTCTGAATCAGTTCTGTAGAAAGAAGCCACCAGAGGCACTACACATGTTCAGCGTTGCTTATAAATATAATTTATTAATTGTCTTAAAAATTCTTTCTTACACTTTGTACAGAAAACAATTAGAGGAGATAGAGAGGCGAGCATTCAGCAAGATTGAGCAAGATTCATGAAGCGTGCCAGAATTAGCAAAAATGGACCAACACTACCCCGCACTAATCAAATCAAATCACCCCTGATAGTAAAATAAAAAATGCACTTACAAGCACAGCTCTAGTTATAGACTTCTATCATGATAACCAATGCCAAGTTTGCATAGTCGACACCGCTTTTACAAAAAAGGAAAGAAACTTAAATTAAAAAAAAAAACTTGAAACATACAAACTAGTATCTAACTGTACTGCTCTTTTTTATATTCTCAAATTTGCCAAATATAGCTGACAGTACACAACTGTACATATTGTGGATACAAAATATTTTTTACATACTTTGATATCTTAACACTACTTTCTTCATTTTCACATCACGAAGGATCATCTTCTGGAGGCCTAACGTTTGCTCTCCTCGTTTGAAAACTCCCTTTTACAGTCTACTCCACTGACAAACAGTCTTCCTGCCGGTAACTGCAGGCTCAGAACATGGCAAGGATCAAATTTTGGGCAAAGTAACGCAGTAACTTACATTTCTTAACCGATCGTCTCCTTGTGCACGTTTCATCACTTAAACTGAATCTTGTATTCTGCGTTTGAGTTGATCAGACATGTTGATGATCACGTTGTATGAAAGAGACACTGTCATGACCTTTGGGTTCATGTTTTGTTCTGAAACCTACTGAATCGATGACGTGATGTTTTAGGCTTTTTATCCTCAAATCTCACACAGCTCTTCCCTTTGTTTTCCTCACATCTGACATCATCATTTGAAAACATACAAAACATCCACTCTGTTATTTAACCGCACTCCTTCTCTAATTTGGTTCATTAAGGCTGTCCGAAATTAATAGATACACAACTTTGAGGCCTGCATGTCTTCTAGGTCTGGCTTTACACCGATACAAGAGGTTGGATTTTTAAATGCACACATTTCTGAAAAAAATCAATGTGTAAAATCAATGTCTCAATGTTTCCCTCCTGTGCGGACAGCCGCAAGATGAAATCTGTCATGAAGAGGTAACGATCTGACCTTTTGTACCGGTGTTAACTCAGCCTTTCCCCACTTGGTTTTCCTTACAAGATCCTCCTCAGTATCTCCTCTACATACCTGATGTTCAGTTTCATATGGCGTCTCTCCATAGTTCAGAGCAGAAATATCTTAACTCCAGTTTTTGAATATGTTACATGTATTCCCTTTGAACTAAATGTTCATGTTCTTAAACATGGTGAATAGAGTTCATGTCCCCAAGGGCGTCTGACTATTAAAAAGCCACCGAAAATAAGGCCTTTCTTTTCTCTCCACAAAGCTGGCTCGCTGAGAGTTCCACCTTTTTGTCAGACATTGTTGACCCCAGTCTATGCATACGTTTGAAAGCCAGCCGTGCTTCACAATGTTGTTCTGCAAAACACAAATATATTACACTTCATTTTACACACAGTCGGCCCCTTTAGTTTGTGTCTGGATTTTTACCTTAAGTTTGCAGTTTTTTCAACAAATACACTGTGAGCTGGAATGTTAGCTGCTGACAGAACGTTGTTGTAGATAAAGGGCAACTAACTGATATGTTACAGATTTTATCCCCCCAAACAGTTCACACCTATAAAAACATTAAAATGGAAAAAAAAAAAATCAAAGCAAATAACACAATAATGACCACTGAACAAAAAAATATTATGATAATAAAAGGTCATTAGAATGAACATGATAATCATGTATTTACACGTTTCAGACGATCAAAAAATGTAAATGCTGTTATTCTTCAAAAGCCACTGGATGGTGCTAGTGACCATGATCAAGTCATGGTGGTGATCACAGATGAAATCACATGTGGCCTGACGGCAGACAACACAACTGACATCCTGTGATGATGAGACACCGAAAATATGACAGAAATATATCTATATATATATGTAGGCTATATATATTTTAGTAAATTAAAATATGATTGATAAAATCAGTATATTGTGTACACTTAGCGGTAATGAATGATATCAGCTGTATTTAACTCACTATCACATAATACTATGGTAGTTTGTATAGTATTGTATTTAAAAACACTTGTGTTTTCACTTTGAGTTCATCCCTTTTTGCTTCCTCTCTCTTTCCTCTGAGTTGGACCCTGTCCAGAAACAAGCCCCAGCAGTCTATCAGAGAGACTCCTGGAATTGAGGTTGTGGTTAACCAAATGTGGTAGCCATGGCTGGAATTCCCCACCCTGCATGGAGTCTGCGTCTGCACTACAGCTCCATCCTAGATGGAACGGAGCAGCAAGACTGCAGAAAACAATGCTCAGTTTTAGTAAAGGGATGCATTTGTTTCTTGAAGATCAGCCGTGCTTTGATGCTTGTGGTGACTTCCCCAACAAGTATATTTCTGAACAAATATATAAACAATTTTAAAATCAACAAATGCTGACTCAGTTAAAACAAACACTGAACAAACTAGAAGTGCACTTGGAGAGCGCAGACTTCTGCCAAGGCCAAATGCCCTATCTCGCAATGTTAACAAAAGTCAGTGTAATTTGTGTATCCACCCCATGTGTCAAATCCACTCCAAAATTAAATGGGTCCGTACCTGGCCCACGCTACACCCGCCCACCAGGTTTCATGACAATCGAGCCAGTAGTTTTTCCGTTATCCTGCTGACAAACAAACTGAGCTGAAAACATAACCACCTTTGCGGTGTGCATGAGAATGAATGACTGACAGTCTGTATCTTTGCCCTGTTTATCTGTTTATCATAAGTGCAATCTTAAATATACCCTAAAACAGATAATTTCATGTCTGTCTGCTAAAAAGGAAAACAAAAAATAGGTTTATATGCCTATCCATCAGGAGTTTAATCATCTTTGGATTGCCTTTTTAAGTAAATCAGAGGCACGAGTTTGAGACGAATGGACTGCTAATGGAGCTCAGTTGCCTTTGACTTAGAACTTCTAGACTCCCTGTGACCTGGATGATTTAATATCTTCATGCTTATTGGAGGAAAGCCACAAACTCGATATTTAATACAACACAAATTTAAAATCATTTATGATGTCAGGCAAAAAAGGGGACACCTGTAGTCTCGGGCTTGTTTCTGGTCAGGACCCTTTGATTGACAGTCACCGTGTAGCAAATTCTGTTAGCGGGAAATGATCCACACATATGGACAGCAGAATACATAGAGCGTTCCCTAGGAAACGATATAAAGACAACAAACTGTACTGGCAAAACACGTACAGCCAAGGCTCGCAGGAGAAGTGAGGGATCACTTCTTTACCTCCTCTCTCTCATTATCTGTTTTCCATCCTGTTCTTACAGATGATCACCTGCGGCTTCTTCCATCATTTTATGTTAATGTCCTCCCTCCCTTTTGAAATCAGTTTAGCCTTTCCCTGTGTTTACTCTTGTCTTACTTAAGACTCTTGTCTCTGACTCATCCCCTCTTTTCCCTTACTGTGCCTTCTCTCACTCTTTTGTAATCAGTTTAGCTTCTCTCCCTTTATGATTCTGTTCCATTCCTGTAGAGGTTTTCAAGGTCAGCACCTCTGTTGCTTATTTTCTTTGCTTCTCTTTGCTCAGTATAAAGAAACAGCAAGAGAACAACTAGTGTTACACCAAACAAGGTCTCTTTTAGGCATGTGTATGTTTTGTTTGTTCCTGATAGACTCTGTTTGTGTTGTAGGTTGGGTTATGTCTCTTTCGGTCACACACAACACTGCAACGTTGCTGAAATAAACACACAAAGATACACGCACAGAGTTTCCAGCACCGGCTCGAGCATTTCTCGTTTGCTACCATGTCGGCATGATTGCCATGGTATTTAACCGGTGCTCAATCACCTTAGTGACAACTTTTCTTTTGCTCACATTGAATTTGTTCATTGCCCTTGCCGCAGCATCAGCCATAGAGAAATCACGTGTTATCATCTCCAGAGTTATGTCATTGTCACGGTGACCATGTTGCTCCGTCAGTGTTCCGTTGTCATGGAGGCAAAGTTACCATCATGGCGACCCATCTCTTCCAGCACAGCGGCCAGTTCATTTAAATCACCATCAGGGAAGTGTTGGGCTTCCCAGAGATCCAGGATCACACCTGTCGGACTGGATTTAGTGGCAAAGTAGTTCAGGTACCTGGAACAATCAAGGAGAGGAGAGGGACAAAAGGTAAGATACATATATGGGAGAAAAGGGCCAATACTCTCATCTTCTCAGCACTACCTGGCACGTCATTAAAAAGAACCTCACAGTAAAGCACGCCATTAAAAGTGTTATTGAAAAAAAATAATAGCATTGTATGTCATAAACATGTCATTAAAAAAAGAATTGATTAAAATGTGATTTAAAAAGTCATAGTATAGCATGTAATAAAAATAGCCATTTTAGAGTATGTCATACTAAAATAAATAAAAAGTTATAGGTCAAAAGTCATTAAAAAAAGTCAAAGTATCGTACCTCATCCAAAATCATGAAAAAACACCATAATATAATATGTTGTCCAAAATCATGAAAAAAAAGTCATATTGTATGTTTTCTAAAATCATGAAAAAAATGCCATAGTAGGCTATAGTATGTTGTCCAAAATCATGAAACAATGCCATAGTATAGTCTGTCGTCCAAAATCATGAAAAAATGTGATACTATACTATATTATTCAAAATCATGAAAAAAATGCCATAGTATAGTATATCCTCCAAAATCATGAAAAAACGTCATAGTATAGTATGTCGTCCAAAATCATTAAACAATGTGATACTATAGTATATCGTCCAAAATCATGAAAAAAACGTCATAGTATAGTATGTCGTCCAAAATCATTAAACAATGTGATACTATAGTATATCGTCCAAAATCATGAAAAAAACGTCATAGTATAGTATGTCGTCCAAAATCATTAAACAATGTGATACTATAGTATATCGTCCAAAATCATGAAAAAAACATCATAGTATAGTATGTCGTCCAAAATCATGAAAAAATGTGATACTATAGTATATCGTCCAAAATCATGAAAAAAACGTCATAGTATAGTATGTCGTCCAAAATCATGAAAAAATGTGATACTATAGTATATCGTCCAAAATCATGAAAAAAACGTCATAGTATAGTATGTTGTCCAAAATCATGAAAAAATGTGATACTATAGTATATCGTCCAAAATCATGAAAAAAACGTCATAGTATAGTATGTCGTCCAAAATCATGAAAAAATGTGATACTATAGTATATCGTCCAAAATCATGAAAAAAACGTCATAGTATAGTATGTTGTCCAAAATCATGAAAAAATGTGATACTATAGTATATCGTCCAAAATCATGAAAAAAACGTCATAGCATAGTATGTCGTCCAAAATCATGAAAAAAATGCCATATTATAGTCTATCGTCCAAAATCATGAAAAAATGTCATAGTAATATAGTATGTCGTCCAAAATCATGAAAAAATGTGATACTATAGTATATCGTCCAAAATCATGAAAAAAACGTCATAGCATAGTATGTCGTCCAAAATCATGAAAAAAATGCCATAGTATAGTATATCGTCCAAAATCATGAAAAAATGTCATAGTAATATAGTATGTCGTCCAAAATCATTAAACAATGCCATAGTATAGTATGTCCTCCAAAATCATTAAACAATGCCATAGTATAGTATGTCGTCCAAAATCATGAAAAAATGTGATACTACAGTATGTCGTCCAAAATCATGAAAAAATGTCATAGTAATATAGTATGTCGTCCAAAATCATGAAAAAATGTGATCAATCAAGATCAAGATCAAGATTAACTTTATTGTCTCACAGAGTGAGAAATTCGTTTTGGGCCCAACACCCATGCTGCAGCCACACACATCAAACCCATCATACAATACATTACATTACATTACAATACCTAGCATGGTGCCAGAATGCAACCACATGGTGCCAATACTCAAGTATAAAAGTACTAAATACCTAAGAGCAAGTAAGTAAGAACAATTAAAAACAAATAAATAAATAAATAGTAGCAAGTAAAGTAAAGTAAAGTGAAGTGCTAGCCTGTGCAAACACGCAAAATCAGAGCACCGATCTTAATTGTTCGTATTGACCATTTTAATAGACGCCGGAATAAATGAATTTTTGAATCTGTTTAGTGTGCAGCGCGGAACTCTAAATCTTCTTCCGGACGGTAGCAGCTCAAACTCACTGTATAGAATGTGTGATGGATCGTTGATTATTTTATATGCTTTTTGCAGAGTGGCCTGTTCATAGATAGTCTGACTGGAGAGGTGCTCTTTAACACCAATAATTTTTCCAGCAGCATGAATTAGACGAGACAGTTTGTTTCTGTGCTGAACAGAAAGGTTTCCGAACCAAGCTGTTATACCGTTACTGATAAGACTCTCCAAGACAGCCTTATAAAAAATCAACATAAATTTTTGATCAACACCATGAATTCTAAGACGCCGTAAGAAGTGCAATCGTTGTTGTAATCTGCTGCAGAGGTTGTCAGTGTGTGTGCTCCAGGTGAGTGCGTTATCAATGAAGACCCCAAGGTATTTGTATGACTGCACCTGGGCAATGGCTTGATTGTGGATGACCACAGGCCGTGATACTATAGTATGTCGTCCAAAATCATGAAAAAATGTCATAGTAATATAGTATGTCGTCCAAAATCATTAAACAATGCGATACTATACTATATTATTCAAAATCATGAAAAAAAATTGCCATAGTATAGTATGTCGTCCAAAATCATTAAAAAACGTCATAGTATAGTATGTCGTCCAAAATCATTAAAAAACGTCATAGTATAGTATGTCGTCCAAATTCATAAAAAAATGTCATAGTAATATAGTATGTCGTCCAAAATCATGAAAAAATGCGATACTATACTATATTATTCAAAATCATGAAAAAAAATTGCCATAGTATAGTATGTCGTCCAAAATCATGAAAAAATACCATAGTAATATAGTATGTCGTCCAAAACGATGAAAAAAACGTCATAGTATAGTATGTCATCCAAAACCATGAAAAAATTGTGATACTATAGTATATCCTCTGAAATCATGAAAAAAAAGAGCCATAGTATAGTATGTCGTCCAAAATCATGAAAAAATGTGATACGATAGTATATTATCCAAAATCATGAAAAAAATGCCATAGTATAGTATGTCGTCCAAAATCATGAAAAAAACGTCATAGTATAGTATGTCGTCCAAAATCATGAAAAAATGTCATAGTATAGTATGTCGTCCAAAATCATGAAATAATATCATAGTATAGTATGTCGTCCAAAATCATGAAATAATGCCATAGTATAGTATGTCGTCCAAAATCATGAAATAATATCATAGTATAGTATGTCGTCCAAAATCATGAAAAAATGTCATGGCAATATAGTATGTCGTCCAAAATCATGAAAAAAATGCCATAGTATAGTACGTCGTCCAAAATCATTAAACAATGCCATAGTATAGTATATCGTCCAAAATCATGAAAAAAACGTCATAGTATAGTATGTCGTCCAAAATCATGAAAAAATGTCATAGTATAGTATGTCGTCCAAAATCATGAAATAATATCATAGTATAGTATGTCGTCCAAAATCATGAAATAATGCCATAGTATAGTATGTCGTCCAAAATCATGAAATAATATCATAGTATAGTATGTCGTCCAAAATCATGAAAAAATGTCATGGCAATATAGTATGTCGTCCAAAATCATGAAAAAAATGCCATAGTATAGTACGTCGTCCAAAATCATTAAACAATGCCATAGTATAGTATATCGTCCAAAATCATGAAAAAAACGTCATAGTATAGTATGTTGTCCAAAATCATGAAAAAAATGCCATAGTATAGTATGTCGTCCAAAATCATTAAACAATGCCATAGTATAGTATGTCGTCCAAAATCATGAAAAAAACGTAATAGTATAGTATGTCGTCCAAAATCATGAAAAAAATGCCAAAGTATAGTATGTCGTCCAAAATCATGAAAAAAATGTCATAGTATAGTATGTCGTCCAAAATTATGAAAAAATGTGATACTATAGTATGTCGTCCAAAATCATGAAAAAAACGTCATAGTATAGTATATCGTCCAAAATCATGAAAAGATGCCAAAGTATAGTATGTCGTCCAAAATCATGAAAAAAATGCCATAGTATAGTCTGTCTTCCAAAATTATGAAAAAATGTGATACTATAGTATGTCGTCCAAAATCATGAAAAAAACGTCATAGTATAGTATATCGTCCAAAATCATGAAAAGATGCCAAAGTATAGTATGTCGTCCAAAATCATGAAAAAAATGCCATAGTATAGTCTGTCTTCCAAAATTATGAAAAAATGTGATACTATAGTATGTCGTCCAAAATCATGAAAAAAATGCCATGGTATAGTATGTCGTCCAAAATCATGAAAAAATGTAATACTCTAGTATATCGTCCAAAATCATGAAAAGATGCCAAAGTATAGTATGTCGTCCAAAATCATTAAAAAACGTCATAGTATAGTATGTCGTCCAAAATCATGAAAAAAGTCATAGTATAGTATGTCGTCCAAAATCATTAAAAAACGTCATAGTATAGTATGTCGTCCAAAATCATTAAAAAACGTCATAGTATAGTATGTCGTCCAAATTCATAAAAAAATGTCATAGTAATATAGTATGTCGTCCAAAATCATGAAAAAATGTCATAGTAATATAGTATGTCGTCCAAAATCATGAAAAAATGCGATACTATACTATATTATTCAAAATCATGAAAAAAAATTGCCATAGTATAGTATGTCGTCCAAAATCATGAAAAAATACCATAGTAATATAGTATGTCGTCCAAAACGATGAAAAAAACGTCATAGTATAGTATGTCATCCAAAACCATGAAAAAATTGTGATACTATAGTATATCCTCTGAAATCATGAAAAAAAAGAGCCATAGTATAGTATGTCGTCCAAAATCATGAAAAAATGTGATACGATAGTATATTATCCAAAATCATGAAAAAAATGCCATAGTATAGTATGTCGTCCAAAATCATGAAAAAAATGTCATAGTATAGTATGTCGTCCAAAATCATGAAAAAATGTCATAGTATAGTATGTCGTCCAAAATCATGAAAAAATGTCATGGTATAGTATGTCGTCCAAAATCATGAAAAAAATGTCATAGTATAGTATGTCGTCCAAAATCATGAAAAAAATGTCATAGTATAGTATGTCGTCCAAAATCATGAAAAAAATGTCATAGTATAGTATGTCGTCCAAAATCATGAAAAAATGTCATAGTATAGTATGTCGTCCAAAATCATGAAAAAAATGCCATAGTATAGTACGTCGTCCAAAATCATTAAACAATGCCGTAGTATAGTACATCGTCCAAAATCATGAAAAAAACGTCATAGTATAGTATGTCGTCCAAAATCATTAAAAAACGTCATAGTATAGTATGTCGTCCAAAATCATGAAAAAAGTCATAGTATAGTATGTCGTCCAAAGTCATTAAACAATGCCATAGTATAGTATGTCGTCCAAAATCATTAAAAAACGTCATAGTATAGTATGTCGTCCAAAATCATGAAAAAAGTCATAGTATAGTATGTCGTCCAAAATCATGAAATAATGCCATAGTATAGTATGTCGTCCAAAATCATGAAAAAATGTCATGGCAATATAGTATGTCGTCCAAAATCATGAAAAAAATGCCATAGTATAGTACATCGTCCAAAATCATGAAAAAAACGTCATAGTATAGTACATCGTCCAAAATCATGAAAAAAACGTCATAGTATAGTATGTCGTCCAAAATCATGAAAAAAGTCATAGTATAGTATGTCGTCCAAAATCATGAAATAATGCCATAGTATAGTATGTCGTCCAAAATCATGAAAAAATGTCATGGCAATATAGTATGTCGTCCAAAATCATGAAAAAAATGCCATAGTATAGTACATCGTCCAAAATCATGAAAAAAACGTCATAGTATAGTATGTCGTCCAAAATCATTAAAAAACGTCATAGTATAGTATGTCGTCCAAAATCATGAAAAAAGTCATAGTATAGTATGTCGTCCAAAGTCATTAAACAATGCCATAGTATAGTATGTCGTCCAAAATCATTAAAAAACGTCATAGTATAGTATGTCGTCCAAAATCATGAAAAAAGTCATAGTATAGTATGTCGTCCAAAGTCATTAAACAATGCCATAGTATAGTATGTCGTCCAAAATCATTAAAAAACGTCATAGTATAGTATGTCGTCCAAAATCATGAAAAAAGTCATAGTATAGTATGTCGTCCAAAGTCATTAAACAATGCCATAGTATAGTATGTCGTCCAAAATCATTAAAAAACGTCATAGTATAGTATGTCGTCCAAAATCATGAAAAAAGTCATAGTATAGTATGTCGTCCAAAATCATGAAAAAAATGCCATAGTATAGTATGTCGTCCAAAATCATGAAAAAAATGTCATATTATAGCATGTTGTCCAAAATCATGAAAAAACGTCATAGTATAGTATGTCGTCCAAAATCATGAAAAAAACGTCATAGTATAGTATATCGTCCAAAATCATGAAAAAAGTCATAGTATAGTCCGTCGTCCAAAATCATTAAACAATGCCATAGTATAGTATGTCGTCCAAAATCATGAAAAAAATGCCATAGTATAGTATGTCGTCCAAAGTCATTAAACAATGCCATAATATAGTATATCGTCCAAAATCATGAAAAAAATGCCATAGTATAGTATATCGTCCAAAATCATGAAAAAAGTCATAGTATAGTATGTCGTCCAAAATCATGAAAAAACGTCATAGTATAGTATGTCGTCCAAAATCATGAAAAAAATGCCATAGTATAGTATGTCGTCCAAAATCATGAAAAAAGTCATAGTATAGTTCGTCGTCCAAAATCATTAAACAATGCCATAGTATAGTATGTCGTCCAAAATCATGAAAAAAATGCCATAGTATAGTATGTCGTCCAAAGTTATTAAACAATGCCATAATATAGTATATCGTCCAAAATCATGAAAAAAATGCCATAGTATAGTATATCGTCCAAAATCATGAAAAAAGTCATAGTATAGTCTGTCGTCCAAAATCATGAAACAATGTAATAGTATAGTATGTCGTCCAAAATCATGAAAAAAATGCCATAGTATAGTATATCGTCCAAAATCATAAAAAAAGTCATAGTATAGTTCGTCGTCCAAAATCATTAAACAATGCCATAGTATAGTCTGTCGTCCAAAATTATGAAAAAATGTGATACTATAGTATGTCGTCCAAAATCATGAAAAAAACGTCATAGTATAGTATGTCGTCCAAAATCATGAAAAAATGTGATACTATAGTATGTCGTCCAAAATCATGAAAAAAACGTCATAGTATAGTATGTCGTCCAAAATCATGAAAAAAATGCCATAGTATAGTATGTCGTCCAAAATCATGAAAAAAACGTCATAGTATAGTATGTCGTCCAAAATCATGAAAAAAATGCCATAGTATAGTATGTCGTCCAAAATTATGAAAAAATGTGATACTATAGGATGTCGTCCAAAATCATGAAAAAAACGTCATAGTATAGTATGTCGTCCAAAATCATGAAAAAAATGCCATAGTATAGTATGTCGTCCAAAATCATGAAAAAAATGTCATAGTATAGTATGTCGTCCAAAATCATTAAACAATGTCATAGTATAGTATGTCGTCCAAAATCATTAAACAATGTCATAGTATAGTATGTCGTCCAAAATCATGAAAAAAATGTCATAGTATAGTATGTCGTCCAAAATCATGAAAAAAATGTCATAGTATAGTCTGTCGTCCAAAATCATTAAACAATGTCATAGTATAGTATGTCGTCCAAAATCATGAAAAAAATGCCATAGTATAGTATGTCGTCCAAAATCATGAAAAAAACGTCATATTATAGCATGTTGTCCAAAATCATGAAAAAACGTCATAGTATAGTATGTCGTCCAAAATCATGAAAAAAACGTCATAGTATAGTATGTCGTCCAAAATCATGAAAAAAACGTCATAGTATAGTATATCGTCCAAAATCATGAAAAAAGTCATAGTATAGTCCGTCGTCCAAAATCATTAAACAATGCCATAGTATAGTATGTCGTCCAAAATCATGAAAAAAATGCCATAGTATAGTATGTTGTCCAAAGTCATTAAACAATGCCATAATATAGTATATCGTCCAAAATCATGAAAAAAATGCCATAGTATAGTATATCGTCCAAAATCATGAAAAAAGTCATAGTATAGTATGTCGTCCAAAATCATGAAAAAAATGCCATAGTATAGTATGTCGTCCAAAGTCATTAAACAAAGCCATAATATAGTATATCGTCCAAAATCATGAAAAAAATGCCATAGTATAGTATATCGTCCAAAATCATGAAAAAACGTCATAGTATAGTATGTCGTCCAAAATCATGAAAAAATGCCATAGTATAGTATGTCGTCCAAAATCATGAAAAAAGTCATAGTATAGTTCGTCGTCCAAAATCATTAAACAATGCCATAGTATAGTATGTCGTCCAAAATCATGAAAAAAATGCCATAGTATAGTATGTCGTCCAAAGTCATTAAACAATGCCATAATATAGTATATCGTCCAAAATCATGAAAAAAATGCCATAGTATAGTATATCGTCCAAAATCATGAAAAAAGTCATAGTATAGTATGTCGTCCAAAATCATGAAGAAAATGCCATAGTATAGTATGTCGTCCAAAGTCATTAAACAAAGCCATAATATAGTATATCGTCCAAAATCATGAAAAAAATGCCATAGTATAGTATATCGTCCAAAATCATGAAAAAACGTCATAGTATAGTATGTCGTCCAAAATCATGAAAAAAATGCCATAGTATAGTATGTCGTCCAAAATCATGAAAAAAGTCATAGTATAGTTCGTCGTCCAAAATCATTAAACAATGCCATAGTATAGTATGTCGTCCAAAATCATGAAAAAAATGCCATAGTATAGTATGTCGTCCAAAGTTATTAAACAATGCCATAATATAGTATATCGTCCAAAATCATGAAAAAAATGCCATAGTATAGTATATCGTCCAAAATCATGAAAAAAGTCATAGTATAGTCTGTCGTCCAAAATCATGAAACAATGTAATAGTATAGTATGTCGTCCAAAATCATGAAAAAAATGCCATAGTATAGTATATCGTCCAAAATCATAAAAAAAGTCATAGTATAGTTCGTCGTCCAAAATCATTAAACAATGCCATAGTATAGTCTGTCGTCCAAAATTATGAAAAAATGTGATACTATAGTATGTCGTCCAAAATCATGAAAAAAACGTCATAGTATAGTATGTCGTCCAAAATCATGAAAAAATGTGATACTATAGTATGTCGTCCAAAATCATGAAAAAAACGTCATAGTATAGTATGTCGTCCAAAATCATGAAAAAAATGCCATAGTATAGTATGTCGTCCAAAATCATGAAAAAAACGTCATAGTATAGTATGTCGTCCAAAATCATGAAAAAAATGCCATAGTATAGTATGTCGTCCAAAATTATGAAAAAATGTGATACTATAGTATGTCGTCCAAAATCATGAAAAAAACGTCATAGTATAGTATGTCGTCCAAAATCATGAAAAAAATGCCATAGTATAGTATGTCGTCCAAAATCATGAAAAAAATGTCATAGTATAGTATGTCGTCCAAAATCATTAAACAATGTCATAGTATAGTATGTCGTCCAAAATCATTAAACAATGTCATAGTATAGTATGTCGTCCAAAATCATGAAAAAAATGTCATAGTATAGTATGTCGTCCAAAATCATGAAAAAAATGTCATAGTATAGTCTGTCGTCCAAAATCATTAAACAATGTCATAGTATAGTATGTCGTCCAAAATCATGAAAAAAATGCCATAGTATAGTATGTCGTCCAAAATCATGAAAAAAACGTCATATTATAGCATGTTGTCCAAAATCATGAAAAAACGTCATAGTATAGTATGTCGTCCAAAATCATGAAAAAAACGTCATAGTATAGTATATCGTCCAAAATCATGAAAAAAGTCATAGTATAGTCCGTCGTCCAAAATCATTAAACAATGCCATAGTATAGTATGTCGTCCAAAATCATGAAAAAAATGCCATAGTATAGTATGTTGTCCAAAGTCATTAAACAATGCCATAATATAGTATATCGTCCAAAATCATGAAAAAAATGCCATAGTATAGTATATCGTCCAAAATCATGAAAAAAGTCATAGTATAGTATGTCGTCCAAAATCATGAAAAAAATGCCATAGTATAGTATGTCGTCCAAAGTCATTAAACAAAGCCATAATATAGTATATCGTCCAAAATCATGAAAAAAATGCCATAGTATAGTATATCGTCCAAAATCATGAAAAAACGTCATAGTATAGTATGTCGTCCAAAATCATGAAAAAATGCCATAGTATAGTATGTCGTCCAAAATCATGAAAAAAGTCATAGTATAGTTCGTCGTCCAAAATCATTAAACAATGCCATAGTATAGTATGTCGTCCAAAATCATGAAAAAAATGCCATAGTATAGTATGTCGTCCAAAGTCATTAAACAATGCCATAATATAGTATATCGTCCAAAATCATGAAAAAAATGCCATAGTATAGTATATCGTCCAAAATCATGAAAAAAGTCATAGTATAGTCTGTCGTCCAAAATCATGAAACAATGTAATAGTATAGTATGTCGTCCAAAATCATGAAAAAAATGCCATAGTATAGTATATCGTCCAAAATCATAAAAAAAGTCATAGTATAGTTCGTCGTCCAAAATCATTAAACAATGCCATAGTATAGTCTGTCGTCCAAAATCATGAAAATATGTGATACTATAGTATATTATCCAAAATCATGAAACAATGCCATAGTATAGTCTGTCGTCCAAAATTATGAAAAAATGTGATACTATAGTATGTCGTCCAAAATCATGAAAAAAACGTCATAGTATAGTATGTCGTCCAAAATCATAAAAAAAGTCATAGTATAGTTCGTCGTCCAAAATCATTAAACAATGCCATAGTATAGTCTGTCGTCCAAAATCATGAAAATATGTGATACTATAGTATATTATCCAAAATCATGAAACAATGCCATAGTATAGTCTGTCGTCCAAAATCATGAAAAAATGTGATACTATAGTATATCCTCCAAAATCATGAAAAAAATGCCATAGTATAGTATATCGTCCAAAATCATAAAAAAAGTCATAGTATAGTTCGTCGTCCAAAATCATTAAACAATGCCATAGTATAGTCTGTCGTCCAAAATCATGAAAATATGTGATACTATAGTATATTATCCAAAATCATGAAACAATGCCATAGTATAGTCTGTCGTCCAAAATCATGAAAAAATGTGATACTATAGTATATCCTCCAAAATCATGAAAAAAATGCCATAGTATAGTATATCGTCCAAAATCATGAAAAAAGTCATAGTATAGTCTGTCGTCCAAAATCATTAAACAATGCCATAGTATAGTATGTCGTCCAATATCATGAAAAAAATGCCATGGTATAGTATATCCTCCAAAATCAGGAAAAAACGTCATAGTATAGTATGTCGTCCAAAATCATGAAAAGATGCCAAAGTATAGTATGTCGTCCAAAATCATTAAACAATGCCATATAGTGTATCGTCCAAAATCATGAAAAAAGTCATAGTATAGTATGTTGTCCAAAGTCATTAAACAATGCCATAATATAGTATATCGTCCAAAATCATGAAAAAAAGTCATAGTATAGTATGTTGTCCAAAATCACGAAAAAATGGGTGTTTGAATTCTTCAGTCTTCTAGGTATGGAGCAAATAACAGATATACTAAATGACACCAAGTTTAGGTCTGAAACCATTTGGAAGCAGGTGTGGGGATGCATATCACCATCGCCAGTATTGATTTGATTTAATTTGATTGAATATTGTATTTGTTCAATATGAGAAATGCTGTGTTTTTGTTTTGTTTTGAAATCAAATTTACCCCTGTATAGGACAACTTGAACCTTTTGAAAATGAATGGAAAATGTATTAAGTATGGGCACATGCACTAATCGCTCTTCTATGTGGTGTTCTTATGATTATGTTAATGTTTTGTCTTTGTTTGTTGTTCTGTTTTGGCTGTTGTATTGGCTGTTTGTATTTGTCATGGTTTGGACCTATGTGTATCGTTGTCTTGCATAAATGTTAAAAGTATGAATTAAAAAAATATATATATCATGAAAACTGTCATAGTAATATAGTATGTTGTCCAAAATCATGAAAAAATGTGATACTATACTATATTATCCAAAATCATGAAAAAAATGCCATAGTATAGTATGTCGTCCAAAATCATGAAAAAACGTCATAGTAATATAGTATGTCGTCCAAAATCATGAAAAAACGTCATAGTAATATAGTATGTCGTCCAAAATCATTAAACAATGCCATAGTATAGTATGTCGTCCAAAATCATTAAACAATGTGATACTATAGTATATTATCCAAAATCATGAAAAAAACGGCATAGTATAGTATGTCATCCAAAATCATGAAAAACGCCATCGTATAGTGTGTAATCGTCCAAAATCATGAAAAAATGTCATAGTATAGCATGTCGTCCAAAATCATGAAAAAATGTCATAGTATAGTATGTCGTCCAAAATTATGAAAAAACGCCATAGTATAGCATGTCGTCCAAAATCATGAAAAAATGTCATAGTATAGTATGTCGTCCAAAATTATGAAAAAACGTCATAGTATAGCATGTCGTCCAAAATCATGAAAAAATGTCATAGTATAGTATGTCGTCCAAATTATGAAAAAACGTCATAGTATAGTATGTCGTCCAAAATCATTAAACAATGCCATGATATAGTATATCGTCCAAAATTATGAAAAAACGTCATAGTATAGTATGTTGTCCAAAATCATGAAAAAATGGGTGTTTGAATTCTTCAGTCTTCTAGGTATGGAGCAAATAACAGATATACTAAATGACACCAAGTTTAGGTCTGAAACCATTTGGAAGCAGGTGTGGGGATGCATATCACCATCACCAGTATTGATTTGATTTAATTTGATTGAATATTGTATTTGTTCAATATGAGAATGCTGTGTTTTTGTTTTGTTTTGAAATCAAATTTACCCCTGTATAGGACAACTGGAACCTTTTGAAAATGAATTTAAAATGTATTTAAGTATGGGTACATTGTCTGTCGTTTTGGCTGTTTGTATTTGTCATGGTTTGGACCTATGTGTATTGTTGTCTTGCATAAATATTAAAAGTATGAATTTAAAAAAAAAAAAAAATCATGAAAAAATGTCATAGTAATATAGCATGTCGTCCAAAATCATGAAACAATGCCATAGTATAGTATGTCGTCCAAAATCATGAAAAAATGGGTGTTTGAATTCTTCAGTCTTCTAGGTATGGAGCAAATAACAGATATACTAAATGACACCAAGTTTAGGTCTGAAACCATTTGGAAGCAGGTGTGGGGATGCATATCACCATCGCCAGTATTGATTTGATTTAATTTGATTGAATATTGTATTTGTTCAATATGAGAAATGCTGTGTTTTTGTTTTGATTTGAAATCAAATTTACCCCTGTATAGGACAACTGGAACCTTTTGAAAATGAATTGAAAATGTATTAAGTATGGGCACATGCACTAATCGCTCTTCTATGTGGTGTTCTTAGGATTATGTTAATGTTTTGTCTTTGTTTGTTGTTCTGTTTTGGCTGTTTGTATTTGTCATGGTTTGGACCTATGTGTATTGTTGTCTTGCATAAATATTAAAAGTATGAATTAAAAAAAAAGAAAAATCATGAAAAAACGTCATAGTATAGTATGTCGTCCAAAATTTTGAAAAAATGTCATAGTATAGTATGTCTTCAAAAATCACAAAAAAAAGACAGTGTATAGTGTCATCGTATAGTATGTCATCAAATATCATGAAAAAATGCCATAGTATAGTATGTCCTTCAAAATCATGAAAAACGCCATCGTATAGTGTGTCGTCAAAAAATTAGGTAAAAACGCCATCGTATTGTGTGTCGTCAAAAAATTTGGAAAAAACGGCATAGTATAGTATATCGTCCAAGTAATTTAAAAACGTCAAAGTATAGGATGTCATCAAAAATCACGAAAAGGCATCAAAGTATAGTATGTCATTAAAAATCACGAAAGGGCATCAAAGTATAGTATGTCGTCTAAAATCATTTAAAAACGTCAAACTACAGTATGTAATCAAAAATCACGAGAAAAAAAAAGCCAGTGCATAGCATGTCGGCCAAAATCATGCAAAAATGTCATAGTATAGTATGTCATCAAAAATCATGAAAAAAAGCCAGTGTATAGTATTTTGTCCAAAATTCTGGGAAAAATGTCATAGTATAGTATGTCTTCCAAAATCATGAAAAAGGTCATAGTATAGTATGTCGTCCAAAATCATCGAAAAGGTCATAGTATAGTATGTCGTCGAAAATCATGAAAAAACTCATAGTATAGTATGTCGTCCAAAATCATGAAAAAGGTCATAGTATAGTATGTCGTCGAAAATCATGAAAAAACTCATAGTATAGTGTGTTGTCCAAAATCATGAAAAAACGTCATAGTATAGTATGTCGTCCAAAATTCTGGAAAAAACGTCAAAGTATAGTATGTCGTCCAAAATCATGAAAAAAATCATAGTATAGTGTGTCGTCGAAAATCATGAAAAAACATCATAGTATAGTATGTCGTCCAAAATTTTGAAAAAATGTCATAATGTAGTATGTCGTCGAAAATCATGAAAAAAAAGACAGTGTATATTGTCATAGTATAGTATGTCATCAAAAATCACGAAAAAAAAGACAGTGTATAGTGTCATAGTATAGTATGTCATCAAAAATCATGAAAAAATGCCATAGTATAGGATGTGGTCCAAAATCATGTAAAAACGTCATGGTATAGTGTGTCGTCAAAAAAATTAGGAAAAAACGCCATCGTATTGTGTGTCGTCAAAAAATTAGGAAAAAACGCCATAGTATAGTATATCGTCCAAGTAATTTAAAAACGTAAAAGTATAGGATGTCATCAAAAATCACGAAAAGGCATCAAAGTATAGTATGTCATCAAAAATCATGAAAAAAAGCCAGTGTATAGTATGTTGTCCAAAATCATGAAAAAACACCATAGTATAGTATTTTGTCCAAAATTCTGGAAAAAATGTCATAGTATAGTATGTCTTCCAAAATCATGAAAAAGGTCATAGTATAGTATGTCGTCCACATCATTTAAAAACGTCATAGTATAGTATGTCGTCCAAAATCATGAAAAGGCATCAAAGTATAGTATGTCATCCAAAATCATTTAAAAACGTCAAACTATAGTATGTCATCAAAAATCACGAAAAAAAAGCCAGTGTATAGTATGTCGTTCAAAATCATGAAAAAACGTCATAGTATAGTATGTCGTCCAAATCATTTAAAAACGTCAAAGTTTAGTATGTCGTCCAAAATCATGAAAAAACGTGATAGTATAGTATGTCATCAAAAATCACGAAAAAAAAGCCAGTGTATAGTGTCATGGTATAGTATGTGGTCTAAAATCATGTAAAAACGTCATAGTACGGTATGTACTTCAAAATCATGATAAAATGCCATAGTATGGTATGTCCTTCAAAATCATGAAAAACGCCATTGTATAGTGTGTCGTCGAAAAATTAGGAAAAAACGCCATAGTATAGTATGTCGTCCAAAATTGTGAAAAAACGTCATAGTATAGTATGTCGTCCAAGTAATTTAAAAACGTCAAAGTATAGGATGTCATCAAAAATCACGAAAAGGCATCAAAGTATAGTATGTCTTCCAAAATCATGATAAAACGTCAAACTACAGTATGTAATCAAAAATCACGAGAAAAAAAAGCCAGTGTATAGCATGTCGACCAAAATCATGCAAAGATGTCATAGTATAGTATGTCATCAAAAATCACGGGAAAAAAAGCCAGTGTATAGTGTCATAGTATAGTATGTGGTCCAAAATCATGTAAAAACATCATAGTAGAGTATGTCCTTCAAAATCATGAAAAACGCCATCGTATAGTGTGTAATCAAAAAATTTGGAAAAAACGCCATAGTATAGTATGTCGTCCAAAATTATGAAAAAACGTCATAGTATAGCATGTCGTCCAAAATCATGAAAAAACGTCATAGTATTGTATGTCGTCCAAAATCATGAAAAAACGCCAGTGTATAGTATGTCGTCCAAAATTATGAAAAAACGTCATAGTATAGTATGTCGTCCAAAATTGTGAAAAAACGCCATAGTATAGTATGTCGTCCAAAATCGTGAAAAAACGTCATTGTATAGTATGTCGTCCAAAATCATGAAAAAACGTCATAGTATAGTATGTCATCCAAAATTATGAAAAAACGCCATAGTATAGTGTGTCGTCGAAAAATTAGGAAAAAACGCCATAGTATGTCGTCCAAAATCATGAAAACACGTATGTCGTCCAAGTAATTTAAAAACGTCAAAGTATAGAATGTCATCAAAAATCACGAAAAGGCATCAAAGTATAGTATGTCATCCAAAATCATTTAAAAACGTCAAACTACAGTATGTAATCAAAAATCACGACAAAAAAGTCAGTGTATAGCATGTCGACCAAAATCATGAAAAAACTGTCATAGTATAGTATGTCGTCCAAAATCATTTAAAAACATCAAACTGCAGTATGTAATCAAAAATCACGACAAAAAAGCCAGTATGTAGTATGTTGTCCAAAATCATGCAAAAATGTCATAGTATAGTATGTCATCAAAAATCACGAAAAAAACGTCATAGTATAGTATTTTGTCCAAAATCATGAAAAAAATTCATGGTATAGTATGTCATCAAAAATCATGAAAAAAAGCCAGTGTATAGTATTTTGTCCAAAACTTTGAAAAAAAGCCAGTGTATAGTATGTCCTTCAAAATCCTGAAAAACGGCATAGTATAGTGTGTCGTAAAAAAAATTATGAAAAAACGGCATAGTATAGTATGTCGTCGTAAATCATAAAAAAACGTCATAGTATAGTATGTCGACAAAAATTATGAAAAACGCCATAGTATAGTGTGTCGTAAAAAACAAAATTACGAAAAAACGCTTTTGTATAGTATGTCGTTGTAAATCATAAAAATAAGTCATAGTCGTCCAAAATCATGAAAAATTGTCATAGTATGTCCTTCAAAAAACATGAAAAACGTCATAGTATTGTATGTAGTCCAAAATCATGAAAAACGCCATAATATAGTTTGTTGTCCAAATTCACAAAAAAAGGTCATAGTATATTTTGTCATCCAAAATCATGTAAAAACCTAAAGGATAGCAAAAGGCAAAAGCTCCTCTGACAAGTACTCAGAAAAAAAAATCAAACGTGAACCATTTCTATTTCCTCATACTGTAATGCAAAGATGACAAATGACCCCTTTTTTTGTTTTATATTCATGTTTTGAAGGGTTAAATGTAATTAATTTTTACCTAACATTGCTGCTCTTGTTTAAATGTACTGAAAGGATCTGATATCTGACAACAGGTAAAAAAAACTACCTAGAAACATCAAAGAAACATCCTTTATTAAGTCCTGACATCATATATATTGTTATGTATGTTCAATTCAGACCATTTTGAGTAAATAGGAAAACAAAATGCATTTTGAAGCTGCCTTAGAGCACAAAAATGTGCCAACAAGTCCACAGGGAAAACAGTGTACATAGGAACAGTAAATACTCAAAATGTCGACAGTCAGGTACACAATGGTTGCAGAGGAGAAGACTGACGCTGAGCCATCTGTGACAAAGATCTCGTTGCCGCTTTAAAGTGAAAAAGCCATCAGATTTAAGTCCCTTAGGGATAAAAATGAGACTTTGTGTTCCTCTGTAAATCCTGTGATTGTACTGTTGGCACACTCTGGTACTGTTTAAACACAACTAGAGACGTGTACATCACTGCTCTGCTCCTTTCTGTCTCTGCTCCTGCAGTTTCATCTTCTTTCTCTTTTCTTTTTTCCCCCTGTAAAACCATCCAACAAGCTATTTTCATCACTTTCTTTATTACTTTCTTTCTTTCTCACTTGCCGTCTCAGCCTCCATCTGTCTGCAGTATGTGATAAGGGGTGTCCTGCTGTTAAGTGAACTCCACAGCTGAGATCCACTTCTTTTCTTGTGAGTCTGTTTGTGTGTGTGTGTCCACAATTTCCTTTACCAGTTGTATCAGTACAACGAACCAAAACATTCACAATTACATGTTTGCCTGTGCAAAACTGTGCACGGCTCAGATTTGTTTTTATAGACACAAAGTTATGCAAGGAGAGACAGCTGTGACGGCAAAGCATGAGTCATACTTTGAACTTACAGACGTGACATGGCAGTGTCAAGAGCAGAGAGGATAAAAGATGGTATTTCCGTACTATCATGTTCCTTTTGAAGAGTGCCTTTTTGCAGAAATGTGGAAGTAAACAACAATTTGGCTAGGTGTCCATTTTTCACCCACGGATATAGAGAATATTTGGCGCCCACATTAACGGACTGCATCAGGAGTTGGCTGACTGTTTGGACTATGAGGTGCACATGTGCCCAATTATCCTCTGACAAGCTGCTGGTGAGCAGACCCACAGACTGAATCATCGAGACACATCTGGGGATAGAGATACTAAGGATGCTACCTGTGAGTCAAATGCCAAAGGACAATTGCCTCTTTACTCTCTCTGGATGGGAGAATCAATGATATGTGTTGAAACTGAGTGACTAGATTTCCTGTGCACATAGAGTAGAGATGCTTTAACTGTTTTTATTTCTATACGGAAAGACATTTGAGCATTTGTATTTGTAATTGTGATTTTGTATTTGGAGATAAAATGAGTAATAGAATAAGAATAAAAATGAGACAGACTCATCTCAGTAGAACTGCACCATCTAATTTTATCTACCAGGACTCAGCTGACATTTGAATACACAGAAACTGACTTCTGCGTCTGTTGTTGAAGAGGTGAGACAGGCCACCTTGATGAGCTGCCATCCTGTTGGGAGAAAACTTTTTTTTTTTCTGACTGAATGATGTTCCAAACCAAGCAAAACGCCTGAGGGGAAGCATAGAGGAATTAAATGATAAATACTGTGTGTGTCTGTGTGTCTTGTGCATCACCTGTCAAGGTTGAGTTTGTGGGCCAGCATCCTCCAGTCATTGCCTCTGGTCTGCGGTGCATCTAGACTGCCACACAGCTTCTGTCTGATGGATAAAGGAATGCGGAAGGCATTGGGTCCGACTAAGGTTGTGATATTACTGGCAGGGTCCATCAGGGACGTGTCTATGCACTGGACCTCCTGAAAAGACAAAAGAGAAACTGGTCAACTGCTGGTTAAAAGAGCAGTGTGCAGGATAATTACATTTAGTGGTAAAGATTGCAGACTGCAGCCAGCTAAAACTTCTCCCACGTGCCAAGTGTGAACTCCCAGTTGGGAGTCCTTTAATGTCCATTGTTCAGGTGCCGAATTATCTGCAGATTTCCCTTTCTCACCAAAAAAGACCCCAGTAATTAAAACCAGTGACAACACTGAATAAAGCAGTTTCACAGTTACAAATCAGGGTTTTTCCAACACTGTTCAGCTCACTGCAGACAGGCTGCTAGCCCAGCACCTGCTAATGTGCTAAATCCTACACACAGAGCCTTTAAAGAAAAAAAAAGACTAGTTCAGTCAGGACCACTTTAGTCAAAGAAAACTTTATTTCCATTTGCAGTATTTTATTTGGCGACATGGCTCTGTTCTGGGGCCTCTCTGCCTTTCCTTAGGCCTACGCAGAAAGCCTCTTCCAAATGCCTATGTGGAAAGCCTAGGGTGGAGAGAGCACACCTCTCTGCCCTTCCACATGCAGACAAAGAAAGCATGAGGCAGCGAGAGCAAACCTCCCTGCCCCTCCATTCGCCCACATGGAAAGCCTAAAGCAGGGAGAGCAGCAGCAAAGTCCCCCCGGGAACAGAACAGAGCAGCATCAATTACAAACAGAAATGACATTGGTAAGTCAGACACAGCATGAAAAGGACGAGCTGGGGTGGAGGCGCGTTGCAAATTGGCTTGCAGAGGAAGCAGCATGGTTGCATAGAAAGGAATCATGTGATCTATCAGCTGACTCCCTTCCATTGATCAGCTGCTCCATCAGTTGATTGGGATGTTTGAGATCAGCTGATGTAGCTGGGATGTGAGCTGAGCTTGACATTGCTTCCTGCCTGAACTAACACTATAATCAATCTATTTAAACTTTGAAAACTTCTGCAGCAGAGACACAGGAAACAGCAATGGATCTAAGGACAACATACTAGAGAGCCTTAGAGGTAAAATATGGATCATAATGCACATCCATATGGCAACACTGGTAAAGTCAAATCTGTCATATTTCTCTTTCGAATACATCTCCACATTGATCCTCCTGGCAAAGACTGTGCTCGTCTGTCTGCTGCTTGCCGTCAGTTAGAACAATTACAAATAAGCTTCCTAATTAATACAAGAGTGAACCAAACACAAAGATCTGCTTCCAAGCACTCTGTCTCTCCTCTCGCTGTTGATCTCTGTCTCTCCCTAAACCTTCATCCCATTAATCTGCCACTCCTGGGCTGAAAGGAGGCAGCGGCCTAATGAATGTGGCTTGGCAGAGGGAAACAACAACTGCCACTGTTGATGTGAATGATTACTATTTACTGCGTCTACTTAGCCCCAATTTACAGCAGAAAGCTCTCTGCTGCTGGAGATTGAATGACTGATGCAAAGGGACATGTCTGTTGCTCTGTTGAAATTATAAGTGCTTCGAACCTGCTTTACTTTGCATTGTTCAACATGAAGAACCCTGCCGGCTGGTTGTTGGTCTGTGGCATTTTATTTAAGGCATGCACAAAGAGGCTCACTGAATATTGCTTTAGCTATTCAGCTCTAATTACCATACTTGCCAAACATCCCATGTGATCATAGTAATTATTTTGTAAGACTAGGTATGGCCTCTTTAAAATGGATTACAGCTGATCACTTAACAAAATATTTAATGTTGTGACAAAACTGTCACTGCCCAAATAGAAGCCCTAATTTTGACTGTGTACTTGTTACACAACCACAGCTCTTTTGGCTGAAGGTATAATGAAGTAAGCACCGAATCACATTAGGAAGTGCAAGAGAAAATGCGGGATGGAACATTACTACTGTGCTTTCTTTCACTGCGTGATTTTTGCACCTCTGACAGTTTAATAACTACATGAGAAAAAACGCAAAGGCAAATTGTTGCAACTCCTTTGACTCCATCTGCACTTAACAGGCACGTTATTAATATGAGTTAATAAGTGACTCATTGCTTCGTTCACTGGGTTGTCTGACCCTATTAGACTTGGTAACAAAATATGGTGGAAAAGGCACGTATTTATCACAATTATAGCCATATTTGAATTTCGTACTCTGAACTATTCTGGCTACTTCTTGAGTTGAGGTCAAAGGTAAAAAGGCTAATTGTCTGCATTTGTAAATATTTGCTGTAGGTTGGAAGATGGTGTGCATGCTTGTGCCCTGCAGCCGATATTAGCCAGTATTAGCTCATCAAAGATAATTCAAAGACAGTGGGCCCTGTTTAAATGATCAATGGCCAATATGCAACTCCACTTTTGCTGGTCAAATGGGTCATAATCTGAGTTCAAAGTAAGACGCAAGGGGCAAAAGGACTGTATTTAATCCCAAATTAATCATAGGTGTGTTTTCAGCATAATCAATCAATCAGTCAATCAAAAACAGGTGCCTGCACACCTGGGGTCATATTCACAAAGCTTCCTAGTGCGAAGAGCTGCTCTGTGTGATGACATTGTAAGAAGATTCTTAGAATTGTGACACTTTCTGAGAATTTATGAAAACTAGGTCCTTAAAGATAAAAGTTATTCACAGATCTTAGACCTTAAAAGAGCAGGAGCAGGGAGGAGAACTTTTAAGAGGCTCAAGAGTTTCGTAAGCGGAGAGGAAAATGGTGGAAACGGAGATGAAATGCTAATGCTGAAATGCTAACACTATAACGCGAAAAACAAAATGATCGCAACACTAAGTTATCTGGAAAACTGGAAAAATGCAACAGTGCAGCAGTGACGACTTGGGTCTGTCTCAGCCTGCCATCAGCAGAGTGATCACACTAACAATGACAACACTTTCAGTCTCATATTGTGACGCAGTTCATTTCATTTCCACTGGGTGTCCACACCTTCCAGGCTCACAAAAGAGCATGTCTGTGACAACCAATCACATCTTTTAAAAGAATGCATCATACCTATTAATGGGATCAACCACACCTCCTCACTAAGGTAAACGTTTCTGTCCCTTCCTTGCGCAGAGTTGCTCTGAAAACTTTCCTAAATCACTCCTAAGCTAGGACTCCTTACTAAAAACTTTTAGTCTAAGTTAGGAGCTCTCTGAGAGTGTTGTCAGAATGATGGTGAATACAGCCCCTGGTGCATTGCTTTATACATAGAGGATTTGGCAAACTGGAGAAGTGATTTTCTACTGAGAGTGATACAGTAAGACCAGTAATGTCACTGCAACATATACTGCGGGACAATTAAGCAGCAAAACTAAAAACTTTAGCTATAAACTTGCCGACGGGAAACAAAGCTGAACTTTTAGCCTCTATTATAATAAATGAAGTTACATGGCTCCTCGTGCATAAATGCGCATAGTGTCTGTCTTAATGGGGAGTCTGTTCCGGAGATACAGCTCTGCTCTGCTATGCTCACTTTTCGATAATGTAATTAATATTTCCTCATTAATGATGTATTAATTCATCCACCCGAAACCCATCCCTGCATCCCTGTGTGTGTAATAAGCAGAGTGTATGTGCGTTGTGAACCCAGCTTTGTAGGCGCATTTTACTATCTGAAAAATGGGCCATTTAAGTAGTAGGAAAATACTGCTCTTTAGACTAGTTTCTTGTTGGTAGATGACACAGTTGCGTTCTGCTGCCTCAAGGTAGCAATCCACCCATAATGCACCGTGCAAGTTACTTCCAAAATGTGGGCGCTGGCCTTGAAAATATCAACTGAGTTGGTCTGAAACTAGCAATGAAGTTGCATGGCACTGTGCGCCATTTTGCGCCAGGCATATGATAGGGCCCATAACTGTGTATATGTTGGCTGAAATGACAAGTATGCTCAGTGTGTCTGAGAAAGTTTAGAAACTGTGTCCCTATGGCATTATCTTCCTGCCTGAGAGGACCGGTTTATTTTTCTATCATAAAATGTCTCCTTCAGTATATATCTTTGTCGGAAAAAAAAAAAGAAAAAGAAAAAGAAAAAAATCCTTATCAAAAAAATGTTTTTGCTTTCAGAAAAGGCCTCACAAATCTAGTATCTGTCGGGCTCTTGATCTATACACATACACACACACACACACACAAACGAGCAAGCATAAAAACACTATAGTGCATAACCCTGGACAGGAAGACATAAAAGTGGTGCCAGGAGGACTGAGACAGCAGGATGTTTCTACATCGTTAACTGGAGATATCTTGCAACTATTAAACAACTCAAACTCCACATTCTGAAATTTGTTCGGTGACCAATGCTGGAGAGGTACAAAATATATACAACCGTTGCTGCTGCTGCAACTATTCCTCTATACACAGTCAAAAATCAACTTACCTGGTTAAATGGGGGTTAAAAAATTCTAAAGTGCAAAGCTATCACCGGTGAACGCCATAAGAGAATTCAAAGTAGTGACATTCCAGAGGAACTGTCTGACCTCTGACCAAAACTGTTCGCACACGGACACAGACACACACACAGACACACACACACAGACATACAGACACACACACAGACACACACACACACACACTCAGTGACTCTGTGGTTACATAGACTAGCAAAATCAAAGACGAGTTATTCCTCTCGTGTTATGTGACCTCTAGCCTCAGTATGAATGATTGAACAGAGTCACAGAACCATAGCAGGAGCTCTGACTGTCTGACAGATAGAGAAAAACTTGGTGACTTTAGGACCTTCAGTACGGGAATGTAGCAGCCTTTCTCTCTGTGTGACTGTGTTCATCTCTTTTCAGTATGTATCATTTTATCCCTCAGTCAGTGAGAGATAAAGTTTTATTCCGCAGTTTTCTCAACCAACACCTAATAAACAAAGTTTGATTTGCTGTGTGCATGTGGATTTCTACAAACTATCATCCATCCACCCATCCATCCATTTTCCTCCACTTATCTGGGGCTGAGATGTGGGGGCAGCAGGCTGACGTACTTCAGACATCTCTCTCCTCAGCAACGCCTTCCAGCTCCTCCAGGGGGATCCAGAGGTGTTCCCAAACCAAGTGTGATATATAATCCTTCCAGCATATTCTGGGTCTGCCCCAGGGCCTCCTACCAGCTGGACATGCCTGGAAGAGCTCTACTGAGAGGCACCCAGGAGGCATCCTGATCATGTCTGAACTACCTTAACTGGCCCCCTTCAACACGCAGGAGCAATGGCTTTACATCAAGCTCCTTCTGGATGTCCGAGCTCCTTACTCTATCACTAGGGCTGAGCCCAGCCACTCCACAGAGTAAACTCATTTCGACTGCTTGTATTCACGACCTAACTGTTTCGGCCATTACCCAGAGCTGAGGTCCATAGGTGAGGGTTGGGACATAGATGGACCAGTAATAGAGAGCTCTGCCTTCCAGCTCAGCTCTCTCTTCATCACGATGGTCTGGCACAGCGCCTGCATCACTGCTGACACCTTGCCAAACCACCTGTCCATCTCACGCTCCATTTTACCCTCACTCATAACCAAAACCACAAGATAAATTATTTTGCTTGGGGCAGTAACTCTCTCCCAACCCTGAGGGGGCTATCCACTATTTTCTGACAGAGAGCCATTGGCTTCAGATTTGGAGGTGCTGACCCTCATTCCAACTTCTTCACACTCGGCTGCAAACCGCCCAGTGCATGCTGGAGGTCATGGTGTGATGAAGCCAACAGAACCACATCATCTGCAAAGAGCAAAGATGCAATTCTGAGGTCCCCAAACCGGACTCTTTCCTCCCCCTGCTGCACCTTGAGATCCTGTCCATGAATATCCCAAACAGAACCAGTGACGGGGGACAACCGTGATTGACACAGCTCTAACTTAGGTTATATAGGGACCGGATGGCTCGTAGCAACAACCCCAGTCCCCCATATTCTGTAAACTTACCTCCTCCAATGTGTTGCTGAGCTGAAAGATCTGCCCTTCTCCTTCCACCTGCCGTACACACAGCTTGCAGCTGATCTCTGTGGTGGCTGGGCTCAGTCTCTCCAGGGTGAAGGTACAATGAAGAGTTCTCTGGCTGCCACTCCACACCTGGTAGAAAGGGATCTCCTGGGAAAAACAATATGCATGTTTTTGTAGAACAGATTTCAGACAGGCAACCTGATGGGTCAAAATATTGTCCAACTGTGTCTATGACTAATATTGATGGCTGCATTCCGTAAAACATGTTTGCGCCCTTTTTTGCTAATTTTGCAACTTTGGATTAAAGCTTAATGGGACAATGCATGTCCAAAATCAAATGTAGATATACCTAGATATTAAATGTATATGTATGTTCATATCCCTCTCACCTGATACTTTGCAATTAGTTTGCTCTTCCAGTGTGTGTGTGGCACATCATGGATTGACAGCCTCAGATTGTGTGTGCTGTCTTTAAAGTTCAGGGTCTTCGGCTCATCCAGAAGCTTCCCTCCCATCTGGGTCTCCATCTGAAGAACCTCCTACATCAAACCACACACACATACACACAAAAACTCAATACTAATTTCAGATTTCCTCCTCAACTTTGCTTCCATCTTGCTCACTGAACCATTTATTATCATACAGCATTAGAGATGGCAGACAGTATTTCATTTATCTTGCATAATAACTGCAGACAATGGCGTCCTGAATGTTGCCGTGAAGTACACAGCACCACAAAACACTTGAAACACATGAAAGTCTTCATTAAGATATCATCAGAGAGCTCAGTAGTTGTATTCCCTGGATTTAAGCAAAGCTTAGCTCTGCTAACTGCACTCAGCTGAAGAGAGACATTAAGATGCTCAATAAAAACCTTGATTAATAATGCACCAGCAGTCAAAGTACTGCTGTTGTGAGGATGTGGGAAATGAAGCATATCTTTAAAGTAAGACAGTAAATTAAATTACTTCTATTGACTTTTTAAAATGACCTCAGTGCACCATATTACTTCTAAAAATAATACCAAGAAAAGTAATAATTGACTGATTATTCAAGATCTGGCAGCCCATTCTTCTCTTTTCCATCATCCGTCTCTTTTTCTACCATGACAAGATGACAGTCATGACTTTTCCTTGTGCACTCTCTAAAAAGTTTTAAAGATACTCTACAGTCTCACTCAGGACAGGTTCAAGAGATGATGCGCTGCACTCAGCGTAGGTTTTCATTTTAATTTGCTATCTGATATTTCACAAAATGAAGGAAAAAATCAGTTTATGTAAAACTGGTAATGTCCATTTGATGTCTTTGTCCATTTTGGAAACCAAAGGAAGCAGCGCATTTTACTTTGCTGTGCTGCAGCTGTTTTAATAATACATTGCACACACAGTCCTGTGGGGATCTTTGCTCATCCTTTTCAAATTGACTTCTGTATATCAAGTAAGCCCACACCAACAGAGTACTAAGAAAGGACCTTTGCCCTACGGATGCATAATGGTAAACACACACATATTGATAACATCAACATATTTACAGGCTCATGAATTGTACACAAACACTTCAACGAATAAATAAACACACATCCACACAAACGCTCAGTTTCTGATGGAGGAATAAGTTATCAGTATGATTTCTGATGCCTCCTACAACCTTTTCAAAATAATCAATTCGTCCTTCCCATCATCTTCCTACACGGCAGCTCTACAGTAGATATACAGCAGAGACTTCCCCTTTGAAACGCAAACCGATCAATTATACTACACACAGTCTCCATCATTAAAAAGTCCACCTCTGAACTTTGTTTCCAAGCTGCAATTGCTTGTTTGAAATGGTAAAATTGGGTGTGCGGTGATGTTTGTGTGAGCGTGTGCGTGGCTGTGTGCCACACTGACACTTGACTTATCATTGCATGCATAAATTACCAATGTTAATCTCCCGTATCAGATGGTCCCCCCAGTGCTTTGAATTTGTTTAAATTCTAAAGCGTCGTTATTCTGACATTGCTTGACCCTGTTTTGTTTACCGCTTCTCAGCTCACTTCCAGAAGACTAGAGGTGAGAAAACTTCTGTTTATGACTCTTGACAATTACTTCTATTCAAGCTACAATACATTGTATTTCAAATGCAAATTACCATGGAACTGCTTAAGCATGGGTGGTCCAAGAGAAAACAAAATCCCTCAAAGGACTAAAGAACACAACAAAGGACTCGCTCTAAAATATAATAAAAATAAACACACATATCTTTTTTTTGTCTCTCTTCACCGCTTTTGAAAACACTGGAAAAACTCAGTAATTGTGCACACTGTAGATATATACTGTGTGCAGCATGTGTGTGCGTGCATATAGATTAATTCAATTATTAAGTTGGATTCACTTAGTTTCAATACTTTACCTTGAGTGCGTCCTGTGTGTCGTCCAGGCAATAAACCCTGATGTGATAGTCCAAAGTTGTGCAGGAGACGGGTCCAAAGACAGCCAGTTTGAGCCTCTTGGCGGCTGCCTTGCAGATTGACTGGCCCACCAGGCAGTAAGTCCCCAGTGTCTCTGTTAAGATGTGACATGCCTCCGAGTCCATCTGCACATAGCAGGGGGTGGTGAAGTTTTCTTCTCCCACTACAACCACATCCTGTAGGAAACACACACACACACACATACACAAAATCACACACAGTTTTAGACTCTCAGAGTGCCCTGCTGAGTCTGTGATGAGTGGCTGAAACTGGCATATTGTAAATCTACCATGCGAGCCGTCACGCAACGCAACTGAAGAGAGATCTTCAGAGGGCTTTATTCGACACAGACAGTACCTTTCAAAAAACAAGCCTTCATGTCTGATTACAGCTATATAATAAGAACTTAGTATCATATATCATTGATTGGATTGTCTGTCTTTTGATCTGTCAAAGCAAACTCAACAGCTCCTCGATCTGTTTCACATTGAATCGAGGCAAAATTCCCTACCTTTGTGACAACAGCTTTTATATTTAAACAACACACTATCATCAACATAGTGATGAGTATGATATGTTACCGTGCTGATAGAGAAACGCTGGAAATGTAGAGTGCTGAATTTACAAAGTGAGCCACACTCATACTTGCCAACCCTCCGAATTTTCCCTGGAGACTCCTCTTTTTCATTGCCCTCTATTGAGTCACAGTTTATCATCAATTTTTCACTCCTTTTTTTTCCTTCTTTTTGTTATCACAAGCTGTTTCTGGCACTCTACAGCATGTTAAACCCCTTAAACTCTACAAGTCTACTGTTTCCGCCCGCACAACCTTACAGCTACACCAAATGTCATTTCATGGCATGCAAGTGACATGGAAGACAACTGCTCAGAGACAAGAGAGAAATGGAGAGTACTAAAAGACAGAAATGCTCAAGCATGGGGGTCACACACTACTATGAAATGAATGTATGAATGAAAACTGATAAATAGTATATGCCAGAGATTCACAGAAGTTTAAGCCAGAGGGGGAAATTAATATGAATAAAAGTTAAATTAATAGCATTTAACCTAAACATACTGTCAGTGTATGAGTGTAGCTCCTTATCTATTTATTTTTTATTGTATCCAGTTCTTTTAAAATCACCAGAATTCAAGAAACAGGGGAGGACCGCCAGACCGCCTGTTTTAGTTTTAAATCCTCCCTTTTTTTAAAGTCTCAATGTTGTCAAGTTTGGCCACACTCCAGGTCATTTATTTTTTTTCTCTCCTTGTATTTGGAAACAGCCTTTATTTGTCCATGCAGGCTGCTTTTAGTGAGACCTGGGCATTATTTGAATACTGGCTTTATTTGAGAATTTAAGGGGATTAAGCCACATTCTGTCTGTTAACACGACAAAACTGGACCTGTGTTCCGTGCCATTTCCACTAACGCAAACAACCCCTGAATAAGCAGGCCGTGGTTTCTAAGTGATGCCTTTCTTTGTTGCTATAAAGTGCCAGTGCTGATGTGTGCAGAGCTGTGGTAACTATGAAGAAATCATTGTTCAGCAAAATATACCCTACTATACATTTTTAAATTTGAATCATTGGCTTGTGGATCTTTTTTTATAAGGCAATGACTCATCTTGTTAGTGTGGTAATTCATCTGAGAAAACCAGTTACTGTGCTACCGACTCCTCGATTCATGTAGAGACACTGAACTGAAATGTAAATGCATGTCTTGTTGTACATATGACTTCTGAAAGTAAATCAAGACGTCTATTAGGAGACTGATAACACTTGTTTGGAGCTGCTGTCTGTGAAGTGCGTCCAATTCAGTCGTGATTATCTGCTGGTTGTTGCTCATATAATTTCTATAGCTTCCTGTCATAGCTGGAGTTATGGTAAATCCATATGGCTCTATGGGATGGGTGAGGATGCACAGGCTCACCGTGGCCTCTTCATTTAAGCACCAGATCTTCAATTAGTTGTGTGCATATCCATGTTGGTGTGTGTGACTGTGAGCGCATGTCTGTGGCTGCAAACGTGCTACAGCGCGGAGGCGTCCTACACGTACATGTGTGATACAAATATTGAGTTTTGAAGCGCAGTTCACGGGGAGCTGTGTTCCTACAGATGAGCAAGCCAAATCAATACAAAGAGGTAGGGAAGCAATATGGTATGAATCTGTTATTACTGGTAATCATAACCGTGGCTGCTGCCCCCTGATGTGAGGGGAATTCAATTACCTTCCTCTCACTGTTTTGGGGAAAACTTTCTGATGGGAAATGGATGTTCTACTGCAATAAGAGAAAAACAAATCGACTTCCTGATGAAATTCCACTTTTCATTTTTCTCATCTTTACCCAGTCTGCACCCAACCCCTTCTGTTTCTCTCTCCCCGTCTCTCACTCACACATACACACAAAAGACACACACACACACACACACACACAGAATCTTATGCATGGCTAATTGTGCAGAGACATTGTGTTGAGCTGTGATAAGCAACAGAAGACAGCATACGGGGGCCTTGTAGACACAGTGATGCTGCAAGACAGCCTTATCACCCACACCCACACACAAGGATACACACACGCACGCATTCACACACAAACAGACAAATGCGCATACATATGCAGTCACGCACACACGGAAACAGATTGCTGAGGTAGAGACTTCATGCTGAGAGACACGGGAGGAGGGAGAGAGAGAGAAGGGCAGAAAAAAAAGGAGGGACAGAAACATAAGAAGGAAGATGAGAGAAGAGGAGGATGGCAGGAGCATAACAAATTGCTTCTGATAGGAGTCTTCAACCCCCTGCTTGTCTACTAGCCTGTAGGCACTTTGTGTTTACTGAATTTTCTCTCCTTCCCTTTCTTTTCCTCTCCCTCCCTCACTGCATGTGTGTATGTGTAACGCAGGCCATTCTTCTGGGAGAATATGACAATGTTTGTTAGCATGTGTATGCTGTGTGAGTCATACCGTGTACCTGACTATGTATTAATGACTAATGTGTGACGGTGCACGTTTATTTTGTGTAAACACATTATATACATTGGATTATTAAGATGCTAGGTGTGTACGTGTTTGTGCATCTAGGTGTATTTCTTTTATCCCTATTTGTTGGCAACAAAGTGACGGCTTTTCTCTTTGCAGGCTGAAACTGTGGGACTCAAAAGTTGCACATTACAGCTCACTAACAACAGAGCAACACAAACACAAAAGATACAGTGCTAAACACTCACCTCCCACTCTCCCATGGCCAGTTGGTTCTTCAGCTGAATCAGCCAGTCTTCCTGGACGTTGTCAGCACAGTGGTGGATGGTGAGGATCACTGGTCTGGTCAGCAGGGCTCCTGGAGGTCCACAACTCACCACTGGGCTCAGCACTGTCTGGATGTCCTCTACTGGGGGTCTGGAAAAGACAGATAACACCGCGGAGAGATGATTCTTTAGAAGACGACACGAGGGCTGCACTGTTGGCTACCACTTAGTGTGAGCATCAACTGCAGAAAGCAGTATTGATTTCACTCCCGGTCTGTGTTATTTCTCAGAATGTTCATATATGGAAAAACTCAGCTGGCATAATAAGGAGGGCAGGTGGACAGTTACGTTAGAGTGAGATGGACTGGCTAGAGCTGATGAGAATATTAGAGAGTACAACAGATAAGAGCAGAGTCGCAAAAAAATTCAATCAAAGGATGATTAGTGCAGTCAGCAGGGTTTCAGGGCGGCCTCAGCTGGAGTCAGTGGTTCAATAAATGAGCACTGGTCACAGCCTCTTCGGCTTTTTACAGTAAAGTCAGAGCAACAGAATACAATAGGAGAATACACAGTGAACACCACAATCACAGAACGAGAATAGAACAGACTTTCCCATTTAAATAACTGTAACAGGATGATCAGAGCGGAGGCCATTTTTATGTGTACTGTTGCCAAGGCGTGTGCCATATCATCTTGTTCACGATAATACTGGTAAAGCCTAATTTTTAATATCATGTGCAAAATTCATATTTTGATACTTGCGATATTTAGACGTGATGACACTGACGTCACACTGTTACCCATGGCAACAACAAGCGTTTGAGTGTATTTTACATGAGTTAACAAGGCACTTAAGCTAATATCACTCAAAAATTCAGATTGATGTTCAGTTGTATTTTTCTGTTTATGCAGGAAAACAGATGTAAGAATGGCCAAAAAACAGTCCTCAAACTAGTAAGTGTGACAAAATGACCAGGGGAAACAGTTTATTGTCATTTCTACTTTCAGTCTATTTCTGTTGTTAACATCCTCAGTACCTATTATTTATTACTATTCTGTCATTAATATATTGAAAAGTTAAATATGGAAATAGGTCCGAACATGTCCGTAATCCATTATCCAGTCATTTTCTTCCCTCGTGTTGCTGAAGATATTTATTGACTGGGAAAAAAGCCCATACATGCAGAGGAGATGGATCTTAATTTTAACACTGATTTTTTTTTCAAGCCCACCTTGTGTCAGGGGGGAACTAATCCCTAGCAGTAATATCGATTTGGTGGTTGGAGCTCATTATTGACCCATGATGGGTTCACATGGGTAGGAGAAGCTAACGGATAAAAACAGAGCGACTGGAACTGTAACAGCACCCTCTGACTCACCTAATGCAGGGGTTACGCCTTAATGAATTACAGTGTTATTGATTTGTGAAGTTATGTATCTTTTATCCTTCAAATGGAGAAAATAGATGTTGTGTGAGCAGAAAAGTGGACACCTGAGGGTTCAGTCGTAATGAGCTAAACCACATGATTCTAGCTTGCAAAGTGTTGCTGAGGCAAGTCAATTGGAGCTGTGTGATTTTTGCTGGCCAGCTATTGACTGTGAGGAAGCCAGAGAAGAGGTCTGGCTCTTAGAAAAACTGTAGCGCACTGCAGGGGGCCTAATTCTTATTGACTGCTATTGACTGGGGAGAGGCTTGAATGGTTGCATGGGATGAAAAACATGAGTTAAGTGTCCTGAAGCTCAGGTCGTGTAAATACTTTGAAGAGTTAGTTCACCCAAATTATTAAAGAATATATTTCTGGGGTGTTGGTGGCTTAGTGGATAGAGCAGGCGCCCCATGTGCAAGGCTGTTGCCGCAGCAGCCCGGGTTCGACTCCAGCCTGTCGCCCTTTGCTGCATGTCTCTCCCTCTCTCTCCCCCTTCACACTTCACTATCCTATCAATTATGGCAAAAAATGCCCTAAAAATATATTGGGAAAAAAAAAATATATATACTATATTTTTTTTTCTTTGCTCAGCAGTTGTGGTATTAAGCCAAGCTGACATTAGTACTCTTTTCTTAATTTGCTGTTTCTGAACATTTTGCCACCTTCCAAAATACAATCAAATTGAATTTAATCTATTTTATTGTGCTAACAGCACAAAGCAATTATACTGGAAAGACTAAAAAGCAATGTGTCCTTCAAGAACACAGTGTCCTTGTTACATTGCATATTACACAAACTTTGCAGCAAATAAAGAAAGCAAACTGCCATTATGACAACTGGTGACAGCATCTTCTGTAGATTATCCAGTGTAAAATGGCCACTACTTATTAAAAGAGATGTTTTTCTGGAATTACTACATTTAAACTTCCCTGTTCCAAAACCAAAATCAAACCCTGAAAAGTGTAGGGTTAGCTAGCTAGCTGCTGAAGATATAGCCTACTGAATGTATACACATGCTGCTTTTGCTTTTTCATGATTATAACAGTGAAACAAAGACCGACCCTGCTGTACAGGAAACAGTGAAGGGCAGCAGGGACACTTTGCTGATATTCAACCAGCTGTGTGTCATTATATTGAGATCCCTGCCTGTGCGGCAGCAAAGGTCCGGGTGCTGGCAGCAGCACGGGGTGAAGCCAAACACCATTCATCTGGTTCAATATCAGCAAAGTTTCCCTTTATATTCATTGTCTTGTGTGGCGATCAGCAGTGATGTGGTGGTTCACTTTACACTGTGATCTGTAGCCTGTAGTTAGTTTTGAGTCCGTTTGACATCCTGGATATATCCTTCAAACACAGACTGCAGACCCCTCTGTCTGCTTCTCTCTGGAATCACTCTTTCATTTTTCCAAAAATATGATAATATTTCTACAAGGAGTGCAGTTAGTTACAGTGTGGGCTCCATGTTTACTCTGACAGCTTGTTGGACCATCACAAAGGGGCGGGGCTTGGCAAAAGGTAAATCCACCTCCATTGTATTGGGGTGTTCACTGATATCCGAAAATAAAATAAAACCCATAAGACCCATCTGCACTGGCAAAATTCCACTGTGTGTGTAAGTGTTTGGCTCTCCAGACAAATTTCAAATTTACCACTTGCTGTCAGTATGGTTTAGATGTTTTGTGCAAAAAGAGAAAAGAAAGATACACAGAGCAATCGTAATAATACTTATTGACTCCGTTTTCTCTTTAACTTTAACAGTATGAGAAAGACAATATTTTGATGTCTTTTGCCGTGCACATTGTGACACTTGTTTTGCCATATTGCAGGTATTTTATGCAGCCAGGTTGCTGTCAAATAAAGTGCTCATAATTCCCCCCAAATTTGCATCAATGAAATTTTTCACACAACAGCTGGAATATAGACATTTTCTCCCTTGTCTCTCGTGTCCCACAGAGAGCTTTACCTCACTCATGCACAGGGTTTGGGGGTAAAGGATTATAGTACATGTAACAGGATTACAGTAATCCCAAAAATAACCACTAATCTGTTAGTTACTGTGGAAACGGCAATCTCTTTGCGTATGCTGTCAAAAACTCAGTGTTTGTTTTTTGGATCTATAACACGGCATGAAGTATGGAAAAAATCTGTTGTTGCACTGCAGTCAACATTAGTTTCACACATCTTAAAGTAATGGCTGTTATGAGCTCCACATTTGGGTAATAGCGCTGATTCTAAAATTTGGAAAGCGCTGATTAACTATGTAAATTATGTGGATTACTGTACAGATTATAATGTTAAGTGGGTAATAATTAATGTGTAAAAAATTCCCCCTATAATCTTCTCAACTTTAATTCAGGCACTAATGCAGAAAATATGTGGCATTAACTGACCTCTATTGAATGAGTCACCGACTGAATGTGTGCATAGATGCACTATACACTATAAATAATAATGATTCATCCATCGCTGTGCATCCTAAGCCCATGTCACACTGTGAAAGCCACCCCATGCAACCAATACAAACAGGTCTGAGAAGCCGGCGCCCAGGAGAGAGACGGAGAAGTGCAGACAAAGAAAAACAAAGCAACAAAAAGAACATAGAGGAAGATGCAGAGATGAAGAGAAAAATGGGGACAACAGGGAGCAACACAGAGGAACATGAAAGCCACAGCAAGGGAAACTGAGGGAAAAAAGGAGCCCAAACTTACCTCAAGCTGTCCTTCCTGTGCACAGTCACATACATCTCGTACACCCTACCCTGAGGAACAGCACCCGCTGGAACCAACAAACTCACACCTGCAGGAGGGAGGACAGGGAACGCAGGATGGATGGAGGCAGAAATAATGAGTTTCATCACTGGATTTATTAATTTCACCATGCACAACTGAATTATTGAATGTGCAAGCCATTATCACTTTATCATTATGATTAATTATTGAATAATGATTTTTAAAGGCAACCCGTGTAAAACTTTCTCTTAAATATATCATCAAGCGAATTGTGCTGCAGTGTTTTATAGCTTCTGAGAGCTGCTTCCTATCAGCAGGTTACATAATTCATTATTTCGCTCTGCCCACTGCTTTTAAATCCTAACATAAGTCTGCTGAAAGTTTTTTTTTTTTAAAAAACTAGGTAGCTGGAGAACATCCCAAGGCTGTTTTTTGTATTATGTTGACTGTGCAGTATGAGCTCTAACCTTACTTTACGTGGTCAGCGTCTGGTACAGCGAATGGATTTGATGTTTTTAAAATCTTAGATACTTCTTTTTATTCAGGGTCGACTTTGATGACATTCTTATTATCTAAAGCAATTTATGTAATCTAATGTATTATTATGTGTTCGTTTAATCATCCAAAAATGTGTGCCCTCTTGCACCTTTACATTGATTTTGTATCACAACCTCTAAAATTTGCTTTGTGTCTTTTCTGAACACACAGCGCATCATCACTGCACAGGAACCAGGTTTAGGATTAGCTGTTAAGCAAGTTAGTTAGGGCAGTGCAGTGGTTAGCATTGTCGCCTCACAGCATGAGGGTTCTTGGTTTGAACCCAGGGTGGAGCGTTTGAATCCCGGGAGATGGGGTTGCATGTTCTCCCCATGTGAACGTGGGTTTTCTCCAGGTACTCTTCCTCTTCCTCCCACAGTGCGAAGGCATGCAGGTTAGGTTAACTGTTGACTCTAAATTGCCTGTAAGCGTGAATGGTTGTCTGTCTCTTTTTGTCAGCCCTGCGATAGTCTGGCGACCTGTCTAGGATGTACCCTGCCTCTTGCCCAGTGTCAGCTAGGATAGGCTCCAGCCCCCCCGCAACCCCGCTTACATAAAATGAATGAATGAAAATGAATTAAAGTGAGTGTAGAATGTTTACCTGAGTTGGGTACAATGAGGTGTCCTCCCTGGTTGTTGAAGGATCCGTGAGCAGTACAGGAAGGGTCTCGTGTTCGGGCCAGGCTCTGGTTGCGAAGGTTCATGGTATCGCTGTTATCCAGCAGAGACTGAGTTACCTAGGGATTAAAAGACAACAGTCAGAGTAATGACACGGTGGAAACTTAGTGATTACAATTACAGTGATCAACTGCTTCTATGGATCAAAAAGCTTGGGACAGAATCATTCACAGGAATGTTGTTCAAATAATTTGCTCACCGTAGTCAAATAGGCTGCTTACAGTCTTTTCACACATGACAACATTTTTTTTTAAACTTTACTCCCGTGATACTTTGCCTGGCAGTAACCCGCCTGCTTCCAGCTGGCTACCTGAGGCTAGTGCTGCGTGCACACTGAAATCATGATGGGAAAACAAAGTCATTTCCTCTCAATGAAAAATGTAGTCCCCTCAAAGCTTATGGCTGCTGGTGATGGGGACACAAAGTGGATGCACATGAGGAAAGCACCTGTGTTTGAAGCCGCTCTCATCATGTGGATTGATGATACCCAGTCACGTAAAGCCCCTGTAATAAAACAGCTGTTCTGTGTTTTGAAATAGTCAATAAGATTCAGAACATAGTGAAGCTGTTTGTTTCATTTATTTATATTCATGTAATAAATACACAACTGACAATTAAATGAGTTAGAATATATGCCGTTCACATATCTCTCTCCCTCTCTCTCTCTCTCTCTCTCTCTAAACACATATACATATATGTGTATATGTATATATATATATATATAGATATATATACATATATAGCTAAGAAAAAAGATAAAAGATAAGAGACAGAAAATATCCTTTCATTTTATAGTTACAGTTTACTAAAACTCTCCACGGTATGTAGAGTAGTGTCATAAACCAGTCACAACTCAGCCCTGAGCAGAGTGACCGTCCTCTATTGACCAATCAACAGACGGCAGTGTTCACAGCTCCACCTTTTAGTACCAGATCTGTGTGCTAGGTACCCCAACAGAGGGGGGACCAAACATGGGGACGGTATGGCTGATTCCATTGGTACCATCCACAAGTTTTCACAGTGGAAACGGAAAAAAAGCGTACTGGACTGAGCTGTTACGCACTGTACTGCTCAGTGAAAACAGCATGGACAGAGAGCAACACATACTGTACCACACAGTATTGGGTAAGAAGCTGTTCAGCAGAGACTGGTAGTCTGACGGTATTATATAGTAAATAAAACATCCTGATGAATCAATGCACGGTTTTGCTGGGTATTACAGCTACCAAGCAGCAGAGAGGCATTTACCTTAGAAATCAAACTTTTCACATTGAGGCTACTGTGTTGCACCTAATGGCTCAAGAACAATCTGAATGGATGTGTTAAATCCTTGGGACTGTAAAAGAACATTTTAGTAAAGGGGTTAGTGAGAATGTAGTCAATGTCATGTCAATGTTTTGTTTTGTTAGTGTGCTGACAGGCGTATAATGTGGGCAGGCAATGATCATAGTTATAAACTGTCTCCTACAGCGTGCACAGTTCTGCATAAAAGCGAGCTGGACCAATGCTCTGTGGAGGCTGAAAGATGATGAAAGAAAGAAAATGTATTTTAATGAAACCGAAAGTTCATAGAGGTCCAGAGAAGTTTCACCGTGCAAGGCCAATCTCTGGTTGTATAACTCATTGTAGTTTTGTAGGAATCTGCTATTTGCTCAATTTTCCACTAGAATTTTACAGCATTCATCAAGATGATTTCATTTTTTTCCCCCCTCTTGTTTTCTCTGTAACCATTAACTAAAATGCTACAGGGACAATCTGCATCTGCCTGGAAGCGCTGCCATAGGGCTGAGCTGGCAGGTTGTGAGAAGAGGTCGGATTTACAATAGACGTATGAAACCACCTTAGGGTAAGTGGTAAAATATGACCTGCTTTGCATTTTCCTTTCAAAATGTCCACTGTGAGATGTAAAATAAGGACTTAACATTCAGCAGTTTACTCCACTACATCACACAAAGCTGACAAGAACTTGCCTCAGTCTGTGGAAGACAAACACTGGACTAAGGCAACAAAAACATCCTCAAATTAGCGAGACAAGGTCAGCCGGGTGATCCAAAGTCCACAATTAAAGAACACCCATAATAACAGGGAAAATCATCAAAGAGTGGCAGACATGTAGAGCTCAAAGATAGTGAGCTCAGCTCTCGTACTGCCTCAAGACAGGTGCAGTGATGACAGCGAGCAGTTTCATCTGTATTTGTGACAACTGACTCTGGTATGCATGCCATGTAGTTGACAGAGCAGAGGGAGGAAACTGGGGCACAGAGCTGCATGTATACTAATGGTGTTTGGTTTTGTATTTATGTGACTGGGAACACAAAGCTGCTGAGTTTCAGTACTTCTCACTATGCGTCTGCAGTGTAACCTCACTTCAGGAGGAAATATTTCTAAATCCTACTGTGCTCTTACAGAATATTTTTTTAGAGTCAAAATCACAGAAGTGGATGAAAGACACTGGTGTTAGAATGAGGGATACATTCATTATTTTACCTTAGGAGACAGTTTGGATGTGAAGTCTCCTCCGAGGTCGTCCTGCGGTGTGACCAGACCAGATGAGTTGTACACTTTGATCTTCAAGTTGGGAAGAGGATCCAGGAGAGGGGAGTTGGTCATTGGGATTTTATCTGACACATCATGGAGGGCATACACAGGACCCCGATACATGGCAGCTGCATTTGTCAAGTCAGGAGGAGCTGTCAGTAGATCAGCTAGAGGGATAAAGCGAAAGACAGAGGGAGATAGAGTAGAGACACAAGAAGGGAAGAAAATATTAATGGGAGAAAATACAACACGAATAGCACCGATCAAGTTTTCAAAAATGCTTGACTGTTCTGCTCACAGGGTCAGAGAAAATGCTGTCTGACTGAGACAGAGAGTGAAAATAAAAAGGTAAGGCTAGATACTTTATATCCTCAACAGAATAAACTGCAACACATGGCTGCAGTGTGTGACAGATGTGGGGAACTTGTAGATCAGTGAGCAGGAATAAGGGGAGTAAGACGAGAGCAGGCAAGGTTGCTGATAAGGTATCAGTGTCTGGTATGATACATTGCAGTACACAGGGGCATGACCTGGATCAAGGACTAGTCATGGCTGCCGCACAGAGAGGTAGAAAGCGAGAGGGAGTAGATTGTAAGGGCGATGTTTAGACTTCAAAAAAAATCTCAAAAAATAAATAAGTAACTGTAATACATCATATTTTAATTTATACACCGTAAAAACTAACTCCCCTATATCAAAACTGACCTCACTTTAAACCGTATAACAGAACAGCATAGCCTCATCTCTTCCATTCAGCTCATCAAAACGTTGTCAGCAACTCTGACTTCACCCACACAATCAAAGAAGCTGTCACACTTTAATCACATCACTGTCTGTTTTCAAAATGCTGCCGATGTCACGATTCAAATCTGACTGACAAAACCCGCTGTGCGCATTAAGCACAAAACATAACAGTGTTAACTGACAATGACAATTTGAGTTGAGTTAATTAACACTCATCCTATTATACTGCTGGTCTGAAAAGCAGTATTTTACTCTCATTATCATTATATTACGCTCTCATGATGTACAATATGTAGTTTATTTAGAATAGAACAAGTAAGACGACATATAAAGTGCAGTATTCAAGCGAACCTTGAAATCAGTAGGAAAATCACTCTCAATAGTCAAAATGTACATTTTTGATTGTATTTTTAAAAGGCTGCCTCTCTAACCTTTTAAAAATACAATCAAATGTGGTTAGATCACATTCCCCATCATATTGTGCATCTACTTAACAATATATGCACAAAAAAATACAAGTCAGACAGGAACACTTTCATCAAAGAAAACTTTGCATTTGCAGTATTATATTTGGTGGTATGGCTCTGTTCTGGGGCCTCTCTGCCTTTCCTAGGCCTATGAAGAAAGCCTCTACCAAGTGCCCATGTGGAAAGCCTAAGGTGGAGAAAGCACACCTGTCTGCCCTTCCACGTGCCTACATGGAAAGCCTTAAGGCAAAGAGAGCACATCTATCTGCCCTTCCATGTGCAAATGAGGAAAGCCTGAGGCAGAAAGACCAACCTCCCTGCCCTTCCATACGCCCACATGGAAAGCCTGAGGCAGTAAGAGCAGCAGCAAAGACCCCCAGGAACAGAATGACATTGATAAGACACAGCATGAAAAGGAGGAGCTGGAGTGGAGGCGCGTTGCAAAGCAGCTTGCAGGGGAAGCATCAACAGTAGGCAGGCCAGAGCAGTTTAAATAGGGCGCCCTGAATGAGATTGGCCAATTGGTTGCATAGAAAGGAATCATGTGATCTATCAGCTGACTCCCTTCCATCAGTCAGCTGCTCCATCAGTTGATCAGGCTGTTTGAGATCAGCTGATGTAGCTGGGTTGTTGTTGAGCTGAGCCTGACATCATGTCCTGCCTGAACTAACGCTATGCTCAATTTCCTCATATTGTTACATCAAAAATAAATTCATGTATTCTTTCTCGTAAACAAAATATGACATATGCTAACTTAAGCTAGTACCAACCAGTTTCAGTCAATATTATCCCAACAGCCACCCATCAACCACTCAATCTGCAACATTTAGCTGCACAGAGCTAAGACGAAGTTAGCTAGCTAGTAACGGCATGTCGCTGTGTCTTTGTTCCCCCCAAAAAGTAGTTACAGGACCACAGGCTGAAAGTTATTCACACTGAGGAAAGTGGTATCTGCGGAGCATACTGCGACCACTGTGGCCACTATTGGCAATTACAGAACGATGGCATATTGAATTCATCTTCATTGTCAGTAGCTTTAAAGACTTCATCATGTTTATCTGTGAGATGTTGAAATGCAGTGTAACAGGGGCACAAGTGTTCAAAAGCAATAAAGCCAGCAAATTTACTTGGTAAGATGTGACTTGAGGCTACTGAGTGGATTCTACTGTACTAGTTGTGTATGTATCCGGATGTTTTACACTGCTCTTTGTGGAGTTGCCGCAGCTGATGCTAATGGTGGAAACTTTTCATGTACTGCAAGCAAACACTCGAGCGGCCCACTTATACACACATATACGAGCACTGTCATGAATAAAACACACCTGCAATGTTAAACATGGGCACTGCATAAGCACTCACATATGCAAACGTGTCCTGCACACCAACAATGTGTACACTAAGCTGTACACACTCATGCACACACAGTATGTGGGAATTACATGATGTCAGTGGGGATGGATAGCTAAAGCTCTCTGAGACTCCCCTCTGTGCTCATCATGGATAGGTGAGTGTGAGCCAGAGGGCAACAGCAGGAGCATGGCAACTGCTAATCAGTACAGTATGCTAATCCATTCACATGCAATATTTAAGTACTGTTTACAGTATGTCAGTTAGTAACAGCAACAACCTCCATCTTTAGCAATCACTCTATCCTTTTGACGCTTGCAAACTTAGCGGGTTTAATGTTTTGATCTTTGGCAGGGAATTCTCAGTAACACACAGTTTTGTAGTCAAGCAGCTAAAAACCCTTTGCAGTGAAAATATTAGTAACGATTTAAAAACAATGACTTGACTTCAGTTTGTTCCGTCTGCCAGAATGTCAGCCTCGCTTCCTCCTGGGTAATTGCAAAGATGCTGCAGCCAAGTGCTGCTGATTGTAATAATAAAACATTTGGCAATATCAATAAACAGTAAATCCTACATGGGAGTTTACTTTACCAAAGTGAATCAAGGGAATGTGCTCAAAGTGACATGGTCAGTCACTCCTGTGGCTAGTTTTATTCAACTATCTTGCTACCACCTTTTGGCTTATAACAATGTACTCTAGGGGTAGAAAAGTATAAATCTGTATATAAACAATTTGAATACATATTATATGAATATACACATATTTATATATATCTCCCTGGTGACACATATCCACTGTGGACCCTTAGGCAAGGTTCTTGATGCTGCTATCCTACCTCAGGAAGGGTGAAAAGGCAAATGCAAAAGTCATAGCGACTCGGACGTCACCTGGGTCAACAAGTACCACATCAGGTGTTGAAGAACCAGGGCAACCTGATGAGAAATGGACTACTGGAACAAGATATAGATGGAATAGAGCAGACAATATGGACCTGTAGGAATGCTAACATTAAGGGCAACATTGGTGCCAGTGACAAGAGTAGGCGGCAGTAGCTCAGTCCATAGGGACTTGGGTTGGGAACCATAGGGTCGCATGTTCAAGTCCCTGTCTGGACCAAAATCCAGCACTCCAGCTCCAGCACTTGGTGTGGGAGGGGTAAATATATATATGTGTATATACATATATATATATACACACTGTCTTGCATCAGAGAATCAAAATTGGAATCAGAGGAAGGCCAGTTACCTACTGAGGACAATTCCAGATTTGTTCGCACTCGGCTTTATTTTTTCTTTATTTTTTTGGCTGAGGAGCCTGAAATCCTGTCGTTCCCTCCACGAGCCCATCCATTCTAATTTTAAAATCCCTCATTATCACCCCCCACCACCCCCAACACACCCACCCACACACACACATCTGTCACCTATCACTCTCTCCCTCTCTCTATCACCAGGCTGTTTACCCTTAAAGCCAGCGGGTATTCCTGCCAAATCATCCCTGCTGAAATTTAATTAACAACTAACGGAAAGCCACAGAAAGAGAGGGAGAGTGTCAGAGAGAGAGAGACACACACACACACAGAGACACACAGAGAAAGAATCAGAATGAAGAAATGAAGGGGAGAAAGCGAGAAAAAGTGAAAACAGAAAAGCAGCCCTTTTCTGAAACAAGTGCACATTCGTGCCTGTCACACAGGGGACAGAGAGACAGAGACTCAGGGACATAATTCTTCATTAATAGTAATCGTAGATGGTCCCTCGACGCAGAGTGACAAGCATCCTAATGCTTCGCTGATAAAATGTCACCCAGTCTCCGCTCATGCAAAGGCATTCTCCCTTGTGTACATGCGGGCACGAACATGCATCCACGTACACACACACAATTATTTTAGCTTGCTGTTTACCAATTTGCGTTGCATCCTTTCTGACCTCACTTTCCTGTTTTTACTGTATACCGTGATATGAATTTTAATCATCCACCTACAACTGATCACATACAGAAACCATGGAAATATCCTTTTAAAGGTATTTTGTAGATTGTAGATGTCACTCAATTTGATCAACACAAAATCTGTGTTGGACATGTAACCACAATATTTAATTCACATTTATGGGCATGTCTGTTTGCTTATGTGCTTACGGCCTGCATGGATGTTTTTCTGAGCAGGTTTATCAATTTTTTTTAGGGATTTTAGGCCAAATATTGTTTTGTCATGTATCTGACACACAGAGTCTTACAGGAAAAGCCAGAAGTTTATGGCATCTGCAGACTGATCCCCTGATTCATCCATGACCGCTGTCCAATCTCGGCATTTCCAGTAAGCTACTGAGAGCATGCACACGGGTGCACGAGTGTGGGTGGCTGCATGCTTTTTGTTGTCTCATTCATTTCCCAAAGACAGAGAGTAGGAAATGACAACACAGACAGAGGAGAGTGAACGATGGCTCCACTCTAACTGGGAGACAAACAGGGAGCGAGCGTCTGCTGCGGTAGGAGTCACTGTGACGGGAGAGAGGCGGAGACACGGGCGAGGGGAAGACAGAGACACGGAGACGGAGATGAAGAGAGGAGGATGCTGATAAACAGGAAATGTGATTGACCTGAATGTGCAGATGGGTAGGGAGAGAAAGAAAGAGTGAGACAGAGGAGGAGAATGACAGAGAGAGACTCCTTGATGGAGGAGAGTGGTCTCTGGTAGAGACAGAGATTAATCCAAAGCAGCACAGATTGACAGCTAAAGGCTGAGGAGGAAACAAAATGATGCTAGCTTGATAGCCTTAAAGAGGACAGAGCTGGTGCAGTTATCAGGACAGAGGCGTGATCAAATCTGGTATTCTGTATCCACCTATCAATCCATACATCTGTCCCTCTAACTATCCATCTGCCTGTTTACCTATCTATCCATCTATCATTGTGTAATGCACTGAATCTGTAGTCCTCTTTTTGTGAGAGTGTAAGAAGAGGCAGACACTTGTTGTCAAGTTCCTCCTTAACAGCAAGTGTCCTACCAGCCTGAGTATTCTTCACATAGAGTCTGAGTCCCTGCCAGTCTTGGGGTTGCTGTTTTGCTGCAGACATGTGCTCTGGTCTTCCTGCATCTCCTCCGTGGAGCGTCTAAGTGCCCACTCAGGCTGAAGCATATGAACTCCTGACAAACTCCCTCTCTCACTGCCACACTCCATCTTACAAAAAACATTTAAAAGGAGTAGAAAGCAAGTCATTAAAGGTACTTTTTGTTTATTTATTCTGAAATCTCTTTGTGTTTTAATAGGTTTGGAAAGATGCCACTGTGCCTTAGAAACTAACACACACTGTATACTTGTCTTAATTCATTCAGCCCAGATGGAGTTTCTATTTGTTTCTACCTCTTTTTCACACATGTAATCTTGCAATCACTATTTAAAGAGTTATTTACCACTCCCTGAAAATACTCCACTGATTTAACTTCTCACCTTGCCGCAGTGATGTTCACATGTAGTGTAGGTAATCGTGACATCACAGTTGGGTGTGATTACAGGTGCAACCAGAGAGGGCAGTGAAACACTGCTCTGATGGGACATAGTTTTGGTTTTACTTTGATGTGGCACTGGAGTGCACTTATGAAGCCTCCTGCTTTCAAAAGAACTTAGAATTGGAGGAAACCTTTAGAGATGATGAATTCTACATTCCACATCTGGAGACGTGCAGTATCTTCCATGGACCAAACTGCTCCTCATCCTGCGTCCTTGCAAGCGTTACAGGCCAGCGTGGATTTTGTCTGTTTTTCCAAGCACCCCAGTGCAATAGCATGTGATCTAGAGGGCTAACTGCGATGGTGCACAGGTTAAGTGAACTGCACTGTGGACTCCATTTAGTCCATTTAGAGGGCTGAAAAGGGCCTATATACTGAATATTCTCCACCCTGGATTTAAGGTCATTATCTTTAACGATGCTTACCTGATCTGGCTGTTTTGATATTAACAGACTGGAAGCCTCCATTTAGCGCAGAGGTGTCGATGATGTCTGAGTCAAAGTCGCGGTGCGTCTTGCGGTAGACAAAGAGTGCCACGATGACAGAGATGACCAGGCACATAATCACTGCGATGACAATGCCCACGTAGAGCGCCACATCATCCGTACTCGGAGCAGCTAGAGGGGACACAAAGAGGAGGAGAGACACAGTTATGGATTGACAGATATTGGTCTTAAGAGGAAATACATATCAGCAAGTAAAGTGGCCATGAGCAGCTCCAACAATGATGATTCCTATGAAACAGCAGAGCAGGGGCAGAGAACAAAGCAATATTTTTTTATGTAAGACGAGATGAAATGTGGTGCAAGTTTCAAATTAACTCGATATAGCTCTCTGTCACTCCTAATTTGCGTTCAAATATTTCACTCCTACCTCAGACCACCTATCGGACTCAAAAGGACAATCTCTATAGGTTCTATTTCAAATGAAACTTTTAAATAGCCCCTCAGCTTGTGTAATATGATCATTTGTCTAGACAGGGGGAGCGAGAGACACAGACACCTTTCATAAGAAAAAAGAATGGTAGCAACTCTTAAAACTTAATAAGGCTGTTAATTATTTTACAAGGGTCCTAACATCCTTTTTCAATCCGGCTCAGACTTTAATGGTTTTTCAGCAAGAACAACGGTGGAATTGTCATTCATGATCTATATTTTAAAGTAGAGCAAGAAAATTTTAAGTGATGGGTGATGCTGATGGTAAAAGGTAAGAGCCACACTTAAGGATGAAGGGGAAACAGACTGAGCAAAAGATGAGAGGAGACAAGGTTTCAGAGTCCTCAGATAGCTGCACTGTTATCTTGTAATTGGGAGTGTTAAAGTTTGACGGTGACGATTCTTAGTCATTCAGGTAACATGATGGCAGAGTGGGTCAACGACTCACGTGACCTTTATGACTGAAACTCAGAGCTCACATGTGACTGTAACGACTCTGTAAGGCTTCACACCCACACAGAGTTTAAGTGGCCACCCTGAGACTGGGAGGTCGTGGGTTTGACTCCCGGCCGGGTCATACCAAAGACTATAAAAATGGGACCCACTGCCTCCCAGCTTGGCACTCAGCATCAGGGGTTGGAATTGGGGGGGTTAGATCATCACACGATTCCTGAGCATGGCACCGCTGCGTCTTCAAGAGACTCCAGCAAGTCCAGGTGTCTACGATGTTGAGTCTTAAAGTTTTGATTTTGACTGACCAGGAAGTTGCACATTACAAGATCTGTCTTTGGATAGAATCTCTTGTAAATTTGTCATGAAAACACGCACAAGAAGTGACACAGAAAGTTACGCAATACCATGGCAAGACTGTTTTTTTTTTGTTGTCGCTGCCACTCATTCTCACATGCCAACCTGTTTTCACACGTCTTTGCTATCTATAGCCTTCTTCCTCTTGGCGCAACAACAACTTTGGCTCATGTTGCAAATGCAACACATACAAGAAAAGTTACTTTTACTACAGGGAACCCCTCTACATGTGTCTTGCGCACTTATTGGCTGTTGCTCACCAACAGGTCCCTGAGAGTTACAGATGTGTTGCCTGTTAGATATCCAAGATGTGTCTTCCAAGCTGTCGTCTTACTACAAGTCAGACATAGTGCTCGAGCACCAACTTACGAATGCCGAGCCAGTGCTGACTTGCCTCTGATCTCGGGCTTTTGTCGGGGAGCACCAAAAAACTGTCGGTGAGTGGAAAATTAGGGCTAAAGTTGTGTAGTGTGGAATAGGCAGTAAAAGCACAGGGGAGTAATGATGAGGAAGTAAGAGGAGGTAGAGCAAGTAAGTGGAGAAGAATATAGAAAAGAGCACACACAAGCAGATGAAGAGTGAACAGAAAGGGATGGGGAGTTAAAGGGAATAAAAGCAGCATAAAAAAAAGAGAATAAAGAAGCAGGGAGGATGAAAGGAAACAAGTAGGGCACAATAAATAAGGAGAGGAGAGGAGAGGAGAGGAGAGGAGAAAGAGACGGAGGTGATAAGAGCAAAGACGAAGAAAACAGAACGTACTTGAGCTTCAAAGCAGCGAAACAAACAATCCTACATATTTAACATGAAAGCGTCTGTGGAACTTTTTTCGAGTCGTATCACACTTAAAGCACTCCTTGTATAATCACGTCCTCTGCAGCTAGTAGGAGGGGATTTGTCTGCAGCTATTAAGAAGAAGGCAGAAAAGTATAGGAATGCTCCTTTTAATCTGCCCTTAAAGTTGAGAGGCAGATAACAGGCTTTTAGCTACAAACAGCCTGAGTCATTTGCTAAAGGATTTGCTGTTGTCGCATCAGAACAAGTTCAGAAAGCACGACTTTGATTATGCACGAAAGAATCCTTTGATGAGGCACACAAACATCTAGGCTCACATATGCCTAAGCATGAAACACACATTCGCAGAGGAGAGGTCACTCCTGGTGGTGTTAGTTACTCATTTACCACTTGAGGGAGCTATGAGCCACTTCTGGTGTCTCTGGGGAGCTAAGCGTGAGGGCAAAGCGTGTCCCTCTTAATTATGTGACTGTAATGAACCAAATGTCTCTGGGCACTATGTCCAGGACAAAGAAAAATTATACCCAAGGTTTCTTTTTTTTCCTAGGCATTTTTATAGACAAATGACTAATCAGTTAATAGACATGATATAAAAATACTAAAATCCCTTCACTGGCTCCCTGCTGAGTTTAGGATCCAGTTCAAACTTCTCATTCTTACTCACAGAGCATTACATGGTCAGGCATCCTCTCATGTAGCTGAACTACCTCACCCGCATTCTCCAGCTCGCACTCTCAAATATGCTACATTTGTCGTCTGGCCCTCGCACTCGTCTCCAGACATGTGGTGATCGAGCTTTTGCGGCCGTAGCACTTACATTTTGGACTGCCTGCTCCCTTACAATCTGCTGACTCTGGTTTCTTTTAAGACACACCTGTATCAGTGATCTACTTTTTCAAATTCTGTGTATTGTTGTTGTGTCGTATGAATTCTTCTTTTTTCTTGTGTGTGTGCAAATTGTTTCGCTAGCTGTGCACTTTTCACAACGTGGCTCACATAGTCACTTTGTCCCTGTGATTGCTTCCTTGTTGTATATTGCCTCTGAGAAGCACTTTGTGACCTATATCTGCGAAAAGCTCTATGTAAATACATACATTAGTACGTACTTCATATCTGACAGATGAATCTATAATAATAATTACAATCATTAGCTCCAGTCCTAACTGTTGTAATCTATAGTTTAACTCTGAATGTAGGAACTGCTGCAGCCAATGTGCAGCCGGCTGGAGCTGCAGGACGACTCAACCACCATGATCAGTTTTTAATGCTTTATCAGGCAATAACTACTCCAGACTCTGCTCTAGTGTAATTTTCGGGACAATTAGGGCAGGATTCGGGATTCGGGACAGCTGCTTGGATTTCGGGACTGTCCCGAATTTACAGGACGTCTGGTCACCCTAGGTCACTAAAGAACACCCACCTTTAGTGGCGATAAAGCTGCTGGAAATTCACTAAAAACAACAGTGTTCTGTCACTTGGCAGGTGTCACACCATCCACCATCCCCTCCACCTCCAAGTGACAAAGTCAGCTCATGTACTTCGTCACTTTAGAAACATGGATATGATATACGTATATGAAACGTGCAAATTGAAGGTATCCGTGGTTTGCAGAAACGCACAATGACAACTTCGCTGATGCAGTTCATGTTAACAACTCCTGATCTGTGTTCAAGAGTTTCCCCTCTTTGTACACAGATTCATGGCACAGTGGGGGGTTTCTTACAGCAACTTAAATCACTGCCAAATATCTGTTCATCACATTTAACTCAAACTTAAGGCACTACCTCTAAATCTCTTAAGTTTAACCCCTATGGGTTCTGTCATTTGCAGTTGCCAGCTTTGATGTTAAAAAGATTGCTAAAAAAATCCCAAATGCCTCAATGACACAGCTGCACAAAGTTGCCCTGTTATCAAGGTCCTTGCACTTGCCAAGGGGGAATAGAATTGGATAATCCTCTTAAGTACCAACTCCCCGATCTTAATTATGATCACCATCATCCTCATCTATTTAGGGAATCTTTATCTTGTTTCTACTTTAACTTGAAGGTCTATAACTTCAGAACTTGTGGGGTGCCAGACAGCCATAAAAACACTTCTAAACTTGCCTTTTCCATTCCTATTTTCCTTTAGAGTGTTTTGGGACACTTTGGGATAAGCTAACTAGGCTATGGCCTGCTGTGTTTTTGATATATGTGCGTGTGTGTACTAAGCTTAACGTGTTTTATACCAGTGGGCTTAAAAATCCTTTCTTCACTGTCTCTCAGTTTATATCCCATCTCTCTCAGATCTTCCTCTCCCCCCACAACTCACACCTCTCTCTCTCTCTGACTCCCCGTGTCTCTCTCTGTCTCCATCTGTTTGATTTGTAGATGAATGAAACAACATGTCCCATTAGAGCTTCTACCTGCCAGAGTAACCTACATATAACTGCTAGATACCAAATGTTTTCTTTTTTCCTATAAATTTTTACTTTCCCCCCCTTTTCTTTTTGTTTTTCTGTCCTACATTTTTATTGTTGCTTTCATATTAAGAGTGAACATCACACACATCATCTAGACTGTGGCAAACTAAGCAAATTCATTGAGAAACGGTGCTTAAGTAGAAGCAACAGCATCGTAATACATGGTATCTGTATTGATATATCAGGGATTATGCTAAAAATTTAACTGAAGTTTCAAGGAAATGGGTGGAATTAATTTATAATATGGAAAAAATATATATCTATAAACATATAACAGAGAAATAACAAATCTCCTGAGTCAGTGATTTCACAATGATATGTCATGCAAAATTATTTTTAAGTTATTTGCTGCATTAACATGCACTACAGTGTCTTTGATGGACTGACTTTGCATTTGAGCTTAATCTTAAAAACGCCTTCCATCTCTCTCTGAATGCTCAATGACATTTTTTGAATCGGAAAAATAATTTTTAAAAAAAAAGAATAGAAAATTGGCACTAATGTACAGCAGCTTTTCTCCAGCACTCAACTCCTCTCTGTGCTCCGTATGTGTCTACTTCTTTGGTCTTTCATTTCATTGAGCCTCCACATAAAAACCAGAAGTGCTGCTTTGGTTGTCTATTCTTTAATTCTGATGTTCTTTTATTGTCTGACAGTGTTGCATAATAGGCTGTCCTTTTTTTTTGACAAGATGGGGGCTGAAAAAGGGACTGAACGTGGGCGTGCACTTTGACCAAACCCAGATGAATGAATAATGTGTTTAGACCTCTGTGTGTATCTAAGCGTGGCCCAAGGCGCTGCTCTGTGAAGCCAGAATGACAAAATCGGCAGTGATAGAATGAGGAAAGAGCACATGTCTGACTAAGTACTAATAGGTACACACCTATGTTCAATTTCATGGGCACTCATGCGAGCACTGACACTCACAAGGAATGTGTAGGCCGGCACACACACATCCATATTAACTTTTATCCACAAGTCAACTATGTCCTGTGCTTTTCCTCCCTCGTATGAGCAGTTTTATGTCCGGCGCATGAACAACAAGCCCGGCTAAATAGGATTTAGATTAATAAATAGCAGAGGAGGAATAAGCAATGCGCCTGGGATGTTCCAGGAAGAAATATCTGACAGCTCTCTATAGGAGGGAGACTGCTCTGTTCTAAAGGTCAGGATACACACACACATACACACAAATGTACACTGACCACATAGATGTGAACACACAGAAAAAACCCATACACTTGGAGACGACGCTGAGTAGAGTAGAGAACTCTTCACTTTCAGGGGTACCGACCACATGACATTAGTTCTACCGACTACCAATTTGCGCTAAATCCATCAGTGCTAAATGATGGTACCTGAGAGTGCAGCAACACCAGGTTTAAACAAGAAGAACAGGTGCCATGAAGCGCTCCAAAGTCTGGAAGCCTGCCACAGAGCTCTGAGGCTGGTGTTGTGTTGAAGTCTGATTCCCTATTGATATGTGTTTCTCCCTACTTAAACCTTACCCAAACCCTTAGTCCTAACCCTACCCACCAAGGGTACACGATACAACACCACCAACAGAGCTCAGCGGAGCCACCGCGTTTAACCTCAGATAGGAGGTGTATGTGCACCGAAGCTGGGAAGCAGCACCCTCTGAGGCTGAAAAATGAAGCTAACACGGCAGTGCCAAAAACTTTAATTCCCTATAGACAACTGTACGGTTGTCACAATTCGATATAACTCAACCCTGAACATTTAACACATTTAAGTTGGGCTTGAGTGACAGGCTGTCTATGAGGCGTCACAGTCTATGAGTTAGATCCACCCCTTGCTCCACCAAAGCTCCACCCACACGGTCAATTCTGGCTCCAAAAAAACAAGATGGCGTTGGTGATGATGATATTATTCTATCAGAGTCAAATTAGACAATGTGTGTGTGTGTGTGTGTGTGTGTGTGTGTGTGTGTGTGTGTGTGTGTGTGTGTGTGTGTGTGTGTGAAGAACACCCTCACTCCCACAGGCAACAACCTATCACAGTTTATACATCAGGTAAGGTGAGATACAGAGCTAACAGTATCCTTTTTCACTTGCTATCTGCTTGTCAAAGTCATTTGCTCTGCCTGTGTCTCTTATCATACATGTTTGTGTGTGCATCTACACTAAAAAATGCATGTGTATTTGATCCATGATGGTTTAAGAAATCTTGCCATTTGGCATTAGGGAATGAGATGGTGTGCTCAGGGAGGGTAGAAAATGTGTTAGACTTTTGACAACGTACCATCCTTCCTTTATTTTCTCCATTTTTTATAACAAGAATGCACTGCAATTTGTCATAGTTTTGCATGACAGCGTTACCTTACTAGCTCAATATTGAGCAGTGTGTGTCGTGCCTGTGTTTGATCAAAGCCAAATGGTCCTCGGATGCAGAACCAAAATTATTCTGCCAGGGTTCACTGTGCACATGCCAAATTCAGTTTGTTTGGAGTGTACAGTCTAGGCGAGTGAGTGTGTGCGTATGTGTGTGGAATGACTAATGCTGTGCCTCACTGTGCCCAGTAATAATGGGCATTGTAATTGGCAAAACTTTATCAAAAAAAAAAAAAAAAAGGTCTGGTAATTTGGTCACATACAGTTGGTAACCACATGCGTGTGCCAAAGTGTGTGACTAATAAACCTTTGGGGCTGTGGAAATGGCAGGAATTATGCACACACTCTCTCTCCTTCTCTCTCTCTCTCTCTCTCTCTCTCTCTCTCTCTCGCAGGCAGTTGATTACACACATGGGCTAGTGGAACAGAAGCCCCCGCTCACCCTCAGTCAGCATGGATCGCTGTCCATCGATTGGCTGAGCTTTTTGTCATTCTCAGAGTCTGTCCAATCTGCCACGGCGAGGATTTAAAGAAGGGGGAAACAAGGATAACTCAGCTTAGCTCGTCTCTATCTTCTCTGTGATCTGCATCCAAAGCAGAGCTGTGGAGAATCACTACTTGAAACTCATTCAACTGCCTTTTTGATCTTGCTTGGCACAAACATGCAAACACCACCCATACTGCACTCCTGGCACACATATCCGCTCTAAGTAACTGGCAGGGATGAACTAAAGAGAGACGGTCAGAGAGAGAAAGCGAGCAGTCATTTGTAAAGCTGTCTATCCTTATCTTATGTTGTGGGGATGGAAAAACTCCTGGTGCCAAGAAAGAAAATATGGAGTCACTTTAGAGTCACTAAAGACAGGGGGTGTGTTTCTATGACAGCAAACAACTCTGTACAGGTAGATAAAGTCATTAGATTGTGTAAAGACCCTGTGATATAAAGCAATTGCAGCCATTTAACGAATGGGCTGAACGCAAGCCTTTCAAAGCAACGTGTTTTATCCAACAAAAAGGAACATCATGACCTCTTTCAGTGTCTGCTGGCCACAAATATGAATCACAAAAATACTGGCAGAACAGAAGCTGTCTCCCTCCGCACAAATCTACAGCTCAGCCACCTCCCGCCCTTCTCATCGCCTCGAGCTAAGCTGCTCTCTGACTGGCACAAACAGCCATGTCAGATTCTCAAGAAAGTGATGTGTAAGCAAACAAATGAGGGTGCAAGTGCAGAATAAAGTACTGATAATTGTAATGCTGTTTTTTCCACTAACTTTTTTGACTTGAGGGTAAAAGTTTTCAGCCTTCACACATGACTGAAGGTGTGAATGACCCACGGACCTTGCTGTGGTCAAGTTTAATCCCTTATTCCACCAAATTTTGTTTGCAAGTTTATTTTAAACATGGGAAAACTTGCTAAAAATAGGCAATAGAGACCTCTCCCATTGCCAATAGACGGGGTTTCTTTTCTGTGTTTTGTTTTCAGGGTTAGTAAACAACAGAAAGCATTTACTCAGCATTTTCTATTTGCTGTTGTATATGGTGGTGTCTCTCACAGTGCCAGTATGCTGTCTCCTTATTTCCTCTTGCCCTCAGATCAAGAGAAGCCCTCAGCCCTAGCTGTCTTGCAAATGTTGCATCATGCACAATACAGCACCCAGATTTTCAACACTGCACCAACAAAAGAGGCAAAAATCAGTGTGTCATGTTTCCATCACTGACGATCAGAGGGAGCTGACTGGAGCTGTTGATGATATTTACTCTTGACGGGAATTAATGCTGATTGTTAGTGGGGGGGGGGGGGGTTTCCAGGGGGAAAGGGGCTTAAAGCTGGATTTATACTTGTGCGTCAGCTCTACGCAGAGCCTATGTCTTTGCCTACACATGTGACCTACACTGTTGTGAGCATTTATACTTGTGCAGTGTGTCTGCAGTTACACCTCCAACACTCTAGTTGGCAGTGGGGTTTCTGTGAAGTGCTGTAAAGTTAAGTTGAGTCAAAGCACACCCAAAACACACTATATAGCTTCACTATAACTCACAGCATTCACAGACAAAGCATTTGTCTTTTGATGGACACATTTTCCCCACAAATACAACATGCTAATGTTTTTAGCACAAGCCAATGGAATTTTACATTGTATAAATTAGCCTAGTGGCTAGCGGACTTTTCCTTTACTCATATGAAGCCAGGGACAACAGCAACATTTAACAAAGGTAACGTTACAAACATCGGCTCTATTACAACTGACAAGGTTCGCTGACAAAACAACTGTCTTATACTAAACACGTTTTCCAAACAAATACAACATACTAACGTTATTAGCACAAGCCTATGGCATTTTACACTGCATAAATTAGCCTAGCTACGAGCGAAGATTTCCTCTCCTCATATGAAGCCACGATACAAGGTTTAAAATGCTATTTTGTGGAGGCTTTATTGTCTTCACAATTTATTGTTTCTTATCTGTGAAATTAAAGTAAATAAAAGCTGTGTTTCCACTGAGGGAAATGGTTTCAGCTTACAAAAACAGACAGGAGGTCTGCGTCGCCGTGATGTGTAGTTACATTTCTGGGGAGGTGCATGCCAGGCTTGGGAGTAGGGTACGGTGTAGAAGTATAAATCATGTGTTAAGACTGCGAAAAGACCACAGTCAGATCCCACTTGATTGGACGAAGATGCTTGTTTTAAAATTCCTGTTGGTATGGAGGTTGTATTCCCAAACAGAATCTGGCCTGGGAACCAAGTTTTAGAAACAGAAATCTCAGCACCTATAATTATCAAGTCACACTGGTATTGACCAAATACCCTATCACCTCCCTGCAGATACAGTATGGTCATGGTTCTGCAATGTAGCAGCAGAAATCTTCCATATCGCCTCTTTAACTGGCAGCTGTGGATGCAGAGTCTGATTTTGCCAGCACAGCTATTGGATGTTGAACCAGATATGGAGGTGGTTAGTACTGCATTTGTAACCTGACTTAAAGCCCTGATACAGACAGGAGATGGACAGCAGACACGCTGCGGCTGTGTTTATACTGCAATGGGTGCCTGCGTACAGGAGGTGGACGTGTTCACACGTTTGGGCAACATGTTGACAGTCCCTCACGGACATGTGGACTGTGGAAAGTGTCATTTCAGTTACACATTACATTTATATCTGTAGTCATTCTCCAGTTTGGTAATTAGTGAGTCTCGGAGCCACTCATGCAACCTCCCAGTGCTGGTGTTAGTGACTGTATTTTTGAATATTAAAACCGGAGTGACAATCTGTTAAATGAGCAATGACTGCCTCTATATCTCATCTCTAGTTCTCTTTGTGTCTGCGTCTGTCTGGGACTAGTCATCTCACAAAACACACCGGGATGATGAAACTGCTTCAGCAGGCCTTAAACGAGAGTCATTAGAACACATCACAGTCGCTCATAGATTGCTTTGAAGATAAAACGAGAGCTCCTGCAATGAGAGAAGCAAAAAGCCCGGTAATAATAAATGGCAGAGGTCATTTCCCTCTTGCATCTCTCAATTCTTGTGTTTGTAGTAAATCTCTCTCATTATGTCACTTTGAGGAACTAACAGTAAAAATGAAAGAGAGGGAAAGGAAGAGGGGAAGAGAGCGGGATAGGAAGAAAGGAGGATAACAAGTACAGCTGAATGTATTTTTTAAACCCTGTTATCATCTCTCACCTTTTCTATTACTCATTCAGTAGCTTTCATACCTCCCAAAGACGTATCCCCCTCACCAGGTGATCCTGTGCCTTCCTGTTAATAATTTTTCTCTTCTACAAATGATGCATTAGCAAGGGGATCATTTGACATGTCAGTCATTTAGATGATACTTCAAAGAGAATGGGTCAAATCAGTGGAACCGAATCAAACTTTCAGTCAGTTCAGTGTCCGTAGTTGAACCGCGCTCCATTGAGTTCTCAGTGAGCCAATATGCTTGTAAACACAAAGCAAGTGTTCAGGACTAAGGCAAATTGCCTACTTTGGCAAAACTCCAAAGCTGGCTGGCGACTCTCCAAAATGACCACAGCTGCAACAAACTCACAAATTGTGAATCAAGTGAACTGGCGCAGAATCGATTCGCTGCTATCAGACAGGAAGAAAGAGAGAATCAAGTTAATTAAAGGAATCTGTCACCACTATGGCGCATTCGCTTTCTAGACACAGCTCTGGGATCCTGCACTACATTTTAAATGACTGAAAAGTGTTTTAGTAAACCTTCAATGCAAGATGAGTAAAATATATGGATACTACATGGATAATAATAAAATAGGACTTTAAGATCCAATGCGTAGTGTTTAGAAGCATCTATTGGTAGGAACTAAATAACATGTAATAGGTGTGTTTTCTTTAGTGGATAATCTCCTGAAAGTAAGAGTCACTGTGTACAGAGGGAGCGGGTCCTCATCTATGGAGCTCTCCATATTGAACCACCATGTTTCTACAGTAGCCCAGAATGGACAAACCTAACACCAGCTCTAGATACGACCATTTCTTTACTGGTTGAAATCACTGGATCTGTTTGTTTTGTAGAGATAAGCCCTGTTTTCACCAAGCAGTACAGTTCAGTTCAGTTTGCTTTTCTTACATTTCCACTGTGAAAAGTTGTGGATGGTACCAATGGAACTGTTCCTAACATCCTCATTTTTGGTCACCCCTCTGTTGGGGAACCTAGCACACAGATCAGTCCATTGATTGGTCAATAGCTGACGGTCACTGTGCTCAGGGCTGAGTTGTGGCTGGTTTTGAGGCTATAATGTAACCACTGTTCATACTGGAGTTTTATATACATTAGTAAAGTGTAACTATTAAAATGAAATTATGTTTTGCTGTCTCTTGCAGCAGCTGTAGACTGAGAAAAATTATTCACTGGGCCGACTGCCTGCAACTTATAAGCTGGAACATTTACTTGTTATGTTGCTCAATGCATGAGTTGATGATGTGATTTTTTTTAAATGTCCCATGGAGAGAGACTCTCACTGCAGCCTGTTCTATTCTGGTCTGAAAATGTCAGCATGTGCAACCCCGTACTATGGACAATAAATGGACATGGGCTGCAGAGACCTCTGGGGATGCTTTGGCTCCCGGTAAAAACCTTTGGAACATCTGGAGCTTAATAAGTTATCAAACAAAAAAGGTGAGCATACATCAGCAGGTGCTGGGCTAGCAGCCCGTCTCTGACATGTCAAGCAGTGTTGGAGAAATTCTGATTTGTAACATGTGACTGCTGTATTGAGTTTTTTAACCAGATTAAATCATCAGGTCTGTTTGTTTTGGAGTGGAGGAAGCTTCTGCGGATACTTCAACCTGCGGCACAACACTGAAGGAATTCTAACTTGGAGAAGTTTCAACTGGTTGCAATCTGCAATCCTCGCCACTAGATGCCACTACAGTCCCCTAAATCTTACACAACATTCCTTTAATGTAAAATGTTAAGGCAAAATCTGTGAAGTCAAGATTGTGACATTTCTGTTCTTTTTGTATGATTTCATCTTTTGTGAACTGTAACGGGCACATGTGTCTCTGTTTTCTGCAGTTTAAGTGAAGGAAAATGTAGTAAAAAGGCACGGAAAGTCAACATGTAACATTAGAGTCTGAGGTTGTACCCTTAAGGTGTAAAAACACAAACTGTGTTTCTGCTGTTACTGTTTAATACCAAGAGGATGGCAAAGGAACTGTACAAATGCTGCTAAATATATCTAGATTTTTGGAAACATCCACCTTAAATAATTTAGTAGGAGTATATAGGCTCTGCAAAGTCTTATTTCCATCATACAAGCAACATTGTAAATGATTAATCTACCATGACTGCCTTTGTCTGAGAGCAGATAGAAGTTTTAAATCTAGTGAAGTGCTCTTTGAAGGTTTTTGTTTGATCAGCACAGCAGATGATAAGACAAGAGCAAAACTCTCATCAAGCAACTCAAAACGACATGTAACAGAAAGCACGGGCCAAAGGTCAATGCTCAATCAATGAGAGAAACACTAAGATGAATAAGACAAAAGGAAAATGGATGATGATAAAACATAAAACATCAACTTACATGGGATTCCCAAATCACTGTTTTCTTTGGGCTCAGTGGACTTCTGAAACAATGAACCTTGGGACGAGAAAAGAAGGGGATGGTGGAATGGATGGAGGAAGGGAGAGGAACACAAACAATCAAAATCAAACAAAGAGGTCAAATAAAATGGGAAAAACAGGGCAGGACATGAACACAAAAACTCCTCGACATGCCAAAGCTTGTTTCTTCCTTTGTGTCTTTCTTACTTTTCTACTCGTCTATACTAAGTTCAGTTGTCTTAGTCTAGGAATCAATATTGAAAGGTCTGAAAACAAAACAAAGCTAATTAAGTCACCTCATAGGACAAAAAAAGGAAATGGATAATTTGAGAAACCCTATTGTCTGTAATACGGTTACTGCTGTGTCATGCTGAGTGGTCCACTTAGTGAGACAGAGGGTCTATGACACAGATGAACTGCTGATGTACTAATGTATAATTGAAGTGCTGGTGTATAATTGATAAAGGCAACATGGTGCGCTTAAAAGCTTCTTGCCAGACCTGCTGGACGTACAAGTCACACCGATCATCACCAAAGGGCAAGAAAAGCTGATGAGGTTAAGTGGGGTGATGCACAAATACAGTAAAAACATACAGTGAGACTGTCTCCCTCCAAAATACGACCACATGGGTCTTTGAACAAGCAGGTTTTTACAACCTATATTTATGTTTGTTAGGCTGCAACCTCTGGGTGCCATAGAAATTATGACAGGAGCAAAGGAAGAAGTCAGGAGATGTAGTATAAAGAGGAACTGACACATACAGGAGGCTGCTGTTAGAGTCCCTTGTGAAACCAAAACTCAGCATTGAGATAAGTTAACTATGCAAAATAGTTAACTTATGTGTGGAAGTTAGGTCAACCTCCTTACATTTACCCTGTCCTCCCGCCCATCCTATGCAGACCTTCTTACTCTTCATACTACGGCAGTTACTCAGCGCATCAAAAAATGATGCTGTCCAGTGCACTTCAAGTGGGATTTATACTTGTGCGTCAGCTCTATGCAGAGCCTCCGCACATGGCTTACGCTATTGTGAGCATTTATACCTGTGCAGTGGTGTTTCTGTGTTGCTCTGTAGTTACACCTACAAAACACTAGTCTGCGGCGGGTTTTCTGTGAAGTGAACAAATCAGCTTCACTATAACTTGCAGGACACATTTTCCCCACAAATACAACATGCTAATGGTTTCAGCACAAGCCTATGCAATTTTACATTGTAAAAATTAGCCTAGTGGCTAGCGGACTTTTCCCCCACTCATATATAGCCAGGGACAACAGCAACATTTAACAAAGGTAACATTACAAAATTCAGCTCCATTACAACTCACAAGGTTCACTGACAAAACAACTGTCTTATACTAAACACGTTTTCCAAACAAATACAACATGCTAACATTGTTTTCACAAACCTATGGCATTTTACATTGTATAAATTAGCCTAGCCACAAGTGGAGATTTCCTCTACTCATATGCAGCTAGGATAAATCACGAAGTTTAGATCCCTGAAGAATAAATCAAACACCAGATGTAAAATGTTATTTTTCAGAGGCTTTACTATCCTCACAATTTCTTATTTCTTATTTATGGAATTAAAGTAATTAAAAGGCTCCTTTCCACAGAAGGAAGCTGTAGGTACTGCTTCGATTCAACACAGTAATATAAATCCCATATTATACCACCATTAAAGCGTGCATCAGTGTTAAGCATCAGTATTTCATGAGTTGGGAATGAGACCAGATTTGTAGGGGCGCTAAAACAGGAAACGCTCCTGTGGGTTGTATTAGAGGGTAGAAACAAACAACCTATGGGATCATATGGGTTGGAGGACTTGTTTCACAGTTTTTCTTTATGCAGGTGGGCTTGGACGTTAGCGCAATCTGGTTAGTCATACTGTCCAAAGTGTTTTGGGCATTACTTAGCATGCTCCAGCACTGTATTATCAGATTTCTTATTCTTGTATCAAGTGACTGAGCAACTGACTGTGTTTACATGCATCTAACAAATGTCATGCTGATTAATGTCTGATTCAGAGATGATGGTAGGTGCAACATGCCATGACAGAAACTTATCATGTTCCAATTATAATACAGTTTCATACAAATATTAAAGACATGATGACTGGAAAATGAAGCGTAATTGATTTAGTAAGAGCCAACAGAAGCAATATGAAAGAAAAAGACGGCACAGATGAGGACAAAACATTTAAGAAAAGACGCAGAAAAGCAGCGTAAGAAACAATACGACTTGGCGATTAGAATTCACAATGAGAAGAAACACAAGTGGAAAGAATGGAGCTTCAATGGAGAGATGGCTTGTTTGATGCTCTGCGGTACCTGCTGACACTGCTGATCGCTTTGTATAATACAACACAAACACAATTCAATGTTCTCTCCAAACACTAAAGTTACATAACAGCCAGTATCTCTAGTGATTACTTGTGGTTTTAGAGACCACACAGCAGATTTTATTTGCTCTGGAGGAACAGCTATGTGGCGCTCACACACACACACACACACACACACACACACACACACACACACACACACACACACACACACACACACACACACACACACACACACACACGAGTAGGTAGTGAGTGAAATGTCATGCTCTCGAGGATGACACAGTGGAGCTCTGACTGAATGTGCTCCAAGAATTCTGATCGATGTGTCAGAAAAATGTCAACAGGCCAAAAGATATAAAACAACACAAACAACTCTTAAAAAAAAATATGTGAAAGACTTCCAACTTCTGTCACAAGAAGACACAAACACACACACAAATACACACACAGACATATATACAGACTCACACCGATAAACACATAACCACAAAAAGAGAGGAGGCACTCCACGCGGGGCAGAAGTGAGGTCAAATGGATTTCTACCTCTCAGGATTTAACAGGACAACTTTAGAAAAAGGGCAGCAAGAGATGGCGGAGGAGATGAATAGAGAGGCGGGAGGTGTTGGTGGAGAGAGAACAAGAAAAAGAGAGAGGGAAAAGGAGCGAGAGTAGAGTGAAGTACTTTCTGAGCACAAAGTCAATTACAGAGCACTATCTAAAACATTAACTCCCCCTCTACATTGACATTATCAGTTCATTCACAAACCTGAAACCCTTAAAGTTACTACTTATAGATAAAGCAGAAAACCACTGTTGTACTTTTTTCCATTAAAGTGAGTCTGAAGACGTCGTGCTAAAATCCCGAGAGACATACCCAGCATAAACAAATACAAATTGTAGCTTACATCTAAAGTTGTGCCAACAGCACTTCATTTCAAGCAAAAATGTGGTTTCTACAAAAAATATTTTTTGTGTTTAACTTAGGGGTGTAATAATACGCTGATCAAGATCGATATATCGATTCAAATATCAACAATCCAATATTATCGATACAAAGTGAAAACTTCTCCAGTTCGTCTACTCCTGAGTGCGGTTCATTTGGGCAGGTGTGAACACAGCAACTGCATTCAGGTGCACACCAAAACAACAGGACCGAGACCTTCTTGAAAAGTGATCTGCTCAGAAAGTGATCTGAGCAAATATATTTTGTCCTTGTCCTAAGAATCAATATAAAATTGCATCATGTTAAAACCTGTGACTTGTACCTCTAGTTTTACTGAAGCACAACACCTTAAAAATGTTAGTGTAACAGCCCAGTTGGTTACAAGCAATGGATCATTTTCCGTCTGTGTAAAGATCACATTTTAAAAAGATCCATCATCCATAAACCAAATGGAAGAACGGAGCAAGAATCACTTCAAGCCTTGCAAATATACGCTAGCTATAAAATGCTGTGCACGCAGAAACCCCCTCTAACAACCACACACACACACACACACACACACTGTTCATGGATTCCTGTAAATGCTACAGGAAACAGCTGAAACATTAGTGCTGACATAAACCCACGTCTGTGGAGTCATTTTAAAGACAGAAAATCAATCAGGGGAAATGAGCCTAAATCTATACCTCTCTAGGTTTTATCCCAGATTCTGTGGCCATACCTCACAGGCCTCGGGGAAGCCTTCTGATGGAGCAGAGACACAGTATATAATACACTGCGTAAGGAGTGGGCAGGGCTCTGCATGTACAGTAAAGCTTTTTGATGGATTATATAATATTATTCTATTGCTTATGACTTAGATCATTTATTAAATCATCACTACTATCCACTCCCATGGAGCTGCAGAGTGAAGTCCCTCACACAAGAAACAGCTCACTTGGCTGAAAGCTTTGTGTTCACTGACAAAGTGTTTTTCTCCTGAACAGAATTCTTGACTGCTTGTGACTTACTTAACCTTGATTTGAACAGGAATGCTTCATTGAGTTTGCCAAAGCCACAAGAGGCAGCGATATAATGGAGTTATAGACAGATAACTGGGGCTGTATCTGTATCACCCCAACATACCGTCATCACAGCTTTTTTTTATTTGAACTGATATGATGAATAACGCTCTACTTTGGCTCTGATGCTGTTTTATTGTGTTTCTCAAAGTCAAGGATCCTTCGTTCTTGCCAATCCCAGCTGCCCTGTACAAACATCAAGCAAGTACATCATCAGACGAGTCCTCCCAAGGAAGGGGAGGCAAAGCAAGAGTCCTTCCTAGCATCTGGTGAACACGCATTGGAACGTTAACTCTCAGCTGACTGAGGGGTTTCAGGCTACTGTGATCATTTTGGTATATTCTAATGTTGTTACAATTTGAACAAGTGTAGCAGTATTTTCAAAGTCACTTGACTTTTAGGGAGAATATATTTCCAGATTATGCTTGAAAAAACAAACAGGTACGCTAATTAAAACTTAGTGTTCTATCACTGCTGTAAATGATTAATTTAAAAACTTTTATGTTTTATCTTAATCATGGTATTTTAAAAATCTCATTATTTGGCAGTGGACACATTGGAAAATGTAAATAATGAAGTTTCCGTCAGCACTTTTTTTTCCCGTCAGCACTTGAATGATAAAAACGCCTGGAGATACTAATCCAAATAAATGACATATCTATCTAAATCTTGCCGAGCTCCGCTGGCGCAGGTTTCATTGAAGAGGCTCTGCCTTCACTTCCAGACTTCAAATTGCGCGCAAAGAATTGTGGGTACGTTATACCTGCCGAGGATACACACATACATCCTTGAAAATTCTCTGAATGACGATAGATTTCGAAGGATCCTTGACATTGGAACAGTCCTTTATTGACGTAGTCTCCTTGAAATTCAGCCATTGTCTGCAGTCACCTCTCTGTAGCCTCACTCAATGTCCCACCCACAACACTATCTGATTGGTTACATGTCAGGGGTAATAGCCTGTCAACACTAAAGGCTGCCATGCCACATGTAAGACAGCAGATATTACTGAGGTTAAAATAAACATCACAACCTCTTCTCTTATGCTGAAGTTGCAAAAACAGACCTGTGTTTCCTCTGATCTCGTCCTGCTGTTAGGAATAGGAGTTACTGGATGTAATTTCAGTTGTACAAAAACTGTGTATGGTATGTGACGAGATTAGGGCTAGGCGATATGGAATAAATCAAATATATATATATATATATATTTAAGGATTATTTTTTTGGGCATTTTGCCTTTAATGGACAGGGCAGTGTGAGAAATGGGGGGGAGAGAGAGAGAGTCGGGGGACGACATGCAGCAAAGAGTTGCAAGCCGGAGTCTAACTCGCAACCGCTGCAGCGAGGCATCACCTCTATACATGGGGCGCCGGCACTATCCACTACACTACCGACGCCCCAGGAATAAATCAAATATCACAATGTTTTTGACTGAATACCTTCATATTGATATTGTGGCAATATTGTCGGGTAGACTACTGGTGCTTTATGAAATATTTACACAAGGAGATTTCTGATAAACAATTATAAGTCATGCAGATATAATGACATATATATAAAGCCAAATAATAGAACAGCTAGGACAGTAGGCAAGATCAGAAAATTACATCATTTTTACTGTAAATACTTGCAATATTAGAATATCTAAAATCTAGGGTGGTATCTATCTATCTATCTATCTATAATGGCTCTTTTATCAATTTCAGAACAAGTCCTTGGATCATAGGGACATAACTATTCACACTTTTTGCCTGAGACTCTTGAAAATCAGATTTCAGTTTCAAGAGACCATCCAGGTAAAATGAAGGTCAAAATTCAATTTACATAAATATGGTGGTGGCGACCCAAAAGTGTCTATCAATAAGACTATGGGAGTCCTCACACTAAAGGAGGGTCACAGACAACAGTACACTTCTATGAAGCATTTTAGGCAGAAGAAAGATACTTTTTTACTTTGTCAGGTCAACTCTGAAAAATGTTCCTCAGAGTTTTCCTTTGTTATAAAACTTCTCAAGATGAACACAGCGATGATCAGAGTCTAAAAGAGAATTCTTACCACTGAGGAAAAGTACCTTTACGGCTGGCATGTTGTGTGAAAAGAAAGACAATGAGGATTGATGGCATAATTACAAGCATCAGTGTGTCTGTGGGCTTCTTTCAAAAATGACTATTTTTCTGTTTTTACCTGTCCTCTCTTCTCTTCACTCTGACAGGCCTCTCCCTCTCTCCCTTCACGTCAGATGCTTGTCTGCCAATTACTCTGAGCGCAGGGAGTAACAAGCACTATTCCTACAAGTCAACAAATATAATTGCCTCCACCTTGGAAAAACTGCTGCTGCTATATTTGTGCCATTATGACTCAGCCCACATTTTCCATGCGGTTTTGAAATTTACCACACTGTTTCTTTTACTGGTGTCAGAAGTCACTAAATTTTGTGTGTGTATGTGTGTGTGGGAGGGGGTGGTGGTGACTGTTCCACATCATTATCTATCATTACTTTCCTTATAAAACAGGTGTTTTTGACTTGAGTAATGGACAAGAAAGTGGGGAAACTAAGGTTAATCATGATGACATTCAAAAACCCTTCTATAAATCACCCATAATGTGCTCAAAAGAATGAAAGTGCATGTGTAAGGCAGAGCAAGAGCAAATCACTATAAAAAGGAGAAAGGGGAGCAGGTAGGCTCCTGGAGATAAAACCAGAGAGACTGAGAGAAAGATGGCAATAAGGATAGGAGACTTAATGTAAAGAGTAGCAGTGGTTGCCGGAGGACTAGAAAGTGAGATGAGACGACTGATGAAGAGGAGGATAGGTGGGAATAAGAACATAAAGGAAGAAGTGAGAAATGAGAAGGACAGGAACAAGAGGAGGAAAACTGCAAAACTTTACTGCAACGCTGGTTGATACATACAGAAGATAGATTAGAAATGAAAAAGAAGATGACGCAATAACATTTACAATATCCAAGAGTGTCAGCGGTATGTCTCCAAAGTATAACATCTCAGCACAACCATGTTGACAAGCCTGCCAAAGCCCACTGACTCCACTGGTTTAGTTGGACACTAATGCCACCGGCTTCATCTAATGAAGCTCAGCCTAAGTTCAGTCAGGAAGACCTTCTTTATGCTATATCCATTCACAACTCTCTCTATTCAATCAGCTGACTATCGGTGTTCCCTCTCCCAGTTAGACAGTCAAACTTTGCCACGATCTCCTTCAGCCACGTATGTCTCTGCTCCTGACAGTAGTCATTTTAGGCAGAATTGTCGCGCCCTCCACCACCTCATTTACCTCCAGTCACCTTATCTAGGGCCCAGGAAAAGATCATCAAAAGCCCACTCCTCTTCACATCCACATCCTCAACTCCCTCTTCATCTTTTCTCATCACAACCATTACCATCACCAGCATCTAGACTCCATAGGGGGGGATCCCTAATCTACTACGTCTACACCACCCTCCTGGAATACATGACATCATGATAGGATCTAATCATCAAAGACTTTTCACATTTATCATTCTCATTCTCTCCTGATTGAAATAGGATGTAGGTAAAAATCATCAGTTTGAGGTTACTAGGGTTACGTAACATCATGTATATGTCATGTAAACATCATGTCACATGTCACTTGCTTATTATGTATGCAAGTGACGTAGCACCCCATGTAGTTGATTTTTGGACTGATGTTCAAACAAAGATGTGAAGTTTTTATATTCAAGACTGGTTTTCTAACATCTTCAGGAACAATATCTGGAAGTAAATTACATATATTTTTTAAGAGTTTTAAGATATCAGCTAACCTAAAGCTAACATTACAATAACACTTTTAAGGGTTAATTTATTACTTGTGCATCTATTATGGATTTCTCAATATAGATCAGTGTTGTAAATCAATCCATTTAACTGGCATGCATATTATACTCGTTCTGTCCTTCAGCTAAAAGCCTGACCATGCATCAACACCACAATGGTGCTGCTTAATCTGCAGTCAATTCACATTCAAGTCAATTCCCATCTGAAGCAGAGACTGTGTACTATTTGTTTTAATTGGCATTCTCATCTTTCATTGTTATGTATGATATATGACACATCTTCAATACATTTAGAGGAGTACTGTCAATGCTTCAGCTCTGGATGATTCATTAAGTCCACTCACTTTGCATACAGAGTCCGTCAGTACAGTTCTGAGACTGGAGCACCAGCCCCTCGCAGTCCTTTCCTCCATTTTTAGGTGCTGGGTTGTTGCAATCCCTCCTCCTCCACTGGGTACACTCCGTCCCACAGGCCGACCACTTACTCCAATCTGTCCACACACCGTCCACTAGAGGGAAAGGATGGGGAGAGGAGCCAGGAGAATGAGAAACACAAAAAAAGACAAGGGAGAAACAGAGAAAGCACAAAGAATGTCCTCAATTCTGTCTCAACCCCCAAAGTGTAATATATATATATATAGGGCGGTGAAGCACAAAAAAAGAATAGAGGTGGAATGCAGCAGATGCTGAGTGTAGGACAGAACAGGTAGAAACTTGAGGCCACAGAATAAAATAGCACAGAGGAGAAAAGGATACAGAACAGAACAACACAGTAGGGTAAAGTGAGGAATAAAATTGGACTAGAACAGACTTACCGGTGCACAGTGTGGTGCAGGGAAGTTTCTGTATGGCCTGTCCATCACAAGGCAGTCCTCCGTTGAGAGGGGCGGGGTTAGTGCAGCTGCGGGTTCGTTTCTGGAAGCCACGTCCACAACGACTGTTACACACCGACCACTCTGTCCAGGTCGACCAACCACCGTTCACTGTGGTGACACAGATCAGTAACTTAATCAGTACATTAATACATGCAGGGATTAATCAGCCATTTTAGGAAAGTAGCATTTTATTTCTCTTTAACTGAAAGTATTCACATCCTTTTGCTGAAAGAACCGTTGTTGTTGACTTCAACTTTTAAATTATGAATCAGAAGAAATTAGTATAGATAAATACAATTGTACTTTGTGCCTTCATGGTGTTGGATATTAATGCTTACCAAGCCTGCTCCAAACTGCCCCTTGAGGAACAAATAAAGTATTTCAAATATAATTGGACAACGAGACGTACTAACACGAAAGCCCCAAGTTTTGTGATGTTTATACAAACGAGGTCTGTGATGAAGCAATTAAATGGGACAGAGTGCATTAAAACCCCACCCCATCACTGAGACATCGTCCTCAATGGAGAAATCTGTGATTTTAATGTGTTGTTTGATTTAATTGAACTATTTGTCTCGATGGACTCGAGTATGTGTTTTACAGATGCCAGGAGGCTGGGTTGTTGAAGTTTAGTGAGAACAGCTGGATTTTCCTGCATGCCAAAACCACACACACACACACACACACACACACACACACACACACACACACACACACCTACACACACACACACACACACACACCTACACACACACACACACACACACATACAGACACACACCTACACACACACACACACACACACACACACACACACACACACCTACACACACACACACACACACACACATACAGACACACAGACACACACTCTCGTGCAACTGTTCGATTTCCCTGCTGCTGTAGCACAATGTCTCACGCAGCTGTATAACCCACACATAGTAAAACACACATCAACTGTCACACTGCACATTGCTTACAGGTCCAGTGTGCAGATCTGGATATATGGGAGAAATGAAATACAAGTAAGTTTTCGTTACTGTACAATCACCTAAAAAATAAAAGCCATTGTGTTTTCGTCACCTTAGAATGAGCTGTTTATATTCTACAAAGGAAGCAGGCCCCATCCACACTGTAATTTTCTACAGTAGCCCAGAGCGGACAATCCAAACACTGGCTAGATAGGGCTATCTGTGTTTTCATGTTGTCCACCATTGAACTGGCTTTATTAATTGTTTTCACCAGTTTTAATCACTTGGTCGGTTTATTTTAGAGAGGAAGAGACCTCTGTGGATATTTCAGCTCCAGGTTAAAACCTCCTGAACCATCAACACTCAAGCTGGGAGTACACACGTGGCACATAGTTTCAGCTGGTTGCAATCTGCAATCCTCGCCACTAGATGCCACTAAATGCTACACACTGCTCCTTTAACCTTGAACTTTTATTGGGGAGATCACAGGGAGGAACAACTATTGACCTTTCGCTTGGCTTCGCTAAGTCTCGCCCCAGACACAGACTGGCCGATCATAGCATAGCATCCAGGGTCCGACAACACAGCTGTGCTCCATTGACTCTAATGCAATTGTTTCAGATTTCCCTCATTTTCAGGCTGGTTTTGTGGATTTGGAGCTAAATGTTGTGCCTGGGACACATCGTGTATTAATGATACTCGTTTCTTCCCTGTTCCAAAACCACAATCAAACCCTGAAAAGTGTAGGGTTAGCTAGCTAGCTGCTGAAGATATAGCCTACTGAATGTATACACATGCTGCTTTTGCTTTTTAATGATTATAACAGTGAAACAAAGGCTGACCCTGCTGTACAGGAACCAGTGAAGGGAAGCAGGGACACTTTGCTGTTATTTAATTTCTCCAAAAATATGATAATATTTCTTCAGTTAGTTACAGTGTGGGCTCCATGCTTACTCTGACAGCTTGTTGGACCATCACAAAGGGGCGGGGCTTATCAAAAGGTCAATTACAAGAGGAATCATGGTTCTAGGTTTTCTAAATCCTCACCAGCCAAAACAACTACTCGTGCTTTCTCTTTCTTTGTCCCTTTGTGCATCTTTTCCCACTTCCTCCCTCTTGTTGTCTCCCCACCTCTCCCCTTGCATCCTGTCACATTTAGCGTCCACTGTTGCATCATTGTTTTGTATTAGCGTTGTTTGTCCTGAGAAAATATGTGGCAGCGCAGTGCAGGTAGAGATAAGGGCAGATGAGAGACAAGCAGATAGAGAGAAATCAGGTATAAAGTTAGAATGAGTCACAAGGACACCCAGAGAGAGAGAGAGAGTTGACATGCAGAGAGGTGGGTTGAAATTCCTCTGCCACATGTCGACAGCTCTGTCTCAGCCCAGTGGACGGTGCCCACTCCTTTCCTAACGCCCAATTAGAAATGAATCATCAGAGAGAAAGAGTAACCGATAAAATCAGGTACAGTCACTCTTGTCATCAACTTTCTTAGGTTATTCTACTCTTTTTTTCTTGTTCTTTCACCCGCTCTCTCCCACTCTCTTCTCCTCTGCCTTTCCTTTCTCCTCACCTGTCTCCCATCCATCTGCAGCTATTCCATTTTTTCCCCTCATGTTCCTCTGTTTTTTTCCGCTACTATTTCACCTTGTCAACAGTGTCAGTCGGGCCCTTGTGGAGCCGAGAAGATTGAACCACAGATTGAACAATCTATTTCTGTAAGGATACATCAGTGTCAAACCACTCCATCTCTCGCTGTCTGTATCGAACACGCACACATGCACAGTTATTTTTGATTGAAACACTCCTCCTAGTGAATAGACTCAGTGTTATATTTGAGAGAAACGCTGTGCGTGTGTGGTATGTGTGCGAGCGTTCTGCTATACATTGTTTTTTCCTCAAAATGTTTCCTATCCTCTCATGTCAGGCTGGCATTTGGTAAAATGAAAAGAGGGAGAAAGCAAGACAAGGCATATGAGGCATTTGTGTTCGTCTAAACAAGATTTTTCTATTCAGTTTTCAGTGAGAACCAGCGACAGAAGAGCATCGCCTGAAAACCAAACTAACACCGTTCACAACTGAGCTATTCAAAGTTTTCTGTTGTTGTTTTTCACAGCTGTTATCTCGCCATATGCTGCTCGATTCATTTGGTGGTGGGACTCTTGGCTGAAAGTGCAGACATTTGGAAAGCCCAAGTGTTCTAATTTAAAACTGAAGGCGTGATTGGTGGATTTTAATTGGGTGAGGTCAAGGGTGATGTGGGAATATCAGGCCAATCACAAAGAGAGCGTGTTGGCATGGCAGTAGAGCTAATTTCATGTGGCAGATGGGGGCTAGCTTGGCTGAACAGAGACACTGTTGGGTAGCTGTGGCTAGCATGAAAAGGTGTCATATGGGTAAAATGCCCAACATGAAAGACACAAAAATATCTACGAAGCATAAAAATAACAGCTCTTAGTGACTTTATTTAAAGCAACAAACTCGTTTTAGCACACGCACAAATACCTCACACAAACAACAGCATGCAAACTCACCGTAAACAATGACAGTTGCCGTAGTGCTTCGTCTCTTGGCCACTATGTTCTTCGCCACACATGTGTAGTTGGCTGTGTCCGACAGACGTGCCTGTTTGATGATCAGGTTGTGGTCGATGGTGATGTAGAAATTTCTGTCCTCTGCTGGGTCAATTATCTCTTCGTTCTTCAACCACTCCACCTGGGAGAGACAGAGAGAGGAGAGAATGAGGTCAGCGGAAAGGTTCCTCTATACCTCTGATACACAAAGAGAACAAATCAGAAAAATAGAGCTCACAAAAGGTGATAATTGTAAACACAGTAGTGCTATAATTGTGCACTGACACTTTGGAGCTTATGTCTCGTCTGATTTTATAGTGGAAAGGTGTGGTCCTGCCCTGAAGTCAAAAGACAAATGAAACCACATAATAATTTAACTTTGCTTTTTGCAACTACGTTAAATCTTTCCAGCTGAGAGGAATTATAAGATCACATTTTAATCTTGTTCTCACAACAGATCCACCTCAAGAAAAAAAAAAAAAAGGTTTTGAAAGTGATGTTCATCTAAAACAGTCCATCTGTGAGAGTGTAAAAAAAAACAAACCTAAAAGAATCAAGTCTGAGTGTTTTTGTATAATCTTGTTTTTTCCAACCTTTCCAGATGACAAATAAAAAGCAGTATGGAGGGACTTATAATAGGATGCTGGTGTAATCTTGTTTTTCAATTGTTCCACACAGAAAAGCTTTGAGGAGATGTCACAATTCCAAATGGAAAGTAAATAAATAAATTCGTGAAGAAGAGGAGGCTGTGTGGTGACTATCATCCTGTTAACTGTTATGGCTCCTGCTGTAAGTAAGACGCAAGATGTGAAAACTTAACGTCAAAATTATTCTCATGTATGTTTTAGAAATCAAACATAAAATTCACAAGCAAGTAAATATATTTTATGGGGCAGGACAAAAAATGAAACTATTGCCAACGGGAAAATGTTTATGCATCAAGTCGCAGGAGTCATACAGCTGTAACAGCAAAACCTCATTTGCAGCGGGCCCTGCACAATATGGGTGGCAGTGTAGAAAAGGAGGGAAATGTCCTGAACATATGCTTTCGCAAGGTGCTTTGGGTGAAGGGTAGGACAGCGGGAAACTATCCTATTTACGAGCCTAATCACATTTCCTGAGTGCTGTATTTACTGGTCTAAACCCTCATAAATTCAGCCTGTCCAAGCTTTATGGCGAGCACATAAATGTCGGAGCCGCGTTGTTTAATTCACGTTGTTTAATTTCCTCCTCCCTTCGCATTAGGAAATGGAAATCTCAGATGCAGAAAGGAGGAAGTTCAGTGTTATTCTTCAGCTTACTGCCTGCCCAGGCTCCACTGTCATTCTCCTCGCGCAGTTATTCTACCTGCTTCTCTCTCTGATCTTTAGAGATTTGGCAGTGCTCTTTGGCCATGGGGCTCACTGTAGCTGTGAATTCTCAATCTTAAGTGAGATGCTGTGTGACCTTTCAATTTCTATTACAAAGAAAAGGTTATACCAGAGAGGGGGAAAAAGCAAAGACAAACAAACAAAAACATATATATACAGGGTAAATGGTCAGGCCAGGAGTTTATCCGTGTGCTGTGCAAGGGGGAAAAAGTGTCGGTGCTCTCTCAAAAACAAAAGCAGATAAAATGCATGTAATATTTTTTATTTATTCACGCTCAGGATAATAAAATGAGCTGTGCTGCAGAGAGAAATAAGTTCAGTGAAATGCAGTGTATTTGTTGAATTTTGTTTGCAGAGATCCAAGGTCACCAGTCAGACTATCCAACCACGTCGCACATAACTACTCCAGCAATGTTTCTCTTCAGCGAAATACTGTTAGTTTAAAATCACAGACTCATAAAGTCTTCAAATGAGTGAGTCTGTATTTATAAATCAATATATTGTGGCTGTGCATTCTTACCTATGCATAGTCTTTTTCTATATATATCACTTATAAGTTTGATAAATTAGTTCAACTTGAGGGTCTTAGCTTCTAACTTATAACTAGAGAAACAATGAAATCATAGTTTAAACATTCTTGATTCATGAATTGAGCCTGAACCATTAACTACTACTTTTAATACTTCAGAGACATTAAACAACCTCACATCAGCTCAAAGACAACTTATCAAGTATTTACTCATGTCAGCTAAGAAATGCTTGCTGATGTTATGGAAGGGTAAAAAATATCCCTAATGTGAATATATGGCTTGATGATGTTGTCAGTACTCTTGAGGTGTGTTTGTTCAAGTTTCCATGTCACCAACATCTTTGCAAACATGATGCCAGAATAAACAACAACCCTGACCATTACTTGGGTGCAGTGATCACCCCCAACTTTTAATACGATTGATAATGTTAGATTAAAAATAGGAACAACTGTGACTGGCAGAAAAAGTTTCCTATTGACTTTACTGGAATTTTATACAGTGTACAGTCTTTAGAAAATGTCTCACCCCTGATCTGAATTTTCCTCTCGATGATCAAAGCACCGTTATAAAAAATATCCGTACACTGGCAGTGAACCAAGAACCCTGGGGACATGGAATATTGGATGGTGAAAGATGAAATAAGTTAAACTGGATATATAGCTTCAAGTTACCTTATGAGCCCAAGGGGGGGCACTGACTGTATTCAACTGTTCTACTGTAGGATGGTTACCTCAGTTAGTGTCAATGGATTATATCATGTACTGTCTTTATTGGCTTTATTAGTTTTACCTGGCCAGGACCAGTTGGGGATATACACAAGTACTCTGTTGGACACAGTTAAGTCTATGTCATGTCCTTGGATCCCCTGGAAAGCTGATATTGTGCTGCCAAAAATATCCATCTTATATTCTTCACAGGAAAAGTGTAGCACTGCCAACAAACAAAGTACATCTACAGTGACTAAGGGTGCTTTCAGACCTAGAGTTGTCTTGCTTTGGTCCGAATCAGGGACTCATTTTGTTCCAAAGTTGCATAATTGCCTAGAGTTGGTTCGTGTTCTCACGGCAGCATTTACAAGCGGACCAGATCAAATGCCTTGCGAGAGAAAGCTGCTCTTGATTGGTCAGAATTTCTATGCGGGAAAAATCCAGGAAGTAAACAAACGTTGAAGAGGAGTTACACTTGCAAGATAAATGTGACACTTTCTTTTTGTCACAATGGAGGGACAACTACGCAGGTTGCAGACTGCAGTTGGTTCGGATCAAAGTCGGAACACGTTTGTAACCGGACTGAGAACACCTCTTCAAGCAGGTCTCAGTCTAGTTGTTTCGGTGCTCACCTGAGTGTGTGTTCACACCAGCCCAAACGAACCACACTCAGGGGGCAAACAGACTTGAGTTCAACTGAACTGAACCAAAAAGGGCAGGTGTGAAAGCACCCTTAAAGGGAACCAAGTGACTTGTTCGTCGTCATAAAGCAATAGAATGTCTCAAGCCTCTTCAAACATAATAACGGTCTGAATGTACTATTTCAACTAACACAATCCCCTTTTAACAAGTGGTAATCTTTTCTATATGCACTTCATGTGAACCTCGGCTGTTCATGTATCCAACCATTTACTTTGCTTCTCGGTTCCCCCAAACACTGTTAATAAACCGCTGTCAGTCACCTTAATCATGAGCACAAACACGTCTGCCGTATTTTAAAGACTAATTTGAAGTCCACTTCCAATTAACCTGGAGGACCCTCTGCTGTTTAATTTGCTTACTCTGGCAATTTCTACTGCAGTGCTAAGACAAGCACACAAAAATAGCTGTGTGTGTACTGCACATGCGTTGAAAAGAAGCACTGAGTATACAGAGAGAAAATATGTTATTTGCCACTGATGGCACATCCTATCGGCACATCAACAATTTAACAAACATTTGTTATGCCACCTAAACAATGGCAGAAAGAAGGAAGAAGACATGCAACAATCAGCATTTGAACACAAGCGACAGCATCATAGGGATTGTGTATTTATGCAGTTTCTTCATGTAATCAATTCATGAACGTTTCTCGCTTGCGTAGCGGCTTAGTGACTGTTGTAATGTTATTCCAACACAATGTTTGCTCTGAGATGTATGGTCAGATCATTTCCCAGCGAAACGCAGCCACACTAACGCAGGACTTTACTAGCAGCGCATATGCTTAATATTATCATAGTTGTGAGTTCTCGTATGATGAGGCACTGAAAATAGCCACAGCCTTTGATGAAGCCTGAAGGTTGAAGCATGTGAGACTGATGTGTGCTCCGCTGGGCTCAGACAAAGAGACCACATGTGGTGGCTATACTACCACTGCCACCGCATCATTAGCCACAGCTGGTGTAAGAGAGAGTGTGTGAGTGTGAATGGCAGAGGGTGGCTGATTGGATCAAGCCAGCCCCAGGGGAGAATGTGTATTTGTTATTTTAACACTCGGCCCCCACATCACCTGTCTGTCTCACTTTACCCACACACCACTAAACACAAACACACACACACATAAAACAGCGTTCATAAACCCCAGTTTCATCGCCATTGTGTAGATACTGTATAGAATAATGGCGTTATACATGTCTGTGTGGAGATACTTCAAATGCTCGCGGCGTGTGATGAACACATTCACACACACGACACCTTTGACACTCTAGCACATGCACAAACATAAGCAATCCTCTTGTCCTCTGTTTCAACTGTAACAGGATTTAAAAGAGGTTCAACGAGAGTCCATCCTTTTTTCTTTAGACAAAGAAATCAAATGGTTTTCTTTTCAAAGGGATAAAGGCTTCGTCTGGTCAATTACACACTCACTATGTTCATGTTTTCTTTCTGCTTGACCCAATGACTGAGACATTAATTTGCCTACAGGTATATTTCAAACCTTGTACCCATGAACACAGATAAAAGCAGATATGTACTGTGTCGGTTGTTAATAATGTACGTGCTTGAAGTGTTTGGATATTGCAATATAAACTATGTGTAGTGAGGAGTGATAAATTCTAAAATGTAAATGCTTCCATATGTTTTCTTACCCGCAACTTAAGGACAAATGTCCCATCTAATGCTGTGCAATATCAAGGCAGCAGAAATATGTAATATATTGCACAATCTATTGAGATATGCATCTTTCTTTGGCAGTGGAACAAAGGCTCGGTCGCATGCTGTGCAAGATAAAAGTAGGCCAAGATATAGAGATATATACTCCCTTTTGTTGCATTGGAGAGCAGCACAAAATGTTTTGAAACGCAAAGCTTTTGCCGCATATCTGCTGCTGAGAGCAGGAACATCATAGCCGCACTGTGTCACAAAGAGAAACACAGTGTAAATCTTGCAAAAGCAAAACAAATGGCAGACCACAGAGCAAGAAGTGAGATAACAAAGCAAAGAATATCTATGACAAATGCTAAAATATGACATGCTTTGTAGAGCCACTACAAAGAGTCTCATATGGGAGTTGATAACAGCGCGGAGATACAGGGTCTATGGATAGAATCTGCCACTGAATCACAACATTAATTTTTCAAAGTAGCAGCAGGCGCAAACACACAGACACACAATAAGGGTATGACGAAACACAAAATAGACCAGCTACAATAAAATCTGATTCTGCAATCAAAGACAGGCAGGGAACTCGAGCTGTACTGCATATGTATGTATGTGTGTGTGCATGTGTGTGTGTGTCTGTGAATCACTGAGGTATTAATATGATTATCCCCTTGATTAGCTATATTATCTGGATCCCTGTAAGACCACAGATGAGTGGGTTAAAGAGCTACCGAAGTGATTACTCTACCTATGCGTGGGTGAGGACTGAGTGTGCATCCATGTTTTAATAATCCCATCCCTCCCACTACCATCACTGCCCGCTCCAGCAAGCTTCGCCACTTCATTTCATGACAAGCTGAAGCCAAGGTGTTGGACATCAGAGGAGGAGAGAGACAGTGGAGGCACAATCAAGACAGATAAGGGCAGAGAGTCAGACCGAGTAACTTTGTATTAACTGGGCTTGTGCTGTGCAGTTTTGTTTGATCTTTTCAAGTGAAAAAAGGAACAACTCATCCCTCCAATGCTTTCAGATTTAGTTTTATGAATCAGTTTGGCACATCTTCATGTGAATCATCCTGAGGATGTACTGAAACCCTGATTCATAAGACAGAAAATAAACAGATTGCATCTTAGTTTTAAGTGTGAAGCTTTCTCCTCGTTAATTAAATGCCCACCTATGCAACCCTGTCTCTAAGAAACTACCTTGATATACAACCAATTTGCTTTGCCAAATACGATTCAAGGGAAACACGATTAATGGCTGGATGATGTCCAGTGGCAACATTTAGGGTGTAGGAGGCAGATATTGGACCAAGTCATTGCTTTGCAAGTCCCAAATAAGTCTCGAGTCTTTGTACCGAAGTCAAGTACGAGCTCACGACAGACAATCATCTCATAGTGGAAAAATACCTATAATCAAAACTGTAAGACATTTACTGTAAGACTGTTCTTCCTTTAAAGTCATTTTGTGCGTTGTTGCATGTTTTTTGAACACAACGAAAGGATTAGTGTTATTTTAGCATTAGATTAGTTGTTTCAAGAAAAGGAAGAGAAGGGAAATTAATAATATACTTTTTCACCTTTGGGCTTGGGGGAAGGTATCAAGTGTTTCCAAGTCAAAAGGCTAAACTCCAACTGAAGTCTTAAAGTCCAAGTCATGTTGCCAAGTCTTTCTTGTTATTGTCAAGTCTAAAGTCATTATATTTGTGACTCCAGTCTTACTCATCATGTGACTCAAATCCTCACCTCTGGTGGGAGGTGCAATGTTTTTGCATTACATGTACAAAGTGCAAGAATTTTACATAGAGGATTACGCACTTTGGTTAATGTTCAGGAAAGACAATGATTTTGGGGTCAATGGTAAAAAGCTAAACACATTGTGTGTCACACTTTAGGGTATATTCAGTTTTCAATAATATATATAAAGGCTACTATCTTTCGAAAACCTCATGCAAGTTCTCTGAGTGCCTAAACATAACCAACACAATGAATCATGCTCTATTTTTTCTTTACCAGTAGATATTGTATAGGCAACACCAAAGCTGGAATCATGCTCCTCCAGGCTGCCTTCGGCAAACATTCACTGGGGTAACTCGAAGGGTGCTTTCACACCTGCTTTGTTTGGTTTGGTTCAATCAAACTCAAGTTCGTTTGCCCCCTAAGTTCAGGTCTTTCGTTCTTCAATGTTTTGTTTACTTCCTGGATTTTTCTGACATAGGAACTCTGACCAATCATGGGCAGCTTTCTCACACAAGGCCTTTGATCTGGTCCGCTTGTAAATGCTGCCATGAGAACACAAACCAACTCTATGCAATTATGCAACTCTGTAACAAATGGAGTTCAGACCAAAGCAAGACAACTCTAGGTCTGAAAGCACGCTTCTTTTATACCACAGGTAAAATTTTTATGACATTTACCTTTTCTTTTCATCTTGAATTCAAACCAACTACCTGACCAGCACTGACTCAAACAGTCGACTGTATTGATGCACAGGTCCGTGTGATGCATTGTTGACATTTTGAAGGTGTCCATGTCAGATTCTCTGTCAGCCTCTGTAAGAACTATGTATAACATATCCTCCTGTGTGTATGTTCACAGAGATGCTAATGTGTATTTTTTAAGAAGCATAATTCATCTCCCAGTCATAACACCCTCCTATACACACCCCCTGCCCTCTCTACGAGCACACACACCCAGGTACACGCACATGCACACTGCCAGATGTGCCACACTCATTATTATTGGCTCTGACTGGCATCTAGAGAGCCATCACTGTAATTGGCATGCTTGTTTCCATTATCAAACACTCGCACATGCACGTATGCTCACACAGACATATTAACAAAGACACACACACACATACACAAAACGCAATATGCCAACCCAGTTCTCAAGAGCCCGGTCAGTCCAGTCAGCAGAAAATAAACCGGGACAGAGATAAACAAGAAAGGAGAAAAGGAGGACATTAAAGCAGGAGGGCAAGAAACAAAACAGAATGAAAGCGAAGATGAGAGAGGGTCATAGGAAGACAAAGAGGTGGAGGTGTATACAGGAATTAAGAAAAAGACAATGGTGGGATGACAGTAGGCTGGAGAAACAGAGAGCAGGTGGGAGAGAACATATTGAGAGGCATAGACACAGACAGGGAGAGAGCGAGAGAAGAGGGAGAGATGAGCGTTGGCAGAGCAGACCATCCATCTTTCTCTTCTGCTGCCATCAGCTTTCTTGACACAAACCCAGACAATTGGTTATAACTGTCTGTGTGTGTTCGTCAGAGGATAATACCAACAAATGCCACACACACACACATACACACACCTACACACATCACCCGCCTCCTGATGTGTAGCTAAGCAGAATAGTAATCAAGCTATTCATTAGTGCAGTAACAAAGGCCATTACTGGCTAATCAACAATCTTCAAACTCAATCGAGGAAAGCTAATAGAAATTTAATCCAACAGCGCACATGAATATGGTGAAGACCATGTGTGTGAGTGTGTGTGCGTTGATATTAGACAAAACAATTAACTCATTGTGATGAGATGAACAAAAGGACTTTGTTGTTTTAAACAATTACAGGAGAGTAACCATCATGGCATTAAAAAAAACAAAAAACAAAAAAGAAAGACTAAAACAATTTGTCTTAAATTGCTTCCCTCAGCATCAAATAAATGTAGCAGTTAAACCGAAATCAGACTCCAAATGTACCAAATGAAACTACCATGAAACACCAGGAAGTGTTTCTTTAATGACTCGTTAATGGTGGTCACCGCATTAACAAAAGCAATGTGACGATGGTGGAAGCTACTGTACTAAAAAAAGCCTGCACATGTGTAAACTGCACATCATACAGCTGCTGAACATCTCTAAAACAGTTCTGATCTGACAAATCAAATCAGAGATCATTGTGGTTTAGGAGCACTTAGGTTTCTAATCCAGTCATTAGTGTAAGGGATTGAAATACTCATCAACAGTGTCAACAGAGCAGAGGAACAATTATTGTTCGTGGTAATCCTGGTTTGACTTTACGATACGCTACTTACTGTATGTAAACTGGGTTTTCCCATGTTGGACCAGCACAGCCGAGGTTCAGTAATAGACTCAAAACTCAATATATATCTCTACATGCATTCACTCCCTATGGAGAGTTATACATTTCATTCACAGTAGGTCCATAGAAACATCCAAAAGAGTTTTTGATTTATTTTTTTTATTCACGGCTGTCTCATTGACAAAGTGAAAGTGTTCTTTGTGTTTATGCTAGTGGTATGTTGTTGTTGGAGTGGAAGAGTCAAATTGCTAAAGATAGATTACAACACTGTTCACTCATTTTCCTTAACCACTTATCCTGTTGGGGGTTTTGGGGGGCTGGAGCCTATCCCAGCTGACACTGGGCGAGAGGCAGGGTACACCCTGGACAGGTCACCAGACTATCACAGGGCTGACACATAGAGACAGACAACCATTCACACTTATATTCACACCTATGGGCAATTTACCAGTTAACCTGCATGTCTTTGGACTGTGGGAGGAAGCTGGAGTACCTGGAGAAAACCCATGCTGACACTGAAAGAACATGCAAACTCCACACAGAGTGGCTCCCCCAGCACCGGGTTCGAACAAGGAACCCTCTTTCTGTGAAGCGACAATGCTAACCACTGCACTGCACTAAATCATTAATGAACTAGAATTTGAAACAGTCAAGTGGCACTTACAGTTTACATACATGTCTGGACACCCAAGATTAGTGTCGCCAATTCAGTATCTGACCAAATGTTTCCCCATCTGTTCCTGAAATATGACCTTGAGTAATGGCCAGAAAAAGTGTTTGTGCAGAACATTATTATGTCACACAGTGTTATGTCTGACCTTTCACCAATTTGGATAAAATTGGCATCATTTCATTATTATACCCTGATAGACCTTTGTTTAAAATGTTGCCATAATTAGCATATGAGTTCTTGAGTTATGGCTGAAAAAATGTTTTGCAAGGTCACAGTGATATTGACATTTGAGCACCAAATTCTAATCAGTTCATTCTTGAGTTCAAGGGGATGTTCGTGCCAAATTTGAACCAAAATTTTGCTATCATTACAATGAGACAGATGCAAGGTCACAGTGACCTTGACCTTTAAGCACCGAAATCTAATCAGTTCATCATTGAGTCCAAGTGGATGTTTGTGCCGAATGGGAAGAAAGTTCCTTACGGTGTTCTTGAGATACCACGCTCACAAGACTGGAAAGGACGTACAACCCCTAAAAGCCAAGGCAAAAATCAAACAGTGTCGCAATAATCAAGTGTATTAATATTTTCTTACACCTCTAGAAAATACAGTAATAGGAGTGTTGCTATCTTATATAGATCCTACTCAGACTACAGAATGCATCCCAACTTTTACTTTATGTTCTTACTTTATATGACGGTTCAAGGACACAAAGATTTATTCTTCCTGCACACAACATAGCCAGTTCTTCAGAATGAAGTTAACAATCAGCCTGTATGTACATTTTCCATCATTATCATTGAAGTACTGTAATTTGCAAGAGCAAATGTAGCAAATATTCACCACCACCATTTGGAAAAACAAGTTGTGATTTGAGAGATTTGCAGAGTGCAGGTTGTGTGCATGGTTGTCTTCATTCTCCTTCCTCCACACTGCCGTGACTCCTCTCTTGGCATCTCTATACCTGCCAATTTGTAGCATTCTAACAAATACAAATGGCTATATTCTGGTGCCAGCAAAACCTCTGGACTAATTGTCCTCTCAACGTCAAGGGCTATACCTCACTCCCACCTGTACTACAGTAGCATGCTCTATCTCCATCTGCACTTTCTTTTTAGTCATCCTTTACTTTGGATCAAACAAAACCTATCTTCCTTTTTATAATAGCCACAGGGTTATAGTCTCTTGCACTTGATATCATCTGTAGGATACAAGCACAAACATTTTCTTTTTACTGTGTACAAGAGCTGTACAGAAACATCTAACATTAAGGGGCTGGGATAAACAGTCTCCTTTTGGGCTGCCAGGGAGATATTATACAAAGACACCAATGGACAAAGGAGAATAGAACAAACTGTCTAGACAGACAGAATAGACTAAGAAAATATATCAAACACAGCCCAAGTAATTTATTAGCTACAAGGCTGTTGATGTCTGTGCAGTAGTCAGGAACAGTTGTCATTAATAACCTTGCCACTCAGTTGCATTGATTGTGTGAAATGTGATTTTCAGTCACCTACAGTATATCTGTGCCATTTCACTCCTCTGTCTTAATTGGCCATATGTCCTGGTGTTTCTGTCTGCATCCTCACTACACTTGGGAGGTGATTAGGGACAATCCTGCTGCCCACTGCTACTGTGGGGAATTTACTACAGCCACCAACCCCACTACAATACAATACACGCCAGGACTGGGCAGACCGGGCAGATTGTGCAGGTTAACGTAAGGTCACTGTACATGTGCGCGCATATATACAGCATGTACGTGGGTACAGTGTGCGTGTGTGTGTGCGTGTCTGGATGTCTTTGTGCCTACATGTGTGAGTGCCAACATGGGATTTCAGAGGCTCTGACAGCTTAATTAACTAGATCCAGGCGAATGACATAAAGACCTAATTAACCACATTGACATAACTGGGTCGCCATCGACAATCATCCCACACTGATGTTCTTAAGGACACCTTTGATTTAAAAAAAAAAAGAAAAAAAAAAGAAGCAGTTTGGACTTTAAGTTGCCTGTTTTGGCTTTTCAGAGTCTTTATTCCATAATATGGGCAACAAATCTACAAAGGCAGACAAGCTGACCTTAAGGCCCAGACACACCCAAGCAACATCAAAGAACTATTGGCAACCAGGGCTGACTGTTGTGTCACCTCACACCGCCTGTGTCTGAGCCAGAAAGTTGCACCTGAACACACCACAAAGGCCACAGCCAACGTCCAACTTGTGTGAGAGGAATTAACTTTTCACGGCAGCAGGCGGCAGTGCACTCTGTATTTGTACTTCAAACAGGGAAACCGGACTGACAGGACAGATTCATCCACTTAGCTTGTGTGCCAATCAGAGTGATTTTACTCACTGCTATATGAGCTAGCAGTAGATGCACAGTTCACCGCAAAATCAAAAATTCTTATTTACCATGTCACTGCGCAGAAGGAAACATGCATCTACTGCTAGCTCACCTGGCACCACTGTGCTAGCTAATGTTACAGCTCAGCCGCCACCACCGCCACTACTGATGTTTACATCTCACATTGTCACAAGCAGGAACCTCTTGTCCATGAGTAGATGCACTCTTCCTTCTGCATGGGTGTACTTCGGTAAAAAGAAAATAGTTCCTACAGGGTCATGATTTCTGGAAAGAGACATTGCTGTTGAGTTTTTCAAATCTATTTTTTGTTGCTTTGAGCGCCACAAGCCAAGTGACGTCTACTTTCATTATATTTAAGAGAAGGCAGACATCTTCGTGGCCGATATCGCCAACACTCGGCAACTAACACCAAAACAATCTAGACTCAAAAACAGCACTACGGGTAAGAGGAAAAATATGTATTTTTCATTTTGGGATGAACTGTCTCTTTAAAGGTTACCCTGTTGATTATACCATAACATACTTCCATTTAGTGTGGTGCAGTATTTGTTTGTAAAAAAAAAAAAAAAAAAAAAGAATATTAATTCAATTAAGAAAATGTAGACTGCATTTTAACTTCGTGAGCTTTCCTCAACATTATAGAGAATTATGTTTAAGTAAGAACAGCACTTTCAAAGGAAGGAAAAATACATACCACACTGTAAAATCTACTGAAACTGGTGCGTGGGTAAGAGCAGGGAATTCTCTGAGGCCTTGTACATAACAGGAACTAGGACTTAGCGTATGTTCTTTAAAGAGTCGTATACCGCTAGGAATTAAAATGTAGTTGGGCATGGACGATGAAGCATGTATATAAAGGAAAGATTCCCCAATGTGCAGCAGAGGGAGAGAGAGAGAGAGAGAGAGATGGAGAAGAGCGCTCTCCAAGGTGTCCCACACAGACAGAACTGGGACACAGGAGGACACCCAGTTGGACTGGGACAGGCCTACAGAGGCCTATTTATAACCTACTACTCCACTGCACCTTGGTACACTTTCTAAATGATGCATGGCATGCACACATGATACATGGGCATTATTTTACTCTGACTTGTGCAACCCTTAATATCGTGTCATCGCATTAGGCCACATCAGAAGGCAGCATTTGTTTTGCAAGATTCAGCACATTAAAAAGAACATGGAAACTGCAGGATTGCCATGAAAAACTAAAATAAAGCCACAAAGTTAATGGTTCCCTTTGTGCAGCATAAGCCTATAAATGATTGAAAGCAGAGGATGAAAGAAGAAAAGGGAGAACAAGTAGAAGCAGGTGAAATGAAGGAGAGGGGAGGAAAGGAGAGGTAAAATGAGGAAGTTGCTCAGCACTAAAGGAGGTCACAGATGTGCTGAACAGAAAGCCTGCATTCTCTACTCTAGGGTGCACACATGCGCGAACGAACACACACACACACACACACACACACACACACACACACACACACACACACACACACACGCACGTGCGTGCGCAGCGTTACCTCTGAGATTTAACACAGGTGCAGATGCTTCACAGTGATCTATTAGACTCACCCTCTCATGTCAACATTCAAGAGTGGAGAGAGACAGAGAGAGGAAAAGATGGATGGGGTAAAATCTCAAGAGGGGGTCGGCTAGAGAAAAGATATTTCCACGGCAATGGTGAAGGAGCCGGAGAGAGAGATAGAGAGTTAGGGAGGCAGTGATTATGGCGGAGGAGGATGAGGAAACAGGGAGTGCAGGCTAGGAGCAGATATCTGTGGGTGATCCATTAAAGCTAACCCGACAAACAGGCAGAGGAAGTGAGAGACGGAGCCCGTTGAGGGAGAGAAAGAGAAAGAGAGTGCAATGGAATGAAAAGGACGAATGAAAAGGTAATGAGGAGGTAAGGGGGACTGAGGGAGAGACGGAGCGATTTGGAATTTCCATGCTATGTCAACAATTAGGGAAAGAAAGATGGAGAGGGAGCGGAGCAACACGGTGGTGCTGAATGGAGAGAAAAGCAAGAGGAGAGACCAGATGAGGAAGATACACTGGGGCAATCCATTAGGCCCAACACTTGGGAAAACAAAAGAAGGACAGTAAAATTCATGTGAGGAATGCAGGGGAGAGGGGGAAGGAAGGAGGGAGGGAAAATTAGGATAAGACAGGAGGAAATAGGCAAGGGTAATATTTTACCCTGGAATCCTTGTGTCAAAACATGAGGCGTGTTAGTGTGAGGGAGGGGAAAAAATCCACCAGTAACTCCAGCTCCTGCCACCTTTCCAAACCCATCTCTCAAGCATCAAAGAGGCAGGCATTATAGAGATGGACTACCACTGTGGAGGACTGATAGATGGACTGCACTTTTGAGACGTAGTGCAGGTGGTTGGTGAGTAAATGGGAAAAAGAGATGCGCAGAAAGTGAAGGAGGCAGAGAAGAAGAGGCAGTGACGTGGAAGTGAAAGTTTGAAAACCATGACAGTGAGCACATAAGACAGACAGCAGAGCTCTGGGCTCGGCGATGCAAAGTAGGAGGTAAAAGGCAGAGGCATTTATTAACAAAGAGTTGTGATATTGAGTTTACCTAAGTCCCAATACTTCCTGATAGACAGTTCAATAAAACAACATTGCCAGGTGAAAAATACAATTCAGCCAGAAAGCACAGCTTTGATTAAAGCAGCCTGGCAATGAGTTTATTTCCAGGGAAGAAAAATTGATAATCAATGACGGTATAATATTAACACTGAAAACAGTAAGTAAACCTAATGTAGACAAAGACAAACAAACATGAAACTCTTTTGGGATCTGTGTCAAAATAAATCAAAACCTATATGACTGGACCATGTGGAAATTTAATTTGAAAGAACAGACACAGGAAGTGGCCATGCTCAGCAGTCAGTCAGGAGTCACGTTAATCTCCAGGGCTGGTACCTGCGGTTATTCCACAGGCTAGTTAATAACATGTCGGGCAGGAAATCCAAAGTGTGGGATCATTTTGAGAAGGTGAAGGAAGAACCCAAGGTGATATGTAAACTCATCTTCATTGGTCGACTACAAACATGACGCATCATCTGAAACATGTCAGTAGCTACATGCCCATTAGCCACTTAGCACAATCATTACTGCTTTGCCGACAGCGTCATTAACAGGCGGCTCGCTCAGTGTGTGACGTGCACTTGTAGATAAAATATAGGCCTATATTAATGAAGGTTCATAAGTACGGTTTTGTATTTCTCTGTAATGTAGCACAGTGTTAACATAGATAAACATGCGGGCGACTAGTCGACTAATGGCACTAAATGACGACTATTGGTTGACTAGGAAAATTCTTAGTCGGAGGCAGCCCTTTTTTTTTTGGCCAGGGTAAAAAATAAATCTTCTTTACAGAAATTTCTCACTAAAACCTACATCATCATGGTAATATTATAATTTACCTCAGCACAATACTTATTTTTACTGAATAGAGCTTGAACGCATCAGTATGTAACTCAGTGCATCCTTCGTTAGGTGTCCAAAAAGCCATACTAGGTACGATCTCTGTCCATCCGAAACACTGTTGTCCCCAGAATGACCAGACGCCCTTAGTGTCCTTAGCACTGCTTTTTAGCCTGTGCAAAATTGACGTGACACAACAGAAAAACATCAGCCACTGCCATCAGCAAATGTCATCTTACTTATTGAGAGGCCAATGGCAGTCAACAAGGTGACTATCGGCTGATAACAAAATACAATATTTCACTACATAGACAATTACTGTAAGTTCTGCTACTGTAGAAAATGACAGTGGGGAGAGGAGGAAGTGGTAGAGATATCCAAGAGAAGAAAGGCATGCGAGTGGGACCTAATGGTGAAGGAGCTGCTCATTATTTGTGTTGGGGGAAGGGGGGACTACAGTAACCTCCTCATGTAAGACCCTCTTCATGTAAAATTGGATTTCTTCACTTGTACATGCCATTTTAATGGTGTGTTCAGGCTTGTTCTACTTGTAATTAAATCTTTTTATCAGCATTTCAAGGCTGCATTGGTCCATCCATAATAGTTCCAGTGAAAGACAAGAGGAAGCCATCAGCAAATGATTTATTCATTTTGCAAAATGAAGTAATTGTAAATATTATGTCTTCAAAATTAAAAACTGAAGTCATTGCCTACTAATTCTGAGAACCAAGAACTGATATTAAGAAAGAAGGAAAACAGGATATTGGAATGGACATAAAAAAAATAAACAAACAAACTGAGTAAATGGAAAGGCACTCAGACTTGGAGCCCTAAGGATGAAAATGCACAGGGACTGTGAAAGTGGCAGTGGTAACTGAAGGGAGGAGGGAAAAAAAATACAGAGATGACAGTTTTGGGTGAGAGTGTTAGGGGATGGAAAGTTGAAATGAGACCCTGGGCTCAAATCATTAGAGGAAGAGGCACGACGAAAAACATCCAAATCCACTCAACAGCTCAGACACGTCGGGGAAACGTTTCCCCAAACAGACGCTGACCTAGTAACAGCTAGAATCAGAATCAACACCTCAAATATCACCGGGGAAAAGTTCAAAAGGAAAACACTTTCTTCTAGCAATAGAAAGAAATGAAAGTTAGAAAATGAAAAGATTAAACATGTACCTTCTTCTGTTTTAATACAGCAACCGGTACATTGTGTTCTTTCCTAATGTGCAAGCCCTGAATGTCACAAGGCAATATTTGTTCTGGATGAATTTTGCAGCATACATATTTCATGAGAGCTAGGTAAAAATACAGAGAAAAGGATGGAAGCTGTCAGAATATGCAGGCACAAAACTGTCAAACATTGACCATAAAAGTTTGGTTTATAGTCCTTTATTCATTTAACCATAATGCATCCCTATCAGTGTTTCTTAGCAGATTCACAGACTCTAAATCAAATTCCCAGCAACTATTTGGAAGCAAAACAAATGTCGAGTTCCACAACTAAAAATAATGACGTTAATACTTAAACTTAAGCAGACACAAGTGTCCTTAGAGAGATTTTATGGAGTTTCTTGAAGACTTTAAAAACAGTGTGTTGCCTAACCGACTCTCCCGGTTGCTGTGAGCCAGTGTTAAAATGATTGACAGCTTGTTAAATTATAGAACAGCCTTGTGCATGGTCACGGGTCAATGCGGTAAAAGTGTTGAAGCCCTCTGTATCTGTGTCTCTGTTGCTTTCTTTATTTCTCTGGACAGTGATGTATTTCGTATTTCCTGCTGAACCCTCCAGTTCACTAAGTACTTTAACATCACTAATGGGAACAACAGAAGACGGAGAAGGGAGGGGGGGGCGGAGAGGTGAAAAGAGGGAGAAATAAAGAAGTAAGTGATGGTGGGGATGAAATAAGAGCAACGGGAGAGTGACAAAGGAAACCACAGGACGCAGGCGGCGAAAGAGCATTTAAGGGCTTCAGCATTATAACGTAAAACACCTGTAATGTGTTAACTCATCTTCGAATAAATGCTTTTCTGGCAAGCTGTGCCATCCACCTAAGCACCCTGATCTAATTTTGCTTCAATTTAGACAAAATGCAGGCATTTATTTTGCATATACGGTCATTAAAGTAAACAATTTTGATGTGGGAATCTAAAAAAATGTATCTGAAGCAGTTACAAAGCAGTTTATTCAATCAGAAGTGAATGTTAGGGGTTTTTAACGAAAAGGAGTGTCACAACAAGGAGCGTTACATCCCCTCCCTCCCCAAGCTAATTTATACTTCACTTCCTAAAGAATGTGTGTTAAAGTTAGTGGATACAAACTGAACCCTTACTCGTCCTTCAGAATAAAGCAATGTATGAAAGGGTCATCCATTCTGAATCATAGATGTTTTAGTGCAAAATACATATAATAACCAGTTTGACCATTTAAGAAACAATCATAAAACACTGCGTGTTTGTGCATGCATGTACAGTGTGCACTTGTATTATGAGTGGGAAGCTAACCCCTTCAGTGCTTTAATAAAACAGTTGCATGTGTGCAGGCATTTATAAGCATGTTTTCACTAGTGTGTGTGTGCACGCGAACGTCAAAGCTGATTCACTGTACAGTGTAGGAGTGCTGATGACACTCCATAATCATTACAGCATGAAGAGGCTCTGAGCTGATTGGGGGCATGCTAATCCTTTTTAATTGACTCTCCAGCTCTCCAGTGTTATTAAAACCACCCAATAACAAAATCAGCTTTGCTTTATTAGCCGGGTCAGCTGAACTATCTGAGACCTCCCTGTTTGGTAGTGTTGCATTTTGCTGAAGGATGTACAGTGTAGTATGAGCAGTATGAGCATGGTAAACAAAACGAAAGCAAGTCTGTGGTCTACGATTTATTTCCAATGCCAAATTTCTTTGTCCTTTATGCAGTGAAGGTGCAGAGGTTAGGGTGATGAATGAGTGTGCAACATGTTTGACTTTCACCAGAAGTGTGAGGCAATTTCTCTTCTCAGTCCAACAATTAATGTTGGCTTTCCAAAACATTGGACCATTACAAAGATCTTTCCCAAACCAAACTTTAGCTAAAAATGTTAGTTGCCTAACTTTAGAGAAGCTGTACATGATACTCAGAGTATATTCAGAGTCTGAGCCAGGACGGTCAGCACATGGCTCTCAGCATGGAGTTGTCAGAGCTGGTGACTAGCAGCTAATTGTGCTAACAGCGGGAGCAGTGCTAACAATGACAATGGTGCTCACAGAGTTATTGGTGTTAGCGTAGGTGGTGGGCATTTTGCTTTTGCGATAGTGATATTATTCTACATGAAGCTGAATGTGTTCACGCCATTAAACGAACACATTTTTCAGCAGAATTATTAACCCACATTTGTCAGCACCACATCTTTGATATAACTATGCATGGTTGTGCATGAAAATGCGGCATTGATTTTACAGTTTTCACTGACAAAAAGACAGCATATGCCATCATGAGCAGCATATTCTCCCTTTATGGTTCCCAAAGAGTTAAGGGAGCATCTTATCTCTAAGTGCTGTACATCGGCCTCTGCAAGGTCACGCTTAAGTAGCCTAAAGCCATCTACCTTTGAAAGAATTATTGCTCCTGAAATCAGCAAAGCATCAATAGCGCCAAGAGCGTCTTGGCAGAGTGTTTGATAAGCTGATGATTCAATACAACTTTCAGAGTGTAAGCAGTATCATGGTTAATACAGCTCAGCAAAAATGGAGTCATATTTGATTTCACACCACTGGACACATTTTACGTAGCATTAAATGGAAAACTGCATCATGGCAATGATGGATTTTAAGATCCCATATCATTACAACCATACTCTTCGCTCCACATGGTCATCATCTGATAATGTTATCAAACACAGTCACATTTCTAAAAATATTAATTGCACCCACACTGACCTCCTTTAGTAAATCACTGAAGACTACTTAACTGAACAGTGATGTAAGTGAAAAGCAATTAATTGGTAGCAATTATTCAAAGCCCTGGCTTATTAAACTTTTTCAGTGTTGGTCCCAAATGAGGAATTTACTGTCCCAATTGCTCTAGTAGTTAAGCATATAAAAATTATCTCTAAACTCCTGCCAGCAGTCGGACTGAGAACTATTTTTAGGTGCTAGATTGTTTCTTAAAACTGTTTCCGATATCTTCATTTTGTTACAATAACAATATATGAACCAAGCTTTTATAGATGTTACAGGGGTGTGTGCACAACTTTTCAAAATTTCAAAGTTTTTTTGTGCTCCTAAAAGACTTACAAGGTCTAACAACTAATAAAACTTGACGGAACAGAACAGAGTTTTGTTATTTGACACTGTCGCACCCCATGTCAAAACAGTGTGTTCATTCATCCATGACAACACTGTCAGGACTGCCGAGGGCAGCGCGGGTAGCTGCCTGACAATGCGGTACACTCTACACTGTCATGTCACCATCAATCCACGGCTTTGTCTCAGAACTGTGTCAAGAAAGACAGGGGGCGTGAGAGACAGCGGTAGTGACAGAAAGAGACAAAGTGGAGAAAAAAGGAGAGACAAGAGTCTACGGAAGAGTGTGAGAAAAATTTCAAAGACATAAACGGGAACAGAGGCAGAGAAAACAGCTGAGACAAGAAACTGTGCAAGGTTTCTTCACAGACGCAGAAAGTCGGTGAAAACAACTAAGCATTAATTGAAAAACACACAGTAAGAGGTCAGCATTTCAACACCAACACATTTTACACTCTTTCCATGTCACAGCCAGAAAGAGTTAATTACAAAGGCCAACTATCCTATAGTGTTGCCAAAGCCTTTGAATGGGTAATGAAAGAGAAGAGAGTAGTTTCTCCTAATTTAGGGGGCGTGGAGGGGATCTACACAAACGTCTTCATCATCTCCTACTCTCATACTTCTAAGTCAAGCACCCACTCAACCCTCCACATACCGCAAACATAAAGAACAAAGTCCACGTCTCAAAAAGACTCAAACCTCAGACCACGGAGAACTAAAACTACATATGATCACTGGCCTGCATACTTCCTGTATTCTCTGGAGACAGAAGGAAATAATGCAGGTCGAGTCGTCAGTTGGAAAACAAAACACAGGGCGACTATACGTAATGAGAAGCTTCCCTTTTTTAAATGTTGATTGATAGTTTCCTTAAATGGCCGATACGATGGCTGAATGTACTGTAAGTGCTCACATTACAGTCACTGTGGGGGCTGAGATTGCAGAACTCTTCCACTGGTGAGTGAGCCAAAACAAATATCTGGGTTTGGTGTTTTTAGAAAAAGTGCAAGTTATAATCTGTAAACGATGCATGCAGGGGAGGCAGAAAGAGAGGAAGAAAACTGAGAAGTTATTGTAAGAATATTTTGCAAACAACATTTTTTTGAGTCTCAGTCTTCAAAACCAGTGATTGGAAACGAATGGAAGTGAACTGAGAAAGTGACTGTCACAAACACTAATTTTATGTCTGTATAAAGACACGGAGAGCGAGAGTCAACAGATTAAAACAGAGAGAGAGTCTGATAAATGGTGCTGAGATTCTGCAACAGAAAAATCACAGCCCAGTTGCAAAACCGCGTATACATCACATTTGTACATTTCATACATAAATCAATGTTCCCAAAGTGACGAAGTTCTCATTACAGATTTATAAGCTGACCTTGTCATTGTGAGGTGGAGGACAATGGAAATGGTTGTTTTTTAGTGAGACATTGGCGGCATTTTGAGCTGTGTTGTGTCACCAAAAATTGGATTTTTAGGCCAAAACATGATCTTTTCCAAATCATAACCAAGTAGTTTTTGTGCCTAAACATATAGCAAGAGGGTTCCTGGTTTGAATCCCAGGTAGGGTTGAATGTGTCATCAATTGTGGTCATCAAAGTCATCACAGGTATTGCGAAACGACTAAAACTCATCTGTAACTTATAGTTTCTAAATGCCAAATTCACACTGTTACAGTATAGAATAATTGGGGATGGACACCACTTCACAAACTACAGGCCTGTTTCTTTAACTGTCCCAGTTTTCCAAGATACTGGACAAACTCTACCAAAAGTCTAGACAAATTCACTGAAAAGCACAAACTGCTGAGTGATCAGCAGTCAATTCCATTTCTATACGCTTATGCGGGCCGGGTTGTGGGGGCAGCAGGCCAAGCAAAGCACCACAGGCATCGCTCTCCCCAGGAATTCTTTCCAGCTCCTCCTGTGGGACCGCAATACATTGCCAGGCCAGATGAGATATGAAATCCCTCCAGCGTGTTCTGGGTCTGCCCCAGAGCCTCCTACCAGTGGGACATTCCTGGAACACCTCTAACAGGAAGTGCCCAGGAGGCATCCTGATCAGATGCCCGAACCACCTCAACTGACCCCTTTCAACATGAAGGAGCAGCGGCTCTACTCTGAGCTCCCTCCGGATGTCCGAGCTCTTTACCTCATCTCTACGGCTGACTCCAGCCACTCCATGGTGGAAACTCATTTCAGACGCTTGTATCTATTCTTGCGGTCACTACCCAGAGCTCATGACCACAGGTGAGGGTTGAGATGTGGATGGACCAGTGCATTAAAAGCTCCCATCCATTTCAATTATTATTTTGTTTTGTTTGTATCTTTTTTTGTTTTGTTTGTTTAGCATGTTCGGAATAGATATCAATCAATCAATCAATCAGTCTATTACAGTACAAATGTTACATATCCCTGGTTTGCTGAAATGTACTATGCCAACATTTATTCTGGCGACTGGCTTAAAAAAATCTTCATTTCCAGTGCAGCTCTCCAGTCTGCTGACTAACGCCTGAATTTACTGACGTGATTTCTCTCTGGATGAAAAGCCTCTCAAGGCTCCTTAAAATCACAGCTCACACATATGTCTTCTTCCTCTTCTTATGTGCGTATGCATCTTCTCAAAAATACGACGTAGTCATAACAGACTCCACTGCCATACAGTACAAGGCGAGGAGAAGTTAAAGAGATAAAGCGCAGTGTATGTGTGTTTATGTGCGTGTACAGTCATGTGTCGGTGTACACACATCATTAGATGATGATCACAATCCCTCTGTACATCACCAATAAGCAACCACAATACATTTATTACCAAAAACAACACGGAAGCCGCTCTGTCTCATCTGCCCCATTTGTAAATTACTCTGCAGTGATAGACCATCGCAACAGCATTTTAATAATCTTAACACCATTTCAATAATTCACCTCGGCAGTCGGAATAAAAAAGAGATTGCTGACTAATCTGTGGATTACGGTGATGATTTCTGACAGAGGTTGAGGATCAAGGTAAAATGTGATGGGAGATGAGCCGTGGGGCTTACTATGTTAGCTCAAAGAGGATTAAGGTAAGGATCTATTGGGGAAGCAGCATTACATAAATTGTTTTTGTGCACAAAAACACACACACACACAGAAACAGGCACACACGTGTTATCAAGAGGAGGGCCAGGATGAGAATGACTATAAATCTGCGGGTGTAGTAGTCACAACAAGCTAAGGAAAGAGCCAATGCTTTATTTATTATTACAAATTCTATATATAAACCATTTCTATCCATCTCGGTTCATTCAATTTATATTTATCCAGAGATACAAATAAAAAAAATGCTATTCTACTAACATTTCTTTCCTGTATAAAGACATGTTTCACCTTTAAATCTGTGAAACATAAATAAATGTGCGGGCCATTTTGAATGTATTCAGGACTTGTAAATAGTTTATTTAGTAGAATTGAATACAGGTCTTTGCGATATCCACAGGAACATTGAGCTCCAGTGAGATCTGTAAGCAGTTTAAAGCCAAAGGAATTCAATAGCTCCACCTCTGGACACACGAGGAGAGCAGGTCTTATTTGTTAGACAGTTTAATTCACACTGTCACCTTCACTGTCCATTTAAAGCACTCCACCACCACAGATGTTATAACCTCCTGATAGACTCCACTAGTAAACATCATCATATGACACATTAACAATGGTGACTTTGGGGAGTGAAGTGTACTGTGTCTGCGTGTCTGTGTGTCTGTGTACTGTATACTGTATGAGCGTGAGAGTGAGGTAGCCGTTAGCGCTTTGGCCACACCGCGCCACTGATGCCTTCTGACAGAAAAGTCTGCTGTGATTTGCATCACAAAGAGTCATTCAGGCACACAGAGACACACCCACATACAAATGCATGTGTCTAGACTTGTTCCACACTGGTCAACACAGAAAGTCATTCACAAAAAATGACATCAATGGTCACTGCCAGAGAGGCCAAATGTGTGTAAGTGTGTGTGTGATGATGATGATAGGTGTGGCTGCTCCCCATGGATTAACACAAACACACATTTGTACACCATAAATGTCCCAGCAACATCCTTGGTAAGGATGGTGTGTGTGTTCTGCCTGAAGGTAAAACCTTTCAGTTGCTGGCTGTGATCATAAAAGCAACCTCAGAGCTAGCAGCTGGATGTATCTTGCTCAAGGACACTTAGGCAGGACAAATGGTAGCGAAAGCTGGCTGATATGAAGCTTGGAGGTTGAATCTAAATCACAGCTTTGAAGGACGATCTCCATCTGCCAACCTTGATGCACATAACAGTAAAATGTTACCCTTCAAAAACCATTTTAAAATAACACTCTACTATGATCAATATTTTGTTTCACCTGGTTTCTCCACAGGAAAAAGGAGCTGGAAGCAGACCTACGCTTTCCCCTTATTCAGAAATTCTGGATCTGACCTCCGCCTCGCCCACGTCCGCTCTACTTGTGGTAGGTTTTGCTTTCACTTTCTCCAGCGCTGTCACAGTGCTACAAGCAATAAGTCGCCTGGTGAAAGAGCAGTGAGTGTCAAGATGACTAAGTGACAAAAAAAATCAGAGATTCAGTTTACATGTTTGACTCAGATGAAGAGTCTGTTGTGCACCAAATATGGCTCTGTTCTGGGGCCTCTCTGCCGTTCCTGGGGCCCACGCAGGAAGCCTTTTCCACGCACCTATGTGGAAAGCCTAAGGTGAACAGAGAACACCTCTCTGCCCTTCCATGCGCTTACATGGAAAGCCTTAAGGCAGAGAGAGCACACATCCCTGCCCTTCCACGTGCAAACGAGGAAAGCCTGAGGCAGAGAGAGCAAAGCAGCAGCAAAGACCCGCCAGGAACAGAACAGCGCCAGTATCAATGACAAACAGAAATGAAATTGATAAGTCAGACACAGCATGAAAAGGAGGAGCTGGGGTGGAGGCGGGTTGCAAAGTGGCTTGCAGAGGAAGCAGCAACAGTAGGCAGGCCAGAGCAGTTTAAATAGGGCACCCTGAATGAGATTCGCCAATTGGTTGCATAGAAAGGAATCATGTGATCTATCAGCTGACTCCCTTCCATAATCAGCTGCTCCATCAGTTTGAGATCAGCTGATGCAGCTGGGATGTGAGCTGAGCCTGACATCGTGTCCTGCCTGAACTAACGCTATGCACAATTAACACTAATGCTGCTCTCCGTTCACTCTGTTCTGGAGGTTTTCAGGTTCATTTACCTGTGTTTTGTCGAAGTCTGTTCCCTGGTTGATGTGTGCATCGCATATTAGACAGTGATTGGCTTTTGAATTAGCTTGTCTGGGGTTCATTTGATCTTCAGATTTTCAGTGGGGGAATGTGTAAACACCTCTCCAATGACAAACTCTGCACAGTTACAAGTCAGTATAGTCAAGGTCAGACATTTTAGGAGGCATAAACAAAAGCAAAATACACTCTTGAGTGAAGGGGATCTTTAAGGTTATTGTGTTGTAGATATAATAAAATATATAAAATTCCTCTTAAAAGCTGTGAGTCTTTGTCTTTACTTATAATTTATTATCTGAAGTGGAAGACTGCACTCAGATAGATGTGTATGTGTTCAAACGAGCGCTCAGGGTGCAGATATCAGGCCACGAGTCCCCTAATTTAACAGTATGTGCGTGTGTGTTGATCTCAAGCCATTATAAGTGGATAACTTGCACTAATTTAGGTGTGGATTGAGCGGTTAAGAATGTGACAGGAACTTGACCAGGCTCCAAAGATATATCGAGTTACAGTCTGATTCTGTGTGTTTGTGTGTGTGCGTGCGCTCATGTGTGTGTGTTGGGGAAAGACACGTGGAAGGCCTGTCACCACACACTGATGTGTTTATTTCACTGCAGCTGGGGTAATCACTCACATGCAGAGACAGACGCAGACAGGCACACACACAAATATTCACATAGACACCCACGGTCACACAACACACACACATAAATACATAGCCCCACCTGCTTTGTGCAAAGTACTGGCTTTGCCTGGCCTGTGGGGTCACTTCAGCTCTTTGGGTCTGAGATAAAATATGTATTCTTGGTGTCTGCCTGCTGCCTCATTCTCCTGCCTCTGTGTTCCAATGAACCTCACAACATTGCCAGATTGACTAAATGTCACATGGTTGCTTAGTTTCAGTGAAGATTTTTAAGAAGGGGTGACTCTATTGTCTTGGCTGGTCTGGATGTCCTCGGACCAGAAAAGGAATTCATAAAAACTACACTAAAATGAAATCAAACTTCTCATCGAAAGTGAACACTGTGCTGCACTTGTTGCAGCTTCTCTGAATTCACCATCTGTGTCCATAAAGCCTTTCCTGTTGAACTGCTGAACCCTCCCCGCAGAATCCAATAGCTTTCCATCAGCTTTTAAAGGCTTTCTATCACAGTCTAAAGAGATTTAGATGTTTCTCAAGGATTTCACAATGCCTCAAATTGTGTCTCTGAGGAGCTTTAGATTGAAAGGGAGGGGAAAAAAAACACATAGAGGAGACTGACTGATGACAGGAACAGTACCGTCAGAGGAAAGCGAAGAGGAAATAACGGTGCACTGGTTGGTGTGGTTTCTTTGCAATCTTGAATTGGTTTGACCCTGACCTCTCAAGGCTAATAGTTGTACAGCAGTTAAAATGATCCCTCGCTTATCTGTCCCGTAGTGTACCTCTTGTCATGCTTTAGTGTGTGTGTGTGTGTGTGTGTGTGTTTCACTAAAGCTGTATTTCCACTTTGATCTGTGTGAATATATGGAAAAACATCTGCATTCATATGCTGACATCTGTATGTATACAGATGCTGTGTGAATACGAATGTGAATTTTGTGTGTGCGTGGTGTGTGTGTGTGTGTGCGCAGGGAGTCAAGGCCTTGGTGCGACATGTTGACAGCCACGTGATGCCAGCTGGGCATTACGATGTGGGTATCACGTATCAGGGCACCGACCCCATCACATTGACAACTTTACAACAGTCGTCAACTGGTCGACACGGCAACCGCGACCGCTAATATTAGAACATTTTTAAGAGAGGTCACAGAACACCAATAACGACAGCTGTCAATCAAGACAAAAAAAAGATGGCTGTGCGTGTGTGTGTGTGTGTGTGTGTGGAGGAACGAGCAAAAGAAAGAGAAAATAGAGAATGAGAGCGGCAAAGAGAACGGACACGATAAGAACAAAGAGAAATAGAAAGTCAGAGAAGATAAAAAAAGGAACGTCTGGGCTACAACCTGAGGTCATCAGCTGGTTTTAAACCTAAATCCCTCTAATCAGCTTCAGCAGACAGGGGAGACAGACCAATCCATTTGCCCTGAGATCCCATTATGACAGGAGAAAGGAATGGAAAAGGTAGCAAATTGAACACACTGGGAAAATAGCTGTGTGTGTGTGTGTGTGTGTGTGTGTGTGTAGGTGTGTGTGTGTGTGTGTGTGTGTGTGTGTGTGTGTGTGTGTGTGTGTGTGTGTGTGTGTGTGTGTGAGTGTGTGTGTGTGTAAGTGTGCCTCTCAGCTTCTGGGTGCATGATCGTATTGTGTTCAAACAGGTGTCAAAAACAATGGAAGCAGATGAGGCAGGAGTAGTAATGAGTCATTAGTGCTGAGATTTGCCAAGATGAAGAAGTGTGAGTTGCGAGTGTAAATGTGTGGTGTGTGTGTGTGTGTGTGTGTGTGTGTGTGTGTGTGTGTGTGTGTGTGTGGCAGAAAGAGAGAACGAGACAAAATGAGTGACAAATAGCCTCCGAGTCTTTGTGGGTCCTCGGTTCAAACTTGTGTCACAATTTAACCAATTCATTTCCTTGATTTCCCTCAGAGAAATCAGAGAGTTCTTGAATTGAAGGGACAGGAAAAGATCACTCTGTACACTCCCAACACTCCTCCTCCTCCTCCTCCTCCTGTGTCATTCTTCCTCTGCCCCACCTTCACCTCGGCCTCCCCCCCGACATGCGCTCTCTCACTTTGTATGTTTGAGCGCCTCCGTTGCCCCCTCTCCTCCAGTCCCCCCCCTCTCTCAGGGGAGCTGTGTACTTAGGTGCAATTGAAAACGACTATCAAACCCCGAGGAGCGAAACCTGATTCAGAGACTCCTTATCCGGTAGCGCAGCCCCTCTCCAAGTGCTGTGCTGCTCTTCCCCAGCGACCGACTAAATGAAATTATGTCTTTTTATCCATTCAGGTGGGAACGCAGCCAGATGAAACCCGGAAAGTAAAGAACAATCTGAATTGCGAGTGACATTCTTCACTGTAGTTAAGGCCCTCAGGGAGTGGAAGTGACACGTGTGGCTCTTCCAAAGTGGATGTTTACTGCTTGACTCGTTTGATGAGCGAATAAAATGTTGATGTGCTGACAATGTAGTTGAGGCAAATACACAGTATTTTCTCACACTGAGGAGGGTGGTGCTGTAAAACTGTGAGTATGTATGTGGCAACCACACATGTATTTAGTGGTTTGGTTTATAAAAAATACTGCAATGTTTTTAGGCTATATTGCCATAGACAATATATATCCTGATATTTGAAATCACCTCTAAACTACTGTAGACTACTAAATTTCTAAATTACTAAATAAACTACAGTTACAGTAAAGTTAAATAAAGTACTGTTATAATAAAGCTGAATAAAATACTGGTTTATTAAAACTAAAATGATGCTATAATAACATTCTATAAAATACTGTTACAATAAAGTTAAATAAAGTAATTTACCAATAAAGTTAAATAAAGAACTGTTACAATAAGATTAAATTAGTATTACAATAAAGTTAAATAAAGTAGTTATAAGATTAAAGTAGTGTTATAATAAAGTTAAATAAAGCACTGTCGTAATAACGTTCAATGAAATAGTTACAATAAAGTTAAAGTACTGATATAATAAGATTAAAGTAGTGTTATAAAAAAGTTTAATACAATACTGTAACAATAGTTCAATGAAGTGCTGTAATAATAAAGTTAAATATATAAATTGTCATAATAAATAAATCAGAGCAAAACCATTGGTGCTTTTATTCTGACACTCTTGTCTCTGAGTGTTGATGTTTCTGCTGTGAAATTGCAGCTTCCAGTCAACACTCAGATGCTAACAGTTAGCAGAGAGTTAAACTGTTGCTGTGGTGCTGCTCAATGTGAGGATTTATTCACTGTGAGCGGGAAACAAACTAACAGCTGCCCAGTTTATACATGAATAACATTTATATATATATATATATATATATATCTGCGGTCTGGAGCCCTGCTGAGTCAAAAACACACGCCTGCTCACACTAACGCCAGGGAGAGAGTGGTGTGGATGGGCGGGGGAGTGTGTGTGTGAGACATCTCATGTTTGTGATGCATGGGAGAGAGTGAAGAGAGTCTCATGGCTACAATATATGATGTTAAAGTTTATATATGATGTTCATGTTATAATCATTTTATACATCCCACATGGAACAAGCCAACAATGCCTCAAGTATAATCGATATCCCGCCCACCACTATTGTATTCGTGTGTATTTATTGTGTATCCACATCTGTTTGAATTACTAGCATTGCTGGGAGCCTCTGACCTCATAAAGTCAGCCTTGCTCATCAGAGCGTCCTTAATTGAGGCAGTAATCTGTTTAAATGCTCAAAATAAGCTTGTAGTGATTTTACTAGGCCTCCTCTTTCCTGCAAGCACATTCACTTTACTTCAGGTTTCAACACAGTGCATGTATGTGCTAATGAAAAGGAACATGCCGGTATTTTACAGTCATCTTGAAGAGAAGCAGGCGATCCACTCTCAGTAATTATCCTCATTATTTCCTGCAAAGCTCAGGTACAGTAGGAGAGTGGAAGAATGTGGGCTAAACCTCTGCAGTCTCGGAGTTTTCCTCATGCAACTCTTGCAACTCAAATTGGCTCTCTGGGGACATTTACGTCTAAGTTTAAACTTTTGGATTGGTGTTACCTTGTTGCAGCAGAGCTTTCAAGCAACTGTCACTCAAAACAAGATTCGGGCTGTTCCCCTGATTTCCCCCCTGTGAAATTCAACCCGCATGTTTTTTGCAAAATGTGAAACAATGCTTTATATTTCTGAAAACATGTTGGAAAAATGTTTCAAGATGAATCACTTTATGCCGCCCTTTAATTTGGTAATTTATTAAACATGGCCCTTTCTTGAATTGAGGTTAAATCATCCTATTTTTGCTGCTGTGATTAAATCAAATCCAGTGTTTGTCTCATTTACACACTAAATTAAAATGTAGGACTATCCCTGTTGGAATAGGTGTTTACAGTTATTTTAGTTTTGAGATATTTTCTGCTTTACGCATAACACCAGTTACACAAAAAGCTATTTAACAAACCTTGCTGAAAGGGTGAGACTACATTTTTATTCCACACACCTGTCACCCACTGACTGCAGACTGTGAGAGTGCATGCACCCATCAAACTTCTGCTGTCTGTCATTCACAGTTCCAGGCAATTTCAAAAAGTGTCACATCTGTAACAACTGACTTTTCTGTGGCACTTCCGACTTATTTCCACTTGATGATTCATACTTTTACATCTTTTTTACATCCTGTGTTGTCATCACGCTGGCATCCCGCCTCTTCAGTCGCTCTGTTCTAGAAGTCCTCTCTTAATCTCACGTCTCGTTTTACACTCACCTCAGGTGGAGGTTAATAATAACAACGCTGCACGTACCTCGGCAGCTGGTATGCCCTCCGGAGGGCGACACTGTAAGAGCACTTCCTGCTCCAGAGATACTTCCTTTCCCAGGGGTTCCTGTTCAAATGACTTCTTCAGGTCTGAGGAGAGAGAGAGAGACAAAGAGAGAAACTTAATGACAACTGCAGGACAGAGAGCGGTGTAGAAATTATATTATAATGATACTCAGTATCATATTGCTTTGACTGAAGTGATACGGTTTGATATGGTGGTGAAAACTCTGCTAAGGTCACCAGTGAAAAAAACCTCATGTCATGCACTAATCCAGTGAAAACAACAGTCAACAAAGGTAGAGACCCTACATTTAAACGAGAAAACAAGTGGTAATTTTAAAGGGGATTTATTATGCTCATTTTCAGGTTCATACTTGTACTTTGGGTTTCTACTAGATCATGTTTACATCCTCTGATGTTCAAAAAACATTTTATTTTCTTCATACTGTCTGTGCTGGAAGACAGCCTCCGTCGGAAATGCTCCATTTTAGCACCTGTCTCTAAGCGGCCCTCACGAAAAGGGACAGTCTATAAAGAAGGATTCAGCTGCGAGACGTTTTAAACACAACCAAGAGACATGATCACATCAGTCCAGTTGTCTTCACTGGCTCCCAGTATGTTTTAGAATGGATTTAAATATTTTTCGGATTACTTTTGAGGCTTTTTACCGTCTCTTTCTCTGATATGTTTCCAACACATTCTCACTCCGACCTTGTCACATCCTCACATTTTGGTCATGGACTTTCCACGTTTTATTTTTTTTCCCCTTCAACAACAAAAACATGTGTTTATGTTTAGCAAAAAAAAAAAACAGGGAATGGCTTTATAATCTTACGGGACGTGAACACCGCTCTCTCGGGTGAGAGTCAGTGTTTGTTGGACTCATCCACCACCTCTCCCGCCCGCCCCACTTGGGCTTACGCCGCCTTAACTTTCTTCCTTGTCCTGCCGCGTTTTACCCTGATGCCACTGGGTGCTGTTAAACTATGACTTCAACCAGCTGCGTATCATGCCAATGTCAAAGGAGTTTTTTCATTGGTTTCTGAAACTGCCAGCACTGGCCAAGTGCCAGACTTCGACGACTTCATAGTGCGACTGTGCTCATATTTCTGACCTCTTAGTGCCGAACACGCCAGAATGTACTTTAAAGTCCTGGGGCAGAGGTGTTTTGTCTGTTCCAGAGGCCAAGCAGAAAACTAAAGGGGACAGAGCGTTTGCTGCCAGGGCCCCGAGGCTCTGGAACAGTCCGCTCAAGGAAATCGGCCGAGTCAGTGATCTCTTTTAAATCCCACCTAGAAACATACTTTGATTGGAGAGCCATTTAAATGTCCTCTGTTTTTATACACTAAGGTGTTTTTCTCAGTTCTTTTAAAAAGTTATTTTCATGTCTTGTCTGTTTTAATTGCTGACATGTAAAGCACTTTGTAAGTGCAGGAATATAACCCAAAATCAGGGAGAAATGAACAACCTCGGAAACCAAGCTTACACGTTCTCCTGATGTTAGCATGTAGCTACATGTAGCAGTGCAGACTACGTAATGTAAGCACTTGCAGCAGTGTGCCTGACGCAGATGTCAGCTTGTCTTTAAAACAGAAAAGACTGTTTTAAACAAGAGCATTCAGAAGTTTTGGCTTTCAGGGATTACTTTTACACAAGTTTACTTTATTATTTTGAACTCTGGGAAATAAGGGGAAGCATACTAGGTTCCCTTAAATCTCCAATCAGGACAACCCTGTAAACACAACATAACACTAAGAATTCTATCAAAAGCAAAAGTCTAAATGGAAAGCAGAGTTGTGTGGGAGGCCATTTTGCGAAAGCATCCTCTGATTCAGCAGTCAGGGAACCCATTTAGGAGATGGTGCCGTGTCATTGTAAACCAGGCTCATTGCCTCATTTCCGCGGCAACAATGACATGGTAATTATGGAGTTGGTGGTTGAAGTCAGCCATGCATACGTTGACTTCTCCCACTCTGCTGTCACTTTAGAAATGTACACAGCAAGGGAAAACACTTAGCTGTATATTCTTAGAGTCAAGTAATGCTCACACAGGGCTGTGCACACAGAGACACACGTTTACAATTTTATCCACACACACATACACCGCTCATCAGGCCTTTAAGTGCTTTAACCGCTTCATACGCTAAACAGAGGCTGCTTTGTTGCATGCTCGCCCCTCAATCACGATGCACAATATCTGAACCTTGCATTCACTCCATATAGACTCGCCAGAGTTTGGGATTCTCGAGCAGGCCAAAGACAATAAATGATTCACACTAATGGTCCACATGCTGTGATAAATGACAGCATTACAAAGCAGCGTGGAATGCGCTGCCATTTCTTCCAAACAACGTTTCAGAGAGGGCTCGGCTGTTTTCATTTTCAGGGGAAAAAAAAAAGCAGTAGCAGACTTTAAGACAATTAGCGAGACATTTAAATAAGAACAACAGAAGACGGGAAGACAAAACAAAGGAAGATGGAGAGAAGGCGTTGAAGGACGTGAATGAAAACACAAAAAAACATTGTGGGTGGATGGATGAATGGATGGATGGAAGGACAGTTTTGTTTAACCGATCTTTATGCCAAATACATTTTTCTCTCCATCTTTGTTTCCCCTCACTGTCATTTGTCTCCGCATAGTTCCACACAAAAGACAAAATTTCATTCATTGAGAGAGTTCAAAAGGGGTAACCACTCTTCGGCTGCTGTTGAGTCTTCTTGTCTTTCTGAATGACTTTCTTTCACTTCACTATAAACTCCCTGCCTGGGGCTACCCCTGACACTGAAATGCCCCATAGTCACTCATAGCCTTCACTTTGCCGTTCACCTATTGACTCTGCTGCCAATACGGCACACGGTATACATGTATCCATACATTGGCAGCTGAGCTCAACACATGTTAAAATAATTAGCCTGCCATAAAAAAGGCCGTAAAATAAATTGTAACCTGAGAGGAGTGGCAGTGTTGCGGGACTTAGCAGGTGACTTATTTATGGTGCTGATCTGATGGTGTGATGGGTTTCTAAATAAGAACATATGGAGGGGATGGAGTTTTATTCAGCTTCTGGGTGTAACTTAAACGTTTATGAGTATACAAGGAGTGTATGGACTCAATATGATCTGTATGGAAGGGTCGGCTAGACGGCCTTTTCTAACCATTCAGATTTTGAAGTCTAAAGACTAGAGTTCCTGGAGCCGACTAAAACTTCTCAGAGACACAAATGGGCCAGGCTACACACACATACGATGGCGAATGTGTCATATGCAGAAAAAAAAAACACTCATTAAGGATGTCCCTGCATGCACTGAAAAGCAACATTTGTCATTGAATGATGAATTTGCACATATCCCAAATGAGGATATGTGAGGATGATTAATTGCACAGGCTACACATCTGCAGATACATGATGTGTGTATTTCAAGGTGGTATCCAGAGGTGTGTCCATATGGCAGCGTCACCAATATCTCTGAGATATTAATACCAAAACTTTTTCACTTTGAAGAGTTTGAGAGTCACTTTGTTAGTCTGTAAAGGATGGCTGCAGCTGTGGAAGACAAATCCTCTCTCCCTTGTCCTTTAGTTTTTAAAACCATACAGAAAACTTTCATAAGAGGACACAGCGTGTGTGTGTGTGTGTGTGTGTGTGTGTTATCCCTGTGTCCTTTTACTCTCCTGGTTCCCAGGTGTGCTCTTAATCACCTTATCCGTCAGCTATGGTACACCATTTGTGGACACACACAGACACAAACACACACACACTAGATAGAACATTTTTTAATGCTGAACCGAACGACTCGGAGTCACTCTCTGGGTATTTCATCAGGACAGTCACCTTACAGCAGCTTACAGTACGGGCATAGAAGGAGGGAGAGTGAAAGAGAAGGAGAGGTAAAATGGGATGGAGAGAGGGGGGTGGGGGGTAGAAGCACGGACAGTAGGTGTGGGGGTTGAAAGATGAGAGGTAGAAAGAGAGAGGAGGAAGGAGGAAGACGTTGGCAGCACACAGCAGGACCACCAAACTCTTCCTTAATACCAAAACCACCTGCTTAGTCTTTACCTATCAAAGGCTTTTTCATGTCCGGCACACACTCTATATCAACACATTCAATAGCAGCTCCTGTCAGTGAATCCACCTTGTATCATCTGTATTTATCTGCCTCATCTCTCTCAAAACCCACAAGCAATCCATCAAACCTCCCGGCCATCAATCTGGCTTTGATTACATCTCCTTTATCAAGATCCCAATCTGACAAAGACAAGGGGAGAGATGATACGTGTCTGTGCTTACAGAAGTATAAAGAAGTTTTAATCCAGCCCTTTAAAAAAATAATTTCCACATGCAAGTTTTATCATGTTGAATTCTTTGAATTTGTAATCATGAACCACTCTCAACCCCGTTCACACGGACTCAAATAGTGGAGAAGCGAACAGGGCTGCTGTGAGCAGATAAATGTCTGAGCGATGAGTGGAAACTGTTTAATATCCCAACAGAGAAAGCCTCCACTTTAGCTTAAAGTGCAAAATTAGCCGTTTGTGTGTTGGGATTTTCATAGAGCGGAAGATAGTTTCACACCGAAACTTCTAAGAAAGTAAGCTCACACTGTAACTGTGTGTTTATGGCTGCTAAATTAATGGTGCAAAGGTCTGTCAGGCTCTGTAATCAATGCTTTGAAATGCACATCAAACTGGTCACCAGGGTGTGACGTGGTGAGAGTTGACAGATGTGGCTTTGACTATAAAATGCATCATGTAGAAAATAACAAACAAGTGTGCAGTCTCCTCTTTGTAAAAAAAAGTAACCTTGTAACTGATCATTTATATAAAGATATAGACAGTTTATTGAAGGTAACTTTTTGCCTGTATACACTGCAAGCATCTGAAATATGACTTCTGGCATGTATTGAGTGTCAGGTATGTTTTGATGGTGAGCACGGCTGCACATTCGTGATGTGAATCTCCCGTTCCACCACATCCCAAAGGTGCTCTATTGGATTGAGATCAGGTGACTCGTTAAAAAAAGAAATTCTCTCTTTTTTTTGTACAAATTTGTTTAAATCTTCGTTAGTGAGCATTTTGCGAAGATAATCCATCTATCTTGCAGATCATAACTTTTCATTGCACCACCATAAGCCTTCCTCCAATATCATTTCTTAGAATTTGGCATTACATCCAACCAGTCTCACAACCGCAGATCACATGTAACCACACCAGCTCAGGACCTTAACATTAAGCGACTTCACCTGCAAGATCTTCAGAAACCCTGGTTTGCACGACCACAGAATTTCTGCAAAAAACTGTCAGAAACATGTCAGGGCTGCTCATATCAGTGACCTTCGGTGCTGTATCGTAGGCAACTGGCTTTAGTTTCTTTAAGATGTTTCATCTCTCATCTAAGAGGCTTCTTCAGCTCTAACATACTGATGCGGAGTCATAGGCTTCGAACTCTGTGTGGGTGTGAACCCTCACAGAGTCGTTGAGGCCACATGTGAGCTCTGAGTTTCACAGTTGTTGAGGGACCCATGGGACCCTCTGTAAGAGTTCACACCCACACAGAGTTCGAAGCCTGCGACTTTGCACCAGTCCGTCAGAACTGAAGAAGCTTCTTGGATGAAAGATGAAATGTCTACAAGAAACACAAGCAAGAACAGTTGCCTGTGATATAGCTCTAAAGATTACCATAACATGGATGACTGAGAATCTTCACCGTCACCTTGGTGGCTGTTCTCTGATGATCTTGCAGGTGAAGAAGCCAGATGTGGAGGTCCTGGGTTGGCTCATTAAAGTGGTTGGATGTACTGCCAAATTCTCAGAAAACATAATGGAGACAGCTTATGGTAGTGAAATGAACATTCAGTTCATGTGCAACAGCTCTGCGGGACATTCCTGCACTCAGCATGCCAATGGCTCCCCAAAATTTGCTACATCAGTGGCATTGTGTTGTGATGCACATTTTTGAGTGGCCTTTTATTGTGACCAACCCGAGGTACACCTTTGCAACAATCATGCTGTTTAATAAGCATTTGATGCGCCACACCTGTGACGTGGATGAATTATAGATTATGTTGGCAAAGTGTTCACTCACACAGATTTGAACAGATGTGTAAAAAAAAATGAGAGAACTAAGCCTTTTGTGTTCATAAAAAGTAGAGCTTCAATTTTAACTCGTAAAATCAGAGGCAAAAATAAAAGTGTTGCGTTTATATTTTGTTCGGTGCAAAAAGCTGCAGGAGATGAGCTACAGACTCATGAGAGGGAGAGGAATGTGCGTAGAAGGCGTTTGAGGTGACCGTGCTGCCTACTTTCTAGAGATACATTACTGACAAAGCTTTTTAGATTTCTAAAACCCTCAAGAATATCTTCATACCTAAATGATGAGGTTTAATTTCATGCAATATCAATCTAATCATTATCAGATTCCGTGTGGAGAGCTATGTAAGAGAGTTATGTGAGGACACAGAGTATGGCTGAGGCTGAATGATAACTTCATAATACAGTCAATCCCTGTGGGGGATGACAGCCTGAACAGAGCATGATGGTTCATTATGGGAGTAATCACCCAAAGCTTTAGCCCTAAATCCACCACATGGCTACCCACACAACACACAGAGACACACGTACACGGACGGATACGGAAAGACAAAGGGAGAGCGATGGAGATGGTGAGATACTGTCACAGTGAGGAGAATACACACAGGAGATGGAGACTAACAAGCAGGCACAACACATACATGGAGACAGAACAACGTCAAACACAAATGGTGAGATAGCCACAGTGGGACAGAAAAACAGACTCGCAAACGCAAATGTGCAAAATCTGCCGACACAAGGAGAGAATGAGGAAGTGATTGAGGGGTGAGACACGCGTCTCTCATGCCAGCCAATTCCAGGAACAATTTCCTGGTCTTAATTAGTAAGGGAGATGGTGAAATGAGGAGTTGGTTGTGAGAGTTGATTTCCATAAAGATTGAGAATGAAATTAAAGGAGATTAAAGCAAACCGCTCGGGGGATGAACAGACAACACACACACGCAGACACACACTGATATTCACACATAGGGCTAAGCTAGTGGGCTACGGAAGACGGAATTTCTGCCAGTTTGGTCGCAAAAGTGTGTGTTTGAGAGTGTGCGTGCATTTCAGAGAAAGAGTGAATGTGACACTGTGTGCACGACACCAGGGGACCATGAATTCACGTCAATGGAAGGTGTGTGTTTTTGTGCATGTGTGCAAATATGTGCCCAAGGGAAATATGTGCACAGGAGAGGAGGGACAGCTGTGTCCTATCATTCACTGACCCCACTTCACTCCCAAATTGCAGATAACGCTATCCAGCTTTATAAATATAACAAAAGCAAGATAAATTCACTGAACAACTTAGAACCACAACGGGGTTGAAAAGTACAGAGGGCAACCTTGTAGAGCGTTCTTCAGTGTGAACTCCCTTATATATACACAATAAAGCAGTGTAAGCATCTATTCAGAAATGACCTTTCTTGCATAAACTCATCTTTTTTCCTCTCACTCTATCTCAGCCACCTCGTCTCCCTCCCTCCCCGTCTCTCTCCACCTCCTTCCTTCTCTCTCGAAAACTTCTTCCACTGCTCAACTGAAACTGTTATTATGTTTGTGGTGAGTTTGTTGCCTCAGGCACCCCTACATAAGCACATTTCAGAGCAATTATCCAAAATGGGTGTCTCTGCCTGCATGCTACCCATGCCAAATCATAACGGTTTCCCCTGGTGGAGCTGCTCAAGCAATAAAGAGCAATGCGAGATGCTTGGGAAGAAAGTATCAAGCAAAGTACTCTCCTTAAGTCTCAGGGAGGATCATTTGGACATTCAATTTCCTACACGATGGCACGCAATGGAAATAATCAGACCTCTGGCTTAGAAAAAAACAAAATGATGAAAGTGATAAAGCACACAAGAGGGTAAGGTAATATTTAATAAACCGATAATGGATTTGTAATTAAAACACATTTGTATTAAATTATAAAAAATAAAGTTGTAAACATGAAAGCGTTCCTGCTGTGGCAGCTGTATTAAACTAATGAGTTGGATCCATATAGTTGTCTGCTTGGGAAAGTCATTAAATGCTGTGATTTCAAAAGTCACTGAATTACTTTATTATGTGCTGCATTATAATATTTAGCTGACAGGTTTTAAAATATTTTTCAAAGAATAGGTCATCTATGCAAAAATTACAAAAGTTTATTTATTTATTTTCCCCATGACAACATGAGTGTTTCCTCAGGCCACAGAGTGTTTAGACGTAGGGCTGTGGTAGTCTGTGGTCCGTTACGTCCTCAATCTGTGGGCACTCTTATGTACGTCTTCAAATAACCAATAAAGCTCCGATATATTAAAAAAAGGAAGGCTTGAAGGTAGCCTGTGACCTTGAGTGTCACAGTCATTTTCAGTGTGGTTATATAGGGAGTCATTTTCTCTAAGTGACTTTAGAGAGTCTCCTTCCACTCAGACCAGATCTTTCGCTGAACTCTCCACCCTGTCATTTCAACACTTCCCAACCTGTGATCAGCCCGAGACATCAGACAAGGTCTTTCCATCCACAGTCAAGTTCTGTACAAGTAAACAACTCAATCCGCTGACATGGCACCAGGAATCTGATGCACAACAAACAGAATGAACGAAACGACTCAAAATAAAATTGTTTCATCAATAATAATCTAACATGAAAATATTTCAGTGAAATAGAGAAGAAAATTCTCTTAGTCTAGAGAGTTACCGTGTCATCATGGACTGTTCAAGCCTTTAGACTTGTAGGAGTCTTGCTGTACATTCCAATCCTCATACTACCATACTACACAGTATGCCAGAAAAAGACTTAGGCCCAGTCCCAATACCCCCCCTTGTTCACTACCTCTTGGCCCTCGAAATGAAGCAACGAAGGGTAGGGGTTGAAATCTTTCCCTAGGAACTGGGACACCACTCACTACGTCACTGTGTCGGTTACGTTCACGCATACGTAACTATTTTAAACAGGAAGCTGCGAGCCATCTACATTTCCAACCGGCATCTACAATGGAGTCTCCAGTTGAGTTCATCCTACCGGTTGCGTTTGCATTATTCGTCATGCTTCATTTGATGAACGACAGACGACAGGGGACTTCTGCTAGCTAGATAGCTAGCTAACCAACTAACATTACAAGGCAGCATAGTTATACTAGCTGGTGTGTTATTGTAATGTGAAAAATCCAGCAATTTTGCAGAACAGGACAGATGACAGACACCAGATAGTGCGAGCTAGCTAACAAGCAACCTGACGACGGTAACGTTAGGTATGTATGAACTTTTTTCCCTGTCTCTTGCTCTGTGGTAGCCATGGTGACGTCTACCCCTCGCTGGCAAGTCAGCATCTGAAATCCCTCGCTCCGAAGGGCTAGTTTCATACCCACTATTACCCTTTTTCCGCTTAGACACTTTGGTTGCAATGCTGTGAAATAACCATGGAAGTAAAAATGGCAGTACAAGGTACAGTGCCCGCTTTGGCCTTTGCTCTGGATGAAGGGAAGGCTGAAGCACACAAGGATGGCCTGGATTAAGTGATTTCTCCTCTATGTTTGTTGTTCAGCACTGGTACATGTGGGACGGTCAACTTGGTATTTGTCCTGGCCTTCCACTAACCCTTCGTCCACTGTGATTGGACAGTTGGGTGACAGTGATAGACTATTTTACCCAAAGCAATGGTGCAATTTCAATCAACCAAGACTTTCTTTGGATGACTACAGCCCTAAAAATGTCTTTGTTACTTTAAAATGAAGATAAACTGTGCTCTAGCAAAAGCAGACATTTATGAGTTGACTAAAATCTTTGTTTGATCTGAAAAGACATTTCTGACTTTCAACCAGCTCCAGTGATATATTCATCACTTTGTGGAATAAAATCCAGCCATTCAATTATCTGTTGGATAAATCTGTCTTTGTACTTCATGCTTAACGACTCACAACTAACATTTTATTGAGTTTCTTTCTGCAAATTCCCTTCTTTTTTTATTTTAACCTTTGACTAATACAGTTCATATGGTTCCTGGAGACACCTCCAGTGTCATTGAGACATGACAAACCCTCCTGCCTGCCTGAAAGTTCTCCCTTCATTTGTCTTTTAAAATAATGTTAATATACAAAAAGTACAAAAAGGCATATAATACAGATTGATACATAATCTGTTTTTTTGTCCTTTTTCACTTGGACTTTAGAAAGTGACTTGAGTTTTCGTGGTGAAATCAACACTGTGGCTTACCACTTTAACACTTAAGAGTATGCTAAAGCAGTCCTTGACATCTGGGAAAGAGCTCAGTGGCTTACAGCGATGGTGAGACATCATAACCGCACATCCACACAGACGCACACACTACGGGTTCTCGCTATAAAAATGTTTATTCAGTGTTTGTGACCATCATGAAGTCTTTCTCAGAGCCTGAAACCAAGACACTTTGATGATGTCATCCAGAGAAAAGCACTGAGGGTTTTCCACTAACAGCGTCTGGAGAAGTGTCAGGGTGAGTGTGGAGGGAGAAACAGCACAGATCTTTTGGTTCATATCAGTTTTAATTTGACTATGCATTAATGAAACTGCCATTCCATGAAGGGGAAAAAAGGTGAAATGTCATTGAGACTGTGGTTGTTGAGGGGATGTGGTTTCTGCGGTGAGGAGCAAGTTTCATACTAGTAAGGTTGGCTTACAAACTGCAGTTGTTTCCAGCTGATGGGTGCGCAGATGGCTGCCTATGTTTTTGTAGGCTGCATGTAGGTTTAAACCTGAATGAGTGTACAAGAGTTTAGTTGTAATGAATGCTTAAAGTCTAACACAAGAAATCCCTGTTGAGCCTTGTTTTTCTTAGTGTAATTCATCCATGATTGAAGGAAAACCTAAATACATGCAGCTGAGATATTTGCATCATAAACAAAACAGAAGAAAAATTCACTCACAGACATTTTCCAGTTGACACAAGTCGCTGCCTGGGTTGCTGCGTCCCAGAGTGTCTGGACTCCTGATTGCTATGCACACACGTCTCAGTGGAAGGTGGCAGAACAAATTGCCATCATCAGAAATTTGTGTGTCTGGGATGTTTGTGTGTGCATGTGTGTGTGTGTGTTTATGTGTGCGCCCTTCACATATCCCTAATCTGTTGACGGGGAAAGACTTGACCTGCTAGCAGCAGGGCCAAAGAGCATGACCAACACTGAATGCACATCTGTGTGTATATAAGTGTCTGTGTTTCGCTTATCCCGTGTACGTGCCTGAAATACTGTGCAAGTGTGTGTATTCATCTCACCTGCTTTATAAACTTGAATTAAGCTGCCTGCGTGCACCCATAACTCAGCTAAAGTGCCCTGCGCCTTCGACCAACAAATCACTCAGAGATTTAATATCTCTGATTGTGCGTTTGACACTTTTACAGCCACAACACTGATTGCCATTATCCAGCTACAAACTGAGTATTCAGATAATGCCTCAAAGTGTTAATTCTACAGTTATTAAAACAGCCTGAAGATGCTGGAGTATGAGGAGGATGGAGGCAAAAAAGAGAGCGCGAGTGACAGAACGAAACAATAAGCACATGATGAGCAAAGCGAGAGAAAAAGCACGAGAGGAGGAGACATCGGGAGAGAGGAAAAATAAGAAAATGAGTGGGAAGAGGAGATGGGAATGCAGGAAAGAAATGCTGAATTGCTACTGCATGGTGCGGTGGAAAAGACACTTTGCTCAGCAAGCTCTGGCTGCCAGGAAGCATTTTAATCACAACAGTAGATCCAAATAGGAGCCGAAAGCGGGGTAGGTCAGGAGGTTGGGTCGATTTGAAGTAAAAGGTTATCGCAAGAGGGGGCTGAGTGTAATCAGATCTGGTTAAGGGAAAAATCACTGTTATAATGCAAAGAGAGGAAGTGAAGGACGGAGGGACAGACAAAGTCAGAGGGAAAATACACACTGGGCAGAAAAAAAAGAAAAGAATGAGAGTGATATGAAGAGAAAGGGAGAAAGAGTAAAGTCAAAGAGAGGCAGGAGTTCTATCATCTTTCTCCTCCCTGATATCTATTGGCCCTTCAAGCCTTCTTAGAGGCATCCTCCATCACCATCTCTCAACCTAACCTCCAGAAGAGCTCTTACGTGTGTGAAATACTAGAAATACTATAAACCCTGTGTGAAGAAGTTGATTGAAAACAGGGGGAAAATGATGCGAGATACGTAGCATGCCAGTTTGCTTTTGATACACTGGCTGCCATTTAAAAACTAGGCAGCACTTGAACAGTCTAAATTATTCATGTAAGACCAAATACAGAATATATTAGCATCTCAGTGATGCAAAGTAATTTCAGCAACATGTTATAAGTAAGCAGTGTTGCAGAAGTGGATGATTTTTGGTGCCCTATAGAATTATTCATAGGGTAAATAATATATGAATAAATTAGACTGAGGAAGACAAAAACAAAACAGGTAGAAAAAATAAAAAGCAAAAACTAGATAAAAGTCTTAAATATATTAGGATAAATTCAGATGTTGGTTGTTGTATTGTTTTTTTTGTGTTGCTCAACTTATCTGCTGCTTTTGACACTGTAGATCATAGCATATATATTGATCGACTGGAGAGCTTGGTAGGCATGACTGGGGATGCTTTAGACTGGTTTAAATCTTACCTAAATAAGGGAACCTTCTTCATATCAATTGGGAATGTTTCCTCTAGCCACGCTAATATCATCTGTGGCGTTCCTCAAGGGTTTATTCTTGGTCCTTTACTGTTTAGTATCTACATGTTACCACTGGGTCAGGTCATCTGAAACGTCAATATTTCTTTTCATTTTTATGCCGACGATGCACAACTCTATTTATCTGTACATGCATCAGACCACTCCTCAGTTACTTAGACTGTCTGGCAGCCATGAGGTCCTGGATGGCTGTTAACTTGTTAATGCTTAACAATGACAATGATGGTGTTTGGACCCAAAACACACAGAGACGATGTCGGTCAAATCAGGAGTATATTCAAAATTAGATCATTTCTTTCTTTTAGCAACGCACAAACTCTCATTCATGCTTTTGTTTCCAATCATCTAGATTACTGTAACTCTTTATTTGCCGGAATATATAAATAAAGTTTATTAATATTAGAACAGAAAAATAGAGTGATGCAGATACACAAACATTATCTCTCTTTCTCTCACAAACTCAAACTCACACTCAGCCATACATTCATACACCGGCTACCTCGCTGAAAAGGTAAGCCACTCAACAATGTGCCCTTCAGTTCTCAGTATGTTTTCATTCCTGTTCTGCTGGTGTCTACATTAACATGTTTACCTCAGAGAATCCCAGATGCCTGTATACGTATGCTTGCCTCGCATCTGTCTCTCAGCGTGTATCAGCCCAAACGCAAGCCAAAAACAGCACATTACCCAGCACTCATTGCACCCCGAGGAGGACCCATTCCATTCGAGAATGTTATTAGCGGAGCTTAGAAGGATATTTCTGACTGTGTCACTAACTCTCTGCTGAAAGACAGAAAAACATCCTCACATACCAAAGCAATGCAAAGAGTAGTAAGACTCTGTTCAAAATTCAAACAGTCCTACAAGCCAAATTACCTAAGAAATATATTGCAGCAATACCGCCACACAACTGTAATGCTGTATTGTATATTGTGTAAGCTCAAGTCAGCTCATTTTTTCAATTAATGTACATGTGTATATTTAGTGTATTCAAATATCCAATCCAATTTGAATTGTGATGTAGTAATCTACAAAATATATTATTACTTTCTGAACTAGTGTGTAAGTCTACTACAGCAAGTTATGCACTATGCAATTTGTGCTCTGTAAATACAATTTTATGTTCTCATTTGTTCTCTGTTTTATTGAAGGTATACTATGTAGAATCTGTCAGCTACTGTTTGTAAAGAGTATAGCTGGCAGACATGAAAGTGAAAAGCCAAGCCCAGATTCACTGTAGTTTTACAACAGACTTTGTTATCTAATGACCTTCCATCATTCCATCCATCCATTTCATCCTTTTCATCTGCTTATCCAAGTCGTGGGGGCAGCAGGCCAGGCAAAGCACCCCAGACATCCCTTTCCCCAGCAACGCTTTCCAGCCCCTCCTGGGGAAACCTAAGGTGTTCCCAGGCCAGATGAGATATGTAATCCCTACAGAGTGTTCTGGGTCTGCCCCGGGGCGTCCTACCAGTGGGACGTGCCTGGAACACCTCTAATGGGAGGCGCCCAGGACGCATCCTGATCAGATGCCCCTCAACTGACCCCTTTCAACACGAAGGAGCAGCGGCTCTAGTCCGAGCTCCTCCCTCCAGATGTCCGAGCTCCTTACCCTATCTTTAAGGCTGAGCCCAGCCACCCCACAGAGGAAACTCATTTTGGCTGCCTGTATCCGCAATCTCATTCTTTTGGCCACTACCCAGAGCTTCAAGAAGACCTTAATGAAACAGTATTTAGACTTTGAGGACCTCGTTGAGTATAGTATGCCTCACCAAAACTCCTAATATTTTCAAACAAGCTTACCCTAACAGCTTGACCCGCAGGTTATGGGTTGACCTGCGCAATACTGCGACTTGGTGCATCTCTACGCTTTTTTGCAGCACTGTGTCTGCAGCTTTTTTTTTCACTTCCTCTTGGATGCATGCTACTTACGGTCTGGCACCTGCTGACTCTTTCTTCTTCTTCACTTTTTTTTAAAGTCCCAACCTCACCGGCACGCTGTGCCCATAAATGTCCCGACCACAGCAAAATGACAAGAAAATAAGAAAGCACAGACCGAGGGCAGGGTCTCTACAGATAAGTACACAGCCATAGGGGGTCATAAGTGATGATTGAGAGGGATTACTTTTATATGAGTCTATAAGTTGTTGTTGTTTTTTTTTTTTTAGGAAAATCCTCCGTAGTATATCACCAAAAATAAACCCCTAATACTTAATTTTTGTTAGCTTCCTTCAAAATGCAGATAAATGAAATGAATGAAAAATAAATACAGGTGTTTAAGCCAGTATGTCGATAAATATATGAAGCATCCAAGCCCTGCAAAAGTGAAAATGCGAGACATATTTACAGCCAAATAAAACAGCCTGAGTGAAAAACAAGGGTCAACATGATGGATTTCCTTTTCCAGCACGTTATAAGACCAACTTGGGAAAACAAGATTTCTAGGGTGCGTGTCTGTTAGAGTGATACTGTCTGTTAAAGTACTACATATGGGGATGTGTGCAGTTTGTTCTGAGTGTCTGCTGAATGAACTCTATCAAAGCCCTCAGTTGTCCTTTTGATAGTTCACTCAAGCAGAGCCACACTGTCAGTGTAAGGCAGGTAAACCGGGGACATGGGGTCGATTTTGTTATTGGTCTTTCTTCTCTGCTTGACCTTTCTATAACCTAAGCACTCAGACGAGTCCCATTTGTCTTATATGGCTGAATTGACCAGAGCAATGACGCTTGGAAAACTACTGTTGTGGGTTCAATTCTCAGGCCAGTGAAAGGAGCTTTGAAGGAACAATCCATTCTGTTATATGAGGCTCACATTGAAAGAACAAACAAGGCATCTTTTTAGGTGATTTCTATCAAACATCTCCACTCCCCTGACACACACTTTCTGCAGAGCCACCAAGTGACCATCACTCACAACAGGATTTAAAATTTCCCTTCCCCTGGACTGTTGTTTAGGGTCTATCAGTCCTAAATTGATTTCCCTGTGTGATCACTGTGTATGCGGTGTTACATGGTAACACTGTCTGCTAGAGTGATATTGAGTCTGCTTGGGTTTAGTCTGGCCCGTGTTCTTCTGGTGACCTTATAGTCAGACTCCCAGTTGTCAAATTAAATTCTTCACCAGACCATAACAGGAAGCTACTGATGGTAGACTGAAAGTTAAAGAGCTAAATGTCTGCTTAGAAGAGTTCCCCCACCATTTATCATTCAGTGTAAAATCCATGTTGAAGGTTCGACCCAACTACTAGTTTTTTCCTATGACAGTCAAAATACACAGGGCACAGATGAGATGCAGTAAGTAGGCGGAGTCTACTACGCAGAGTATGATTGCGAATCAACTTCAGGATGCATTGATTTCATTGATTCAATTTTTTTTTGTGTAGAAACAGCCACAAGGTTTCTCTGCTGTGTTAACAGCAGGTTAACATGTTGTACTCATTTTGTACACTGTTCTATGTAGTTTTTACCTGCTGGAGAGTCGCAAAGCAGCATGTACAGGCAAAAAAGCAGACAAGCCCTTTATACCCTGGTTTTTACTTGACCTATACCTGTACTTGTACTTTGTATGTGCATTAGCCACTGGAGACAACAATTTCCCTACGGGGATTAATAAAGTACCTATCTATCTATCTATCTATCTGTCTATCTATCTATCTATCTATCTATCTATCTATCTGTCTATCTATCTATCTATCTATCTATCTATCTATCTATCTAAACCATGTAAAAATGCAGTTAAGCCAACTTCTATGGTAGAAGCTTAAGTTGATTATAACAGACTCAATCTGCTGCAGGCATGGCTGTTGGTCAGTTTGCGACCAGACTGGTCGACCCGTGTGCTCTCACTCAGTGGATGGATGATTCGACAGGATTGCTGAAGGTGGGATGGCTGCTTTGTGGTTAATTACTATGATAACCCTTAATACACATAACGTTATTCATCCCTACAACAGTAAATACTTTTTACTTTTTTCTTTTTAACCTGATATGGAGTGTGCACTGCACATGTAAGCATTTTTGATGATTGCCTCTGTCCAATTCTTTCATCTTATCGCATTTAACCATAGCTGTCTTCGATTTTGTTGACGTCAGTGGCAGCTGGTATGCGATAAAATTTAAGATCTAAGTCATGACTCTTTCTATTCTGGCTCCCATTAACGCAACAAGATTAAATTTTAAGACTGTTATGTAGCCTACAGCACTGTGGTGGCAAGCCATGTTCTGGCTCGAGCTAACAAATTGACGTCATTGTGACATCGATCCTAAAAGGGTCTACACACCGCCACACACTTCTAGTGAGTCATAATTAATGATTGAGAGATATTATTTTTGTATGAGTCTATAAATAGCTTTTTTTTTTTATACAAAAAATCCTGCATGCTATACCTTTAATTCTATCTCATTTATATCAGTCTCATTGTTCACTGCCTTCTCTGCTAATACAAACCAACACTTCCTGCTGCTACAGGTTGGCGTTTATTGTCACAGGAAACACAATGTATTTGTTAGAGGTAAACACTGACAACCATCATTCATTTAAAAGGTATCTAAAAAACAAGACAGCTGGCCAGTTTTAAATATTGCAATCCTGGACCCAGGTAAGGGAAGGTGGTAACTGCAATTTTCTGTGTGCATGTTTTTTTTTTTACAAGCTCTCTTTTCAGTTTCGGGGAAGAAAAAAAAGACTGAATCTGCATTTATGTATGTCTTCCTTGTCATGAAAAAGTGTTGCGCATTAACACTTGAACTCTCCATGCTCACTCGTGTGTAAACAGTACCCTCTAGTCTTTAATCCTCATATGCGTGTTTACATAAGCGTACTCACATGCGATGCGGACATGTGCCTTGCGGCTTTTGGTGGTTCCAGCGGAGCTCCAGGCCACGCACTGGCACCAGTAATCTTCAGGACCGAACAGCTCCTCCACTTGCTGTCGTGTAATTTCTATACTGGCTTCTCTTACGACCAGACCTGCAGAAGAAAGGAAAAGCACAGGAGAATCAGATTTAGATTCAAGCTAAAAAAGACTGTCTCAGATGGCAAATGAGTCACAACTTCCAGTTGCTCAGTGAGCTACTGATACTCAAGAAATAGTAGTAGCTTAAGTATATTTAAGCTTTTACTCTGGTGATATGGCTTTTATGTTAGCTTAAGAAGCACAAGCCAAAGCAGTCCACAGTAAATATCTCAGCAAGTAAATAGAAGGAGATAATCATACAATATCTGCTGCTTGTTTACAAACCCAGGTCATTCTACTGAGTAGAGTCACTCCGGATTTAATGTAAACTTTGTGAGATTGTTCCTTTGCACTTCTACCACTTATCTCACTCCGCTCTCCTATTCTCTCTTTTCTCTGGTGTTTTGAAAGCAGCTCCATGTGAAGAATAAGTGTGAAGTTTAAATAGCTGCACCCAGCTGATAGGATTGCAAGGGGAGCACAGATAGAGGAGGAAAATAGGAAATGAGGAGCGAGGGACAAACTCAGGATGGAAATATGGGAGACACAGGAAAGGGTCAGGTAGAGCACAGGTGCACAAGCAGGAAGAAAAAAAAACATTATGAAAATGACAAATGCATGACAAAGGAAAGGAATAATGAATAAAAAGGAAGTAGGAGGAGGGAGCAAGGAGGGACTGATGAAATAAAAAATAAGGTTAAGCTCACACAACAGAAAGGAGGAGGGAAATGAGAGAAATGGTGGACTGGTGGAAGTAATGGAGAGAAACATGACAGAGGCACAGTGAGAGGAAGAGAGAGGATGACAGAATAAGAGGTGGGAGAGGGCAATGAAATGTGAAACGGAAAGGAAAAGGGAAAGGAGATAAAAATGGGTTTTAGGTAAAAGTACGTGGGGACTGGGGAGCAGACGGGCAAAACGCTATGAGAAAAGATCTTGGCAGTTTATTTCAGGTTCAGCAGTGTTACAAAGACCCAAGTAGCAATCTCTGTGGTGCTCCGCAAATCTGACTTGGGCCTATTACTTATGAAGACTCTCGGTAAGTTCCTGCCACCAGAGAAATTGACACAAAGTTAAAGTAAGCATGCCAGCATAAAGGCAAAGGGGACCAAGAGGAAGGCAGAGAGTGGAATCCAGCGAGCAGGACTGTGGTGGACCAAAGGCCGTTAATGGCCGGCAAGAGAATTAAAGAGAAACCCATGAGGGCAAAGAGTAAGAAAGGCAACAAAAGCATTCATGGAGGCTAGCTGACAGATAGGGAGACATGGCTTTGGGTTAGAAAAGTTTGACAAGAAGGGGTATGAAGTTATAATGGATGTAAAGTAAAAGAGGGATCTTGGAAGATACGGCAATTCAAATAGCACTGATGGCACAGAGGGCAAAGAGGAAAGTGAGACACGGTAAAAAGCTTGTGAAAGGTACTGCTGGCGCAACAAGGGATAATAGCAAGTGAAGGGAAGAAAGCTATACAGTCAAAGAGCAAGGACGGTATAAGAAAAAAAGTAGTGTGAATACCAGCGCTTGAGCAAACTAGCAAACAAGGGAGATTGTTATGGCTTCGCAGCTTTAAACGAAATGGGCAAGGGACACAGCAAGAGAGGTAGAGGCTAAGAAAATGGCAGCTTAAGTGGCAATTATAACCAGCAAGCAACCCAGGACTAAAGCTGAGACAACTAGTAGGCAGGCAGTTGCAATGAGCAAAAAACTCAGTGTGCAGACAAAAAGGACAAAAGGGACAGGGAGGAGGTGGACACCAGTGGGCATGCTACTGCCGAAGTAATGAGGGAAGTAGGGCAATTAAAGTGAATTGTTTAAATGAGCCAGAGAGCTAGTTATAGCAAATGGACTCAAACAAATGCAAAGAAAGCATGCTGGATGGTACGTGAGTGGGATCAGGGGACCTGGGAACACAGTGAGAGGCTGTGGAAGCTTGTGCTACAGAAAAATAAAGGGAGAACATCTGCATTTAAAGTGTTTGCATCACTGAGTGTGTGGCTTATTAAGCTGAGGATCAAAAACTATTGTCAGTAAGATATCATTGAGTCTCTGGAGTAGTTAAAGTACTATCTAATAGGTTCACCGTATACTTAGAATACACAGAAACATGCAGCACAGCTAAGACTTCAATCAAATCAAATGTACGCTTTCTTAAACTTCAATAAATGATCACAAATACGAAATCTGTCTTTTCTACTCCAGTCAAGACAACAGATATTAGTCTTGCCTAGAGAATAATCCTGCAGTATGAGAGATGGTGGCTACACCTCAGGTACTGTGACTGAAAAGCTGACTGACTGACAGCTGACTTGCATTGCCTTTCTCCTGGCAGAGGACTGAAGACAGCTGTGCCAGATCCGCAGATTTGTGTCGCACATCATGTAGCACACCTTCATTAATATATGCTACAAGTTTCACACTTTGCCCTTGCAGTCAAAGTTATTTTATCTTTTTGCTTGCTTGAAAGTGGTCTAAGCAAGCAACATCCATTTGGGGCTGAAAAATAAAGCAACTGTGAAAGTGCCACAAGTTCATTGAATGGCCACTTAAGGCTGGCTCCAAAAGGAGGTCAGTCCCTAAAAACCCCCATGTTAAAATAAATAAATTTACAGCAGAAGTAAACATGGTTACAGCCTGATACAAAAATTAATTTTGGTTTCGACAGGTAATTTTTTCCATTCATCACAACTGTGAATATGTAACTCACCTGTTTAAACTTTATTAAGGCTGAAAGCAATTTAGAGTCACCAATTAACCTGCATGTCTTTGGACTGTGGGAGGAAGCCGGAGTACCCAGAGAAAACCCACACTGACACAGACAGCAGGCTCCACGTGGGTGAGGTTCCACCGACCCAGCAACCAGGAACCTCCTTGCTGTGAGGTGACAATGATAAGCACTGCACCACAGTGCCGCAGGTAATTATGTCCATTCCGCTATTTCTATGCAGTCTATGAGTCGAACCAAAGAGCTCCAGCACAGAGAAATCCTCTTTAAGTTTTCAGGGATGTATTATTAGTCCAATTTGAAATAAATGTGGAATGAATACTGAGCTGACCTCTGGATGCTAACGGCACCGAATGTAGTGCTGAGCAACGTTGGCCATGTGTAGTTCATGTGTAGTCATCTTAGCAACATCTTCAACCACATTCTCTCATTTATGTACAGTTCATCACTTTATGTTTGACCACAGAAGTGTTCAGCAGCTCTCAAAGTGTTTTAGGTGCTAGGTGTTTCAGTTCTTGTCAATGGGAATACAGGCAGGATAGCATTCTACTTTACAAAGGAAATCTGGAGCACTGCAACATGCAGGAGTTAGGAAATATCAGTGGCTGAATACGGGGTAAACCAGGATGTAAGTTGCACGGTATTGCGTACACTGAAACTGAGTGATATGAGTTAGGAGGACACAATGGAGCAGAGTTACAAGTGTATGAGAACACAGACAGACAGAAGGAAAACAAAACAAGAACAGGACATATATAGAGTGAAACACAAAGCTTTAGAGAGAGCCGAGTTGGTTTCACAGCGGGGGAAATCAATGGTTGTGATGATGAAATGTGTTCAATTTCTCAGTGAGGCTGAAGACAGAAAGATACACCAATCTGACACTGCCGGCTTAGTGTTGATGGAAGGCCAAAATGGCAAGAAAAAAGGAGGAGCTGTCAAATGAGGCAACGTGCACTGACGTAATCCTTTAAATGCTAGGTTCAGGAACCTGATCAGCAACTAGTAACCTGCTTTACTTAAACATTGTCTTAGCATCTTGTTTTGTTAATCAGAAATTAGAGAAAGCTAGTTAAAGCAGAGGCCTTTTGTGAGAAAAAACCCAATTTCTTTCTACACAAAAGTGTGTTTCTAATGGGTTGTGTTTCTCCTTCCTCTTGTGCAAAGACTTCCAACAAGGGGTAGTCAACAAGGGATACTGTAGTATCGAAGTGGAGCAGTGCAGAGAGATGAAATGGAAAATCATTTCTCTTAGGGATGCATCCTTGTATCCAAGTTGGTTAAATCCAACATCTAACTAAAGTTAAGTCTGAAATACACAGGTAGAAAAATGTTGGCTTCCACTATTTCAGGCACAGTCGGAGAAAACTCTGCAACCAAACAAAGAAAACCAACACACAACAACAACAGAGACATTTGGGGATGAAATATCTAATGGTGAAACTTACTGATGCAACATAAACTTTTCATAAAGTCCACTGTGTTTATGTGAAACTAATTTGATGCAAGAAGGGGCATCGTGCAGTTGAATATATTCCACCCTTCACTGCCATCTGTGCATTTTCTTGTCAGCTGTCAGCAATCAGTGTGAAAATTACTGACAGAAAAATAAGTATGTCAAACTTTCGACACCACAAATCTGCAGCAGATCACAAATACTCACCTATCTACATCGTGTGTGATTCCCCAGCTTTCCTTCAGTGTCATGTCAATACAAAAAAACATGTCACACAAAACAAAAAGTGGGACTATACATAAAGAGGATAAAGATAGATGTCACTGGATCTGCAGTTGAAAGCTGTTGAAAGCGCTAAAGCCCCAGTCGTTTCCATTGTTTGCTAATGCGAGGCTCACAGAGCTCGTGTTGCTGGGCAGAGAGCAACTGAATTACCTGAGGCTTAAACAGTCCCAGATCACTCGGTGTCTTATTTTGTTTAGATACAGTGCTGAGAGCCTCCACATCATTCTCTTATGAGAAGACAAGCGTGGAATTTTGGGTCTCTGTAGCATGACAGTGCTTCGCATCAACAAAACCACCGCTGTCAGCTGAGGGAGGTGAGGGGAAAGCAGTAGATGAAAAATGGAAGACGAGTATCAAGACGAGTGGATACTGTCACAAATATTTCTATCAATCACAACGCCGCGCACAACCCCGAATATTTCTCTTAGTCCCAAAGTGTCAATTCTTATAACAAAGTTTACTTGTCAGCTGGGGAGTAAAAGTACAAGTGCGGGTGAATGTGCTTTGTCAGGTCTGGACTTTTTTTATCTGACAAATGGGAGCTGGGAGTAAACAGGCTCACAAAAAATACAGGTTGCAGAGTGGAGATATACAAATCATTTTCTATCCCAGGGGGTATTTATAGCTGTTTGTCACTCTATACATGCCCACAAAAATGTAGCTCTTGCTAAATGTGATGCAACGGTTGAGGCATGGTTCAGACAACCTGTAGGTTTCTTTCTTTGCGGGAAATTTTCACCAGATAGCTCTGAAAAATGACACTTACGACAGAAAGGTTTGAATAACAACTGTGGATTCATCCAGGTGAACTGGTGATTTCATGTTGTTAGCCATAACTCCCTTGTCAGCTGAGTTACCACATTCACAAATCTGTACACTTAACCTACTTGTTAAACTGTTATCAAACCTAAAGGTTGCAAAATTATGGGAATATTCAAGGTGGGCATTTCCCATGGGAATTAACAGGAATAAAATGGAATCATGAGGGTTGTCTGCTCAGGCTGTATTTACTATGTCATATATAGATAGAACTTAACCTTTTACCATATCATAGGCAGACAGAATTCAATTACTTTCCCCAAAAACCATTAACTTTTTAAATACATACAGTGTGAAATGTGCCATAGCTAGTGAGTTAACTTATTACAATTAGAAATAAGAAATGGCCAATTAGTGGCAAAATTTGAGCAGATAATGTGGGCTGTGTGCAAACATAGCGTTAAAAGCTTGCAATTAATTTTATAAAAGCTACGTCTTCCAATAACATATGAATGGAAATAGATTAATTAAAGGTCTAGTGTGTAGGATTCAGTGGCATCAAGCACCACCACTATGCCGCTGGTGTATGTAGATATAAAAGTTTCAGTCTAGGGTAACATAAATACAATTATTTGTAGTCTAAAGTTTATTAGATTTAACCCTAGATTTATTTTGTTATATTCAACTTCTGCCAACAGATGCCCCTAAATCCTACACACTGGACCTTTAAAACTCCTCAATTATCATACTCAATCAAGCTGACTCAATCTGCATCCCACATGAAAACAGCAGGAAGTGTGAACAAGTTACAAACTGTGTACTTTGCTTTAGGCTACTATCTGCTGATTAACTGAAATATCATAAAAATATTCAGTCCAGCAATATGAAAACTTGAAAACATGTTGTCCTTTGGCTCAGGCAGTTCAGCAGTGTTGGCAGCAGAGTGGGCTGAAAATGTGATGTGAGAATGCACTGTGTATGCAGAGTTGTCATTTCACTGAATTTTGATTTGATGGGATGCTGGCAAGTATCTGTGCATGTGAAGGAAGAGTGCATGGGTACAACTAAATTAAATGAGTTACTTTTAACCAAAACACGCAATTCAAAGAGCAGGTATTGTTTATTTATGTGTATTTCCCCACAAAAATTTCACTATTCCTTTGAATTTTTCCGACCCTTTGCAACCCTAATCCTACCCAACAGCAACTGCTGGCTAAGGCTGCATAAATAAGACATGGATTACAAAAGAAAGCGCAGAATTTCACTTTAAAACACACTACTCAGAACAAGTTTGGAGAATTTTGTTTACAAAGGCTGGAACAGTTTTTGTCAGAGCTCAAATTAAATTGATGTGTCAGCAGAAGCTTGCAGACACGGGTTTTTCATGTTATCAAATCAGGAGAAATGTTGGAGGAGAAAACAGATGATGATAAGCAGCTTTTCCACAGAAGTGATAAGGAAAGCGGAAAAGCGTGTTTTCCGAAAATGGATTTACACCAGTACGACAAAAAAAAAAGCAGACAAATGCTGAGTCAATTTCCTAATCTACGCAATGTCAACAAAGTTAATGGGCGTGATGTAATTAAGTGGATTTTCCTCTTAATTACAAACATATTTTTGTGTTGCTACACGTGGCAATTAATTTCAATCTCAACCATCTGACTCAACCTTTTCATAATCTGACTCAGACAATGCAACCTTAACAGAGTACCCTGGTGGGCATGTCATTAATTAGAAGCCAAATGATGTGTTTCCTGCCATTGTCCTGCTCCCCTAGCTGTTCAACCCTTTTTCATATATGCTTCTCCCTTTCCCTCTGTCTCTCCATTCTCCACTGTGCTTTGACAGAAATACATAGGCACAGACAAAAGTGTAAAGTCTTCATTCCTTTGAATCAGACGAGCGAGCGATGGAGAGAAAAGGCTGGTGAGAAATACATATGAAAGAAAGTCAGCGAGTCAGGGACAGATGTGAAACAGAGATGGAGGGTTTTGAGGCTAAATGGTTTAGAACACCAAAGAGATAAGGCAACAGGGGGAAAAGCACTCAAAAGCTTTGTGGTGTTTAAATGTGATCAGTGACAGGCCAAACAGACAGGCCTTTAGGGAACAGAAACAGAGGATACAGAAAAAGTCAAGACCAGCTATTATTATTTCATCAGTGCCACAGAGGGAGACAGTCTGACACAAGACAAAGACATGAGGTCAGAACAGACACATCCAGGGAACAGGCACAATAACACAAACGGACTTGCAACAAACACATCTGTGATGTGCAGAAAGTTGCATTTCAGCTGAAACACAGCCAGTGAATTAACGCTATATTGTTGTTTTCTCTCCTGTATGTAAATGAGTAAGAACCATCAAGAGACGCAAGTTTGAGTCAGCGAACATCTGTTCTGCTCAAGTGTGTGTGAGCAGCTCGCTGAATGCCGACCAGCTCCAGGGGTGTTGTTCAGTAAGTGACCCGGTGCTGTGACCTACCACCTGTGGAGGAGCTGCAAGTGAAAACACAATTTCCCTACAGGGACTAATTCAGGCTTTGTAGCTTCACCACAAGCCTTCTATAGATAATGCTGCTACCTTACTACGGACAGCAAATGTGCGGAATGCCAGATATACCTGCCTCAGAAAAAGAAATACACATGTATATAGTAGTGGGAAAACAGGAAGTGATGCAGCAGTAACGTTAGGGATGGCAAGCGGAAACAAACCCCCATGAGCAGAAATGGATAAATAAAGGCGTCTTTTGAACAGTAAGTTCACCTTCAAAGCCCCGCCAGATGACTTTAACAAGTGTACTATTGGGCACTGCATTGTGTCAGTAATACTAAGTAATGTTACATTCAGGTCAGTATGTCCATCTGTTGTTGCTTGCTCGGCTTGAGTTTGCCGTGGCATGCTTACAGCATATTTTTTGAGCATTCAGTACCTTTGAGGTTATCCTGGGGAATATTCTCGATTGTTGCAATAATAATAAACATGCATTCGCTTAAAGCAATCATATATGTCCACTCCCATGTTGCTAAGGGTATAAAAAATTTGACAGATATCCCTTTAAGATAAATTAAGAACAGATCAAAAATGTGAGATTAATTTGCAATTAATTGCGAGTTACATTATGGACAATCTATATAGTTTATTTATTTATTGACTGTATTTTAAGTTTTTACTCATTTAAAAAAATATATTTTTAATGTTTTTTTCTGTTATTTTTTCTTATTTGTCCATTGCACTTTTGTAATTTATTTTATTTTATTTTGTGTCTCACCAACAAATGTTGTCACACTGAATTTTCTTTATATGTACTTGTAATTTTTCTGCTATTGTTTGTATTTTTCCCATTGTAATTAAGATTTATTGTATTGATATTACATTAAAGACCAATAAAAAGACATGAGCAAAAAAGAATAAAGTTTATGTCACAAGTAGGTCTAAATTTGTTAGTTTAAAAGTACACGCTGCTCAAAGGCTTTTGTATATACCTAGGTGGGCTTTAAATTCAATGAAAAACTTACAATAAACTGAGTTAAGAAATATAATAAGTGTAGGTGCTTCTATGGAGGGAATGAAACTTCACTGAATAGTTTGATAGGTACAAAAATGATGTAAATCATAAGCTTTGGCCTTCATCATCACAAAGGGATGTTTTCACAAAGACATTTTAGACTGGTCTGTAGTGCTAAGAGCAGACTAATGCAAGTCACACATTTTCAAAGAAATGAAGACTGACTTACTTTAAGCCTCTCCTCCAGGCTAATTCAGGACAAAGAGCCATGTTTCCATGGTAACAATCAGTGACACCTGCTGACCGCTGCCACTAAATTACAAAGAGATGAGGTAAACATGGCTCAGAATTCGCTAACAATATTGTGGAGCGAGTAATGAGAGGGGAAAGAGTTCCTGGAGACTGCAGTGAGGACAGCGAGTCGTCTTCATTTGCCCGAGGAAAACAGACTGACAAGTTAACAGAAGTCCTGCCCCATTAAGAAGCCACCGCATCTCAGCTCCGCTTCAGGTCTGTGCACTGTGCTGAGATTTTATGCTTTTGGAATATTTTTGTATTTTTACACTTGACCTTAAGTAAAAATGTCCTTGTAACAGTTGTCAAACATTTTCTGCTAGAATGAACGGAGCTGAGCAGTTTGACACGGTTGTTCACTCAGCCATGTTTTGGCAAAAAAAGGTCTTCATTTACCCAGAATTCATGGCAAATTAGTGCCGCTTTAAATAATGTAGAACCAGACAGCTTTGTTAAGTATCTGAAGTACCTACGCTGAGAAACCAGACCCTGATCTACACTTAATACAGCTGAAATTTTGGACCAATGAACATCATCAAAACACCACACAAGGGAAATCTGCTGCTTCAATTAACTATTAAGAAAAGATACACAGTATCTAAGCTATGTAAAATAGATAACAGTATGGCTCACAGTGCTGATGTGTAATGCTAAATATGCAAAACCAAACTCGCACAGTTCGGCTGAGTCAGTTGAGTCACTCATTTAGAAATGCATTTTGCAGCCAGTGCTCAAGATCTGAGGGCACTGCTTGTTGCATTACCTGAAAGCCCTCTATGAATGATTACATTAATATTATAAGAAGAGTGAGTGAAAGACGGAGACAGAAAGATGGAAATGGAATTGAAAAAGTAAAATGACAACAGGATGGGAGGCATTGTGAGAAACGCAGAGAGCACAAGGGTTGACTGAGTTCTTTGCCGACAGAGGGAAATCATCCAGGACACTGACGGAACAGAGTCGCCAGTCTGTGACCGAATGAAGACACTCAACACATGCAGTAGACTCTGTGTACACATACATGTGTGTGTGTGTGTGTGTGTGTGTGTGTGTGTACGCCATCTTAATGGCTCTGACTCTGACATTGATTGATCATCACAGTCCCTCCTGGTCCATGATTGAATACCCCTCCTGTGTCTGTGTCTGTGTGTATGTGAGTGTGCACGTATACACGTGAATGTCAGCGTTCACATTCGTGTCCTCCAGTAGCTCTAAAGAGGCAGTGAACCAGGACATCCCAGGACACGGGAAAAAGTCGACTTCAAATAAACACACAAACAAACAGAACTGTATTTTCAGAAACACACAATATCACAAAAAAATCAAACATCTTTTTACGCTCACCAACACAGCACACCCACACCCACACACACACACACACACACACACACACACACAATCAGCCAATAAACACAGTTTTATATACCAACTATATTGATGCAGACCTAAACACAGGGCTACCATGCATAACAGGAGTCACTGACACAGAAGTGAACTGACCTCCTTTATAAATCTTGATGGTTGTTAATAATTGAAATCGAACAATCTCTGTGTCAGACATGAATAAAAAGAGACAGAGAACAGCAGTAAAAGAGACAGGAAGGGGAGGGAAAAGCGGTGAGAGTTAAAGGAAAGAAGGTAGAGTGAAGAGGAGTGGGAGTGATGCCAGACAAAGGGAGAGAGTGGAGAAGAGAAACATTAGGAGGAGGAGAAAGGAGGAGAGACGAAGGAAAAGACGAGAAGAAATCAATACAAGTGAGATGGCAGCAAAGGAGGGAAAGAGGTCACAAATCACCCAAGCCAATACTACTGTGCCAATAATGTGTGTGTGTGTGTGTGTGTGTGTAGGTGTAGGTGTAAAGTCACAGGTCAGTGCTAGCAGACTAATAACCATTCACACTTGGGCTAATGGAGACAAAGTAAGTAACCTAGTACACAATATGTCATTAGCACACTTCAAGGCTAATGGAGATATACTGAGGTCGTACGCACGCTGCTTAAGCAAACACTGGAAATGCCCTTCACAATAAGATATGCAATCTAGACAAATTATGCCGGTTCTCACCTCAAGTCACATTAATTCAGATGAAGATACGGTAAGCATGTTCAAGCAAATGACACTGCTAATAATGCTACTGTATTAAAGTGCCTCTCCAGAGGAGGGCGGGTTTTGTTTTGTTTCAAGTACTTTATTAAATGATCCCATCCTGCTTTGGCTGAGGTGCAGGGAGAGTCGGCTGGCGTGGAGACTCCAGTTGCAGGTCGAGTTAGCTACATTTGTCAGGGAGACTATGACAAGCAGTGGAGCTGTTTAAAGAATCAGGTCTGCTCCCCCCAGTTGGAAGCTGACCTCAGTAACCCCGAGACCATCCTGCTGATCCCTTCCAATTCCCTCGGCCCCCCCGCCTTTGCCTGTGACCTTCACCTGGCTTATTCTTCAAATGCGGCTCCACATGACCGCATTCCAAGTCATTTATTGAGCTGTCATGAAGCTAATTAATAACTATACTTTCCATTCATTATGCAAAAAACAAGATGTTTATTAGGGGTGTCACTTTTATTTAAAAAAATAAAATAAAAAACACTTTAATAATAATTTAAAGTAGGAATACAATGTCTATCTGATCAGCAATTGTGTGTTTACATTTAAAACTCTCACAAGTAAATTCACAGAAGGATTGTGTGCCTTTTGCGGTCGCAAAATCCACACAATGAGCCAAAAGAAACCGTGTAATTCTCAAGGCACCACTGTTAATTTTGTTGACGAACTGAATGAACTGAGCAATGGGTGGGCATTAAGGGCTTAGCTCTGCAATGGTTCAGGTCCTATTTAGCAGACCGTACTTTCTGTGTTAGCCTTGATAACTTTGTGTCCTCCACCGCCCCTATCTCATGTGGGGTCCCACAGGGCTAAATTCTTGGCCCTCTTCTTTTCTCCCTTTATTTAATGCTTTATAAATAAAGTTGGATTGGATTGAAAAACTATGGCAAAAAATTTTGTCAACAAGCTTTTTTTAAATTGAATGAATGAATGAATTGAATTCAATGGAAAAGAGACGACAACAAGCTTAAAACAGATCTTGATAATAAAAACTAAGACCAAATCTATGTTTCTTTTTCATTGACGAGACAAGACATTTTGAAAATCGGACATTGAAAGCCAAGAACATTCAAGCTTGTAATTATCTTTAAATGCCGCATGAGCGACAGGCTGGTAAACTCGCCGGCATGTTTCGCTAGCCAGCAGAAACACTCACACTAGAGGAGCATCAGCTGTTGGTGTGAGTTGTGAGCTAATTAAACAGTAGATAATCAGCTGTGTGTGTGTGTGTGTGTGACTGTGCATGGTGGAGCTGTTGAATGGATTTGTGGAGTTTGTTAGTTGCATAAATGGCAGCAGAGCAAGCAGCCACCGGCCGCTGCTCTTTGCAACTGATCCCTGTGGGACTCCACTCAGTCCGGACTGGTTCAGGAAGGTTTATGGGTTGATGCTGTTTGACAGGCAGGTAGGAGGCTCAGTTATCTGTGAGTGTAGCTGTGCTGTAAGTAAATAGTCTGAACTCGGTTCAGTTTTCTCTGACAGAGATTAAAGGTTTAGTGTAAATCACCAACTCTGTGAGATATCAGTTTAAACCTCCAGACTAACATGGATTAATTGGATTACTATAAAAGATAAAAAAATATATAGAAAACATATTGACTAAAGGTAATGACTAAAATGTCATAAATTTTCATCGACTAAAAATATTAAAATGTAACTAAAACAAAGCATTTTTGTCTCAAGACTAAGACTACATCTAAATAGACGTCAAAATTAACACTGCAAGGCACCCACAACAGGTGAAAGGCACCCATACAGTATATATATTCATACATTTGGCACAAAATTGGCCCCATTCTATGCAAATGAGCTACACTAAAAAAACAGTCTAATACAGAAACTTAAGCATTAATAGCAACAGTGAAATTACTGCACCTCATTGGTCAGGGCCTCTAGCTCGCGTCTGCCATCAATCTGTCTTCTGTGTTCTTGACGCAAAGGCAACTTTTATATTTTGCCACACAGATGATTGCATGCCAAAAAACACGGTGAAATGCACTCAGCTGCAAAACTTTACAGCCATGTTTGCACTGTAATATCATTAGTGGGATGTTTTTAGTGAATCAGACCTTGAGATCGGGAAGATAGCGGTTCCAAGTGATGTTCAATTCACAGTGCTATCAGTGGCCACAATCCAACCTTTGTGAATTTGCCCATTACAGCATAAGTGCAGACTACCATGTGAACTCCAGTAGAGGGTTGTTTGTGTGTGTGTTCATTCAAATGTGATTTTTTTTTTTTTTTTTTTTAAATAACAGGCACATATCTTGTAAACCTTGACTCAAAATTAAAAGCAAAAGGCATTTTTGATGGCAGACATTTTGAGTTGTCACAGTGTCCATACTTTAAGTGTCTCATGAATCATTTCTAGTACGCCAGAATGCACAATACTGCAAGGCAGGCACCACTAAATGAAATGGAGCCATTGATAATGTGATAAATCACACCTATGCATTTCCTGCTTGTCAAAACGCTGTGATACCTAAACTATCCCAGTCATACATGTTAGCTTTATGAATATTATTAGAAGGTATTATAATGCTTGATGACGACACTGTGATGCATGTTGATGCATTTTTAAGGTTTCAAAACTTTTTGAACTCACTTTTAATTTTAATTTGTCCTTGCTACCATCTAATAACGCATTACTACAGTTCGAGTTATATACTATAGGTGGTGCAGTGGTGAGCATTGTCGGTGACACCAAGAGGGTTTCTGGCTCAAACCCTGGGTGGAGGAGCCCTTCAGTGCGGAGAAGGGCTCTAAGTACTCCGGCTTCCTCCCACAGTCCAAAGACATGCAGGTTAACTGGTGACTCTAAATTGCCCGTAGGTGTGAATGTGAGTGTGAATGGTTGTCTGTCTCTATGTGTCAGCCCTGTGATAGTCTGGGGACCTGTCCTGACCTGTGTACCCCACCTCTCGCCCAATGTGGGCTAGCATAGGCTCCAGCCCCCCCGCGACCCATAACAGGATAAGTGGTTACGGAAAATGAATATAGTTTATTTTGTTGTTCTTCCTTTCCTTCTTTCTTTACGCCACTTGACTTCCACTATTCTGTTTGGTGAGAACAACCTTATAAATGTATTTTGGTGCAGGGTATCACACACCCAAAAACTACCAGGCTTGTTTTATTTATGTTCTAACTGCTGTAATCATACCTTCATTTCTACTTTATATTTATGTACACATATATATTGTGTTTCAGCACGTGCGCTGAATTTCCTTTTCCTGTAAAAAAGGATGAGACACACGGGGAGAAAGTAAGAGTGGGAGTCAGCTAGAAAAGAGAAAGAAAACAACACAGCAGGATCCATATCATCTTTCTCCTCAGTGTGACTCCCTGATATCTGTTGGCCTTTCCAGCCCTCTCAAAGGCACCCTCCATCAGCATCCCTCCATCATCCCCTGCTTTCTCAAGCTCAGGTTTTATCTGCCTCGGCTCTCTCCAATTTCAGTCAGTGGAAATTAGAGTAGAGCACAAAACAGCATGGAGCAGAAAGAAAGGAAGAGAAAGAAAAGAGAAAAGGGAGAGGATGAGGCAGAGAGAGGGAGAGAGGGAGCAAGAAGACAGAGATAATAAAAGCAGTATGGGGGCCATAGCTTCTAGCTGTGTCTGTGAAACAGCGGGAAACAAAGAGGAGAAAACAGCTTACGGAGTTTAGGTTTTCACACAGATAAACAGATAAACAGACACACACACACACACACAGTGCATTCACCAGTCACAGGCTTACACCAGCTTTCTATGAGATTCACGAGCACTTTGTTGCATAATATTTATCATGTAAACATAATCTCTTTATTATTTCATTGTCTTTTTCTTACAAAGATGACCTAAATGCTTTACAGTATATAAAAGAAAAAAGGCACGGCGGTCTCATTATCGTCGGGTATCACTATTTGATTTCTTCGTTTGTTTCTTGCACTGCATCACCGTTAGTTGAGCTCAGGGAAAAATAAAAATATTCAGAATGCAGCAAACTTTGATCATTAAGAATTATTCATTCATTTTCCGTAATCGCTGATCTTGTGAGGGGTCAGAGGGGGCTGGAGCCTATCCCCGCTGACATTAAGACATTAAGAATTTTATGTAAAACTATGTATAATAATAGATTTTGAAGATTTAAAGGCAAAGAGCCATTTTCCTAAAAAGACTCCAATTCCAGACAACCTCTAAAGCTCAACAGCCTCTGATACTGAAGAAGTAGAAGAAAAAGAAGATGATGATGAGGAAGTACAAGGAGAAGAAGAAGATGAAGATGTAAAGAAGTAGAAGAAGAACAAGAGGAACAAGAAGAAGAGGAACTAGAAGTAGAAGAAGATGTAAAGAAGTAGAACAAGCAGGAGTAAAAGTAGAGGAAGAAGCAGAAGACGATGAAGATGATGATGATGAAGTAGATGGAGAAGAACTTTATTAATTCTTAAGGGGTACTCCGTTGTTATACACACACAGGCCCAAAATGCACACACATGCACAGTCAGGACCTATACATACATTAAGTGGAGAGTGGACAGGTTCCCCAAGCTGTTGGGGGTTCAGTGCCTTGCTCAAGGGCACCTCAGCAGTGCCCAGGAGATGAACTGGCACCTCTCCAGCTTCCAGTCCACGCTCTACAGGTACTTGAACCGGCAGTCTTCCAGTTCCCAAGCCAAGTCCCTATGGACTGAGCTACTGGACTGGACATCCCCAGTTCATTTATTTCTTCATTTTATTTTCATATGTATATCCATATGGATTATTGTGTGCCAAAGGGATAAAGTGTCCTGGCGCAGTAAAAAGAGGCATGCAGCCAATCAATTCCTTATTAAAGTGACATTACGATGGCTTTGTGAAATATAAATTAAGCATAAATTAAAGCATATCTAAAGCAGTTCAAAAATGTAAAACCAAATCTATGTTTTAAGCAAGCCTGAGGGTTATTTCAACACTCAGGGACGCTCAGATAACTTTTAGAATTTAAGTTTTGCACAAAATGAGATTTCTTTGGTAAATGTGGCTGCAAGACAGCCACTGAAATGTCAGGAGTAAAACCAGACTCGATGTTGTTCAAAATACACAGATGTTTTGTCAGTTACAGGGCTGACTGGGTGTCCCTGATCCCTCGAAGACCTCATGGTGTCAATCATACAGTATGAGAGGCTAAATCCATGGGTCGTTAATTAAACAGCATTTCCTCTCAATAACGTGCTGTCTGGAATCCAGCAGCGCGCAGAACAGCTGATGGGAGACTAATAAATGACTTGCAGCTGCACGTGATGTCACTGATGAGCATTGAGAGATAGAAGGGAGATAATGGATGCTTATGGTAGATACATCATCCTTTACATTTCACTTATGGAAAACCGCAAAAGGCTGTTAAAAGAAAGCAATTCATCACATTTCAGCGTATCCACTTTGTTGTAGTCAGTGACCTCACTCATCTACTAGTGTCAGGCTGATGGGCAGGTTTGAACCCTCAGAGATAGATGACCTAGAAGACATGCAAACATTACATTTTATTCTTTGATCTGTAAGGGTGCATTCACCCCTGCCCTGTTTGGTTCGGTTCAATCGAACTCAAGTTTGCAACAACCGGACCAAGACCGTCTTGAAGAGGTGGTCTCAGTCCGGTTACAAATGAACTCTGGTGCGGTTCGTTTGTGGTGACAACTTGTTCTGACCTTGATCCAAACCAAGTGCAGTCGCATTACGCACTGTTTGGGTTAAACATGAGCATGTTACAGTCCTGGAGGATTATTAATGTGCACCTCCTCCTGTACTGCCTTAATATGCACATTCAGCACATCCAATGCATGAAAACATCATCTTCAAACTGTATGGTTTACCTAGAGTGAACAATGACAGCAATATAGTCCACGATGAGCAGCGCTAAAATCAACCTGCGTAGTTGTCCCTCCATTGTGACATTAGAAAGTGTCACATTTATCTTGCAAGTGTACTCTTCTTCAACGTTTGTTGACTTCCTGGATTTTTCCTACATGGAAATTCTGACCAATCAAGAGCAGCTTTCTCACGCAGCCATTTTATCTTCTCAGTTTGTAAAAAACACGAACCAACTCTAGGCAATTATGCAACTTTGTAACACAATGAGTCCCTGATTTGGACCAAAGCAAGACAACTCTAGGTCTGTGAGCACCCAAGTCTGTCTGAAATGTAGAACCTCCTCAGGGCACATGCATTTTTAAGGCGATAAAGTAGTAAAGGAGATGCCTAAAAAGAAAAAAAGGGTGAAAATGACATGAGAGGGAGAGAGACGAGAGAAGATAAATGGAAAAGGCTCAGAAACAAAACAACAAAAGAAAGTATGAAGATTAAATATTCAGAAAGATATAGGAATGAGAGAAAGCAGGAAGAGAGATGAAGGGATACAACTGTTCAAAAGAAACATGGCTGAGGAAGCCAATTTAGACAGAGCTGAAGGCAGTGAACAGGGGTTAGAAGGCGGGTAAACTCATAGACTATGTAAAATAATAGATGTAGCTACCTTGATATTATCCACTGATTTGCGGACTCCTTTCTTGAAGGCTCGCCATGCTGGAGCAAGAAGTGACCATGGGTGCGTTCCAAATCACATACCATTTCTTTTTACTTTTAGCACGTACTGCACCTGTCCTTAGAAAGTACGTACTGTTGCATGCAGTGCTACTTCCTCATAACGTTCTACCCTGAACTTTGACCCTCTTACTCATGTATCTGTTACCATGGAGATAAAACAAAATGCCAGTGAGCTTACCAGAGACGTAGGTCAACGCGGGGACTCTGCTGTTGTTATTTTGCAAGTAATAACTGCTTACATTGTAGATTCTAACATATTATATTCACGATCGTAAAGTTACATCGGCTGCACATTTTTCTGTCGTTGCTATTAGTTCTTATGCCCTTTTGTTGTTGGTTATATTTATGATAATTTATTCAATTAAACAATTAACATTCCTATTATTACTATTCAACTGGTCATCAGTCACTTGAATGCACTGTCATCCATCATTGCAACTTCTGACAGCTGTCAATCAGCTACCAATAAGCTGTCAAGTATCTGTCTGCGGCTCAGTCGATGTGGCGTATCGTCCACTGTGCAGAGGATTGTGGGTCAGAATAGCCGGAAAAGCATGCTGGCTTGCACACTACAAAATCAGACTGGATGTAGTAGAACATCCTGGTATTTTTGGCATACTGCAATTGACAAACAATGTATTTGGACGCACTAAATCTTTTTCTGGCATACTATGTAGTATGGTAGTATGGGTATTGGAATACACAGCATGTTAGAAGGGAAGGGTGGAGCTGTGGAGCACTGAGGGGTGGATCTGACTCATAGACTGTGGTGACATCAAGCAGGCAGCCTGTCACTCAAAGCAGCCTGCTCTTAAGTATTGCTCTTTTAAATATGAACTGATGAGTTGTAGAAAAAGTCACCTGTGTACAGTTGTCATGAGGGATCATTTTTTTCAAACCAATATCTAAAATATTTCAAATTCTGTAAACCTCTGCAAACCCTAGAGGGGTTGTGTGTGAAAATCCCAGTAGATCAGCAGTGTGTGAAATACTAATACCAACAACCATGCCACGTTCAAAGTCATTTAAATTACCTTTCTTCCCCCATTCTGATGCTCGTTTTGAACTTCAGCAGGTCGTCTCGACCATGTCTACATGCCTCAATGCATGTCATGCTGCCACATGACTGGCTGATTAGCTATTTGCCTTAACAAGCAGTTGAATCGGTGAGTATGCTCAAATAAAACATCTGAAAGTAGCTGTCATGAACAGGGAAACTAGCTACAGAGCACCAAACCTTTTTGTACCAGGCTGTTAACATTTTTAATTCTGCTGTAAAGCTGGGCATTTTAACATGGGGGTCTTTGGGGATTGACTCACTTCTGGAGCCAGCCTCAAGTGGTCATTCAAGGAACTGCAGGTTTAGGCACATCCGTACTGGTTTCATTTTTCAGTCCCGAAGCTGCCGCTCGGGTATACTGTACTCTGATATGAAACCCTCCCTCCACCAGAGGCAATAAAGTTATTCTATTTCTTGCCACTGTTTGCATCTCTGTGTGCTTCTATATCTGTACCTGTTGTCTCAACTCTCTTATGTTTACTTCTTGCAGGTTTTGTTGCATTTATTCTCCTCTGCCTTGACTATTCATGTGTGACAGCTGAATCAGGGGGAACATCAAACTGTACTGCTCAGTTTGCTTCTGTCTCCGTCTTGGGTTTAGCACTGCAGCAGACCCACTCAGCAACCAGGACACCAAAGAACACACACACACACACACACACGCACACACACACACACCTACGCATATAAACACAGCACAATGTTTGGCTCCAGGGTCTGCTTTGTAATACAAGGGGAAATCTTCGGTGGGCAAGTCGATGTGTCAACTTGGGTTGAGACAGAATCAAAAGTTCTGCTTCCTCACAACTGCAGTGCAATATACACACTGACAAATATCAAAGACTGAGCGCATAAAATATGTACTACGTATTTTGCTCACCTGCTTCAAGAAATAAAAAACACACAGGGATTCAACCACCACCGTGCTGATTTGTGCTACTGTTGACCCCACTGTGTATTTCATTCAGCAGGCACTATATATCAGGAGTTTTCAAACTGTTTTCAGCCTGTGTTTAATCACCCGCTCTGGGGACTCAGGCTCATTAACAAGCAGGTGGAGACCCATAAGCTCAGCTCATGTCAACCTTAAGTCTAAGAAACCAGGTTGTGAACGTCTTTGTCGTCCCGCCAGAGCAACAGCATGATTCATCATTACCCAGCCAACAGAATAATACCATGTGCTGTCAAGTGACAAGCGTGGAACTTTGGCTGCAGTCCAGTACATCACTGTGGATCCTATTAAACTGTCCTGTGAACATCACAGTACAGCCCTGGTGGCGGGGCAGCTGTGTACACACGTCTGACATGCGACCTAGCTCTCAGTGCAAATAACTAAACATCTGAATAATAGGTTTAACCTGTTTGCTTACAGTGCACCAGTGAGGCAACCTGGGAAAAATGTTGGCCACATTTTCTGGATGTGTGACAATTTTATATCCCACACAGTAAAATCTCATCATTGTCAGGCACATAACAAATATACAGGCTAAGAGGTCAACTAAAGGAAAACAAATGGACTTGATTTTAGTTTATACTTGTGCACCTTAGGCTACGCCCACATTACAAGGCTAAATGCTCAGGTCTGATTATTTCCCCTGATCTGACCTTTCTGCCTGCACTGTTCACATTCATGTTTGAAGTGACCGATGTCTGACATCAGTGTGAGCGGATTTCTGCCCAACAAAAGCCTCACATGCAACCAAAAACATTACACACAAGTGCGCTGGAACAGTAATAAAACATCATATTTGTGAAACAGGCATTTGTGGAAAAAACAAATGATGCAGTGATGCAAGCTTCATCTCAATGAGTGATTGCCATCGTAGGAAGATCCAATGACGTCATTCTTTTGGTCCAGTCGCTCTGTTAGCAGCTATTACTGGTAGTTCTGTAGAAAGAGTGTGTGGGTGTGGAACAGTAGTCAGGAGTAGTGGGGGCGCTTTACGACAAGGCTGTCACAGCATGAAGGCACACTGTCCCCATCAGAAAACGCCAAGCAGTTGGGCTCCATCGGCTGGCTATTGGGGTGGCCTACTGCAGCAGCGGCGTGATAATGGCAGCCTTCTGCTGTTTTAACAGACCGCTCTGACACTAAACGGTGAGTTATCTGCGTCTGCACAGTGAAGTATGATGTAGAAAAACCATGGCTGTGTGAGAAAACACATATGAATTCCGACATGACTGTTCTCCCACTGGGCGCACAGCCACTGATCAGACATGTAGCTGACTTGTTCAATTCAATTCAATTTTATTTATAAGGCCCAATATCACAAATCACAATTTGCCTCAGAGGGCTTCACAGCATACGCCATCCCTTTGTCCTTGGACCCTCACGGCGGATAAGGAAAAACTTTAACAGGGAAAAAGAGGCAGAAACTTCAGGAAGAGAAACCGAGGAGGGATCCCTCTTCCAGGACGGACAGATGTGCAATAGCGGTCGTGTGACAAGGGCTGACTTTCAATAGATTGCAGCAAGGGAGCTGTTCTGCCACGTACAAAACCCTGACCCAGAATCAGGTTGTCTGCAAGTGATTTGGCACCAGGTTATCTACAAACATGCGGTGCGAGATAGGAGAGGGGCGGCCATCGTCTGGCTGTGAACAAATGGCTCTGCTCACCGACCGAGGCCAACCGAAGATCCACGGTAATATGGTATCGTTACGTCCAGGCAGGATTTTGACTGCCGGGACAGACTTTCTCTTACATTATCACATCCTCTGATTAGATCTAAGTACATGTGCACACGACTGTACATGTGTTAGACTTTACTCACCTGAGTTTTCGTCCACCCTCTCTTCCACAGTGTGATCTTTCTGATGGACCCACTCGCTGTTGCACTTGAAGTAAATCTGCGTGGCGGGTGTTGCTTTGCAGTACAGATTGACAGGTTTGTTTTTGACAATGTAGCCCTCCTCAGGTTCAAACAGGAAGTGAGGTAAGGGCTCCGGAGGGTCAGAGGGGAAGGTTTCTGGGAGCTCGCTCAGACTCAGGAAATCATCATCGTCTCTCACTGTGGGGACAGAGAGAGAAAGGTGAGGATTATGACATTCACTAATGATCAGTATTTTCACAGATTTACAGCTCCATCAGTCTTTATTCTATCGACACGCTCTGAGGACCACCAGGGACAGAAGTTCAGCTCAGAGAGGAAATGCTGCATTCTTTCAATCGTTTATTATTGTGCTGTGATTCGCATCAGTGAGCAGCATTGTCCCCTGAACTGAGTGCGTACGAGACAATGTTGTCTCATTTGATCGTTAATAATTGCAGTGTCTCAAGCTGGTGACCTGGATAGAGTACAATTTTCCTCCACTGAGCCTTATATTGCAGATTTAAACAGCACCTGATTGCTGCGTCCCTTCGTGGAAACCCTCTGGCTATCAGTCATTCATTAAAAGAAAAAAAAAACAAAGCACAAGATTGATATTTTTGCTTCTGCAAAACACACATAAAAGTCTCTGCAAACCCTCAAAGAGAGGAATGTTAGAGGGACCCACAGGTCACAGATGCTCACAGAGGAGCTAACATCGCTGAGAGGAGCTAACTGATTCGTTAGACTGTTCGTCCAAGGCTTTCAGATACATTAATCACCAACAAACAAAAATTCAGATGTGTTCTTTGCTAAAATGAATTTACACAATATGCTCTATTCCTGCCTCGTGACTGTCTGCAAACCATTCCCCTCTTTAGTGGAGCGATTCATATTTTAACAGAGGAAGGTTAAATAGAAGTGGATGATGCAATACAGTTAATAAACTAATAGCTCCCTTAATTTTGAACTCTGCAGCTCTCTGTTCCTTCAAAGGTCAGAGCTGCCAGGATGGATTGCTATTGATCAACAGTGCTAATTTACGGGTGAAAGTTAAACATGACGCAGATATGTGTGCTAATTTACTTTGCAAGTCAGCCACTAATTGCTGCGATTCCATTAAACTGTATTTGCTTCGATCTTTATCTTCGTGCATTTTAAAAAGTGGGTGTGACCAGGCTTTAAAGCTGTGGTTGCAAACTTTTATTAAAAAATAACCTTTGTCACATTTGCTGAAGCTGCCTCTATATTCACACAGCCCTAATTGAGACAGATAATCAGTGAACAAAAAATGATTTTCCGCTGCCTACTCTATTGCCTTGTCGTCCTTTTAATGGCATTAGTGCACATGAAAGAAAAGAACCAATCAGAACTGAATGGCAGGCGCAGTGAAAGTGAAATTTAACCCGTTCATTGTGATGGGTTTAAAAGTTTGCATTCACTCACAAACAGCTGCCCCTCTCATCCATCGAGCTGATCAGCTCTGATTGGATCGTCTGATCAAATATCCATTCTGCAACTCAAACTGCCGCTGAGACAAAAAAAGAGTTCCGCCTGCTCTGCATTTACAGAGCTGCAAAACCCTCCAAATTTAGAGAGGGTACATGTTTGTGCCAAATATGAAGAAATTCCCTCAAGCTGGTCTTGAGATGATACATTCACGACAATAAAATGGATGCAAGGTCATGCTGACCTTGACCTTTAACACTGGGCCACTAAAATCCAATAAGTTCATTGTTGAGTCCGAATAAACGTTTGTGCCAAATTTGAAGAAACTCCTTCAGGGAATTCTTGAGATATCACATTCACAAGAAGACAGACAAGGTAACAGTAACCTTGACCTTTGACCTAGGACTACCAAAAACTAATCAGTTCATCGTTGAGTTAAAGTGGACATTTGTGCCAAATTTGAAGACATTCCCTCAAGCTGGTCAGATATCACGTTCACGTTCACTTCAATTTGAAGAATCTCCTTTCAGGTGCTCTTGAGGCGTTCACAAGAATGGGATGTGCGGACAACCCGAAGACATAATGTGAGCTGCGTTAGGGACTCCTCTGCTCTGATTGGTGGTTTTCAACGCCTCATGGTAGATTCTGGCAAATGTCATAAGCAGCAGGAAGAGAAAGAGTGACATAATTTTTTTCACAGATACCTGTCTCATATACTTATTTTAGAATATAGTGACAGTTCTAGCAAATGTGGCAAGTTCAGCTTTAAAGCTAAACTGAGGAAAAAAATCGGAAACAGGCAGAGTGCTGATTCGGCCAACCCTAAAGGCACCACAAACTTTCGGCCTCCTCCATCCTGCTCTTTCTCCTCCACTGTCCTTTCAGTCTGTCCAAACCTCACGCCCACCCGTGGCCTCAATCAAAGGGACACCAAGAATGCTTTGTCACCAGGTTGCGAGGTCACGGAAACACAGAGGATTACAAGAGGCGGTGGGAGGGACAGGAGAGAGCCTTTCTTTATTTACCTCCAATATACACAGACACACACCAACACAGTGCACATACAGTTTGTTACCACTTCATACACACACACACACACCAATGCACATTTTCTTCTAACTTGTAATTTCTCTGCACTCTATCATCATCCAGTTTCACTAAGGCCGTCTAGACCTTTCTCACCGTGTGTGTATGTGCCTCTGTGTGTGATTGCCTCACCTGGAGAGCTGTGACTCATGGGAAAATCTTAACACATCAAACTTTTTTTGACACAGCTTCAAGGTTTTTTTTTATCCCTAATGTGTCATGGCTACAGTCACACATAAACACTCCTGCAAAAGCAAACACACAAGATACAGAAAAAGCAACACATAATTGTGCATTTACACGCCTGTGCACACATAAGCACACACACATTCCTCCACCGTGGCATGTGTGTAGTCCTTATCTTGGAGAATAGCAGAGTGCTGTGGGCTACGAGCTAAAAGCAGCTTAGGTAAAACAACAAGACACAAATAGGGGAAAAATGAGTAGGCAGCGTCCCCACTTTGATGTCACGAGGCTGACATTTTCTCTCTTAGTTCTGTAATTGGTTCTCTGAGAGTATGAAAATTGGTAGACATTTTCACAGCATAATTTCATTATCTGTGGGAAATTTTCTCCCACTCTTGGTTATTTATCCAGTGTCATATTCACCCATTTCTCCGTCAGTCTCTGCCTCACTCGCTGCACTGTCTCCCTCTTTCTCTGTTGCCATTTCTTGTTACTTCATGTTTCTCCACCACTCAGCTTTACACCCTCCCACCTTTCCCTCATGCTTTTCACTTTGCCCCCAACACCCATTCTCACCCTCATCTGTCATTCAGAGAGCTGGGGAGGGCGGAGGGTGGGAGAGGAGGAGGGGTGGGGGGGGTGGTGGGGTTCATTGCTCTGGAGCGACAGCTATAAAATATTGATTGGCACAAGAAACATGATAGCCAGAAAAAAGGGTGGGTGGAGTGGAGAAAAAGAGGGGAGGGATGGTGAGAAATAATTTTCCCCATGAAAAAAAGCTTTGTCTCACAAATGCCAACTATTTTCTTCCTCCTCTGCTCCATCCTCGCCTCTCTGCTTCTCTCCTCACTTGTTTCCCCCTTCATCCTTCTTCCTAAACCTCTTGTCCTCTTCCTCTTGTGCCTCCTCTTTACCCCCACTGCTCTCTCCAGATCTCCTGACAGAGTGAATTACTGATCCTAACAGCCCACCTCATAAACGTCATGCCTGAATGCTGTCATCAGTAATGGATGGCTGTAGCTGAACAATGTCCAGGTTCGATTTACGCCATGTAGTAAATATGCACCAGGGGCAAAATCCACATTTATTCCCCCACTCGGTGCCTGTGGGCCTGCCCACTTCAGAAAGAACTACAAACCCAACCAATAAATGACTGTAAATCTGCCGAGAATGATGTCATCAGAACTGGCCAATCATGTTTAAGTGTCACTGACAGTGTGAGCTGATCTATCATATAGATAAAGAGATTAATGGATAAATGACAGAGGAAAAAGATGGAGAGAGCTAGACTGAGGGAGGAAAATAAAATGAAATTGGATTCTATTATTAACATTAGTTGACAGAGGAGGCCACCTATAGGCGTCCATTAGGTTATGGACTGTAGGAAAATGCTCCTGTCAATAAAATGTCTCTACTTAAATTCTGAACTATCTTAAAAAGTCTCCACATTTTAACAGCCAACACATTCTCACTCCGACCTTGTCACATATTGATGTATTGGTCATGGACTTTCCATGTCCGCATACAATGTGCAAGGTACCCTGGGTGTGTTGGTTGTTGACATTCTGGGATGCCGTGTCAAGTTCTGCCTGTTACATGCATTGTCTTCTTTCAAAATACACATCTGCTTTCACAGGAAATTTACCATGTACATACAGTTTATTTCAAAATAAAAGCACTACGTTTGTACAACACTGCAAATGGATGTTTTGGCAACTAAAGCAAAAAGAACAGGGTTTGGCTTTAGAGTCTTACGGGACACAAACACTGCTCTCTCGGGTGAAAGTCGCTGTTTGTTGGACCCATCCACCACCCCTTCCACCCGCCCAACTCAGACTTTCGCTGCTTTGAATTTCGTCCTTGTCCCGCCGCGCAAGGGTGTAGGTTTGATTTTCACATTGGTAGGGACATAAAAGTGCTCCATGGCGGCGACCTGTATGTTGATGATTTTTTAACGCAACTTCACGTCATGTGAAACTGATCACTGCTTTATAATGCATATTTAGATATCTACACTAAATACAAGAATTTAATGTATTCTCAAATGTTATCCGTTACATGAATATACACTGATAACTTCACCACATCTGTCCGTATGTGCTTCCCAGGGTAAACTATAATAATAACAATAATAGTATACTCCGAAGGGGCTTAACTTCAGTACCAGCCTGCGGTCTGCAGTTGGGTTGGTAATAGTGATCTGAATTGATATTGATATTGGGTAAAAACATATATTATGCATGAATCAATATTTTAACTTACCCCTAGGCACAATGCTGAATCTCACTATCAACATATACCCTTCACAATTCAGTCTCACCTGTGAGGCTCCTGTCTCTCCTCTATCTCCCCCTGTCTCTCTTCCTCTCTTCCTGCCTATCCTCCTCCATCTCCTCCAATCTCTCTCCTACTTGTCATCTGACAAAAAATATATTGATGCCATGTGAACAGTGGGACAATTTGAGATGCAACAGTCATAGATTTTGATTGTTGTAGCCTGAGGAAAACATACTGTATGTTTTACAATTGTGTCATTCATTAAACAACATCTGAATGTATATAGGCTAAAGAACAGCCATAATGCCAACACAAGTTAGTCAGCTTCATCATGTTAAACATGAATAAAATAAATCAACAAAAATGTAAATGCTCCAAAATCATTATAATACAATTGTGTGCAAAATGTTGCACTTGCACCCAACATATATTACATGAATATGTCTCAGTGTTGGTGTTTTTACTGGGAGCAGTGGATCTCTATTCTCCTAAGTCTCTCCTTTACACACCATGGATGCTGAAGACTGTCACTGAAGGAGCTGTTTTTTATAGTGTTTATACTTTATTTATTCTGTTTCTATCATGTCATCTTACTACAAACATTAATTTGAACTGTGTCATCACTACATGACATCTATGATTGCTGATGGAGCATGTGAGGTGGAATTTCATGTTCTCTGTCATATAATATCGATCTAATAGTTGCCAAACTTAGCTCAGCTACTATTAGCTCGTTAGCATCTCATTATCTAGCAAAGAGTTGCCAAGGAACGCCATTCAGTTAGCCTAACATCAACAGTGTTGGCAGAAAATAATTTTTTTTTAGCTCACTTACTGAACCAACCGACTCACCGTTCACACTCGGCGCTCCGGTGTGGTGTCCCTACCGTCCCTGCCCAATCCTACGCCTATGCCGCCGTGTGTCCCCCAGATGCTGCTGCATGCTGTTGAACTATAACGGCAACTGGTGTATCATGCCAATGTTGAAGGATGCCTTTTTCATTGGTTTCTGACACCGCAAGTCACTGCCCAAGCACTGGATTTCGATGACTTTGGAGTGAGACTGTGCTCTAACTGCTAATAGTTTTACCACTAGTGTTTATGAAGTGTATCCAGGTTTGGCAAATCAGGTTTGTTTCTAAGTCCGAATTTTTAGACAAACAGTCCTCACTATTCAGATCACCACACTGCAGGTGATCAGTTTGATTTGGCGTGTCCAAACATCTATCAATCGTCATGTGTCGCTGTGGTACAGACATAGGCATCAGTAACTACATAGCCACATGAGTAACGGACTCACAGACGCAAAAGCATGAACAATGGAGATCTATCATTCCACACTCAAGACAATCGTGCTGTGAAGTTGCAGTGCAGAACTCTTCTGTTGCACCAGACAAACTCAGCGACGGAGGAGGCTGGTAGGCTATACATTGTGATACATTTCTGTCACACTGCACTTGTTGTGTGTTGTGTTGCAAGTGATGCAAAAGACACTTTAAAATCCAATGAGTGGTCAGAGCGGCCAGACTGAGACGCATCTGTAGAAATCTGATTGAAACCATCTTCAAATGTTGTTTAGATCTGATTTCCAAAAATCACATTTCATGTTTTCTTTTTTGTTGTCCAATCTCTCTAAAAATCAATCTGGTTGCAATCTGGATAAGCCAAAACATGAATTTGGGCTGGCAGCTAGGCCTTTGATGGAGTGCAAAAGAGTGAGCGATATGGGGGATACTTGACACTCACTTGATAGTTGCTCATATTTGTTGTCCTATAAAATATGTCCCTCTCAAAGTGTGAAGAAAATCTCAGCCCTTAAGGCCACTTAAAGGTCTAGTGTGTAGGATGTAGTGGCATCCAGCAGGTTAGGTTGCAGAACTGAAACTTCTCCCATGTACCAAGCATGTGCGAGAAATAAAGCTCTAGCGAAAGTTCAGTCAAGAAGACAATACTTGCTCAGGCTGTCAGTTTCTTTCTCACCCTGCCATTCACTCCTTGCACACACACTCACTCACTATCTCTAGATGTCATTGTCTGGGTAGGGCAATTGAGTCATCAGCTGATTCACAATCAACCAATAGCACAGTGACACACCCTCCCTGTCTGCCTATTATCTTACTGCTCCTCATTTTAAATATGGTTCTTTCTTGCTGCCGTCGTGCGTGCCCTCCATCTCCCCATCACCACCTAGTCTTTACAGAATCTTAATCAGCCCAAATCATCAGTTCATCTGTACGCTCATATTCTGCATTAAATATGATCTTTACTTCATTCTTCTGTCTCTCCTGGTTGAACTGTGGTTGTTTGGTTTGACCTGGGCTAGCAGAGCACAAAGGCAATGAAAACACAATTATTCTTATTTTCAGATGATTATAAGCTGATGAAAACATAGTTGTGAATATCATTTACCATTTCTGCGAATAGACGGCCCTGAGCAGCTCAGCCCCTAACAATGCTTATCTCTAACACTGTAACATCTTTTGGGACAACACATATTTTCAAGACACTGAGGCTGAGAAATTAAGATGTATGCAACCGTGTCCGTGTCCTAAAGCACGCCAGACACACCCATATAGGGTCAAAATGCCTTATGGTTGAGAGTGTGTGTTTGTGTGTTCGGGTTTTGTGTTCCTGGTAAGTGGTCTATGATGTGTATCAGTGCAGTAGCCGTGCAAATCATGAGCTCATACCTCTTAACCTCTTATCAGCCAGTTAGAATCAGCAGCAGCTGCAAAAACATACATGCACAAACTCTCTCTCTCTCTCTCACACACACACACACACACACACACACACCGTAAATAGACATGCACACTTTTAAAACCAGTACCCCTTCGACCTTAATCCTCTCCTCCAACCTCTATCAACACACACACACACATACACACACACAACTAAGAAAACAAAGCTGGAGCGATCCCTATCTATCTCAGACACTTGTGCTGCCAAATGACATAAGTCATAAAGATACATAAAAATAAATCACACACAATAACACAAAAGGGCAAAAACTCTTGTTTATACTAGAACAAAAAGAAAAAAAAAAACACTTGCGCTCACACATTTATCCTTTTTCGTGCTATCTCTCTTCCTCTCAGAGTCTCTCTTTTCCGCCTCATAAACACACACACACACACACACACACGCACACACAAAAATTGTTTCTCGAACACAGGAAAATACAAATACTAATTCTTGGCACTCACATTACCCAGAGCCCCTACTCACTGAATGTCTGCCCGTAATTATCCCCCAAAACACACACACATTTACTCTTTATTATAAACACATCCAACTGAATAGAGCTATTAGAATCTTGTGAAGGTTTTAGGAGTTTAGGGCCATTGAGGGGGAGGTGGAAAAAGAGAGAGGGATGATGGGACAGCAGGGAGCTAGTGTATCATTGCTCTGGAATTAGATATATGATGCCGCACATTTCTCACAGACACTCGCACAGGAAAACACACACCAGTGTGCAGGCACAGAAAAACATGCAAACACAAGCATGCAAGCAAACCCACAAGAGCATGTCTTCATCCAAGCGTGCACTTAAGCTTGACACACAAGCATGCAGTACACATATGAACACACAGCGGTTGAAATGGAATAATCTGATCAGCCATTCACCTACAAAACAGCACTTCCCCTCGCTCCATGAACGCTCCCATCTCTCCTGCTTCCTCTCCAGCTCTTTCATAATTTGCTGATATTATTGCTTAAAGAAAATAACAAATGGTTTTTGTAATTCTTTCTTTTGAAATGACTCCATTGGGGATTCGGTGCTCAAGTGTTTACTCTTCCGCTATTCAATTATTCATGCTTTGAAACAATAGCTATACATGTAGGTAAGGTTTTGTTTACCCAGTTTTGCCTGAAGATATACCTGTGAGTTAGCCCTTTCCATTTATAAAAGCATTTCTATGATTGTTAGCCATTTATTGTATGCCACTTTACTTCGAGGAATGTCTTTGTTGTAAGAGGCCTTTACTGGAAGTTCTTGCAGCCGCTTGCCATTGTATGTTTTAAAATAATGTTTTACTTGTAGAATTTGGGTTTTATCTATATTGCGAGCACAAAACAACAAATCTGATCACTCATCGAAGCAACTTTAATTCACAGTATGTTAAGTCAAGACATTCAGGAACATCTTACAGCACCAAGCAGAAAAAAAAAAAAACGCATTAGTTCCAGTACTCAAGTGTTGTTAACGTTCCCATCTCTGTTTTTCTCTCTGCCGTACCCAGGGTTGCTTTCACATGATAAGTGCTTCAGATGAGGGTGATAAAGCAAGGACCACAAACACTATGCTGGTTCACACATGACATACTAAAATAAACCCTGCCAGCGGTATGCAGGTGTGCGGGGGAGTCGGTTGAACTACTTGCCATAGCATGACAGGGAATTATACACGACAACTGGAGTATCATATCCCTTTTGAAAGAAGACACCAGGCGACCACACATTATCTGCATCCATTGGAAACTTAATCAGGCTCTTATCCTCAATCGGCACTTTGATAAAAGCCACATTATTCAAGACACGAGTAGACATGCAAATTGAGAGAACTTAATCACTCCATTAACTTTGTCCAAAGGGATCACTGAATTTACATATATTTGAGAATAAATCTAAAAAACCAAAGGTATACAGTCAAAAAAAATCAGCCTGACACTTATCATCATATCTTTATTAAGATTATCATGAATCATTTTTGAGGGACTTTGCGGGGATGTTGTGTTGAACTGAATGACATTTCATTGTTTCTTGTATTTGGCTGTAGATTTGTTGGGTCTCCAATACAAAAAAAAAAAAAAAAAAAAAAAAAAGAACGGCTGCATTATTTCACACGGGATAGGAGTTGCTCAAAGACTGGGTGGCTAACCATGATGACAGAAATAACCCTGGGAAGATATAATATAGCATGCACAGCCCACCCCTTGTCATAGCCAATTACACATCCACGAGCCTTCCAGGACTACACTTGGTAATTCATAATAGAACAAAGTATTTGAAAGCTTGAGTATCTCAATGTGGGAGCAGACTGTGACAGCTGGTTGGCGTCCTCGGACTTTCACTGCGTGTGACATGTAAGGCCCCGGCTAAAGCCTGGAACTAGATTTACGACCCCGCCTGCAGAGGGGCGGCTCTGTCAGGCCACAGCTGGCCTCAGTTAAGCGAGAGGCAAAGAGAGGGACTATTTGTAGGATGAAAGAAAGAAGAGGTCTTGAGCATCTTAGTGGCCTAGTGGTTAAGACGCATACAGCATACTGTAATCAAGTCTACCCAGTGTGGAGAATTTCCCCATAGCGCATAGGCGCCTTAGTGAGAGTGAGGTTTGCATATAAGGAATAGGGAAAATGGTAAAAAAAAATAAAATTAAATCAAGAAACAGAAAGGGCAAGAGAGAGAAGAGTGACACATTTTGTGATAAAATAATGTAATGTGCTCCTTCCTTTAGTCCTGTTTTACTCCTGAAGTCAGATTTTTATTTGATTCCCTTTCTCTCAGCAGCACATAAAGCAACACAACGCTGTGAATAACATTTTGATATTCTCCATTTTCCATGCGTTAGAGGCATCATTGCTTGTTGAAATGTATTCATACATTGACACTGTGCTGTAAAGCCCAATTAATTCAAAGTCTGAATAACATTACAGCCACACACACACACACACACACACACACACACACACACACCAACAGACACACATCTGACTAAGCCACTTACTATAAATGAATGCAAAACCCTTAAAGACACACACACATGCACACACATAAGTTAAAGCTAAATTATAATTCTGTGAGCTGCATTGCCTCCAGTTATCAGGTCAGAGTCAAAGTGCAGATTAGTGCGTGTGTGTGTGTGTGTGTGTGTGTGTGTGTATGTGTTGTTTAAGTATGTGGAAGAAGGGCTGTCATTGAGCATGCATTTTTAAACAGAAACACTGTACAGTAAGTCCATGCAATGCTATATATGTATGCATTTGTACATGTATGTGCATTTATGCAAATGTGTGGTGTTCATCTTACAGTCTCCATAGATGAATATTAAGTGTATTTTGTAGGGTTGAACATGTGCAAATGTACAGCAGGTGAGTGTTTAATGTTCTATAGCAGCCGTCTGTAGAGAGTTCAGTATGAATCTATAACAGCTTCAGTCAATAGCTACAGTGCATTCCCTGATCAATTACCATTCATGTATGCTTGTGTGTGTTTGCACATGTGCCTTCATGCATGTGTATTTCCATAAGTAGCTCCTGTTCCAACTGCCTCTTCTTAGGCAACTGAAGTCAGTGGTATGGCCGATACATAGGTCTAATATCATGCTTTAATTTGAAAGTTCTAAATGCCTCACTATTGGAAAGTTTTAGCATGGTTTTTAGCGGAGCTGTCAGCATGGCTCTAAGGATGGTCGATCAATCGGTCGGCCCAACACTTTGGTCCAGACTGAAATAACTCAACAACTGTACTGCGTGGATTACCATGAAATCTTTGCAGACATTTATGATCCCCTGGGGATGAAGCTGTCTGACTTTGATGATACCCAGACTTTTCTAAACAACCTTTATAGCAGCCTGTGTTATAAACTCCTATTAAGCGCACTAATTATTTGCCAGAAATTTCAGACAACAGGCGAAAACATCTGTGAGGCTAAACGTTTCTGCAGCTCTCCAATGAAGTTAAAAAACAAAGGGAATTTTCTTACAGGGCGATGTAGCCGAAGAGAAAGATTTAAGTCTCTTTGTAATATGAGGTCACAAACCTAAAGATGCGACGACAGAAAAGGGGACAAGGAACCACAAAGACAACATTTCTTTACTGCCCTTGATCGAGGCATGAACGCCATTTCAGATACTGCTTGGTTTTGAGTCAGACTGGAACAAGCACACTCACAGTTGGACATACATATATGCAATTGGGCACAGTCACATTTTAAGGACATGCACAGCACAGGAGCAGCTGACGAGTGGGTGTTTGCAGGTAGGCAGTGTGAGAGCACTCAGTTGTTATTCTTCATGGCTGTCTCCGCCAAACATTACATGTACACACACACACACACACACACACACACACACACACACACACACACACACACACACACACACACACACACACACACACACACACACACACACACACACACACACACACACACACGCTTCACAGGACTGTATGAGTATCTACGGTCGTCCTGAATGACGACTGCTGCATCTATTGTTAGATTCTGCATTATTGTACCGCTTCCCTGTCTTCCGCGTCTTCCTGTTCCACTTCCTCTTTTCTCTTTGTCTTACTCTATCTCCCCTTAAGCATGTTTCCTTGCTTCAAGCATCTCTCTGTATGTGATCTTTTCAGCTATTTCTTCTTCACTCCACAAGATTTTTTAGAAAGCAGCTTCTTATTCTCAGAAGGAGAGAAAGACAGAAACCCCTTTCGCACACATACTGCAAATTTGAAATTATCTCGACGGAGGAGCTGTATGTGAGAAGGCAAATTTCTAAGTCAGTTGGACCAGACATTAAACAGACTTTATCCTGCCAGCCCCCTGGTACAAAGTCTGTGTAATGTCCAATCGAGCCCACGTGTGAATAGAGCAGGTAATTGTTTAGGGAAGTCACAGTGAGCAAGTCGGCGCGTTGATGAGGTTTCTATGGCAATGAAATGTCTAACTGGAGAGACGATGCGATTCAGGAGCTTCTGATGGTGAGGGCTGAAGCCGAGATTGTAAGGGGCCGTGCACATGCCACATTTTTTGAGCTCTCAATTTAATTGTTTTAAATGCAGATGGCAGGCGTGCTCACCAGAGTGATGCCGTCATGGCACGCATGCCAGTGTCTATTTTTCAGGGTGCGACAGCTGCGCCCTGAGAGAAATCAAGTTCAACTTTCTGGAACACAGCAGCACGTACCGCATGTCATGTGATGAGGAACAACCAATCACAGCTGACGGATATCTTTCCCTTCTTCCATAAATTCCCATCTTATCTGATCATCTCTCTTGCCTCTTTATTAGGAAATGGGTGCGCACAGCATTCTGATACAGTAAATTAAAAAGTCAGTCATTACTTTTTGTAAAGGCCCAGGTGAATTTTGCAATAATAATGTGTGGTTATCACAAAATCCCAGGGCACACCTGGATTGGCATCACGGCTCACCATTTGAGAACCACTGGCTTATACTGCTCTGTATGAAGAACTGGGGAGCAAGTACGCCTCGTTTGTCCTGAAATGGCTCTAAAGCCAGCACTTATCTCCAGTTTCTGTGCCGCGAGTCAGCTTAGGTGTACTGACACACCTCACTGGACAGCACAGGATGGTCCAAGGCAAGGGTTAATATTGGATTCCTTTCTTTCAAGGTTGAGCAAGCGATGAGGCTTTGGTTACAGTTTTTTCTGTGTGTGTCTTACATATGACACAGTACCTGGGGGGGACCTTAAATGTCACACTATCAGCCACTGCGATCATGGTGAGGCCAGATGAGAACCAATCTGTTTCAGTACTCGGCTAGGCTGTGGGTTTTAATTCCACCTCTTCCTTCTGAACTAGGTCACCGGTGTGAGAACCATTAATGGCATCCCATTTAGGGCACGTCTCTTCCCCTGACCTCTCTTCAGTCACGCTAGGTAAAAACCACACAGACTACACTGAGCTCAAGAACAGAATACATTTGTCATATAAGAATTTCCACAACTAGACCAAACAAATTCGCAAAATTATGCGCATTTTTTTTTCCCCAAACATAAAGGATTGCCGTTTACAAATCAGCACAAGTGCAATTCCCAAAACTGTTTGATCACAGGGTCTGTCTGAAACTGAATAATGCAGTAATAAGAAAGAAAAGCATTCGGGCAGAAGAAAAACAGATAAGAAAACAAGAAGAAAAACCACATGGACAGTTGGAGGGAAATAATTATAGTCATTTCACAATCATGAAGAGCGGTTATCAGCTCTGTAATGCACAAGCCTCACTTTGTATTACATGCACAAATGTACACACACCCCACATATCCGCATGCAGATGGAATATCTCATTCATATGCATAGTCTTATGTAAGCTTGTGGGGGTACAAACTTGTGCGAGTTGCTGTGTAATGTTATCTTCCAGATGGATTTTGTCTCCCTTACCCCAGGCCTGAGGGAAAAGCACGGCTTCGCTTTCATTCATGTTCTACTATCACAGCTCAGCATCGCTATTAATACAAGCAGCCAGCGCAGGGCAGTGCATTAGAATATCAAAACATTGGCCAGGGAAGGACTTCTATTTTCAGGGAGATAGGATAATGTTTTTCTGGGTGGCTGACAACTGATACTATGGCTGGCTGGTTGTGTGTACGTCTGTGCTCTGTGATCCACATCTCACAATCCACCTGGCTCCCTCTGTGTTCACCGTGTGTGTCTGCATATTTTCCACCTGTCAGTATCTCTCTGTGCAGGTCTATCTGTCTTTATGATTACTTTTTTCTTCCCTGTATCTCACCAAAAACGTCTCCACGCTTCTTTTCATCTAGGTCTGTGATGTCTTTCCTGATTCCTTCCGGAAACCTGTTTATATTCACGTTTTCCACGCACCTTTCTCTTTTTCTTTTGCTGTTCCTCGCAGCCTAGTTTCACTCTTCTTCTGCTTTGGAGAAATGACATAGATTCAGCCATCCTTCTCTCTTCGGTCACTTCCCCAGGGGCGCATTTCACATCGACCCCTACCCACCCAACCACTCATGTGCAAGACTAGGTCTCCTCTTTCTTGTGGCTGTCATCATTTTTTCTTCTGTTCTTTCCTTTCACCTATTAGGTTATCTGCTTGGTGAGGAGAAACTGGTCCAACTCATACACTCACATGCGCAAACACACACACACACAATAAAATAATAAAGATGGCCTCAACTCAAATGATAAAGAACAGCTTACAGACTTATTTAATTTGAAGATTTTCCCATATTTTGGCTGTTTTATTCAGAGCTGAAGATAAAATTGGATCAGACATTTCACTGCTCATGCCTTTCTCCATCTGGAGGCTCACTGTCTCCCTCTCGCCTTCTTATCCCTCCTCTCCACTGTCTCTCCTTAACACCCTTATGCTTTCCGACCGCACGACTCCGTTTCTTTCCCTCGCCGAGCCAAACTCTTCTTCTCCCCTGCCATCTTCCTCTCCCTGCATCCTCCCCCTCCTTCTCTTTCTCTGGCACCTTTCCACACTTCCTGCTCTCATCTTCTATCCCCATTTCTCACCTTCCCGTCTTCACTCCTTCTCCAACACTTCGCCTCCCTGCTTTGCTCTCTGGCATCTTTTCACTTGCCTCCTTCTCTCTGTCCTCCCTCCTGTACCTCTTCATCCCAAACTCTTCTCTTCTCTCACCATCTCACTTGCTGTCTATATCCCTACCTCCCTCCTTAGGCCACTATAAATAGAGCCTCGAGGGGGTTTCATAATGGACTTCTGCCTCTGACCTTATTACAGACACATTACTGACCATACTTCTCTCTCTTGCTCTCTCTCCCTCATGCATACTCACAAACAGAACACAATTGTTTCTCCACTCTCTTCTTTATCTCCATAATGTTTGTGCCCTCTTTACTCAAAACGCTGGCTCAGGATGGTAAATCTATCTTTCCATAACGCCCCCATTCCATCTTTTCCTATTCGTTCTCCTGCTCTTCGTCACGTCTTCTCCCTTTGCCATTTATTTCCACTATTTTTCTGTTCTTTGGCTCCCACATTTTGTCACAATTAATTTCCTCCTAATCTTAACAAGATTTAACAACATTTGGGATTTGTTGATGTACTATTTGTCCTCTCTAGGGATGTTTTTTTATTTTCATGAAAAAAATAAATTATTTGCTCTTGAGCAGACATAAAAACACATCATTAGTGCTGCATTCTTCCTTGAAACCAGTGGCTTTGGTTGCAAGCTAATGAGCTAGCTCAAAACTAGTGTTACCTATTGGGTTTAATGATAAATGCAAACAGTGCTAGCTTGCCATTTTGGAATCCCGAATGCCAATTTGGTTTACCATGGTGTGAGCCAGGTGAGGAAGAAAATACTTAAGTCTAGACCATCAAGTTACTCCTTTGACACCATCTCTGTTGTTTTGGCCCTCTTTCTGCCTGATCCACTGCTGCCAGAGTCCTAATTAACTTTTATCTTGGGTCTGCTACCCTCCTAAGGACTACTCTCTGAAATAAGCTGTGCTGGAGCGTGTGGGAACTAGAGCAGTGGTTACTGAGCAGGGCTGCAACAATTTCAAGAGCGAGGCTCGAAAGAAAGAAAGGAAGAAAGAAAGGAGGAAGAGAGAGAAACAGACTTATTTTATTTTCAGCCTTATTTTGGTCAAATCCAAAGCCTTTATAAATTACACAATGGGCTTTGAATGGGTTTCATCTGCCTCTAGGGCGAAAAACATTCCCAGCCCATGAGAGACTGAATCACTGATAAATTCAAGTGACAAAAAAATCAAAGTGGGCCTAAATGAAACCTGTCATGGGGGTTTCACAGTAGATGTCTCAGCCTGAGCTCAATGGGACTTGAAGGTATTGACATAATTGACATATTTGGGCCAGGTTCAGAGCTAAAAACATAAATATTACTGTGACACATTAAATGTGACAATTAAGTATGATTTTCAGTAATTTAATCATACAATTAGACATTTATTTACACTGATTATATTGGCATTCCCCTTGCCTCGTTTCATCCGACACATGAGCAGGTCTGTGAAGTAGAAGAAGCCAACAGGTTATGACTTGCCAGCTAGTTAACTTTGAATGTGTTCTGGATGGTTCGTCACAGAGAATGCATGTTTGTCAGGGGAAACCTCATTTGAGGATATGGCAGGAAAATAAAGATTTGGAGAACGTTGGGGAATGAAAGCACAAAGCAACTACAAAGATTTTATGACATAAAGAAACAAATGTTAGATGAGGTGAAAATTGCGTTTGCTACTACATAAGTAAGATTAATATGGTATATAGAATTCCACTTGTACTTTATACACAGATACTTCATACATGATTAAACGCATGAGCTGTGTTGACCATATATCTGCACTTCATAGTAAGCACTTTTGCATGCACATTAAAAATGCATTTCTAGTTTAGTAGATAAGTCTAAGATGGTATAAACATTAACCTCAACACGTCCTCTTCGTGTTCTTGGCGCTATAAACAGCACTTGTGAGAATAAACATGTAGTTCCTGGCCCAGCAGCAGGGAATGTGTACAGTACTGTACGTATAAGTGTCCCAGTTGCTCACTCACACTTATATTAAACATACCCTCCAATTCATGGGCTCCAAAGTAAACACGCACGCCGTAGCCTGAGTTGCTCCGTTGTGTCACCGGTTTGTTGACTGGTGGTTGATCGCTAACCATTTTGACATGTGGCCCAGATGCAACCTATTGATGCTGGTGAGCGCACAAACAATGGTGGGAGCTCTAAGGCACGGGTATACAGTTCAAAGCTGCGAGAGACTTCACAAGCTCAAATGGCAGCCGGCAGTGAGACTACAAAATGTTTTTAAAGGAGCACGGGGAATAATGAGTAACTTCTGCCAGTAAAGTCTTTCCACCTTTAAGAGATATCTTGTCTTTATTCTGAAATATATTTCCTTTTTTATCTTTGCTAAGCACTTGGGGCAGCAGAGTGGTGTCACAAGTGTGTGTGTGTGTGTGTGTGTGTGTGGGGGGGGGGGGGGGGCCTCCTTAAAAAGATGAGTTGAGGTCCCGTGGCTCCATGTTTCCACACTCCTCAGACAGACAGTGAATTCCAACTCATGCAGGGCTGTTCTGTGGCTGATGCTTTCTGTGATTTCTTCTTGGCCCTTGACGGATCAAAAGATGATATTTCTGTGGCAAAAAAGCTTAACTCAATTATTTTGGAGAAACCAAAAAATCCTGGCTGTGAGAGTGAAATATTAATGAAAAGAATGTCCATCAAAGCATTATTAGAAAGCAAAGGGAGGGACATTGAAGGCAACTTCTTTTCAACTTGTTTCAAACTAAAGCAGATATATGAGACCCAAATTATCCCTCTCCAATGCCTCTCCCAGTTCAATTTAATATTTATAAAAACACCCCCACACTACTGAAATGTCACTTCAAATGTGAACTGTACCCAGCACTATCCATACACAAACAATCTGAAGGCACTGACAAACCAGTATGCTTGAAGTAATCAGAACATTACACACTAAACCAGCTAGTGTTTATTTGTGTGGGTCCATATTTCTCCTTAGTCATTAGTTTAAGGTCCACACAGTTTAAAATATTCAGTGTCATATTTGCATTTGGCCATGCTGTCGAGCTAGTTTGCTGTTTCTGTTAAATAGCTGTCTGTTAGTCACTCACTCTACAGCAGGAAACAGCACTTTGAAATAACCGCAAATTCACTTTACTTCAAAATAAAGTGTCAGTCATTCATTTTCCGTAACTGGTTATCCTGTTGGGGGTCATGAGGGGGCTGGAGCCTATCACAGCTTACATTGGCTGAGAGGCGGGGTACACCCTGGACAGGTCGCCAGACTATCAGAGCTGACACATAGAGACAGACAACCATTAACACTCTCATTCACACCTACAGGCAATTTAGAGTCACCAGTTAACCTGCATGTCTTTGGGGAGGAAGCTGGAGTACCCTGGGAGAAAACCCACGCTGACACTGGGAGAACATGCACACTCCACACAGAAGGGCTCCCCGACCCCAGGGTTCGAATCCCTCCACCCTGGGATTGAACCAGGAACCCTCTTGCTGTGAGGCAACAGTGCTAACCACCGCGTCACCATGCCGCCTAAAAATAAAGTGTGTTCTTTACAAACTTGACACATTTGCGAGTCACTTGTGGTCCATTCACAATGGACTTGTGACCCACTTTTGGGGCCGCGACCCACCAGCTGGGAACCACTGCTCTACGGTGAGGAATTCAAGGACAAATCACTGGTTTTGAAAATGACCTCTAAACACCCTGCCCACTTCTAGCATGTGAGGTAACTGCTTGGTAGTGACCCAGGTTGTATCTGAAGTGTCACAGCCATTGTGTTAGCTGGCTTGGTTCAAACTGCCAAAAGAATGGTTAAACAGGTGTCACATAACCCTGGTCTGGCCTTGTTCATTGGTATGAAAGTAGGCATCGATGTCATCCCACCTGTAAACAAAAGATTACCCACGCCACAGCAGTAACCACAGTGAAATGAAAAGGTCATGACTCCAGGTGGTGAACAGGCTCAGATAAGGATAGTAGTACATCACTGAACATTAGGAAAACCGCTGTGGTGGAAACATAGCTAGAGGTTGTGCATTCAATCTTAGGTGATTCAATTTTAAGATTCATTTCCATGATTCATTTCCATTTCAGGCTATTCTGAAACACAATTTAATTTCATTTAACGCAGAGTCACTGTGCGGTTAATTATGTATTTACAAATCTCATATTAGCTGGTCAGAAAATAGATCACAGCAAGCAAAGTCTGAAGTTCAAATGGAGTTCATATGGAAAGGAGTTAACTGTATGCACCATTAACTTTTACTTGACTAGTTTGGGGAGCAGATTCTTAACAGGCTGGTCATAGTGCTGAGGGACGCTGTGCATTAGTAACACATGGTCATACATAAACAAGAAGGTTAAGAGTTCAACTGTGGAAACAGTGAAGTGGCTCTACTACAGGGCTAATGTATATTGTGTCTCGTATTGTATGTGAAGATCTGTCAGGAACACTCAACATACTTCCCTGGAAAATAAATGGATACGAGTTGTATTGTTCCTTTCTAAGCTCCTAGATATGCTGCTTTCAGTATACGTTACATAACCACATGTAAACAACAAGATTGTGTTCAAATATAGCTTTGCTAAGTTCTCTGCTTGTTGCTCCTTTTGCATCCTGCTGGGCTTCACATTAACATTAGCAGCATACACACATAAAAGGCCACCAGAAAGTAGAGATATACCGGGAAATAGCTGCACGGCTGAGCGAGCCGGAAGGTTAGAAGTTCAAATCCTGAAGTGAACAAGTGACTGAGTCACTCCGTTTATATGTGGATCGGTGTAGAAGAAGAAAAAGATGTATGGATATGTTGATAGGTTGGAAGCTGAAGTTGCCCCGGGGCGACCAGTGCTGCATGACTGGGTCTCTTCAGTGAGGCCCCACACAAAGAGGTGCAGTGAACGGGAGAAATAACAAGAGGTTAGTAAGTTAACTGGGGTCACGAGGTCAAAGGTGATGAGGCTTTTAAGTGCGTGTGTGTATGTTTGTGTGCACCTCTGTGTGTGTAGGTGAGTTATGTTAAGTCTGTCTTGTGTATGTGCTGTGTGTGTGTGTATGTGTGTGTGAGTGAGCCATAAAGAAGATGTGCTGTACGATGAAAGAGCCTCTGTGCAGGTGGACGCTGTAGGTCACAAGTTGAAATGCTGTGGGGAGCTAGCAGAGAGAAATCCCTGCATGACTGAATCTGTTTGCAGTAGGTTGCCCTGTCAGAGAGCTGATGAATGGGTTTTAAGTGATTCAGGCTTGTAAGCTTGAAGGTAATGGACTACAGCTGAGTGAGCCAATCCTATTGTTTTACAGAGAGCTGGCATGTGGAAATTATATGCCTGTAAATTGTGTATGTTCTGACCAACATTATAAAGTAATAAATCTGTCAAACATCACATGTGTCGAAATGTTATGATTTTTTATTATAAGTGGCTCTAGCAGCGGAAAGAAATATAATGAAGTTACTGTGAATAATGAGTGCCTTCAAAGGTGCACAGTTTCCCGAATGTTAATTGTAGTTTTTCTGCAGTACTGGAGCGCTAACTAAATTCAGCTGTAACTGTGTTACAGGCACTCTCGACACAGTCGTACCTGCGGGTGGAAAGGCATTTGCAGTCACTGGATTCTGTTATAGCAATCAGTGACATCACCCTTCATTCTGTTTTGTTTTCCCAGTGCAAGGTTTCTATTACTTTACAAATATAGATCTTAGTGCACGGACACTTTTTTTCGGTTGCTCTTCACAACAGATATCTGACTGAAAATGTACAGGTGATGAGCTGCATATTTAACATGTTGGGAGACAACAGACGCAGAGTGATAGAGTGGGGTAACATCTACAGAGAAATATAGACAGGTTTCCACCCAAATGTGGCACAAATTTTGAAGGTTAACGTTGATATTTTTCAACCTGAAACCTACTTGCTTTTTGTTGAAGTGACTGACGGGATCAACAATGAGCCAGACCGCTGCAAAACAGGCTGTATTATAATAATTCAGGGCATGTTTGCACCATTAATTTACATCCACGACAGATCTTGTTTTTGTCACTGACAGGCTCGGATTATTATTCTAAATGTCTAACAATATTATGGAAAGGATCCCTACAGAGATAGAGCTTTTGTTAAAGAGAAAGAGTTTTACCAGAAACGGCCCCAAAATTACCATCGCTAAAGCCACCAAACTTTATGTAAATAAACAGTAACTCTATCATCGTAAAACACACAAAATAAAACTCACAAAGCCATCTTGTTTCATCTCCCCACTGGTTCAACAATCACCAACTCTGGTTTGATTAAAATAAACCCTTATGTCACGCAGTTAGATATAAAAATATGCTGGCTCCATACAAGCTAGAATGACTGTTATTTAAATAGAGTCTGGTGGGTTTGTCGATGGAGATTTTGGGGCTGTTTCTGGTTAAACAAAAAGAATCTTACTCTTTAACAAAAAGATTTAGCGCTGTAGGGATCCTGCTCCGTTTGGTTCGGTTCAGTCTAACTCAAGTTCATTTGCCCCCTAAGTATGGTTAGTTTGGGCAGGTGTGAACACAGCAATCATACTCAGGTGCGCACCAAAACAACCGGACTGATACCCTCTTGAAAAGGTGTTCTCGGCTCGGTTTTCAGACTTCGATCTGAACCAACTGCAGTCGCATGACGCATTGTTTGGGTTAAACATGAGCATGTTACAGTCCTGGAGGATTATTAATGTGCACCTCCTCCTGTACTGCCTTAATATGCACATTCAGCACATCCAATGCATCAAAACATTGTTTTCTAGTTGGAGCCGCGCCTCGTTTTCAAACTGTATGGTTTGACTAAAATGAACAATGACAGCAATATAGTCCACGATGAGCAGCGCTAAAATCAACCTGCGTAGTTGTCCCTCCATTGTGACATTAGAAAGTGTCACATTTATCTTGCAAGTGTACTCTTCTCCAATGTTTTGTTTACTTCCTGGATTTTCCCCGCATGGAAATTCTGACCAATCAAGAGCAGCTTTCTCGCACAAGCATTTTATCTGGTCCGCTTGTAAATGCTGGCGTGAGAACACGAACCAACTCTAGGCAATTATGCAACTTTAGAAAGAAATTATCCCTGATTCAGACCAAAGCAAACGAACTCTAGGTCTTGAAGCACCCTTAGAATTATAATCTGAGCCCGTCAATGGCAAAAACAAGCACTTTTAGTGGAAATACAGTGGCGTTGCACACATGTTGCAAGTGGTTACACTGCAGCCTTTTTTTTGCCGGCACTGGCTGCAGCCCTCTCACTCAATACATGACCAATTTAATACTTTGATGTTCCACCTGGGCGGCACGGTGGTGTTGTGGTTAGCATTGTCGCCTCACAGCAAGAGGGTTCCCGGTTTGATCCTGGGTGTGGGAGACCTTCTGTGTGGTTGCATGTTCTCTCTGGGTACTCCGGCTTCCTCCCACAGTCCAAAGACATGTAGGTTAATTGGTGACTCTAAATTGTAGATGTGAATGTGAGTGTGAATGGTTGCCTATCTCTATGTGTCAGCCCTGTGATAGTCTGGTGACCTGTCCAGGGTGTACCCCGCCTCTCACCCAATGTCAGCTGGGATAGGCTGTGAGGATAAACAGCTAGAAAATGGATGGATGGATGGATGGATGGATGGATGTTCCACCTGGTCACTTAGACACTAAAACATTGGAAAATAGGGTCCAGGTTGCAAAATACCAAAGTTACCCTTTAAAATCTGCAAAAGAAAATGCAAATTGATTCACCTTTTCTTACACTGCCATTATGCAAATATTAAAAGTTGAGCACATCAAGATAAACAGTTGGTGGTGATAATTCTCTGGTTGAGTGCCTTTGTACCGTTGCAGAGGAAGGAGGTGCGGAGGGGTTACATAATGAAAAGAGCACCAGTCAGACAACAAATGGTGCAAAACAGACCTGATGTGTTCTCTGTTGCTACTTTTAGTCTCTTCAACAAAGCTTGAGTGGTCGTTTAAGTCTTGTGCGTCATGTAATAATTAATTTGCTAAGTCTGTTTCCACTGTTCTGTGTGTGAAACACTAATTCACCTCAGTCTATTAATGTTTTTGTGATATTTGGGCTTTCTCAATTTCCTTGAGTTTCCATCCAGCTGTACAGCTGAACTGAAACACACTTTATGACTGCTGCTGAGTTACATGATGGCACTTACCATCATGTGTTGTAACATCTGGTGTCAAAGACTATAGATACGTTTATCATGTCCCAACTTTAAACTGTTGCTAAATCATGCGCTGATGAGGGTTCCACATTTAGAGGTTAAAGTTAATGGAACTGAAGTGGATTAAATATGATCTATTATGTACACAGGGTGGCATTCTGTGTAATGAAAACACAAAGTAAAATAGATCCACTCAGAAGCATTATGCAAACTGTTTTGCATCAACGCTGTAATTGGAGTTAGATTACTTTCAACAGCGAGAGAACAAAGACTCATTCTTGTTATATCAGGTGTCTCTCAGGGCCATGGTGTGCTTGTCAGAGTGCAGTGATACGGTGACATATTTTCTCAGCCACAGTCTGGGGTCATTTTAACAAGAAGATATTTTAACCCTCCCTCCCTCCCTCCCTCCCCTGCCTGACTCACTCCCTCACACACACACACACACATAAACTAAACATGGAAACAGGGAAAATCAAAGGCCTTTATAGTCTTTCCTCTGATACACCGACCACATTTCGGAGGCAAAATCACGTCTACAAATCATCTACTATACATACACTGTCTATGCGCATGTGTTGTGTCTTTGTGTTGGCAGAGCAAGGAGAAAAGAAGAAAGAGTAGGAGGATGAAAAAGGAGGAATGAAAGGTGGCAGAGAGAGCCAACGAAGGAGAACAAAAGAACATGTAGCTCAGGAAAAAAAAAGTGTGAGACATTATGTGATCTTGAGTCCTTGGAGATGCTCTTTTCCTTTTTTCTCTTTGGCTTTTCTTCATGGCCATTGATCTCTGAGCTCGGTTGGACAATCAGGTATGCTGTGCAACCACATATTTTTCTCGGCACTCAACAAATGACTCCACTGAAGAACAGAGACTAAAGCCTATAAGAGCAATGCCATGACATGGGTTTTATGATAAAACCATGCCCTTGACTTGTTGGTAATCTGCCTTGTAGGCTGAAAAAAACAACATGTTTCACTCCAATGCAAATGCTGGCACCAAAAAAATCAATTTTAAACAAGTTAACAAGCAATTAAGAGAAACAAAAGGTGCTAAATGACTTTCAGGCGCCGTCTGTAACACTGGAGACACTAGAGGAAAAAGTGATAAAGAGTGGAAAGACTAAAAACATGAACCAAAAAACATGCTTTTATCTGTGGGGTAATTATCTGTGTCATAGATATGGATCTCACGATGGAGGAAGATCAAGGGTGAAAATGATATCTTATAGATGCTTAACACATCGTAAAGGTGTATGAGAACATTCCTTCATGTGTTAAGGTTGGAGGCAAGCAAAAAAGAAGAGACAACAATAAGCCTCATATTAAAACGTTAACCCAGAGTTCACTCGTGACACAAATGCACTAGTTTGACGAAACCAAATCTTAATTGCAGGTCTACTTACTGAGAAAACGACTTTATGTTAAGATTATCATACATTTATTTAATTAGTTATTCAGAGCACTAACCCTGCTTTCACCCCAACCCCCCTAAGGGGAAGTTACAAAGAGGATAGCCAGTACTTTCAGTGGTGAGTGCACTCCTGAGTGTTTGCCTGGGCCATAGCAGAACACACAGCCCTAATTATCTGCTAGGTTTACTGTAGTTAAGTACATTGAGATTTGAACCCAAATACGCTGACCTCTGTTTTGCTGCTCCAAAGGCATTTCTACACTGACAGAACATAGAAGGTATGGGGGTAACAACAGGAACAACAGAGAAGAGATTCATTTTGTGTGTATAGAATGGATAATGCTCGACCGTTCATCGTCGATACACATCAATGCCAGGGCATGGATTTGCAGAATATTATCGGCAATCATTGCATCCTTAAAAAGTATCAGTTCTGATTTATCTACCAGATGAACTGTAGACTGCCAGATGGACTCAGTGGTAACCTTTTTAGCAACAAAGTATGTTTTTTTTTTTGTTTGTTTGTTTTTTTAATTCACAGGTATATCCTCCTTACACCTGAACTTTTGTTTGTTATGCACTTTAATTTCTCCTAGCTATCTGGGATCAGTAGGACTTGATAAGTTTAAAAAAACTAAATATTGTCAACAACAATTAAGTCCCAAAGTCCTCAAACAAGACAACAATAAAGTCCCAATGTTCTCAAATGAGTACTTCCTAATTAGCAGTGTCTTAGCTTGTTACTGATTGTTGTTCTTACTTGTATTTGTTGCCATATCAAACTACAAACATTATTAATTATAAACAAACAAGTTTTAACTACAAAATGTGATCAGGTTTTGGACCTTGTCCACCTTTGTGCCAGGATCAGCTGTAGACTGACTTGGCAGAGATGGCTGCCATCTTGTTTTAACATGGATTAGTGTATTGCGCTCTTATTACCACAAGATGGCACATAAAAGTGACCACGAATGAAGACAACAGGTCTGAGTTATAGGATAACTTCGTTATTTTTCAACCTGGGCCCTATTTCCCCATGTGTATGTGTGCGTATGATTCATAGGTACAACTCGTTCTAAAACTGGTTCAGTATTGAGGGAGGTGGATGTAACCAGGAGCCGCGAAACGAGCTTAAGTGGTAAAGGGGGCAAATGCGTCCCGTATAAGTTTGCGCATCAAAAGTCCTTTTTTTCACCACTGACCGGTTCAGATCACCAGTGTTATCTCTGTAAATAGCATACTAAACGTTTCCCTTACCCTTCACTTGCTCTGGGCTGTGACGTCTTCTCGCGAGAGCTTTGCTTGTTGCCAGAAGAAAACAGCGGAGCCATGCAGAGCACCGCCCATAGTGGCGCTGGTTGTCCCGGAGAACAGTTGGGAGTTTTACTGCATCGATTGAAAACAACGGTTCGTGTTTGTGCTTATCCGAATTCCAAGAACAGGATGTCGCGCAACACCCCGTACAGCTTTCATAGGCTGCCTTTGTCAGACGGCGAGTTGCTGAAGTTGTGGCTAGTTGTCCTACAAATGGATGCTAACACTCCTATCCAGACACTGCGTCTTGCAGACCATCGGGTCTGCAGTGCTCACCTCTCCCAAGATGACTATTGCCTGCCGAAGAAGAGAAGACACCCAATCCCGGGTTGCCCAAGTTATCCTTTAAGTAGAATGAAGTATAAGGTCAAGTAAACCCAAAATGTAATGTCCTCATAGGGGGACACAGGGTCTCAGAAGGATATTGCTGTTGTCATAACATAAATATCACAGGTCCTGGGGGCTGGGCTGGGTTGACCATACTGTAAAAGTATAAAATTATGAACAGTATGTAAGAGGTTATGCATGTACATGGGCAGACCAATCTTGTGGTCTTGTGTGAAAGGCAATTAGCCAGAGACAGCAGTGTGGTATGAGTGGGCCAAGTGGGAGAAACATATTGTTATAATTTACTTTGATGCTTGAAGGGAAATTCTCTTTGCACCTGCCTCCACAGGGAGGTCAGAGCCCACGATCAGCTACATAGCAGCCCTCCTGGGCAGGGTTTAGTGTCTTGCTCAAAGAAACAATAACAGGGACAATACATGGGGCGTGTCGGATTGTCCTTGAGTTTAGCAGAAGCCTGTGCTCCCTGATACACCCTGCAGTCCCAAAACCCCTGTGGTTTGAACAGCAGAGGTTTTGGGATAAACACTTTCTGAAAAGGTTGTAAATGAGACAGTAGTGCCTCTTCCTCACTGGATATCATATGTGCCTAATTTCTAGGAGCCCAAGTTCTGGTGCCTTGCTAGTCAGCACTGAAACAGCAGGAAAAACGGGAATGAGAAAGTCATGAGATGGAGAGAGAAATACGGTTGTGAGCTTAGAAAAGAACAAACAAAGAGGATGATAGACACAATAGGCTAAGCCCTGCCCGGTGTACATTATTAGGGAAACACATTCATTACTTCTGTCTTTTTCAAGACCCCATGTGGGTTTAGACCCCTTTCACTTTCTCCCTCATTCTCTCCCTCATTTTTCGCCTCCGCTGGTACAAAGACAAAAACATACACCATCAAATGAGGCGTGCACACTTACACACAAAGTCACACCTACATGCACACGGAGACTGTGGTGGAATCAGCATGTGCTTTAGACTGGTGTGATTAATGGCATTCTGTGCACCAGTGAGCAGATGAACCAGAAAACAGCACAAACATTATCATAACCTGAAAGACCTAATTATTGCAGTGCACATCTGACAGACGTGTGTGTGTATGTATCTGGGTGTGTGTGCATTGTGGAGGGGGCGAGTGGGTGGCAGTGAGGATACAAGATTTATGACCCTGTTGTGGAATGCTGCGCTGCGTCCCCTTCATCCTTTTTGCGTCGTTCACCATTCGGGTGCAAATTAGGAATATGATAATGGCCACGTTATATATTTTAATGAGCGTATACGCACATGGGTATGTGTGCATGTGTGTGTCTTCCCTGACCAGCTGAGTTGTTTTAAAACATGAACATCAAGATAACAACAGCGACCTCCTGTATGGTAATGTGGCACACTCACATACTCGCACGACCACACATCACACTCCCCACACTAAAGGGAAAACAGCAAAATGCAAAAGCATCCAGTATCCTCTTTACTGGCGAGAACATGGTTCAAAGGCGACCTGCTACACCCAGTGTAGGTGCTTTGCAAGTGGCCAGAAAACAGTTATCATAGCAGTGACAATGTGTTGTGTTCGACTGGCTGCGGGTGTGATATTACCAAATAACACCTTATATAGTGATGAGAATAATCTTTGTTGACATACTTTTCAAAATAAAGGAAAAATATACATGTAAGTTAGGAGGCACGCCATGGAAACGAAACATGCTGGGACACAGGGGTAGGAATCAATCCGATAGTATCATAATACTTAAGTCATGATGCAGTATTATTGCAATTTTAATCATTTTGTGATATTTAAAGGAACGCAATAACATATGTTGCTATTTATTACCTTATTGACCTTTATTTTATCGTGGCTCGTTATTAGCCGGTCCAGCCAACTCTGCAGAAGGAAGGATGGCGAGGCGTTCGATGCCGTTCGCCAACAACTGCTTTGTTGCAGTCTTCACCACTAAACAACAAACACGGCCTTCTCATGAGGTTTAACAGCAGCCCTGAGCTTATCTAGACACTTCATTCTGCTGACTGCCCTCACGTCTTCACCATGACACCCCGTGAGAGCAGTTTCCCTCCACAAACACCAAGCAAACATGTCACATCCTCACAGTTTACCCACAAAGCCACCATCCTTACAGGGGGAAAAGTGTGAGCTGGTAACACATCTTTTCTGGCACATCTTCTCACCCAAGATCACCCAAAAGAAAACCAACAATACTTTCCTGACATAAAGTTCACCTGAGAAGCACCAGTGCCCTTCACACTTAGTATGTTTTATATTGAGAGGCTTCTGCCTGTCTGTAGGAAAAGATGTTGACCTTGCTAATGCTCCAAAGTAACACACATACTATTTCTGACTCCTGTCCGGTGTCTTGGTGATACAAGGATCTGAATGATGTGGCACAGACGCTGTAAAAGGCTGATATGATTGTTCTGTACAATAACTTTCTGGGTATGTCTCTGTCCATGCACATGTGCTGTGCCAAAGGCTTCTGTGATATCAGATTGAGTTGTAATTAAACTTACATTTTCAACGAAGAACGACTGGGGCTCGCCAAGTTTAGTTTGTTATTCATCAAAATAACAACCGACAAGAGTACAAGTTTTTCGCCATCAAATTGTTATGGGCCTTAGAAAATACAGCACTGGCTGGCCTCTAATGCGGAAAACAAATGTACATATACACTTCTTATACTTGCATCAACATATTTGAAGTTAGTGACTTCTTATCTGTGATCTATAATCAGATCATCAACATTTATATTCACTGGGAGCCATTTTCTAACAAAGGTAGAACACAGCTAGGTCTGTGGCTGCTCTGTTCTGAGTCTGAAAAATGATCATCTGGGAAAAAAGACCACTCCAGATATTTTGATATTTGGGCTGCTCGACGCCTCACTTATTGTAAAATCCTAAATAATGACTTGGGGAGTCCCACAGCCAGTATCCTGTGGGAAGCAGAGGACATTTTCAATTTGGGACCGATTTCAAGCCAGCTTTTCATTCTGGTCTCTCATGGCGCTGGGTAATGGATGACACTGGATCCGATACAGTGGATCAGCGTCAAGAGCTTCACAAGACACTAGGTTATGGCTGTCTGTTCCCCTCTTCCTTTCTCCGTCCTCCCTTTCCTGCTCTCTGTCATTCTCACACCATTTCTCTAACTGAATCCGCCCTTGGGCCCCTGGACACCATAGCAGAGCAGAGGGGAGGAGAAAGGGAGGCGTAGATGAGAGAAAAATAGACAGCGAGGCCAATCACAGAGCAAAGGAATGAAAGAGTGCTGAATGAGGAAGAGGGAAATCGACAGAGATTATGAGTTTGGGAAAAAAAGGAGAGAAACTGACATAAGAGGTAAAAAAGAGGATGACATAAATGCAAAAACGCATTGTGGGGAAAAATGACTCTTTAAAAAGGTCGGATGTAATTTCCATACTGTTACTCTGTTCATGGATTTGTAGCCTTTAAAGAGAGAAAAAAGGGAAATTGAAAGAGGGAAAACAACTTTAAAAAGTCACTTTTTTGTGTCAGCAATGCTGAGGACAAGCCTTGCCTACATGTGTACAGTTTTACAGTGGATGTGCTCATACACGAGTGCAAGCACGAATTAAAGACATCCAGAGGACAAATAAGTGTCTGCATTTGTCATGAAAAGTGTGACGCATATTGCCAGTGAGAGACAAACAAAAACCCAGCTAAGGACAATTTCAGAGCATCTGCAGTACCAAATAGAAATCAGTTGTGACAAAGTCACTGCATCAGCCCGAATGCTTCGGCACAACAATGAATTGCTAAGAGAAAAAGGCAGAGGAAAACAAGTTATTTGACAAAACAAGTAAAACACTCTCCGAGTTTGAAAGCGAAGTCACTCCTGCAGGAGAGAAAGGTCTATTCATGTCAAGTGGATATTCAGAAAGTAATTTATTTCTGCAAAAACGGGCGACACATTAAGGAAAAAGAACAACATTAATAATCCAATTGGTTCTGTTTGGATTATTATTGTTCTATAATGAACACAACTCAGTTGCTTGCTTCTGCCTTGGCAAAGTATGCTCTTCTTGTGTCGTGCCAATAAAGCACCCATCAATTTGAGCTGAGGTCTATTAAACTGATAAAGCAGAGCAGTTGAATAGCAATAGACAGAGAAAAAAGGGGAAAAATTGCTTTGGAGAGACAATCTGAATAAAACATATTGCCAAGGATACAGACGGAAAAACTAAAGCAATTTAACTAAAAGTTAAACAGTGAACATTTAATCAACAATCACAGAACCTTTGTAAAAATGAGCACCGAGACGAACTCCTGACTCCAAACTTATGTGTATTACACTTTCTATGAAGACCACATCTATAATGCATTGTAAGGGCATCCATAGTGAATTATTGCACAGTCATAATGCTCAATGACTGCACTAATATACACACATAATGCTTACTGATGCACATATCAACAGTCATTAAAACATCACTGATTTGACTTATAATGAGTGAGTGTCAAGTGTCTTATGGATGCTCAGTTATAAACTAGAGGTTAGATGATGGGGCTTTTAATGCTTCATGAATACCTGTACTCACACACATCTTAACAATCAACTGTGGTAAAGACTCATAGTACTGTATGTTATCCATGCAGTATCATTAGTTATCATTGTATGCGTTAAGTAATACATATTGATGCATCTATAATAAAACATGCTTCATTATAAGGTGTCATTGTTGGTGCTAGGTAAAGTCTGATGCATTTTCATGTATTTAAAAGAATCTCTGCTGCATCATAAGTGATTAATATCGACCACACACTTGAATACTTTGAGAAAGACTTTGAAAATACTTCTATAAGACTTAAAGAGGGTTTTAGACACAGTGAAATTTTGCAGTGGCTGCCAGGAAGTATGCTGTTTAACTGAGTGACAGAGGCGGTCCCGGACAGTTTTACGCCCTGGGTGAACCATCCCTCGGCATCCCTAGCTACAGCTTAGCATATTCACTGGGGATTTCAACAATTTCTGTCCACCTTTTTTTTTTTTTTACCTTTTTGAAGCGAACAATCGTGCAAATAGTGTCCCTTATTGTCAGCTTCAAAAAGGGAAAAAAGATGGACAGGCTGTTGCAGCCTTCAAAATTGCAAGGGAAAATGCTATATGCTATAACTTGCTTGCTAACTGCTTTCCCCATATCAAACAAGCTAAAAAAAAAAGACTAGGAATGCATTACAATTCAATGAACGCCCTCATAATGCATTGCAGATTAGTCTTCATAAAAAGTGTTACCATTTTGCTCAACAATTGGGTTTATTTAAGGCTAATTACCATCTATACCTCTTCAATATTATTATAGATCGATGTGATCAGTAATAATGAGAATTGCTTGATCTGACATTTCAGCTTCAATCAGTTGCTAAGACATAATCTATGCATGCTGGCATGGCTCTCCTGATCCCTGATAAACATAATAAGGAACCTAATAAGAGGAAACAACCTTTCTGTTATTATCTCAAGGTAAGCAAATAAAACAACCTTTTGTTTTCTCCAGATAAGGATTTAATTATTTCATTTTAAAAATTATTTCACTGCGTGTTTCTGGAGACAACAAAATAATTAACACATGATCTCAAGATAGCAGCATTAAAAGAATAATTGCTAGAATTGCTGTTCTCGGCCTCCACAGTGCACAGACTGAGATGAAACTCGACTTTGTTTAGGAGTGCATCTTATTAGGATGGTTTTATTGAAATGATTGTTATTTTATTATGTAGTGGTGTGGCAGTTCTAAGACTGGTCTCCCCCTCCATGGACGGCTGGGTAAACCTTTCTCCTCTTCTCCATCTGGAATCCTGCGCTGGAGCTCTTCGAACATCTCCTTGGTCGTCGTCACAAGATGCGCAATCTTCTCCCCTGATCTGATTGTTGATCTGGTCTTCCATGATTTTCCAGAGCTCACTGATCTTGAGGTAAAACACTTCATACTCCTCCCTCTCGAAGTGTACTGCAGCGTGGAGATCCCCTTTCTGTGGATGTTCTAGCTCATCTGGATGAGCTCCATCTCCACCCAGACCCTCCACACTCGCTGCACTCACTGCAGCAGGTGCATCAGGCTTCATGGTGAAGACTATACACTCGTTATCATCAGTGGCCTATCTCTTTGTCTAATCTGGAGGCTGTCTGAGCGGTTTATGAGCCTCTTCTCCACCCAGGATCTCAACACTTGCTGCACTCACTGCAGCAGGTGCATTGGATTCATGGTGGAAAGCACAAGCTCATCATCATCAGGAGCCTCTGTGTTTGTCTGATTTGAAAGCTGCAGAGCAGCAAGAAAAGAAATTGCCCACTTCAGCAGGGTAAACCACATACTAGCAAATATCTGTCCAGTGGTTATATATTCAGAGTCCCTTAAGGGAAAGCTACTTCTTTGAGCTGCTGTGAGCCACTCACTGCAGCAGGTGCATGGGGCTGTGTGGTGTAGGCTACATACTCATTATTATCAGGAGCCTCTGTTTTTTTTTTTACTTAGAGCCTGTTTAAGCTGTGTATGACCCTCCTCCAGCTTGGCATTGAGATCTATGCTAATCACATATTTAGTACTATGTCTATAGAAGGAATCTATCAGCTTACGATGAAGGTACTCATTCACCTCCACAGTCTGGACCAGCTTAAGACCACACTGTAGCTGGTGTTTACGGAGCTGGAGCTGATGGAAGACCTCAGTCCGGGTCTCAACATCTTCTCTCGACATGGTGGCCTGTCGTTCATCCTCCCAATTTTTAACATAATCACGCACAAGACTGTTCATGCTTCTGATTTCTGCCCCTGCAAACGTCTTTCCAATTACTTGGCAGCTGTGGTCTCAGAATAACCACTGAATAGATGGGTCCAGGTGCTTTGCCACAGATAGCAGACACAGCCTATATTTACCAGTTTCAAAATGAAACTTGTGATGTCATTAACGACAGCTTACCTACCAGCTGTGGTCTCAGAGTAACCATTGAAAAGATGGGATGAGGTGCAAGTAAATAATTTTTCTGTAAATCTCTTGTGCCAAACTCACCAGTAACCTTTTAGCTGTGTGACTCGGACTGTCCGTCCAATTCTTGTGAACACGATATCTCAAGAATGCTGTGAGGGAATTTCTTCAAATTTGGCTCAAATGCTGCTTCGAACTCGAAAATGAACTGATTACATTTCGGTGGTCATAGATTAAGGTCACTGTGACCTTGTCTGTCTCATTCTTGTGAACGCAATATCTTAAGAAGACCTGGAGTGATTTTTTTTCAATGTTCATTTGGACTCAACAATGAACTGATGAGATTCTGATCATCACAGATAAAAGGTCAAGGTGACTGTGACATTGTATCGGTGTCAGTCTCGCGAATGCGATATCTCATGAACGCCTTCAAGGAATTTTTGCAAATTTTCAAAAACGTCCACTTGGACCTAACAATGTACTGATTAGATTTTGGTCGTCAAAGGTCAAGGTCAGTGAGACCTTGCATCCATCTCATTCTTGTAAATGCAGTGTCTCAAGAATGCCCTGAGAGACTTACTTTAAATTTGGTATAAACAGTCACTGAAGAATAAACTGATTACAATGTGGTAGTCAAAGGTTCAAGGTTAAGGTCACTGTGACCTCACAAAACAGAATTTTTTAAGCAAATTATCACAAAACTTCACAGAAATGTCTACTAGATAAAATGATGAAGTGATATCTCTTCATATCCAAAAGGTAAATGGTCAGCTTCACTGTGACAGCATAATGTTCTCCATCAAACACTTTTCTGGCCATTACTCAATGTCATATCGCAGGAACAGAAGGGGAAGCATTTGGTCAGACACCGAGTGGTGACACTAATCTTGGGTGTCCATCTTGAAACTGTGCTGATTGACAGAATAATATTTGCTGCCGGGGGGAGGATGTGTGTGAAGCCTCCATGTTTTCACAGACATGGATGAGTGCAATTTGTTCATAACTTCCTCTCCAAAACAAATGGACTAGGTGATTTACACCAGTAAAAGCATGGAATAAAGTAGTTTCACATTAAAAATCAGTGTTTTGCCAATGCTTGTCAGCATGTCGGAGACAGGCCTGTTACCCATTACCTGCTAATCTGCGCTCACCATTTTACTCTGATAACCTGCACCCCTTATAGGTAAATATACTCATACTCGTGCCAATATATCCCCCAAATCCTACACACTGAATGCTTAGCACTAATTCAAATCCTTCCCACAACTTACAACTAATGCTGTATTTTGTTTTACATTTAGTTTAAATCCAATAGATGCTGGTAATGCAACATTTTGGATGCCAACTGTCATTAAAAAGCAAAGAAGAAGAAGAAAGTGGATGGGAAAGCTGGGGCTGCATCTCAAGTCTCTTAATTGTCATTTACTTGCTCCTTGATCCGCGTTTGAACTGGAAGTCGTACTGGTGTGCCATGTTGAAGGCTGTCTCAAAGCTCTTATTTCTGCTCTGAGGAGTGAGGAAGGATCTCTACAGAGCAATGAGCAAATATACAAAAGAAGCCACATACGCTGTTTGTGATAAAATTCTTGCAAAAGAATTTAATGAGATGACCTAAAAAGCGGTCTGTTCTTGGATCTTGCATACATGCACGACAATACCTATTAAAGCAACTTTGTAGCACAGGCATGAAATGGGACTTTAGTCTACGGGAGTGAAAATCACATTTGAAAACAAAGGTCACAGATCAACAGCTCAGTCCTTTAATGAAATATACTGTTTACTGTAATTCAAAGAGCTCTCATAGCCGCCGTTCTTCTTTGAGTGTAGACAGTAATGAGAAGTTAAGAGAACAAAGCAGAACACAGAATCAAAGCTCTGGTAAGTGGCAGCGGAAAAAGCACAAATATATGAGTTCAGTTAAAATAATGATCTGTAATCATTTTAACACAACAAACCTTGTAGGAACATAGGGTATTATAATGTTGCCTTAGTGAACTTAAGCACAGAGACATCAAAGGAAGTGTTTATTGAGACCCCTCCCCTGCTTGTACACCTTGTTAAGGTTTTTAGTATGCTAAGACCCCGAGGGTTTCCACAGACGTTTGATGTCTGGGATGAGATGGAAAATGAGATGCTGTTTAACAAACAGCCTGCAATGAGCAAGTGTTTACAGAACAAAAAAAGGACAAACATTAAGCGGGATGCAGTTGTGGGAGACAGTACAGGGATGCAGGTCCCATGCCCACATCTACTGTGGACGAATTGAGTTTTCTTAGAAAGATAAATGTATTTTTCATTTAGGCTTAATTATATCTGTGCATACATTTGAGCTGTAACTCATGGAGATGGCCTCTTTGGGTTTAATGTGATGGCAATTAAAAGGAACATTAACTGTATACTTTCAAGGCCATAATGCCAGTATACAAAATAAACCATTACGGTTGAGTAGTAGGTGTGTATGGTTTCTGAAAAAAAACAAAAAAAAAAACCCACAATATTAAACTGTCCATCGGTAAGAAATTATCATGTCAGTGGTGCTCATAGCCTAGAAGCTTATCCTTATTAATTGTTCCTCAGTGGAGTACTGTGAGCTGCTAATGCCTTGGTCCACACATAAATGTAGATGAAATCTCAGCATTTCTACCAGAAGTACCTTGTTTGCATCTCCTTTATCACACAGATGCTGCAAAACCATGTTCCACTTAAAAATATTAGTATCTTGTTCCTCCAGCATTGTTTATCCGATAATAGCCATATCCATACATAATACATGTGTAAAGGATTTGCAAATGGTGAGCTCCCACTACTGGATGTCCTCAGTAGTCATGGGTATGGTTAGGTTTTTGTCGACCTGATATCAATAACAGTGCTGTCCGTCATATCAATACTATTGGCACAAGCAGTCATTGTTTCACAAACAAGTTTCATTTGAAAATGCAGAAGCTGCTTAAGTTCAACTGTAGGACCAACATTGACAGCTGCAGTAGCTAGCTACGACATAGTCACACAATGCGAATGCAGCTGTCTTACACCCAGCACAAAGCAGTGCACAGTGCAATTGTCATTGCTAGTTTCAGGCCGACAGTTACTATTTTCCTCGGCCACCGTGTTGTGTAAGTAGCAAATGTACTTCCGCCCATCTGTGTGCCCATGGGTGGAATGAGGTAGGTGTGGTTGGGCTATTTTAAGGCAGCAGAAAGCAATGTGGCATTGACACCCAAAAACTTGATTTAAAGTTAGAATGGCAGAGTACTTTTCTCCTTTTAAAAGGGTGCAATAATACATATTTGTTTAAAAATTACATTCTCTTATATATGAATATAGCAGAGACCAGAGCAGAGCTGCAGAGCTGCTGGGGAGCAGCATAACTTCATTTTTTTTTTTTTTTCGGAAGCTAAAAGTTAAGGTCTGCTTCCTTTGTCAAGTTATAACTACAGTTTTTAGTTTTGCTGCTTAAATGTCCCATGATATTTGCTGCAGTAAATAGCAAATATCATGCCCCAGCTCCTCCTTTTCATGCTGTGTCTGACTTATCAATGTCATTTCTGTTTGTCATCGATGCTGCTCTGTTCTGTTCCCGGGGGGTCTTTACTGCTGCTCTCTCTGGCTAAGGCTTTCCATGTAGGCACATGGAAGAGGCTTTCTGTGTATGCCCAAGGAAAAGCAGAGAGGCCCCAGAACAGAGCCATATCACCAAATATAATACTGCAAATGGAAATTAAGTTTTTTATGACTAAACAGAAAATCACTTGCTTCTCCAATTTAGCAAATCTGTAGTGTATATAGCGGTGCTCCAGGTGCTAGCCTAAAGGAAATGAGAGATGGCACTCTGACTGGTTGAATTAATGTTACACCCAGAACACACCTATGAAAATTATCTGACTAAATACAACCCCTTTGCACTGTGCGCCTTACTTTGAGCCCAGATAACATGTCGTTTCACTAGCAAAGTGGAGTTCGACACACCCTTAATGCACAAGGACCATGCATTGTAGATCTTTTCAATAAGGCACCAAGTGTTTAAAATACAGTACGACATTATTGTAGACAAAGCAGGGCTTTAACATAAATGTTACTCTGATTCTGAGAGAGTAACAAAAACAATTCAAGTTGGAGATGAGAGGTGTGATTAGGCAGCGAGCCAAGTACTGTAGTTACGAAGGCAGGAAACAGGATGTGAGGACTGCAGATGTGTGCATCTCTGTGTAGCATGAAGGTGTCAACATTGAAGGGAAGGGCGAGAAAAAAGGAAAGAAAGATGGTTCAGCATTATTGGCAGGGTCATGGCATCAGTGCAGGGTCAGGCACGTTACTTGTATGTGTATCTGTCTGTCTGCGTTTGATAACCTCAAGGTGACCACGTTTCTCTTACAGTTCAGTGGACAAGCTGCAATGCCGAACGCCCTGTTTGGCCGGCTACTTTAGCAGTTAGACTGGCTAGCTCACAGTTTGGCTGGTTTATTCACAGGGCTTAGATTACAAACCACATAAATATCCCAGTGAATTGTGCCATAATACAGTCAACAATTGCTTTGCAAACTGCCAACATTATCTGCCAGGCGGCCGGAAAGGAGAGGAAGAGAGAGAGTGAGGAGGCACGTAGAGAGGTGAGGTGAGGTGAGAAAAAAGGGAGGTTTTTTTTTTAGATACTTAAACTAAAATGTGACAGCCAGAAAAGAGGGAGAGTAAATAAAAGGGACTGTGGGGGAAAAAAGGTGATGGAGCGAATAGGATACAGAGCAGACAAGAAGAGATTAGGAGGCCAGGGAAAAGAGGATGAGTGGGTGATGGGTTAGGCTAATGAAAGAAAAAAGAAATGAAAGGAAAAAGGTGAGAGACAGAGAAGGCGGATGGGAACGCGAGAAAGCTGGCACAGGAGCGGCAGCTGTAACTACATATGCTAATTAAACTTCTGATTGGGTCACTTGCTCTTCATGTCAGGGCTCCCTTCACACCTACCGTCTGTCTTCACCGACACGTTCTCTGTCTGTCTGTCTTTGGTTCTGCCTCCTTTCCCTTATTCCCTATATTACTTTCAGAGTACAACTTTGTCTTTTGATTCTTTTTTTTTGTTTGGGGGGAAAAAAAAACTTTTACCTCCCTCTCACTGTCTCACCTTTTCCTATAATCATACATCTCCCCTGCTGTGCACCTCATCCTAATGCTGCCCTCGCTCGTGATCTGTCTTAACTTCATCTCCCCCTCAATTTTCTGCTTTATCTCCAGTTGCCCTTTTGTGCCTTTTATTTCTCTCCCTCCTCTTTTGTCTCTTATCCTCATACTTCTATATATCTTTCTGTAATGATGTCAAATCTGCTTCTACCAACGTTCACCTTATCCTTGCATCCACCTACGTTTTTTCTTTTCCTTTCATTCTCTGCAGAGACAGAGTGTACATCATCATTATAAGAAGCTTTCTTCTGTCTCTCTTTGCCTCAGGTCTATGCCCTGTTTTCGTTATCCGTAAAGTATGCATCCATTTACCTTATATTTTCTAAATTCATATTTAACACCCTTGTTTTTATTATGTATTTGAATTTCACCCATTTTCTTTTTATTCCTCTGCTTTTATATGTCCTCTCTGTCTTTTCCACCTCCTACCCTAACATTCCTGGAAACGATTCATTTCATTTTTCTCCTCTGCTTTTCCCGTCAATTATCCCCTAATGTGTCCTCTTTTTCAGCTACGGCTATGTTCCTGGAGTTGCTTTTTTATTTTCTACATCCCCTTTTCATCCTCATCTTCGCTTTCCTCTTCTCTGCCAGACCTCACAGACCAAAAATCAAAGCTTAGCCAAGTAGCAGAATGCCAAAATACCTACTGCACTGGCCTAAATGCAAACACACACACACACACACACACACACACACATACGCATCATACACAGATGTGTGAAGTGTGCACACACACATGCGCACACACACGCACACAGGTTCACAGATTTCCATGCATGCGAGCAAGCGAACACACACAGACAAACGGACACACACACACACCTCTAGCCTCTGTGACCCGTCGCTGGTTTGTGAGCCATCTGTTCATTTATTTCAGAGAACAAACACACCTGACAGTACTGAGGAGCTGCTAAGTCCATTTCACTGTTCAGTGAACAGCACAATTGAGTCGACTAGATGGAGGGATAAGCTGGAACAAAAACTTAACGCACCCCGAGGGGAATTGGAGATCGAGAACCACTGTTCCTGTCCAAAGCCATTTCTCTGAAAATCAGAAAACTGTATCTCTCCATCGCTGTCATCTAACAAGATTCAATACCGTGCTACCATAACACCCAACGTTAAGGACTTGGGATTCGGGGTGGCTCAAGATATGAGGGACATAAAGTCCGGTTATATCACACAGTGGGGTACATGGCATGCCATATATGTTCTGCTTCAGAAGGATTGCTGTATAAGGTAACAATAAAAAGATGGATAGCAAGCATGTATGCAGCCATTTTTTTTCAATGCATGTTAAAGGTGGATTTTATCAGTTCTCTAGATGTGTGTATGAATGTAACAATACGAAGTACAAGAAGCTAACCCTCTGAAGCACATGAAAAAGGTTTTATAGAGAACATCAGCCTCGTCTCACTCCCTGGGCATCAAAGTAAGCTACTCGGGCAGAGGGGTCCCCCGGTGTCACTATAATGATGCCACGGACACCCTTCAGCATCTGTAGGACACTGGACTGTCAACAAACTACAATGTAAATTTATTTGCATCGGATGAGGTTTAAAGAGCAAAAAAGTATGCTTCGGTGGATGGGTCCAACAAGTATAGGACTTTGACCCAGGAGATTGGAGTCACAATGTCTGTTTCCATAGTTACGCGGATGACACGCAACTGTACATCTCTGCTGAACCAAACTATGCAGCAGACATAAACTCATTATTACCCGTCTTTTGGCAATACACAAATGGGTGAGCAATAATCTCTTAAAGTTAAACAAGGACAAAACTGAAATCCTGCTTGTCGGTCCCAAAACGAAAAGGGAAATGCTGCATAATAGTTTCCCTGGATTACATCTGGGGTTACAAGCCTTGGTTTGATCCTTGATTCAGATCTAAGCTTCAAGTCCCAAATTCACAAGGTGACGAAAATATAATTTTTCCACCTTAGAATCATAGCCAAGGTGCTGATGTGGTGTTGATTCATGTCTTTATTTCAAGCTGCCTAAACTACTGTAATGCACCTTTTACTGACCTCCCAAAAAACACCACTGAGAGAATTCAGCTCATCCAAACTGCAGCTCAGCTATTAACCAGAACCAATAGGAGTGAGCACATCAGGCCAGTCTGAGCTGATTTGCACTGACTTCCTGTTACATTTAGAATTGATTTTATGTACACAAAGCCATGCTACACTCTCAAAATCTTACTTGATTTTATGATTACAAGTTTTTGTATTGAATCGCCTTGTCTGTTTTATGTCCATTGTGTCTATTCTCATGTGAGGCACTCAGGACTTGTACTGCCCTAATTGTAAAGCACTTTGTGCTGCATTCCTTGCATGAATGGTGCTATACAAATAAAGTTTATCACTATTATTTAAAACTAAAAGTCAACGTTGAGTTAATTTTTTAAGTCATGTGAGTTTTTAGTCAATTGACTCATGTGACTTACGTCAACAGTGATGTTTTCTAACCAAGTAGATTTGCTGCCTAACCCTTACTGCCACCCCCTTGTTAGTCACGTGACCCAACTCACATTACTTGCAACCAACCCCTTTTGCGTCAGGCTCTACTGACACCTTCTGCAGCAAGATACAACACAAAAGGACATCATTGTAACAATGCTGGGGGCTTCAGCCTTAGCATCAAAATAAGATGAGCAGGGATGAACACAGGTTGAAAATGTAATGCTGCAAACTCCGAACTATTCACTGTCACAGCAAATGTTACCAGGATATCAGGAGCAGAGCTTCTCAACAGTTGCAGTCAACATATTTAATGTGTTTTCAAACAATAATCACTTTGGTTTATGAAGGTATGTTATTAAATCAGAAAACTTGGCTAAAGAAAGCCATTTCTGACTTGAAGCAAGTGTTCTAGTAACTTAAACCTAGAATAAGAGCACCTGGAATGGAGAGTACGCACCCATGTGATTTTGACACCCTACCAGCAACTGTGATCTCCTCCCTGTGATTTCGGTGCTGTATAAAGGTGTCATGTTTCTGGACTGGTAAACAGTATACAAAGAAAGCTTTTTCCTAAACATATTTTGCAAAGCAAATGATTAAATTCTACTCACATTTTCAGGTAGAAAGTTTGGAGACATATATAGTACATAGGCAACCCAGACTGCATCTTTCTAGCAGTTGTACTGTTTACATTCGCAGCTTAGAAGTCCTTTTATCCTACAAGTCTATGGAGGTTTCTCAGCCTGCGTCTATGCTGCAACAGCACTGCTGGATTTCCAAAGAAAATTTGAGTTGTGGATTTCCAAAGCTGCACCTGTGCAGCATGAGGTGCAAAGTGGGACAGTACAAAGTGGGATTTCTATATTGCTATTTCAATATCAGACCTGACACATCAACTTTTATTATGGGAAATGTTCTTACCTGAGGATGATTTCAGCAGGAAGGGGGCAGGCGTGAAGGAAAACAGGAGCCGGTGAGGAGGAGGAGAAAAAAGACAGAGACAAGACAGCATTTTGTTAGATTATTCAATACTGCACTGCAAGCTTTCTGAGACAATTACAGCTGTTAGACCAGACTCTGCTTCTATTGTCAGGACATTTCCTCATCACCATATGAGTTAATAATTCAAATTGGAGCCCAGATTCAATTGTAAGAAGGTAATTTAATGCAGGTGTGTTTTACACTACTGAATATCTGCAGATATTAAAGCATGGCAGGGTTTACCAAACACTGCAGTATGCAACCGGGCAGTAAATGGGGAAAAAAGGAAATCTATGATGGCTAACATTTATAGGCATCAGCTGGGAGTGAGGGGGCTAAATGTGCTCACTGCTTTATGTTCGCTGTGATGGGGACAGACCCAATGAGGCAATGTCTTGTTTGAACCAATCGGGGTGATGAGACACAGAGGCACTCGCATATATTGACTATAATTGCTTTGTCTGGCTTGTGTCAAACATGAGACGTGCGTGCGCATTTGTCTCTGCATGTCTGTGTGTGAGACAAAAGTGCAGACTGTTGTGAAGTGAGTCTGAATACAGAGAAATTATTTTCACCGTTAAAATGCAGAGCGACAGAGAGAAATGCAACAAGAGACACACACACGCACAAAGAGAATTCTTCAGTGTCTCAAGTAAGACAAATGGGCCGTATATCCAAACCAGACACTCACAGTGGACTCAGAAATTCACTCGCTTCTTCTCGTCCCTCTCCAGAATATTTACTTGCTTTTTCATCTCCTCAAAATATTTCACACTTAATGTCATTGCGCCCTCTCTCCCTCTGCATGCCTCTCTCCGCGCTCCCTCTCGGTTCCTCTTTCGCTCCGGCTTATTCCCCCTCTCTCACTCCGCCGCCGCGCTCTCTTTCTCACTGTGTGTCACTCTCTGTATCTCTCTGGTAGTCATTCAAATAGTAATCTACACTTCTAAAAACTTGCGGTCGCTCTGTGTGTTGTGCAGCGTTATTTACATTTCCCCCAGGATACCACTGCTTATCGATTCTGGCCCTGCTCGCATCTGTTCTCCATGTCTTGTTAAGTGACGCCTTATCATTACCCTGTGTGTGTGCATGCGAGATGTTTTATCGTTACTCCAAGTGTGTGTGTTGTGAATGCCTTATCATTACCATCTCTCACGGGGCTCTGCCATCCAGAAATTTTAACAGCCCTGCGCTTGTTTGAACTGATCAAGGCAATGAAAAATGGTGTGTATAATGCAGTCTGAGCACCGTATAGAGGATGTAGAGAACTGCACAAGTGTGTGTGTGCCTACACCTGTGTTTGTAGCTGCACCAGACACTGTGCTTATTTATACTACTGAGTTTACTCTTTTATGTGCATGTGAGTATCTGCATGTGTGTGCGTACTGATGTCCAAGTCTAGGTGTGACATACTACCAGATACGCTTGATCAACACTAGCCTACAAGCTTAGCAAAGGATCTGATCGCAACTGGATATCGCCGCATTCACACGCAGTCGCTGACATGTCTGATGTCCCAGAAAACAACAACAGCAACGGCTGTCAGTCTGTCTGAACACATCTCACACTCAGACCTCTCCTGTTCTTCATGAGCAGCTGCTTTTGAACACGAGAAGAGAGAAGAGGGAGGAAAGGAGACGACAGAAACAACACTCCAAAGTACTCGTGAATAAAAGTGGCTTGTATTTCGCAGTGCAAGGTGGTTTTGAGAGTTCAAAGCTGCTGTTCATTTTTTAACATTTTTTCTTTTTAATTGACTGTATATTCTTTTGATCCACTCATCCTTAACCCTCTGGAGTCCACGGACGTGCCGGTGCGTCCAAATCGCATGACCGATTTAAGATGACGTGGCAGCAAGATGCAGCCTCACTACGTCTCCGTTTCAACTTGCGTCATACGTGCGAACTTCAAACTATATACCACTTTTAAATTGTGTTAAGTAAAACCAGACTTATGATGAATAATTTATGGCATGCTTTTTCGCGAACATTGTCGTCATGTTTGGTGCAGGAACAAACGGGCTATTCTAAAGTGAACGTAATCAAAAACATGACACCCCCTTTCCTATTGGCGATGTGACACCAAACAAGGCAAGATAAACAGTGAAATTTAAGGTGAAACTTAAAAGGTACAATCACAAGTAGTCAAAAGTGGTCAATTATACCCTTGACCACAAAGGGTTAAAAAGTACAAGAACATTTAAAGATAAAAGCAGGATTTTCCTAAAAAGTATAGGTTCATACAGATGTAATCGCTCTCAGTCATCACTTATGACCCACTAGAAGTTGGTGGCAGGATATTTATCCGCACAGACTCTGCCTGTATTTTTCATTTTCTTCTTATTTTCTGGGTTCGGGATGTTTTTATGGGCGTGTACTCCCACAGCGCTCAGGTGAAGTCGGGGCTTTATAAAAGGTAGCAAAAGTTGCCAGACTGTAAGCAGCAGGCAGCCAAGAGAGAGAACTGAAAAAAAAAGCACATAAAGCGAGACAAAATGCCAGACAAGGGTGAATCTCAGGTTGGCTTTCACTCTCATTTTTGCTGAAGAGCATGTTCACAAACTGTAACCAACAATCCTGCACAGTATACCTTTAAAGTTCAAGAAGTATAAGATCTGTGCAGATGTCTGTCAGCCAATCAGTGGGTTAGAAAACACAATCCAAATAGCTTCAAGGCTTTGGCTCTTCAAAACTTCTTAACTTTAAAACCAGCCCACTGCTTTAGAAGTCCGTTCATTCAGAGGCTCTAACTCACTCTGGTGCTGTCAGACAAGTGTAGATGCAAGTGTGTGTGAATATAGGGCTTATTTCATTGGGAAAAAAAGAGTGAATTTGAGTAAACAACTTTGATGCAAAGAGTTGTGAAGAAAGAACTCATAGCAAACATCTCACTCTCCAGTGTGATATAGTTTTGTTTTTCCATTGTTCAAAGCTCAAGTTTCAAATGCCCAACATGAAAAGTTTCACATCTGCAACACAAAACTACTCTATATCGTGCGCAGCGCTCTCACAGTTGGCACAACTGCAAAAATTTAGATACAATCACAAACAAACACACAGAAAGCCTAATACCACTTGGCGTCAAGTTGATAATCAGCACCTGATTACTTCCTGGTTATGGGAACCTTTTCAGCTGCCGTTGACCTATCAGGATGGATTTTTGGCTTTAACGACTTCCTGTGGGAGTTAATGAGCGACGCAGCAAACGACAGCTAAACAAGAAAGCTGAAAGGCCTTTTGTTGTTCCTGAGGTCATTAAGCCCAATCACAAAGTGCCCTGGTATGTCCCATGTGTGTTCCTCTAAGTGTGTGTGTGCAAGAGTGTGTGCTTGAGAGACAGAGAGAGAAGCGGGGTGCTACATAATCTTTGAGAGGAACCTGGTTCTGCTCTGCTCAGTCAGAATGAATGCATTCCTTTTACACAGGAAGACACACAGGCACACACTTGCCTCTCCTCTCCACATAACATACACACACAGACACATACTATAGATACACACACACATACACAGGTAATTGATCTGTGAGGAATCTTGGGTGTTGCTGCCACTGTGTAAAAGCATGTTATTTCTGTGTGCAGTAGGCAGTGGGTCAGGGGCCTGTGTCAACATCTCCTGTTGGTAACGGCTGGCTAATGTATACCTACACTTATGGAACGACATGCCTCCACCACTTCTCTTTTTTCTCTCTGTTTAGGTTTGTCTGTCTCTCTTGTCAAAGCAATGAATGTCTCATCAGTCTCTGTCTCTCTCACTCACAGGACGTCTTTTAACCCTGAAGCATGCTAAGAATTACGTTAACATGTCAAACCTTTCATTACTTTAGTCGAAATATCTGTTCATGAAAATATTTAGTGAAGTTTATACGGAAACTTTAGTGATTCAGTATTCTATACTATTTGGTATTATTTATTTTCAGTTTGGGGGCTTGAGAGGGACTCAAATGCATCTTTGTCTTGCAATTTTTATATTGAAAAGCTCAAGCAGAGATAACCTACATGACATCAGATTTCACAAAAAATACCCAGAGCCACAGACGACATTAAATTTAGTGGATTAACCCTTTAAAGGTATTTTTCTTTTTCAGTTTCTAAAGATGGACACCAAAGGCAAAACATATTGCAAATATAAACTACAGCCTCATCAATAAATCTAATAATAAACTGCCCAGATTTTTTATCTCTCTTTTAGCATGGCATTAAAAAACATACTGTGACATACTTTAAAGTTGAAAAATAAACTTGGCAGTACAGTATGTAATGGTGCAAGTGTTTCTAAATTGGTTCACATGACGGCAAAATCTTGTTACTTTTCGGCTTACACACTGTATAGACCAGCGCAGGCACTATATGTAATGTGCAATAATCTAATAATGGGTGACATATCAGCCAAGGGCTTTAATGAGAGCAAACATCATATTATCCGCTCATTGAAGTTGGGTCCACGTCTGGTTAGCTCTTAAGCTTAAACCGGTTTGATTCAGTGCAAACCAGCTGAACCAGAACCTTTCATTATGACACGTTCTGGCAAATTAAAAACAGCCGACATTGGCATCATGTGCTGACGGCATAACGGAGCTACTTCCAACTTGAATTGCATTTGTAGTAAACAATATGACAACTTGATTGACATATTGTGTTGTGTTAAAAACAAACTCATGGAGCCACTAATGTCTGTGGAGCCATGCGCAATTTACTGCTGAGCCCAGGCAGCAACAGGAAGGTGATCACATTTCAGCAGAGGTGATAGGGGTTAAAGACGTGCACAGCAGATTGTGTTTCTTTCTGGAAAGTTCATGTGTTTTTTGGGGTGACGACACGAGGGCTCTCTCATGCCCCTTTAATACAGCTTGTTCAAGGTGGAAGGCTGTGGCTTTATTCCACCTCCCCGTTCACTATAAAACGTACTGGCAGGAGGCAGAATTGAAGCCTGGTCGCATTATGATCCACTAGTTAGAGGCTGCTGAGTCAAACTGTATCAGCCCAACACTACCACGCATCTAAAAGGAAAATATGTCATAACATCAAGAAATATGAATACTAAAAATATATACTATAATACGTGTGGTTCATAAAGTTAGCTACCTGATATATTTCTCCATTTTCTTTACACACATTCATTCCCAAGTTGTGACAGAGAGCACTGATGTTGTGAAATTGCTGAGTGGAGCTTTCTCCTAACCCTGAGGTTAAATCTAAAAGAAAACACTGATCACTGCAGCTTGCGTCCTGTGTGCTTAAAGAGAATTCCTGTAACGTTTACGTGTATGTGTATATATGTATATATGTGTGTGTGTGTGTGTGTGTGTGTGTGTGTGTGTGTGTGTGTGTCTGCGGTGTGATGTGCTTTAGGGACATTAGCAAAGCTAAATTGCCCACTGTCACTCAATAAAGGGTTGAAATAGTCTGTAATTTTGTAAAGGCCTGGACTTCAGGCTCCGCTGTGTGTGCGTGCGGTTTGCATGGCTGCCTCAGTAAGAGTATTTGTCTGTGTGTTTGTGTGCGTGTCTGTGTGTATGTGTGCATTTGTAAGTGGTCAACAATGCCTTGAAGCGGATGGGAAAGTGCTTCCATTATGGCGTCTGATGGCTCCAGCGGCACACTACACAGCGTGATGGGCTGAGAGAGAGTGAGAGACGGAGACAGTGTGATTGCGTGCAAACTAGTGTGTAATGGAAGCCAGGTGTGTGGCTTTGTAATAGCGAGGAAGACCCCCTGCTGCTGTAACTCTGTTCCGTCTCTCACAGGTCAGGACTCACACACACGCAAACACACACACACGTTGGCCTGTTTCTTTCATTACCACTGTTGCTCGGCTGACCCCGGCACTACATCAGTCAAAGACCTTTGACAAGAGACCACACAACCTCTCAGCACCACACACACACACACACACACACACCATCACAGTAAAATATGTCATGCAGAAAGCCTTTATATGACACGTAACACACACATACAGTACATACGCTAAAATAGACTGTCACTTGCACACATACCGCCTCACGCTACAGTCCTGTGAGGTCCGCCCTGTCTTTCACCACCAAAGGAAATGCACCCTTTCCTTAGTTTCATTCTTAAACAGAGCCCTCTGTTCTGGCCTCATAGACATGTACAATAATAGAAAGCAGCCTCAACTACTTATTTCTTCCTTTAATAATGACCATCATCATATTTTGTTGCTGCCACTTCGGAGACACAGACAGGAGCAAACCTACAGTGAATACCTCAACTTTCCAAGCTTCCATTTAAAGAACCTCTGTGACGGTAAGAGGCGGTAAAGAGAGCGCACAGATCACTCATCAATCATTCACTCGTACAAGCTATTCCCAAAACAGCTGTCTGCAGGCACATTTTCGCACAGTGACTGCATTTAAATACTAGAAACAGGAGGAGGAAAAAAGCAAACACAAAGTGCAGTGGAAAAGCATTAAAAGAGAAAAAAGGCCTGAAGCCATCAAGTCAAAAAAGTGATAGCTGCCATTATCTGCTGTGGAAGATGACTCATCAATCATCAGGACTTTCATCACCCGTTATTGTTCATGTCTGTTCCTCCCACAACTCTTTTCATCAACGTCTTCCTGTCTCTCCGATAACACTTAATGCTTCTTCCTTTTGTGTCATTTTTTTCCCCTTTTATTTCTCTTTTATTTGCCTCTGCATTTAATCTTTCATCTGTTCCATGTAGGGATAGCATCATAATCAGACATGTACGGTGGCTGGTAAGGGCAAATGTCCTAAAATGACCCAAAACCTTTTCATTGGGGGAAACGTGCTGCAGATTTAGAAATGATGGCAATTCAAATGATGCAGGGCAGCAGGCAAAGGGATGGCTGGGAAGATTTTGCAGCTTAAATAGACCGCCAAAGTGGGAGGGTGTGTTCTGTAGATGATGTATGGATGGTGACGTATGTCAGAGTCGCTCCTTTTGTTTGGTCTGTTTTGGGCCGCTCTAGTGTGTTTGCCCTTGTGGGCCTGTGTAGCCATGGAACAGGACTTTTGTGTCTTTGTGGGGTTTTTTTTTTTTTTTAACTAAAAATAAGTGGCTTTTATAGTGTATTTTGCTCCACATTGTTGAGAAGGCAGATTGTTAATGGAAAACCCAGCATTCAGTCACAAATAACAGTGGAAGGTGGACGAGGTTGCCGCCACCATTTCAGCGCAGCAAAAGTTCAAGAGGAAGAGCAGCCTGCACTCAGGTCTGCAGTCGAACTGCCCGTTTCCTCTGGCAGTGCAGAGAGTGTTTTAGAGTCTTATTAGCCATTAGAGTGCTGGACCTCGTCTGAGAGGGAAGCTAACCAAGATGATTAACAGTTTAAACTCTCATTTAACAGGCAGATATAGCCCTGGTCATGGCACACTTCCACTCCCTCTGAGGCTGAGTAATATTAAGTTCATAGCCCAGTGCCTTAATAGATGTATTAATATAACCAATGGGCTTCTGAGAGCATGAAATTATCTTTGAGTGATGAATTAAAGCCTTATTGATTGTCTGTAAGGTATTCTATACACAGCAGACAATTCGGAGCATGCTTCGCCGACTGACTGATTGTACAGAGAAATGACTGAATAAATGAATGGATGACCAGCTGGGTGGAATCGTGGATGAAGGGATGAATCACTGCGAGCTTTCCCGGTAATTTCACAACCAATATGTTTTTGTTAATTACAAGTGAACACCAGCTAATTTGTGAAGCCAAGCCACAGCTGAAAAATAACCACAGATTCAACCACAGAGAGACGATTTGTTTTCCCCACAGCGCCAAAGATGAAGTTTTCTTTAAACCCAGGAAAGCAAACATTTAATGTCTCTGTTCTACATTCTGCAGGGCTGCGTGTCTAGCTGTGCTACGACTACACGATGTTCCAAATATTTTACAGGAACTAGTGTCTTCTTCTTGCTTAAAGGGTTTTTGGACACCTTCTGAATTCATGAGTTCATACCGTGCGTCATGTGCTTGTAAACAGTTTTAAGGCAACAAAGGACAGAAAAAATACATCTGCAGAGTATAAGATAAGTGACATGGTGTTGGTCTACTCTGATCAGCATCTCTTTGGTGTGATAGTCAGTACAGTTTCATTTCAGGTCCATTGGTACAGCTTTCCTAACTGTTATTTTTCTCCTTTTCAGGAGCAACATGAAACAATAATGCTGTGGTGCTGCCCCAAGCGTGTCAGGCACTTTAATGTCTGCCACAGCAGAGTGCAGAATTAAATCTTCAATGTTGAACTCTCAAGGGCGGAGGTAGACTGTGATGAGGACATATATGAAATTACTATGGAAATATTTCAGATGCAAATAGGAAATAAATACACAATTTATACATGTGTGCTGAGAGTGACACGAGTCCCACTTTCCTTTGAAAAAGAAGAAAGAAAAAGTCATGCCATGCTCCCTCACACCCTATCTCCTTTCAAATGTTGCTTTCCATTCCAGTTAATTTCAAGGCTGTCACAAATATAATAAATCCTCTACTGAACCACAACTGTTAAGAGACAGATACAAAGAAAAAAAGGGAGAACAGAGGAAATGAAGAGAGGATATAGTGGAGACAAAGAAAAAGTGCCTTAGTGACCAACAAAGAGAGTTCAGCAGCAACAGTATAAAGAAATTACACATTCTGTGGAAGAGAAGATGCAGAGACAAAACCTGTTGAGGTCCTGTGGTTGAAGATCCAACCGTGACTTTAATGTAGCCGAATCACACTTACGTTCCGTTTCAGTCCACTACACCTTTACGTAGGAGTTAGTTGAACATCATAAAGAGCTTAGCATTAATGGTGCGTTTGTTTTCTACTCGGAGGTCGGAAGTTGGAAGTGGAATGACGTCACCTCCTAGTTGACAACGGTGGACAAGTCGGAAAACAAACATGGACGCCCGCAAGAAAGCCTTTGTTGTTGGAGTATAGACAGCTTCAAAACCACCATGCACTCCAACTGATGAACGCCGCAGATGAGGCTGACCTAATGAAAAGAATTGCTGTAAACAGTACTTTCGCAGTGTTTACGCACTATGTATGTGACCGACAGCCATCTTGCATTCGTAAGTCGGGGTTGATGCGGTTGGTCTGAGTTTCCGAGTTGGAAATCCGATCTCAGGGTGCGTTCCAGTTTAAACTTCCGACTGGGAACTGGGAATTTCCGACCTCCGAGTTCCAAACGAACGCACCATAATTGCCGTTACCTGTAAAGTCACAGTGATCTGAGGAAACTAATTTCTCACCTTCTTAACATGTGAATTTTTTATTTAATGAGGCAAAGTACTTTCCTTTTGTCACTGATATTAAAGTCAAAAGCACAGGAAGGCACAGTGAAATATACTTTTACTATAAAAAACCAATAAAGCCCATTTGAACTGGCACTCCATTTGAACATTTGTTTTGATACTGAAAGAAGCCCAGCAACATCTATGAAATTATTTCCCTGACATGCTGTCTTTCCATACTTGCCTGCTTAATTAAAAATTCCTCCCTGATTTAGAATGAAGTCCCAGTGTGAACAGGCAACCTTGATCTACAATCTGCCTGCATATTGCTCTCTTAACAATAATAGGCTAAATATAGATTTCAGTTCCCTTCCCTTTCATCCTTCAGATGAGAGAGGCCCTCTTCCTCACTTTCTCTCATTCATCAAATTACCTTTTCCATTTTTATTAGTTTCACAGGATAATCACTTGAAGAGAAGTTAGCTGGGTTGGAGGTAGGAGGGTGTCAGTAGAGTTTTCCTCTCCGTGGCTACACACACACACACACACACACACACACACACACTGTGGGCTAGATGTGCTTTCATACACACAAATATGCATATACAAAATTATACGTTCAGATTTATTTTACATACCTAATCCACACATGAATAAATACCTATTCATGAGTTCTGAGACATCTGGGGCCTAATAAATAAAGTGCTGTGTACATTCACGTCTAAAACCCTGTGTATGCACAAGGACAGAAATGTGAATGCATGTTTCTGTTTCAGTCACTGTGGAGCTGGGTGCATGTGCACAAGCCTCATTTCCACAACAACATCTAACCATAAATGGATGCACAAACACCCTTAAACATCTGTTTGCATGTACTAGTGCCCGCTCCACTGCTTATTAAACCTGTCAATGAGAAATATGGCAAAGAAAAGTGCGATTTCACACACTGTGTCACATCAGCAAGGTTCTCCAACAGTGCTGCGGCTATTTCTAGCAACCACACCATCAATTCATCATGTCTCTCCATAAGATCATTATTATTAGTAATCAGAGGATCAATGCTGTTTTCATAATGCTCATGTTTAAACTGACTGAACTGAAGTAATTCACACTTCGGGATAAAATTAAACAGCCGTTAACAGGGAGACGACGGCTCAGATGTTCATAGAAATGCTGATGAAATTCATCACTCATAAATTATTTGAAATTCATTCTATAAATGCACCTTTGACATTTTACACCACGTCGACTGCAGCGATAACGCAATCACTGAAACTGGCAAACAAGTCCCCGCCTCATCATATCACCTGCGTCTATCTCAGATCCGTGCTCATGCCTGGTCTGAAGTCTGCGTGAAGTGAGCACATTCTACCTTATAAATATCAGTGTATGTGTAGGAAAGACGTACAGGCAGTTTTTGTGCTGACACATAGTTCATACATTGGCCTCTCTATATGCTGCCCATATAGGGCTGGGCAATACAAAGATAAAACTTTATATTGATATATTGGGTCAAGTAGCATTACATAACACATACCAGTGTGCATCTCCATTGTGTGACATGGAGACAACGCCTGGATGCAGGCGACAGATGTCTTTAAAGATATGCAGCGACAAAACAGACGTTTCATATACAAGACGAGTATATCGCAGACAAAGTGCCTCTCGCTCCTTCCCTCCCTCGGCCTCTCTGTTGATGCTGTGTGCACACATAGATTAATAGCCGATATAAATAAAAAGATTTGAATCATTTTCCAGCACTAGAATCATTTGAAGGCCACGGAAAAGGACTTCTTAACTTCCCTCACAAAGTTTTTTAATTGTGTCAAACTACAATGGATTCAGGCCTACTTGATACTTTTATACTCATGTTATAGTTTTGTGTCTGTGCTGCAAACCTTTAAACCTCTGTAGCTCCAGTGCTGTGTGCAAAAAGTTAACGTACAGCCCTGCTATTCATTTTATATAACTTTTCATTCACCTGTTGTGCAGCTACAGGGAAAGTGCTTATGACATCTCAAAAGAGGCTTTGACTTGCTACTGAACATGTTGCTGATTTCACTGAATATACCGAGATATATAACATGTATCACCAGTCAGCCTGTGAATATGAATTTTTGTCCATATCACCAAGCTCACATACAAAAGGAAATATGTTCAGATCTATTCTAATGTACAGATGTATGTAGGCACACACACACCATAATTATCCAGGTCTACTGTACCTTTTCTCCCACCGAGCTCTATAGTGTTGCTATGGGAACAATACCAAAGATAAAGTTTGATTATTGCCAATTTGCCCCCGCCCATCTTTCATTATTGTTCGTGTCTATTCCTCCCACAACTCTCATTTGTGCCTCATGTCCCTGTCTACTTATCTGACACTCTATTTCACTCTAAAGAAAGAAGAGTGTTTAACTAAGGCTATCTGATTGTAAATCTCCTCTCCAAACACACATTGTTACCGTGTTTACTCCCCTGCTTCCTTTGCCTTCCTGATTGTCTGGATGTTTGACTGTTGCCTGCCTGTCTGTCTCTAGGCCTGACAAGTCCACCTGTCTCCCCCCGACTGTCACAGTGTCTCCTCTCTAAGTCGGTCCCGCTCTGTTGTCTCGCTACTGCTGGCTTTGGTTAAGCCTTTGTTTAACATTAGCACAGGAAGACAATCAAAAACCACTTTCTCTTTGTCAGGAAACCAACATAAATACACACAGAAAGTTGCACAAAAACCTACATGCCAGCACGACACACACACACACACACACATGCAGCCAAGCCAGCCAGCGGTGGATTGACACAGTAACAAAGCCAAAGTTCATAAACAAAGAGCCCGTTTGTTTGGACTGGTCGGGGCGAAAAGATGGACAGCCAATAAAATGACTTGGCTCTGGAGGAGGTGGGGTGAAAGGTCAAGTGTTTTAGTGGCGTTTCAGAGAGTGCGTGAGTATGTGTGTGTGTGTCTGTGTGTGTTCATTGGCTGTGGTGGTGGTCTTTAAGTACTCATTCACTCCACACAATACCCTCCACCGCCCCCTATTCATTTTCATTGGCAGCTAAACACACCCACACATGCATGCGATGTTAAAGCCCAAAAACACACACCCCTCCATCCTCTCAAACCTCTCACACATAAATAATATACACACTCATCTGCTGATTGAGTGTCTTTTGTAAAGCCTTCAGAAACGATCATGAACACTCATTAGTTAATGGAGAAGCAAAGTGATACAGTGAGACAAAATGAGTTCCTAAGCGTGTTTTTCATTTAGCATTTTGCGCACAGCTCCGCTCCCTCCAACTGTTTGTATTTTACTTTCACGTATGTATGAATTCACGCCTATATGTGAAGTGGGGAATTATTTTTCCAATCTTCCAGGGAAAGAAAAACAGCTCAAGAGTAAAATTACCTTTCCTCCACACAGCTGATTCAAAAACATTACACAGATATGAATAAGTTGTATAAATAGCCATTCAGTGAAAACTGCTGGCAGCGTGTGTGCTGGAACAGTGAAGTAGAAAAGGTACAACACACGAGTATAAAATAGGACCATCAAAGAACTCAAAAGCAAAACATTAGGCGGAGCTTTTTCATGACAAATTTTACTTTTAAGTTGATGTGTCTCCAACATTTCTGTCTGCATGTTCCTCCACAGTCAGTCTCTTCCCCTCTTTGTCTCAACACAGTCATTTTCCTCTCACTCACAGAAGCAGTTTTTGGATTTAGAGTTTTTTCCTCTTTGCTGGTAGACTTTAGGAAAGCGAGAGTAAGGTGAAAGAAGATCTGACACACAAATGAAATGAGAATAAGGGAGTGGAAGGGGTTGAAGGGTATCAGACATCAGAGCAGATATCCAGACAGAGGGAATACAGTTCACAAGTGTGTCAAACAGAGACCCATATGTGAGGCTGGGTCTGTTTGGTGACACTCCCAATAGTATTTTCGATTTCAAATAAGTTCAAATGAAACGGAAAAAAAGTTCCAATTCAGACAAAAAAAAAGGGGAGCACAAAACAAAAAGTGACAAGGTGTCTTGCATCACCCAGGCTGTGCGCTCCGTCTCTCGGCACGAGGGAGGCGGGAGAAGTTAAAGCGGAGACAAAACTGCGGGGAGGAGAAACAGGGCGAGCGGGGAGGAGAGAGAAGTGAGGGCAAAGTAAAGAGACAAGGTGACGAGACGGGGAAAAAGAGGCATGAGTGTGATGTTTGAAGATGAGCAGTGTCCCTTGGTGACTCTCGCATCCGCTCTCCTTTGCCTCCGCTGCCAGATTAAACGAGGATGGAACAGAGCGATGGGAGGGAGGAACAGGAGCGGAGGGGCGAGGGGGGCGGAGGGAGTGGGGAGGGAGGGTTGTAAGTAGGCCTTGCACCCTGCTGTGACCCCATCAATCAACACACACATAGACACAGAGAGCGACACACACACACACACACACACACACACACACACGGGTATGCCCCCCTACCGCTAATGAGCTATTTACACAGAGGGTTGTTTGTGCACATCCATAGCGCTCTGCCAAAATGCACACACACACATTCTTATACAGACGCACACAAGGGAGCACGCACAGCAAGGTGTACTCAAAGCTAGAAAAATTCAAAAAATAAACCAACATCTACACCTCAAGCTCCTGTGCGAAATCTGTATGTGGGCTGCAGATATAATCAAATATGTATCTAGGCTGCAAATATCATCTTTAAAAAGTACAAATGAATGCATCCACCCGCACACGCACATATGCACGCACGTAATCCTGCTTTAAGTGGGTGGCATGTGCATACGGTGTATCGACTGGACATATAGTTTGTCCGTATTTCTGTGACAGACATAGATGGTCGAGTAAAATCCTCCTCCATCCTCCACCTGTTCGGAGCTACATTTGTATAATTGGAGAGCAGCTGGCTGATGGCTGTGCTGCACACAGACACACACACACACGCACACACACAGAGTCCCCAATGCTCACGACTGACTCCAAAGTAATAGCTGAAGAGCTGTTAGTGCAACAATATGGTAATCTCTCTTTTTCGGGCTGCCTTTAGTACATATATACATACATATCTGTACCTCTTCATTCAATTCATTAAAAACTCATTTGCTTGATGCGTCTTCATGCAAATCTCTGTACTGTGCTCACTGTTGGAACACTAACAATGATTAAAACAGAATATCATTGTCCCTCAGAGTAACGTGACGTGGCCTATAGAATTAATGCAGTGTCTTTATTCCTTTACGTCTGCACTTTCTCTTCTATACGAGCGCATCAGTCAGATTTGTTTTCACTTTCTGCCTCTCCTCCTTCCTCTGCACACGTGCCTCTTGCCCTCGTTTAATAGGATTCAAAAGACATTTATTCACACAGATCACACACACGCACGCACACACACACAGAGGCACAGATTCGCCAGATCCTTTGCCGCTCAGGAGACGCTTCATAAACTTAACAGTTTAATGGATTCACATTAACTTACATTGAGGTTATATTAATAAAACACTTGTTTCTTCACTTCAACACCCACATGCAGATAAACATCTATAATTTATGGAGGTATATAAAGATATATATTAAGAAAAAGGTGGGCAAACATACCCATCCACCCACACACAAGCGAATATACTCGCATGCGTGCCTTGTGTCCACACACTCACATACTCGGCTGTGTGTGACAGTGACATTTAATGATCTTGATTGAGACCAAATGAGCTCAGGTCTTCTGCACTTTTAATGATGCATGGCTAGTTAATAACAAACTTTATTGAGTATTACAGCTGCATTTTATGATAAGGTCAGCTGGGCCACCAACAGAGGTTCAACCACATTAAATGGGAATAAATCCACCCTCAAGCATGTGTTTCAGATGCATTGGTATACTCGTAAAAGTCATTTTTATGTTGCCGTTATCATGTTTTTCAGCACATAAAAACATACATAAACGCTTCCCCACCCTTTTCACAATATGTTGACAATCTTCCCCACATTAAGCGCGAAGCATTAAACAAAAAGATACATATACGCTCAGACATTTATCCCCAGCGACTACTGCAGAACATATGTGCAGACCCACACTCTTGTACACACAACGCAAGGGGGACGGGGGAAAAACAGGGGCATGAAAAGAGAAGTGAGAGACAGATATTTACACACAAACAAAGAGAGAGACACGCAGAGAAGAAGAAAGCTCCGCATAACTTGCCAACACAAAGAGAGTGACTTTGACAAATGGCTATTCTGAAACCAGGACAGCAGTTTGAGCCAGCGCAGACAGACAAACCCACACTGTGTTTATGTGTGTGTTGCAGAGAAAAAAGGCTTTGCCCTGGATAAAAACTGAAGCACCCAGTCAGCAACATGACAAACCAATCTACTGGCGCTGCTTTGAAAAGCTGACAGGACCACACACTCGCACGCACACACACAGGATTCAATGCTTCTGACTTTCCATTGTTCCCGATCCATTTTATGTGGCTCTGTGTGCATATACATGCTGTCCTGCACAAGGAATGGCTCACCAAAAACAATTTACCAGCAACTGAAAGAAAAACCTCTTATTCACACTTGAGCTATTGATGCCTACTGACACATGCAGACTGATATGGTTCATTCTCAAGTATCATTATTGTAGGATTTTCATGTACAGTAGAATGAAGCAGGTTTAAGAGCTATGGGAGATAAAGGATTTACAGTGTGGGATAAATGGTCGGCACAACATTCGATCCCAGGAAGTGGAGGCAGAAAAAACCATCAGAACTATCCTTTGAGTTTTATACTCAAATGTTGTGAGGCTCGTGTGCGTGTTTGCTGATGTTTTATCACGTTGGGTTGAGAATAGCCAGTCGTGGGTGAAAATAATGTAAAGAGAGAGAAGCTTTGAAAGCACTGCGCTTCAGAAAAAGTTGAAAGCCTTAATGGACACTCAGAATCTCAAGGTGACTAAGAGACAGACAAGGAGACAGAGCAGCAGAGCAGAATGGCAGCGTGAGAGAGAGAAGTCAACAACGAGACAGACATAAAGAGGGAGAGATAGATGGCTGCGAGAAGAAAGGTTGAGTGATGGGGAGAGAAGATTAACAGGAGACACTAAATCATGAACACGGCTCCAGCATCTCACTGGCAAAGTGCATTTCCATCCCACAATGGTCATGTCAGCTTCCCTTGTTGCCTTGTTGTTGTGGCGATTCACGGTGACGTTAACTGAACTTTTCTGAGTGGCAGTGCATTCACACACTGTGTATTTCCGCATGACCTGTCATGTGTGCTACGAACGAGTCCGATGAAATGACATAAATCCATTCAATTACATGATCCCTGTTCATCTTTGAGTATTACAGGTTTATGATTGAAGGTTAGTACAGCACTTTCAGCAAAGTCCATTACATACAGCTGAATACCAGACATGCACTGACTGTACAAAGTGTTCCCGGGCTACATTTATACGTCAATATATACCATATCTTCTCAGCAGAGCTTAACAGTATATAGGGCACATGCATACAGGAAGGGGTTGAAGTCAAAGCTACATCATGCTAATTCACAGATTTGTCGGTGGTATGTTGGTGTGATCCTTGAGTCAGATCTAAGCGTCAGTGCCCTCATGCCTTTATTTCAGGCCGACTCAACGACTGTAACGCACTTTTTACTGGCTTCCCAAAAACACCACTGAGAGACTTTAGCTCTTTCAAAACTCTGCAGCTTGGGTATTAACCAGAGAGACCATATCAGGCCAGTCTGAGCTGCTCTGCACTGACTTCCTGTTACATTATGAAATGATTTTAAGGTCCTTCTTCATGTATGCAATGCCCTAAATGGGCTGGGACAGAGCTACGTTGCTAACTCCCTTGTTAACCATTTGCCTCCAGGAACACTGTGATCATTTGCTGCTGGTTTATTGGAGCTTCCCAGCAACAGCCGTAAGAAGATCGGGGATGCAGCCTTTGTCAATTACGCCCCAAAGCTATGGGACACACTACCTATAGATATCAGGGAAGCTAGCTCGCTGAATAATATTAAATAAAGTTAAAAACGTATCTGTTCACTTTAGCCTTTAACCAGCTCTGACTTCCTGATACAGGTCTGAAACTCTTTCTATTACGCTTCACTCTGCTGCAACTCTTTTGAGATCTTACTTGATTTTATGATTAATAGCTTCACAATTCTATGATTTTATGAATCAGTTTGGTTTTACATTCATTCTTTTTTTCATATGACGAGCTCTGTGCTTATAATGCCCTTATTGTAAACAACTTTGTGCTGCATTTCTTGTATGAAAGGTGCTATATAAATAACATTCATCATTAGTAGTAATATAATCATTATCATTTTCATCCTTAATCTTGTTTTCGTCATTGGCCTTCTGACAAAGTACATTTTTTTTTTTTTTAGTTCACTGCTTTGAAGAAATTAAATCTCCAACGAATGACTTCTGTTTTCGGAAAACTGTGGCCGCCACGTATGTTTATGAGGTGAAAATCAATGTGTTAATTTTTGTGACTGATCTGAAAAAAGTAACAGCTGTGTTTTGTTGGCTTGATGTGGCAACTAAACATTGTGACAACATTTGCTGCCTAACCAAACCATCCTGGCTGCAGATAGATACGGACGGTGCTGGAGTTTTAAGGTACAACCCACTGAACACATTAGAAGATGAACTGAGAGAAATGATCTGAATTGCACACTTCGTATAAAAAGTGATTAATTGTGAATTTAATTAGCAAATAGTTTTTTCAATTGACCAACAGTCGTTATAAATACTTCATAAAGTGCATGTTTGATGGTATTAGGCCAAACCTCTCCATGTCATGCAAACACTAGTTCCATATGGCCAATGCTGATAGAGGGCTGTTCCATTAAAAAACCTTACTGACTTATTTTACTGTGATGATTCTCCCTCCAGCTCTTATCCACTAACACATTAACATGAATATACTCTGTGCTGTTTATATAGACTCCACCCTAGTTATACCATGACTGGACTGTCAGTGTCCATGTAACCTACTTTTGAAAAACTGCAACAGGGACCTGAGTCCGCTTGTGACTCAACGGACAACTCTCCCAAAAATTATTATTCTAAATCCATTTTGTCATGACATGATGTCAACTCTGCAGTTTTTTTTCCTAAATGATTTAGGTCATTCTGAGTAGCAGCGACTATACGCCGCTTTTACATTCTCTAACCTACTTTCCAGACTTTCACCTTGTTTGTTCAAAAACGTCTGCAGAAGAAAACTAAAAAAAAATGGCCGTCAATTTCAACACATCACATCGGTAATTGCAGTTTGGGCTGACAGATCTTGTGCAATTTTTCCATGTCAACGAAAGGGCATGTTGTTGTTATTGCCACATTCACCTCATGTTTTGTTGAAAAGTAACAAAAGGGTTGAATAAAAGGCACGGAGGAGGAGGAAGAGGGGGTGGAGGAGGAAGAGGAGGAATTTGCCCTGGACACACACACATGTGGCCTCACACAGTGTGACTTGACTGCTTGAATGCCTCAAGGGACAATCCTAACAGTCCTCTCTGCTGCTGGACATGACAGTAAAGTGTAGTCTCAGCAAACTGCACAACAGAATACCAGTGTTCCTCCTGAAAACTACCTGCATCCAAAAATATAAATCACACCATACAGTGTGTGCATGTAGCAAAATCATTGTGACAATAACACCATCATAACATGCTTAGTGTATACAGTGTTATGTCATATAAGCAGGACAGAAATCTGATAGAGATGTAATCCCAAACCTGTCTCCTCTATCTCTCAACAGCCAACATTAGAGAGGCAAGAAGGACACCTTCTCGCAGCTCATCCATTTAACATGAGATGTAAATATCACCGGAGGATTTTATAGAGGCCAGAGTGTGCGCACGGGTGTGAGAGCATGTGCAGGGCTGTGAGTGTGAAGGAGATCTTCCTAGAAAGAGAATATTTATGAGTGGACGAAAGAAAGCCAGAGAAAAGTGTGAGGAATCCGAGAGGGGAGCACAGGGGAAGGGGGAAAAGTAAAGTAAGGTGTAAAGTTTGAGTACTTTCCAATAAAAGAAATGTAAGACTGAAAGGTAGAAAACAGAAAGCAAAAATTCAAAAGGAAGAGGTCAAGAGAGACAAGAGATGTAGATCGGAACGAGCCAATATGTCTTTTGAAATTAATTGCGATGACAGCAAAGAGAGCAGAGATTGGTGGGGGAGAAATTAAAGAGAGACTGGTGGAAGAGAAGGAACAGAAAAAAGGAAAAGAGACACAGAGATGTAGGTCTTTCCAGGGGCAGTCAGCATGCAGTCTAAGCCCCAAGGTAGATGAAGGGCCAAGACCTTTATGAAAGGGCCTGTTGTCACACTCTGGACACACACACACACACACACACACACACACAGAAATTTCTGAACATTAGAGGGAGGCGCTGAAAGGTCCCACGGGCCAGGGGCTTGAAAGTTCATGTAATCTGTCTTGGAATATGTGTGTGTGTGTGTGTGTGCGCATGTATTTGTCATACTCTGTTTCAACTGCCGTATCAATAATTCAAACAGTCTCATTGGGCTGGAGCGCAAACTGAACTCTACCCGAGTGAAGTTCTGACAGCAGTAAACTCGACTGTTTGATGATGAAGATGTCGGTGTTTCAAGATAGAATAAGAAGTCGTGGACTTGGGACCATTTTACGGCCTCTGCCAAAGTGTGTGTATGTTTGAAACTTGAATTCGAGAGGAAGCACAGAGACATGTCTGTGATTCATCCAGCGACTTTCACAGCAGAAACTGAAAAATATCACCGAATATTTTCTACTTACTGCACATAACCATCATACAGTAGATGTTTTTCTCATAAGTCAGGAGTTGGGGGAATCTTTGTTAGAGTCTAGAGTTTTCCAAAGTGCTTCTTTCTCCTATTAACAATGAAACAGATCTGACACCTGACACAACTGCGCGGCGAGTACGCTGTTAGTGCTTCTATAGATGCACCCGCTCAAAAGTTAAAAATGGCAGTAGCTGAGGCTATAAAGCAAAATGTTTAATCCATTATGTCACTGGTGCTATACCTCAAATGGGTTTTCTGTGTCATGGACAGCCAACTGGCACTGAGCCCAAGCATCAGCATTATCGCCTGAAAAAAATATACAGTGGTGCTAAATGGATACAGGTCCATACATGCACATAATGGACTAAACTTAGCATGCATTTCCATAATCTGCTATGAAGAGTTTTTATTTGAAACCAACAATCCTCTGGAGAGGTACACAGAACTCACTCAAAAACAGCTTTTGTTGTGTTGAATCGACGATTTGGCAGCGAGTCAGTGTGAGCTGTGGATGTTGAAATACTGCCGAGATAGACAGAAGGTGCAGAACAGGTGGATGTGCCGCCGTGGAGCTGCACTTACACTCAGCTAGCTAGGGGGCTGCATACTCGCATAAATAGTCTATAACCTGTGCTTTGCTTTTGCTTGATGTCACTTCGCTTGTGTGCAGCCATTTTGCACCAGGGGAGTTGGCGGTGTTTGACTGCTATTCAGAGAGGTCTAAAAGCTAGTGGAGGTGACACTGGTGCCCCTTGTACCTCTAAATATTACATCAGCCTCGCCCCTGTGGGAAACATCTCAGAGAGTCCTTTAGCAGTGCTATTTATGTCTTCCTTTCTCATCCCTCTCGCTCCTTACTCCCTCTAGCATCCCCTACTTCCCGTATGCACACATCTCTCACTCCCCCTGATGCTTATTTCATCCCCAACAATCTCAGTCGTCCTCTCTTTCAAACCAGTGAACAGTCAGCTATAAACCTGTGTGTTCACTTAGTCCAAGCTTTTAGGTCTCTAGCACTGTATCATCTACAAAAAAAGGAGAATCACTAAGTGGAAAAGTTTGGGACTAAACGCAAACTCCCTGAAAAAACAAAACAGTTTGGACTTCTTCCTCTTTGAATTACCTGCTTACACTCACTGTGTTGCCAATATATCATTTTGTTTTTGTGAGCACATCAAGGCTGTAACTATGCTCGAAAAAGTCTTTCAAGCTGCCTCAAAGAACTTTCAGGAATGTTTCCTCGCTTCAGAGCTTTTCCCTCCTGGACAACCAACTTAACTCCATGCCTTTTTAAAAAAAAAAAAAAAAAAAAATCATTTTCTAAGCAATGCATTGCTCTCTTCTTCTGTGCGCTACCTATTCTCGACCGACAAAATTTCAAATTCTCCTGGATTTTCTATGTAATTACCACAGTTGGCTCAGATTTACGAGCCCACAAGCTCCTCTGTTAGGATGATGTTTATTGTGTGACCACTGAAGATAATGACACCTACAAGAAAGCCCACACACTGCCTTGGAGGGCAACCGCACACAATTATTGCACTTTCTGTATGACCACATAAGTTGCTTATAATCACTGTAAGACCACACTTTTCATTATGGAGCTAATCAAGTCAACAATGTTAGAGCGAGCACGTTGGCAACAAAATGTGATATAAAATGTTGTGAGTGTTACTCAGCAACATCTCATTAGCAAATGTGGCATTTTACATCTCGCTGTAATTATTACATTTTCTGTCATTGCACAAGGAAAACTGCTAATGAGTCAAACAAACCAACTGTGGAAAAATGTAAAGAGTATTTTTACTTAAAAAAAAAAAATGTATTTAAAGGAGCAGTGCGTATCATTTAAAGGGATTTAGTGACGTCTCACATTAAGGACTGTAGATTGCAACCAGCTGAAACTTCTCTCGGTTAGAATTCCTTCAGTGTTCATTGTTTAGGAGGTTTACTGGGAGCCAAATTATCTGCAGAGGTCCCGTCTTCACCACAACAAACATAGCCCCTGATTTCAACCAATAAAAACATGCAGGAAAGCAGTTTCACATTTCAAATCAGTGGTTCTCAGCACACATCCGAAGTGACTTTCTAAGGTATTGAAATTGCAGTGATTCTTATTCTTAGATAATGATACACTAAAGAAGACATACTTATGATGCTGTGTCCCATTTCTGCCAATATACCCCCCCAAACTGAACACACTGGACCTTTAAGTTAAATACTGCCCATACATTGTGATTACAAAAGGGCTAATAGCGTGGAAGATATGACGAAGTGTCATTGTAAATCACAAAAGCTCCTAAGCCTATAACTCAACCTTCCAACTGTAGAACCTCCATTGTATTCCCTAAATAAATAAATAAGTCCTTCAGTGCAAATAATAACAGCTGTTGTGCAATCACACAAATAACCATTTATCACTACATAGCTCCAATGAAATGGCAAACACTGAAGGCTGTATTAACAGAAGTGACAAAGGGTGTTCTTTCATTGGGTTTCAAAAAAGCAGCTCTGGCTTTGGCAAAGAGATTGTGTGTTTATTTGAAAAATAAAATGGTGTTTTTGTAAAATAAACACACACTGACTTCAAACCTAGTTCTGGCCCGATTCTAAGAGAGATTCAGCCGGTTTGAAGTTCAAAAATACTCTGTTCAGCTACAACTCATTTCAATGCAAGCTGTGAACAGAACCTCAGTGTTCAGCCACCCAGCCCCAAGTCTGCAACCCACTGTCTTTCCTCCAGCTCAGCTAGAATGGATGGTAATGACACCTACTGTATGACCACACAAGATAATGAGCACATTCATACGACTACTGTGATGGCTGAAACCACAGTGCTCTAATTGGGCTTTCAATGGGTTACTGCGATACAAGTCAGCATACAAAGAACCCAAGAAAACTTTTAGTCAAAAAAAAAAAAAAAGTCATTGTAAAAAATACCCAAATTGTCTCCATGTAACAGGAGCTTGATGTTATCATTTCAGACCACACTGTATTTGACCACACAGAATAATGGCACCTCATGTGCTACCACAGAAAAATAAAAGCACCGGGTGTGCAGTCGGACATAATTGGCCTCAAAGCAATCAACCCCAATTACCTAGCACCGTAATTGGCTTCAGAGCAATCAACAAGGCAGCTATCATTAAGTGTGAGCAGGCACCAGCATGCCCATGACACTGCTTATCTCTGCAGTTTATCTGCCAGCGTTAGTTACAGCTTTGGCTTGGATGACTGGATAAAAACAGCAGTAATTAATAACGCAATGCACCTAATGCACAGCTTTGTATTCTATAAATGTAAAAGTATAATCCATGATGATTAAACTTATATTTATTGCTAATGAACATGTCACTACATGGATCGTGTTTTGAATGATTATGTCGGAATGCACGCTCTATACAGCAGTCTCAGTCACTTTGCTTTCATTCTGTCGGGACAGTTCCCCCTCCAAATCAAAATACATATTTTTCCTCTTAACTTGAGTTTATAAATCTAGAAAACACATTTGAAGAATGTCACAGCAACGTCTCTTTCCAGAAATCATGACCCAGTTACTCAAGATAAAGCACAAACCTTGTTGTGAGCAGATTCATGTAGGAACTATATTCTTTCTACGTGCACTCGCCGACCGCATTACAACACTGAAGGAAGAGTGCATCTGCTCATGGACAAACGCTCATGCTCATGACAAGTGAAATGAAGTCAACTCTATTTATACAGCACATTTCATACGACAAGCATAAACTGTAAAATGTGCTTACATCACACATGACAAACATAAAATATCATAAGATAATAAAGTGTTACATATATAACAAACAGGACATGATAAAAACAAAGCGCCATCTCCATCTTCCATTATACTGCAGAGAAGGCAGACATCTCTACAGCCGATATCTCCAACACCCTGAAACTCACACTGAAACCATCTGGATTGATACACAACATATGGGTTTGACAAACCTATTCATATAAGACGAGCGCTACATGAGGAGCTAGAGGTTGTCGAAAGGTGAACAAGTGAGAGAAAATATTTCTGTTGTCAGGCTGTTAGCACGTATGCGTACACGTGTTGCTGACAGGAAAAAGCCTGAAGAACATCTAAAGTAGATCTACAAATGGAGCACTGCTACAAAGGTAACTGCAAGTAAACAGATACTGAACTCTCTCCCCCTCAAGTTCAAGTTCAAATGTGCTTTATTTGCGTCTGTGAGACAGACGCCGCTACCTGCTAACTAATCAGAATGGGTCCTGAGGGAAACGTCTTCCTCTGGAGGGAATGCGGGGCAGCTTTGCTCTCCATCTACCTACAGACCGCAAACACAATATCATGAACACTTGTGCGGTCTAATGTAAGTCGATACACCAGCCCTGCAACAGATTTATGAAACTTATACTGTTCAGTGTGTATCCGACTGTGTCAAAGAGAAACTAGATAATTCTATGGTAATTTCTGAGGTCTTAGTTTGTGGGGTGCTGTAATAGATTGGATTGTACAAGTGTGTCCAATCTGTATCTGCTCGCCTACAATTTTACTTGTACCTATAAATTCTTGCTTTTCCTCCTCTCTTACAAATGGCCTTTCTCTTCTACCCATCTCTTCATTTCACAGATTTTCACAGTGCCACGAAATACTGATTTGCAGTAGACGGGCTCGGATGGAAGGATGACACACTAAAATGTGCAAAAACTTACCTCTGGCTCTTGTTTGAGTGTATGATTGCGTGTGATTATCTGTCTGTCTGCCTTTTTTTCTGTCAGTCTGGCAGAGTTTGTTTTTCTGCAAGGTTGTACACATCTCTCTTCCTTGTGTCCTTTCCATATCTATTCATGCTTGCTGGGAAACTGTTGCTCTGTCTCTCTTGAACTAGCATTGCCCTCTGCTAATGACTAATCTATGTTTAGCTGCCAATACTGAGATACACTAGAAATATGCAGTGGCACTCACCTCTGTCTTCCACCGCCTGTGAGCTGTGTTCAATGAAATATATTTGTCTATCTGTTTATTTTTTATGTCTGTAGGTGGATACATTAGAAATATACACATAATTAGAAATATATAGGCTTTATTCAGACTAGCTGCATGGCTCTATGGACTGTTGGTCAGTCTGCTATATTGGACTGTCATCAAATTTTGCATTCATGGTTCCCAGAGGGCGAGTCCTACTAATGTGTGTTTCACAATGATGTAATGTAGTATTACACACTAAACTAAGATAGAGAATAGGCATGGGATGATATGAAAATTTTATGACACAATTATCCTGGCCAAAATAATTGCAGTGCATGATATCATCCTGATAACCATCAAACTATACTTAGAAAAAAAGTATTGTTGCATCACAGATAGGACACACATCCTTTTTAGTGACAAACAAGAAATCATGAGTAAGTTATCATAACTCATAAGGTCCCCCTCGCGTGAAGGAAGCATAAATAAACTGAAAAACGAGCCAAACTGTGCGTGTCTCTCTTCACTGATTTTCACTGTGATGAGGATATTCATGGTTATTCTGATAATGGAAAATAACCATAATTGAGTCATGTGAATGGTTATTTTCTTGTTGTTTTGTTTTGTTTTTTAATCACAACCACTGATAAAATTGTATATTGTCTCACTACTAATGGTAATCATAAGGTGCTTTTGGACCTGAGAAACTTCTTCATAGCTGTAGGACAATGGTTCGCAAATGGTGTGCCGTGATGCCAATCCAGATGTGCCATGGGATTTTGTGATAACCACACATTATTACTGCAATATTCAACTAAGCCTACACAAAAGGTTATGACTGGATTTTTAATTGACTGTATCAGTATTTTGTGTGCACTCATTTCCTAAAAAAAGAGGCAAACTCAAGCTGAGAAATGTCATTTTCATTAATTTAATTTCATTTAAAAAACCGTAACGCGGAACATATTTGTCACTGTTTGCACGTGGGAATTTTAAGTGCGTGACACATCAAAAGCCTTGATAAGCTGGGATGATAACAAGGAGAAAGCCGTGGGTGGGACAATGGATTGCTTTATTGAACGGAGCTAATTAAAATTATTAGATTGAACAAAGAATCAGCGAAGACGACCTAACACTGAAAGAAAAGAGGAAAAAGTCAGTAGAGTGTATCACTAGTTTTTAGTTTTTTTTAGTTTTATTTAGTTTATAAAGGACAATATGCACTTACATTACTCATTCATAAGAACACAAAAGATGTGTGCACCAGATTTAGCAGAGAAGCTAATTTCCATCTGTAGTCCTTCCTAAAGTTATCTGTCTGTTTTTTCTTACTTCTATTGTCTTGTGTTGTGGTAAGAGTGACAACAAACGTTACAGGAGCTGTGCACAGATATAAATACAGGTGTGCCTTGAGATTTTGACTTGCCCTTTGGTGTGACTTGGGCGCAAAAAGTTTAAAAACCACTGGCCTAGGGACCTAATTCTAAACCCCTCCTTTTGTTGTGTCCGCACCACAAGAACTAGGAATGTTCACAGTTCTTCCAGGGTTGTTTTGAGGCTTTTTAGCTCCTATTTCAGAGTACTCTCCTAGCACAAGAGGAACCATGATTGGTGGAATACAGCCAACGCAGCATCAGCAACCGCCATTTTTAAAAGGCTTTTACGACAAAAACAAAAGCTTGTCACGTTAAAAGAAAAAGAACAAAAATTAGACATGAGCAAATGGATGGACAGTGAAGTCCAGGCTTTACTGTGACTGTGGAAATACAACGCAATTTTGACTTGTCATAGCGAAAGTGACGTTGCTAAACCAACCGCTGGCCAGCTAACAGTACGTCACTTCAGTGTTTCTATTAGCAGTGAATGTTAGAATGGTCAGTGTGAGCATGTTAGCATGCTGGTGTTAGCATTAGCATTAGAACTGTCAAACTCACACTTGGAAGAAATACAGTGTAGACCCTTTGAGGGCCGACGTCACTTTGTTAGCTGGAGGCCAAAAACGACTCGCCACCACAGGGTTGTAGGCTACATCCATCTATCCTTCCATTTTCGTAACCGCTTATCCTCTTGAGGGTCACGTGGGGGCTGGAGCCTATCCCAGCTGACATTGGGTGAGAGGCATGATACACCCTGGAGAAATCACCAGACTATTGCTACATACTTACATAGGCTGCATAGGAGTCTTAAAATGTCGTATTGCTGTGTTATTGGGTGCTAGCATAGAAGTCGTGGCTCAAAACCTAAATTTGAGCACATACCAGCTGCCTGTGCCCGTCGAAGACAAAGACAACAAGGTTTAAATGACATAAGATGAAAGGACTGAATGGAGGCGATCATCACATATGCTCGTGTGTGCAGCGCAATGTTCATATCAAGTTAAGGGAAAAGTATTTCCTGTCGTAGGGATGAAAAACGTTATGTGCATTAAGAGTTATCATTACTGTGAACGGGTCTGACTGCTCTCTTCTTTTCCCCTTGTATGACTTTTTCTCTGTGTCTGTTTTGGACTCTACCTTCTCACCTGTCTTCCTGCCAGCTGACCTTTCAGTCTTTAGGGAATTCCAACAACCTCAAACGCCTGGATCTCTTTGAAAGTTTGAAAAACTAGAACACCCAGATATAAAAGCTTGTACCTCAACAGAGGGTGAAAAACAGACCAACCAGGCTTCCCCAATTCCCATCCAAATTAAATATTCAGGTAATCAGACATAATGTATAATTAACTTCCTTCTTCCTCAAAAGAAAAAAAAACGGCACAACTTTCAGTCTCTCTAAACAACTTTCAGCTTTTCTGCCTACATTTTTCATTGAACGCTCGGTCTTCAAAGTGGAATCATAGATCTTCCATTTTAAGCTTCTCTTCTCTCGTCTAATTGTAAAGTGGTTTGGAAGATCTTTGATGTTTGTCTCTGGGAGAATTTGCGGAAGCCTCAAACCACTAGACAAAAGAAAAGACAGAGACAGTAATTTACTGAGAATTATTTCTTGGCTGTCAGGAGAGAGAGAATAAGAGGGGAGAGAAGAGAGGAAAGGAGGAGATGGAAAGGTGAAAGATGTGAAAAAAATAAAATGAGAGCAGTTTTAGCAGTTTTTCCAGTAATTTATGAATCACTTTTTATCAACAATCAATAAGATTATTAAACTAAACGGCTGATTTATTCTTAACTTATTATTTTGAAGACATTTTTTATTGTAGGCTTTAAATCAGCGCACTAGTTATTCCCAGTGTTTATTCAGCTGTGTCTGGCCAACAGTGAGTGTCGCCATAACTGCGCAAGATGATATGAATAATGAGTTGTGCTTCATCATTTTGCTAATAAATTTCCTTGGGTGGAAATGCTCTCCAAAATGTTGACTGTTCGTGAAGCTCGGAGAATTAAAGCTAAAATTTAAGAGGATCACATTTGGAAACATCAATGTTGGAGAAGGTTATTTTCCATGAGAAAATCAAACCTTCAGAGTTGCAGATGGTTTTTTTAACTGGCTATGCTTTTTGTTTTGCAAATTAACATCTTGAAAACAAGTGAAACAGGGACAGCACATAAACTAGCAGCGACCACTAACAAATCAATCTGAATGAAAGCGCAGACATCCATTGTGTCTGTGTTGGTAAAGATCTTACGGCTGATGTAAATCTCAGTAAGACATGAAGGGAGAATTACTCTATTGTTGGATTCAAGCACCAGAGAAAAAGCATTTGATGTGCTGTAAAAGTGGGATAAGAACAGATATGTTGCATTTTCAGGTGGCATGGTAGGATTCAATTTTTATTATTATTTTTTTTTTTTGAACAAACTCAACACAGCACTCCTCTCTTTGCTTTGCTCGTCCTCTTGTTCTATTATTCACTCTCTGGTTCGTTTGTTCTGCTGTACACTGTCTCCTGCTGTATCGCTCAGTCTGCATCTGTATTCCCATGAGCGTGCTCACATACAGTATGTCTCATTTAGTTTCTATTTCTCCTTCCTCCCTATTGTTGCACAAGTGCCTCAGTCATGTAGTACCAAACACTGAAGCTGTAGAATAAACTGAAGAAGTGAAAGAGATAGCATTGGACTGCTATGATATTTTAGTTTCACATTACATCTGTTTCATAGGCATTCTTGGGTGAATTCTTGAACAGCGAGAAATGTGGGCTGTCAGGCCAGCCACTACTTTGCATACTTGGAACTATTCTATCAGTAAGCATAACGCAATTCAACTGTGTGCTAAGGCTGTCGTATCTTATTCATCTACAATAATCTGTTTAATTAAAGTTCTCAATGAGTTAGTGCAACAGGCTGTGCCTTACAGCAAGGGGCACTCCTAAAAAGCACTGTCCTTCTGTTTGTTAGCTTTATAGAACACAACTTGTAACTTTAGCTTTTCCCTCAAGTAAGGCATCAGAGACACTGCAAATGAGCAGAACATAGATTGATTTCTTTTAATTTTGCCTACCAAAGTGTAGTTGTGTGCAGAGGCAAAAAGCAGACGACAACTGAGAAGTGCAGGCAACTGTTTAAGTGGCTACCAGGCCAACAGGAGCGCTAACAAGAATGTTTTACCAAACATCCATCCATCCATTTTCATCCGCTTATCCGGGGCCGAGTCGCAGGGGCAGCAGGCCAAGCAAAGCACCCCAGACGTCCCTCTCCCCAGGAACACTTTTCAGCTCCTCCCTGAGGTGTTCTCAGCCCAGAGGAGATTTGTAATCCCCCCCCAGCATCTTCTGGGTCTACCTCAGGGCCTCCTACCAGTGGGACATGCCCAAAACACCTCCAACAAGAGGCGCCCAGGAGGCATCCTGATCAGATGCCCAAACCACCTCAACTGACCCCTTTCAACGTGAAGGAGCAGCGGCTCTACTCTGAGCTCCCTCCAGATGTCCGAGCTCCTTACCCTATCTCCAAGGCTGAGCCAGTAAACCAAAAGCTTTCCGGCTCAATGCCCTTTTCACCACAATGGTCCATCGCAGCACCCACAACACTGCAGACGCTACATCAAACCATCTATGTATCTATATTGTCTAGCTCTACCTTAAGATATGTCAGGATCCTCCTCAAAAACTGCATTCAATTTTAGTTGAACAAATTAAAATGACTACTTTTAAAAGTGAAGAATATTCCATTGACGGATCAATTAATTGATACATGTTTCACCTCTCTAAGCAAGCATCTCTGCAAAAAGACACACTGACAGCAGCCAAGTTTGTGCTAGTAAGACAATCATTAAACACCATCCCATAAGAACATTACAAGCTGCATTATATCGATTGATACCTCACTTTTCTATCAAAATGTTTGGTAAAGCTCTCTGTACCTGTGCCGACACAAACCCAAAATGTGGGAGCTCACACAAAAAAATAAGCAACGATGAATAAGAGAAGAATCTGAGTCACACCGGAGTTAATTCCTTTAGAGGTGGTGAATGCGCTAACAACTGAATGTTCAGGCACATTGAGATGAGTGTGCATTAAAATGAAAATTCTGTGCAAAAATTCTCATTTAAAAACAGCCGGGAGTGGAGGATGTGCCGATTTTCCACACTGAGGAGGTCTGCTCTGTGCTCCATCAAGCACCCAACACATTCCCCAGTGCGAGTGAACCAAGTCTGGACAGCCTAATTTTGAGCTACAAAAGAATTTCCATACTGTTTCTGACCATTTCAAATGATTCAGCAGTGTGGTAGACACAGTTCATCTGAGAGGTCACAGCTGAATTCAACTCACTTCTGACTGCAACGAGGAGGCTCTCAGGAAAAAAATATTAGGGATGGTGTGAAGTGGTTGTCATGCCCAAAAGAAATAATTAGGGCTGACTCAGTTTCAATTGTGAATTGTTTAAAAAAAAAAGAAACAGGCTAGAACACATGCTCACCCCGGCATACTGTTTCAGATGATTCAGCAGCCATGCCAGCAGAGGTTGTCTGATATGACGCACACTGCGCTCTGAAGAATTCAAACCAGCCAATTAATGGGCATTATTAGAGTCTATTAAACTTTAATCTCATGCAATGTTTTGAGTCACAGACACATTTTCAAGATCAGTGGATCCTACCAAGAAAAACTCGCAAGCAGGACTCTCACTGGGGTCTTCTAAAAATCGAACAAGGCACCTTAATTGGGGTCAAGACCAGTCAAAATCCTCATTAGTGCAGAATTAGCCCCCGTGTCTTCTATCTGGAGACACACAGCTACACCGTCAAGGGATTCATGTGTAGTTACACTCAAAACACCCTTTGTAATCAGCTGTGTGATGGCGAACTAAAGAGATTAAAATCAGGAGGAAATAACAAAAGACACAAACATCAAGCTACGGCATCAAAGCCGGCGTGTCTCTTACTTCTGTGTTTGTGCAGAAAGAATTGCTGGAGGGAAAGTTTGGTGAGGTGGGAGCTCCACTGAGCAGCCTCATCATCGTTCACTTTAACAATAGTTTTATTTCATCTCAGATCCTCCCAGCGTAATTTGTCTCCGTGTTGATCGGTTAACCTGTTTCCATCTTAATCCCGTCCTCTGTACACTTTCTCTATGTGTGTTTTTGTGTGTCTGTCTGATGAATTGCTCTATCAGCTTGGCCAGCTGCTTTGGCGGTCTTCAGTCTGCAGGGGTGAGCAGGCACGCGAGGTGTGTGTATGTGCGCGTGTGTGTCAAGATATAAAAGAGTAAATAAGAAGCCCTACGAACTGAGCGGTGTACTTAAGCATTCTGTAAACACTGCAACATAGTAATTTATCATTTTGGCATACTGCATACAAGCCAAACTCGTGCCCAAATGGCTGATGCTACTAATATACTGCAGAGATCCTAAGTAAGCAGAGAAAAAACTGTGCACACGTTGGCTGCTGGCCAACGTAACCTTGTGCACTTTGAGATCGCAGCATGAATTAAGATTATAAGTAAAGAAAAACTGCAAATAAAACACACACAAGGAGAAAGCAAACAAGCAAGGTTTGAATGTAAGAGACAAAAGTGAGCATGTGAGGCACAGTATGGAGGCACAGCAATAACAGATCAATACTTTCTTTCTACTGTAGTTATGCCAGGAATGCCGACGGCTGTAAAACTTAAAAGTCAAATCTTCTCACAAAGGAAACAGATGAGAAGGAAGAGGAATTTAGGGGATTGTACTGTATCGGAAAGCTACATGATTCAGTTTTTAATCAATTACGCTGTAGCAGTGAACATCAACGGGCGGCCTGCGGGCCACGTACTGCCCCTGAAGCTTCCCATCTGGCCCACAGAGTATTGATGAATTCAGAAAATGTGAGGAGGAAAATCTGTGTTCCAGTATCTCGGATATCTAGTTTTGTTTTTCTTCCTATATTGAAGTAACCCCTATCACAACTGAGATCAAAATAACTTTATTAAGAATGGTTTACCAACCCCAAATATGTGCATTCAAGGGTACTAAAGGGTAAAGACGTTATGAATCTGCTATATAGTATTATTAGCGAGCCAAACTCAATCGCCAGAATAAATTACGGCTTTTTGCATTTCTGCAAACCATGGATATGTTACATTTATGTCATTATTTGGCAGATACATTGAAACTGCACATTTTGGCAATGCAATGTTTAGGCACACAAACTACTTGGTTATGGTTAGTGAAATACCACTCGTGAGCTCAGCTGTAAACACCTGCTTTTGGCGGCACAATCCATGCTGGAAATGTACTGCTGTCTTGTTTAAAAACTCCCACTATAAATGTCACAATCCCTACTGGAAACACCATATTTTCTTGCTAAAAAAAAACCCCACACAGTATTGGACACACACAGTCCCTTCTGGAAACAGTATTTTCTTGCTAAATAAATGCCTACCGAGTCATATTATAAGGTGCTGTGATAAAACTCGAGTTGGATCAGCCTGTGATTTTATTTTTTTCACTTTAATTTTCAATGTGATTTTGAGTCCAGCCCTCAGCGGGTTGATGATTTTGGTTTTCACTGACCATTGTTACATCATTTTGTTCTCAACAAATTATACAGTGTGCATGAGTAAAGGCTTTCAACTTGAATAATTCGTTCATCATGAGAGAAACGGTACGTTTGCTGGAGAGCCAGGATTACTCAGACTAAAAGCAAAAATAGTGGACAAAAGAATAAAAGACAGATGAGAGTGGCTGAAAGTGAGAGCAACAGACAAAGAGAGAGATCACAAAACACTTACTGAGAGTGAAAATATTGAAACGTCCAAACTGTTTAAAGTGACGTTGAGTCAGTAAAGCAGTGAAGCAAAAAGCTGCTGAGAAGACACAGCCCGACACGAATGACAGCTGATTATTTAGTTTCCATGTGTTTATGTGTGCATGCGTATTTCAATGTCGTGCCTCTGTTGTGCGTGTGTGCGTGCGTGCGTGCGTGTGTGTGTGTGTGTGTGTGTGTGTGTTGTGTTTGCAAGTTGATCATTTGCATTTCTACTCATTCATGGATTTTTTTTTTTTTTTTATCAGAGTCTGGAATGAACTCCCCAATCCAATTCAATTATAGTCAAGACCCTTCACACCCATGAAAAGCAAACATCCAACCTGCCAAGGCAAAGAAACAATGTGGAAACGCTATCAGATACAAGATACATTAACCAAATGCCTGAGACATAGAGGAGGAAAAAAATGTTTTAGGCAATTACAAGCAGGTTGATTGTGTAGTCCGGCGCCAGAATGGTTGAATGCATCATTGCACACTTCTAGATGGCATCTGACAAGAGGAGAGGAAAAGCACAAGAGTGTAGAAGTGAGGCAAAAGTCAATAACACTCGTGGCAGTGATGGCCAAAAATCTTCCATTCAATCACACTCTGTAATACTCTGATTAAACTTGGAATTAGGAGGGATTCTTGCACTGTGTCCTTGGTCAATAAAATAGTACAAAAGAGCAAACAAAGTGCATGAATTGAATTTGCTCCTCACGTCTCCATTGTTAGACAGACAGTATTCTCTGGTCTGAGCTCGGGCCCTGTGGTACTGTGGTATGAGGATTTCTCTAAGCTAAGGGAGAGTCTCACAGTTGCTGTTTTTTTTTTCTCAACCAGAAACACACTTTTGGAAGATTTTCTTTTTCATGTATCAGGGTTGTATGTCTGCAGAGTAAATCAACCACTCCTTGCCGCAAGGCAGCGCGTCCAGTTTTATAAACAGACCATGCCGGGAATCGAAATGCAACAAGTAAGCTGACTCAACAACACCATCTTGAGTGTTCATGGGGCCAGACAGAACAGTAAACTCCCTCAGAGGCATGTGCTGATGAGATCAGGCAGCCATGACTACACTCTCTGACACACCTTGTTTTTTAACAATCAGCTTTTCTCATCCGCGGAAGTAGTGTCTAAAAAACATCAACTGCTTCTGATTAGTGCCAAACTGATGAATGCATTTCTAATATTTCTGAAGAGATCTTGAAAGCAGACGGACAGCGCACTGCTCCACTGCAAACAAAACATATTGTATTTAGTTTGAGGGTTTTCTGACCATGAATAAGGCAAAGTACAGATACTATATTTGTACCCCAGGTAGATGTGCTTTGCAGCAGAAGATGAGGCATCCATCCCAGACAATAGACAGACATGATGAAAAGCACTCAGGCTCCACTAATCACTAATAAATAAATAAAAGTTGCTCCTGTAGCATCTGTGCAAGGCTGCTACAGCTTGTTCATCTGAGTGATGGCTGCTGGAGCAAAGCTGTTTTCATACCACTTTGTTCTACTCCTCAGGACTATAAACCTCTGTCCAGAAATTCACTGTGCGAAGGGCAGGAGTCATTTAAAACCGAGCCGGTTATGCGCTGTAACTCTCTGGTTGTACAGGGACACTGTGACTCACCAATCAGCTCACTAGACCATTTAACAATTTGATTCAGAGAGTTTCTGTTCTTTAAAGATAGATTCCCAAACCATGACGCCAAAGAGAAAGAGAAAGTCGATTCCATAAAAGCATGACAGTATGGTCATGATGGTTTTATTAATGAGGAAATAGGACAGTTAACTCAAACAAAACAAACGCTGCACATAGATTCATAAATTGCTTCAAAGATCAGTTTTGAGTCACAAAGTGTTTTAAGATATTTGTAAGATTGCATACAGTCCACTGTCTGACTCTTAAAGGATGTGACTTCTTGTGTGTGTGTGTGTGGGCATGCCTTCTAAAGTCAATTATCACCTCTTTGGTTTTAGATATGTTTTATCGGAGGTAGGTAGGCCGTCCATGACCCGGCTGAGGCTGGTCTCATTGTCCTGGAGCCTAATAACAATAACAGAATTATCTGCACAGGTGAGGATGGTACTTAACTCTTTGAAACCTGAACAAATTGGCTTGATTTCTTTTAAAAATATGGGAAGAAGGCAATGATGAAGGAAGGAGGACGCACAACTCCAATATTTCCAATCGTGATGGGCACAAGTTGCAGATAGATTCCAAAGAAACTAGTAGGCAACAGCACTCACAAAAGGCTAGAGTCAAAATCTGTGTTTTGTTAACAAGGCAATGAGCAGTGGAAGAAGAAATGACCAAAAAAATTAGCAAGAAATTTGTAAAAAAAAAAGAGAAAATTAAAAACAAGAAAATTTGTTAAAAAAAAAAAAAAAAAAAAAAGTTAAAAACAAGGAAATGACCCGGAAGGAGAACACATCATAACATTTTTTTTTTTTTTTTAAATAAAAAAATAATAATTATTATTATAAACGTTGTTTTCCCTTTGCTTTTTTTCATTTTTCACTAGTTTTTTTTTTTCTTTTTTAATAATTTTCTAAATCTATTATGTCGTATTCTAAAAGCCTCCTGATTAAAACACGGGGTTCAATTGTGTTGAATGCTCAGGAAAACCCAACAAACAAATTAAACACTGTGACCGTGGCATCCTCTACTCCTCTGTGTGGCCTATAAGCAAACTGCATGGGATCAAGAGCATGCTCAGTTTTCTTTAAAATTCCTGGCCTCGCCAGTTTTTCATTAAAATTGATGCGAACAATCAGATTTAAATCATTAATCATTTGTGGGAACAGCACCTTCGAGACCTTAGGTTCATGCTGTGCCTGTAAAGACTCATTACAAATATTGTGGAATACAGGACTTAGTTCTTTCTTGTTCTTTTGCACAAGTTTTAAATATGGAAATTATGGATATTGGCCAAATGTAGTCAAACAGCCTTCATATCTGTAATAAACATAACACAGATAGTGGGGTATTTGATCAGTGGCTCACTGCATAAGTACACATACACACACAGATTCAAACCAATCAAAAACATCATAGGACTCGCTCAGTGTTGCACAAAAAAGCAGGGAGACATTTCACCTACAGAGAGGCACAAAAAGGCGGTTGATGAAAATATATATTTCTCTTTCAATGCAGACGTTTGGAGGTGATCAAAGCTGTTTGTGTGTGTGTGTATGTGTGCGCACTATCAAAGGCTTCTGCTCCCCCTCTGCTGCAGTCTGTGGAGTCCTGCTTTTCCACATGCACAGGGTCAGCAGTTTTGGGAGCAACACAGAAGCGTGGGCACAAAAACACATAGACGTGTTCAATTTATGCTGTTACAAGTTGTATTGACTTAAAATCATTTCTAATACCTCAGCACCACACATTAATATTCTCTGATCTTCACCTTCACCTTACTGCCAAGCTGAGCCGTTTACTCTGGACCCACAACTCTATTATTCTCTCAGTAAAACAATATTCAGCCTTAATGGAAAATGAAAAATACATATCTTTCCTCTTTCCTGTAGTGCTATATATCAGTCCAGACTGTTTTGGTTTGAGTTGCCGAGCCACACCTTGTAGATTATCCTGAGTAACCGGGTCATGATTTCTGGATAAAGACATTGCTGTTGAATTTTAAAATGTACTTTTTTGGCACGTTGAACACCACAAGCTGAGTGACATTAAGTTGCATTATACTGAAGAGAAGGCAGACATGTCTGGCTAATAACACTTGGCAACTCACACCAAAACAATCTAGATAGATGAATAGAGTTCAGGTAAGAGGAAATATATGTGACTTTCATTTTGGGGTGAAGTGCCCCTTTAACTCTGTTGTCAGGGGGCTGAAAGTAACATTGTATTTTCACTGCTCTTGCAAGTGCATATTGTGCAAAGTCGAGCTAGTCTAGTTAAGCTGGGATTGTACAAGTCGGATGTGTCAAAGCCGTAGCCTATCCACACGGTGTACGCCTTTGTGAGCATGTCTACTTTTGTGGTGGTGTGTCTGTGAAGTGCTGTAAAGTTTAGTTGATTCAAAATACACCCAAAACACACATTTAAGATGGCTTAAGAGCAAAAGTTTCAACACAAGTACACAAATCGGCTTCACTATAACTCGCAGCATTCACAGACAAAGCACTTGTCTTATCTGGACACATTTTCCCCACAAATACAACATGCACAAGCCTACGGCATTTTATATTGCTTAAATTAGCCTAGTGGCTAGCAGACTTTTCCTCTACTCATATGAAGCCAGGGACAACAGCAACATTTAACAAAGGTAGAGTTACAAAATTCAGCTCCATTACAGCTCACAAGGTTCACAGACAAAACAACTGTCTTATACTAAACATGTTTTCAAAACAAATACCACGAGCTAATGTTATTAGCACAAGCCTATGGCATTTTACATTGAATAAATTAGCCTAGCGACTAGTGGAGATTTTCTCCGCTCATATGAAGCCAGGATAAATCACACACACAAGACTTAAAATGCTATTTTGTGGAGGCTTTATTATCTTCACAATTCATTGTTTCTTGTCAGTGATATTGAAGTAAATAAAAGTTTCTTTTCCACTGGGGAAATGGCTTCAGCTCACAAAAATAGACAGGTTCGCTTTGCTGCAATGCGTAGTTATACTTTTCCAAAGGTACACGTCAGGCGCATGAATCCCACTTTAGACCTTGGCATCGAATTTAAGAGGCATAGTTATGTGTTATGCACCACTTTGCTTGACAGCTAAACTGTTTTCTTTTCTTTTGTTATTACCAGATATACTCCAAATATAGCTAAATGTATCATGATTACCTATTTGTGTTTAGATTTTTGTCTACCTACTTGTTTTCCCTGTATCACTGGGCTGAGTTAGCAACCCAACTACCAGGACAGAAGGCACTGTGCGAATCTGAGAAACAATCTTAACTCTGAGCAAATGTTAAGTATTGACAGACAAAATGGATACAGCTCATATTACCACATACCGTGTGTTAGCCAGAGAGCATTTGCACCCATACACAGCTGTAGCTACAAAGCAATGCAGAAATTAATTTTTGCATAAAACAAGTTAAAAAAAAACACCCCTGCTCTCTACCAAGCTGTTCCCTTTTCCCTTCTCCTCTTTCCTTTCATTATCTAAGGGCAGTGATTACAGGTTTTATTGATTATGCCGGGGTGAGATTGGAGGTGACGTTAACAATAAACTACCGACAAAGCTTTGCAATTTACAGGCCAAAACTCCCGGTTTCTGCATACTGTATATATATCATCACTGCGCTGTAAAAGAAGGGGACAATAAACCCATTCTTCTCTCTTAGTTAACTGCACATTCACTTTTATACCCTCACATTCCAAGTAGGTGTATAAAACTTTAAATTGCTCCGCTCATAAAGAGACATGCACACTCCTAATTCGTGTGTAAAAACAACAAACACCCAGTGAGCTTTTCATTCAGCACTGGAAAAATCTCCAAATAAGCTAAACAACCCTATAAAACTGTACAATTGCAACTAAAATGGCAGTTTGTTAATTCTTTTTTCGGTTTTGTTTTTTTTTGTTTTTACCTGAATGTCCTTTTATTGTTTCGCCTGAGGACGGGCTGCGGAGGGACACAAGGTCTTCAGTTCTTTCACAGAGGGAGGAAACTCTCATTCAGTGTGTGTTCACTATGAGGACATTTTAAAGCCTGCTCTGTATGTGTGCATGTGTGCGTGTGTGTATTGAGGGCACTCCCCCATGTTCACATGTAAGAAAGATTTTATGGAGGGGCAGTAACAGTGGGAATGAGGGTGCTTTCAGGGGGCTACAATGCCACAGGGTTTCGTGTGTGTGTGTGTGTGTGTGTGTGTGTGTTATATTTTGGCATCACTTGGAGCCAGTGGTAGGAGGTTCACCAAGGTCATAATGCATTTCTCTGTCACTAAATGCAAGAAACCATTACCCTGTCAATTCTGATATGTGTCTGCAGCTACGACTTTGTGTGCATATGTGTGTGTAGGAGAGGCCGTATATGTCTTTCCCTCTTCAGTGTGATACATATTAAATTCCCACTACACTTTTATAGCCTTCTGTGCATTCCCACCATAGTTTGGTCTATTGCAGCGGCTATCATTTGGGCTTGTAATGGGATCTGAGCGATAAATGTATATGTCGTATTTAAGGAATGCAGTCATTGTCAATAAAACTGATAGAGTGGAGAGATAGGCCAGCGCTGAGCTATGTGTACGCTGAAGCGATTTAGGTACTTATGGGAACGTAGTGAAAAATACACACATATTGCTCTCAACATATCATTTTGTGTCCCGCAGACATCACATAGCTCCAAACTTCCATTATTTCCTTTATTGTAAGCGACAAATGTCTCCCTCGAGCAGATAAATATTGCATGACTGTACCAATGAAAGTACTTTAGAAAATGTCAAAAATGCACGAGCACGAATGATAAAAACGTCCGGTTCTTGCTCAAATGCTGACAGGTTAGTCTCTTACTAATATAGGCTTTCCATGTGATATTGAACACAGTAGAATAAAAGGGTATGCATTTGCAATTTTTTTAATATCTTTTACATCCATCTGTCTATTTACCCTAACCCTAACCCTGTCGAAGTGAGGGGGCTGCCTTGGACAGGGTGTTGATGGTTTGGTGCCTTGCTCAAGGGCACCTGAGCAGTGCCCAGGAGGTGAACTGGCACCTCTTGACTGTATTATATTGTAATATTGTATTAAGTTTTTTTAGCTATTGCAGTAGCGCTGCAACCAACAAATATTTACTTTGTCAAGTAATCTGTCAATTATTTTCTTGACTGATAGATTAATTGTTTGGTCTATAAAATGTCCAAAATTGGTGGAAAATGTTGAACAGTGTTTCACAAAGGCCAAAATGGTATTCTCATTTGACGTGTTCTGTCCACAACCCAAATATTTTCAGTTTAATGTCATAGCGGAGTGATGAAACCAGAAATTTTCACATTTAAGGATCTGAAGTTGGAGAATTTTCACTAATATTCTCAAAAAACTACCAAAACCAATTGTAAAAGGTTTTTAGCCAATAGCCCCTTGAGATAAACCATCCTATTTGTGAGGGTCCAACACAAAACACAAAACACACAACACACTTCGTTACAATAGACATGGGCTAATCACAACATAGAACATACATACATGGCTCTCAAGTGACGACCCACCCCCACATCATTCCTGTAATCCAACAATACCTGCATATATTAAAAGGGATGTATATGTGACACCTGGAGCATCAATATAACACTAATACTAATACTAGTAGTAGCATGCCGTGAATTATTCCAGTCCGAAGGAGCTCTGAATTCAAAGGCCCGTCTGCCAATTTCTTTGTTTGTTTTGTGAACTAAGAAATAGGGTTGTTGAGTATGTCTAAGTGAGTATGAGGATATATATGGTGTTAGGTATTGTTTTAAATAAGAAGGATAATTAAAGTGAGTACATTTGAAAATGCACTGGAGCCAATGGTAGTGTCTTCTGAGCGCTGAGTGGTAACCAGTTCAAACTTTAATACATTGAGCAATGATGTGTTCAGTAAGGACACTTAAATCTTAAATAAATCTACAGAGCCTGTTGTAAATGACATAACAAACCAATTCATCAACTATCACATTTGTTAATCTGATTGATTAACTGATGATTTGTTGCAGCTCAGCAGCCTTTACTGCTGTACAAAGTGTTCACTGGACTTCTAGTTATTTAAGCACTGAAATTAATTCAGAAATAAATCTGCTAAGACATGACAGAACATGGTTTTCAATAAGGACAAATGCAAATCAAAAAAGCCAACAAAGCCACTTCTGTTGTGCATTTTTTTTTCTTATTTGCCTCCCTCTCCCTGGCGAAATAAAGAAAACAAACAGAAGCCAAAGTCTCATTTTCCTGCCTAATTGAAAAAGTGTGCGCAGGTCTTGAAAAGGCCAGTTGTATGTGTGTGTTTAAGGACACACAAACCCCTCACTCAACTCTCCCCTCCCCTCACATTCACCAAAATATTCTTTTTTCCCTCTGATTTCCTTTTGAGCGCGGAGCAATAATATTTGGAGAGGCTCACGGGGAAGTAAGCAGGGGGAGGAAACCAAGAGGAAAAAAGGGCTTTAGACAAACTCATTTACTGGCATACGCGGCAGTGTCCTTCGCTGCAATGTTATCATCAATGCTACGGAAAAAAAATGTTTAAAAAAAACAAGCATATAATTAAGTCCAAGAAGACTCAGACACTAGGAAGTATAAGTGATGCACAGAAATGCCACATTTGCATCCATCTTATTAAATCTCCTAAATTAGAGCTGGTTAAGAAAGAACAGGAAGCAAAGCCAAAATTATACCATTCACACAAATTATATAGAGAACACAGTGGAGCTAGGTGGTACTAAAACAGCACTGAGGAAGCAGCGACTCTTCTATTATCCTATTTAGATACACTCCTCTCCCCTTCCTCCCTCCCTTCTTTCCTTCATCCCTCTCCATTTCTTTTCTCCTCCATTTTCTCCTGTTGAAATCCCTTTTAAGTGCTTAGAAGGAGAGCAAATGTCCAAAACCACTTTCCAAATCCCCATGTGTGTGCTTGTCCCCATTTTTAAGTGCCTGTGTGTGTGTGTGACAGAGAGAGGAAGTGAAGAAGAGAGAGTAAGAAACCAATATATGTGAGAAAATGTCAAGGGTTTCCCCATTTCTCTGTTGTTCCATAAGACACCCCGTAGCCTCCCAGAGAACCGGAGGGAGAGAAAGATTAAGTCAACAATATTTAGTAACCTGGCAAACTCTGCGATTGGTCGGGAATTGTTAGTGCTGATTGGTAGACAGATTGCTATCTGTCCCCTGAGCTGCTGGCCTGTGAGAACCAGGAAGAGGCAAACATATCTGATAAATTTTAAAGCCAAAAAACAACAACAGTGTCCAGCCACAGATTCCGACTGCGGTGTGTGTGCATGTTTGTGAGAGTCAGTCTCTGAGTGATAGCAGGAGAGGGAAAGTGTTGAAAGGTGAGCTCCTAGGGGGAAATCAAAAGAGAAGGCATCCATTCGTTTCTCTGTCTGAGCCTTGTTTAATTTATGTGGGAGAAAATGTATGATTTCCCCAGACGAATACACGCAAAGAAAGAGTGTGCTTCATGCCTTTGCAGCAAAGAGCCCAGAGACACACAGCTTAAGCAGCCCCTATATACCTCACAGACTGAAAAGTCGTTTCAGCCGGGGGATATGTACAGTGGATATATTCTGTATGCTGTAAACACGTCTGTATGTGTTCCTGCATTTGTGTGTTGGATAATTAATTAAGCAGGAATCACAATCATTCATCAGGAAAGGTGGGATAGATGGTGCGTCGCTCAGACTCCTTTCTTAAAAGTCCTTCATTTTTCTTTTATTATTGTAAAACGACCCCGTATTTCCCCTCTTTCCCCCCTCATCCCTCACTCTTCCTCTTCCTTTTCTTTTCCTCCATCTCCTCCCTTCTCACTTTCCATTTTTTTTAAGTGTCCACTGGAGAGACGTTTACGAGGTCAGAGCAAAAAACGAGCGCTCAGGGCGCTTACACACTAAGGCATGAATAAAATTAGACATTTGTAGTGTTGCAGTCAAGCTCCCCCCCCCCCAAGAAACACAGCTACCAGAGCAGGCATGAGGGGGTGTCAGAGGAAAGCACACGACACATTATCAGCTGCCACATGTGAAGGCATATGTAGGAACACATGAGCGCAGTAGATTTAACGTGTTGACTTACTGAAAGTGACAGAGATCACAAAGTGCTCCAGAGAAAATTATCTGTACAATATACAGCTGTCAACTTGTCACAAAGATGCGCTGGGATGAGAAATGACAGCCCGGATTCTGTATGTGTGTGTGGGGGGCTTCTTTACCTAAATAATACCATTTCATATATGGTTAAAGTAGGATCATGTTTTCGGTGAAATTTTAATGAAATAAATGTATTACAAAATAGTGCAGTACTGACTACGAGAGGATAGTGCATTGCAAGATTGCCTATTTTGGCGGAAACAACTGAAATAGGCCGACGTTATCAGTGGACATTTTGCTGATTAGTATCAACATTTTTGCAACTTAATATTAAATTAAATATAATTAGAATAAAAATAAATGAATAAATAGCAATATTAAATTTTAAATATTTAATAGTATCTTTCTATTTTAATTTATTTATATAATATTTATTTATTTTATATTAATTAATAATTTTTTTTCTCTCTTTTTCTGCATGTTTTTGGTTTGTGCTTGTTCTAAGTCCGTGTGCATTGTCTTGTAGGGCTGCCATTAGAAGTAATGATGGAAATTATAGTCACGATGACAATTATAATTGTTAGTCAGTATCTGCCTTACTTAACCGTGCTACTAGCATTTGCAGCTCCGGTGCTGTGGTCTCTCCTTTTCCAGGTTTAGGGGGACGGGGTGGAGTGGATCAGGGGAAAGGGAACAAGGGAAATGAGGGGGGCAGAGAAATGTCTGATTTTTTCTTGTATTGCACCACATTTGTGACTGTAACACTGCCTTTTCTGCCTATAATGTAAACAATAAACACTTGATCACAGAGACATTTTTGCAGCTTGACAGATACGTTAATTAGCAATACTTCCTCATCACGTTAGCAGCAAACATAATTTATTATGTCAATCAAGTGAAAGTTAATCTACAAATTTTCAAAAAGGAATGCTTCTATTCATTTAATGTATCAACTCAAAACACCAAACAGCCTCTACAGTGTGGGCATATGCTGTTTTTGTATGCTTCATATCATTGTAATCTGGCTGTTACATAAAAAGGAACAAATGCATGGGTGTGAAGTAAACAAAAAGACGGCTCTGGAAGGACACTAAGAAATGTTAAAGAAATGCAAAGGCGATCATATTTGCAGCATTGAGTGCGTTGCAAGCGAGCACGAAAATCAAGGAGAAAAGTGACGACGTCAGAGACTAATAAAATACAGATAAGCCGCCCACTCATTGTCTTTATCTCTCTGGGTGCATTAGAAAGTCACAGTTTAGACTACAGCAAAGTCAAAAAGACAGAAGCCCCCTGGAAACACAGCGAAATGGCAAAGTCAGGCAGGGAAGCAACACAGAGAGGGGGGGACAGGGGGATCAGGCAGAATGGCAGACTGGGAAATAATAAATATATAAAGGAGGAAAGAACAGGAGAGAGGAAGAGACAGGGAGATGTGAGATGTGGATTTTTCTCTTACTGTGGTGGTATGATAGGATTATAAGGAGCATAATGACAATCCGTTGCACTGCTGCCAACAGACTGAAGGTATCAAGAAAACTCTGAGCTTATTTATATATTTATTATTACCCTCAAACTGCATTTTGGAAAATATTACAGAGTTTAAATGACCACTGCTGGCCTCCCTCCATCTATCTATCCATCCCCATTTATAGCTGATTTCTTACATGCGATAAGGGAATTACATGCAATTAATGGAAAAAAAAGTTTTATATAATGATTTTTTTCTTTTGCAGCAACAGCCTCGGGGGTGCTGTGGCAAGACAAGCACACACACACACGCACACACACACACACATGCACACAAAATGCTGCATTAGCTACTGAGTGAATTTGAGGGCTAAATAACTCAGGGGTTTTCTCAATGGGCCTATAGAGAAAAAATGTTTAAGCAATTAACCATTGAAATTTTTCACTTTCTTAAATTTCTTTTTCGGACTTCATGTAGCTGAAGTGGATATTTTCCAATTAAAACAGATGTAGCCTTAAGGCCTGTGTTGCCCCAAATTAAGCAAGCCTGTGTGCCTGAATCTTTGTCCCCTGTAAAGGTTGACCATGGATTATGTGGGTCTCAGACAGCCCTGCTTGTCCTTTTTAAAAGCACCCAGAGGGCAAAAACTTTTCATAAAATTGTTTAACGTCCATTCTGTGTGAGCACTCGTCTCTGGATGTGCCTTCAGGGTGGAGTTACACTTTCAAATGGGCAACTATCCCGACTAAGTGCTGCCATCTGAGCGCTGGTGGGTGTCCTGGGTTCCATCTTTCAGTAGCTTGGGAAGCCGAGAGGGTCGTGGGAGAGAGACGGAGAGACAGAACAGGAGAGGAGCGGAGAGAGAGGGGGTTTGCCGTCCCCTTGGTCACCCTGTGGTTTGTGGCTCGGCGCTCCCAGGCCGCCTCGCATTCCTACATTACATTCCTTCCCTTGCTTCAGTTCTCAGTTAACAGTGATCTGGGTTGGACTTCCCCAGATACATCCCATCTTCAGAGCTCTGTTATAAACCAAAGGAACAGTTCCTACAGCAATGTTGAAAGCTGAGTGTTAAATCCTCACATAATGTATTGCAGGAAATCACATTTTGCCAAATCGCTACACTTTACTACAACAAACCTACCTGATAATTTATGAAAACATATCCAAGCCACAATTTTCCTAAATGACACATGGTGCGAAATTCACAGTCATGTAATTTAACTGCAATTTAACTGCCAAGAGTTTTGTGATTTTTAGAAAGGAAAAAATAAAAAGCAGCCACAGAGTTCGGCCGCGTTCTGTCAAGAGATTCAGAAAAACTCAGAGAGGAATCCTCAGAGAAACTTTGTAAGTAGATTTGCTGTGACACTTTGGCATTGATTTTTGCCATGTGTCAGCATCTGGCATTTTCTGTAAACACACACACACACACACACACACCATTACCTGACACTTTTCCCCAATATTGTCAGTCAGCCAACAACATGCTGCAACAAACAAACGTGAAACAGAATCCAAATCAAACCATAAGTCGGTTTTCTAATGTTTTATTCATAAACCAACACGAGCGTCCCGCTGCTACATGTTTAGTTCATTTCCCTGCCTTTTATAATTGGCTGTCTCACATGTCAATCATTCGACTGGAGCCAGCTGGATGTCAGAGATGTATTAGTAGATGATGAGGCGGACGTACACTGGAAATACTGTGCGTGTGTGCGGAAAGCCAAATTTTGATTTTGAAGACAATCTAGAGAGCTAACTTGAGTTTGGTGGGTAAACAACACAATATGGTCACACACAGTACGTGTGGATGCATAAATACTCGCCCACAAGTAAAAAGCAAAGGAAAAAAAACACACACACTCAAACATTACTTGCTGTGACCCAGCTCCTATTGCAAAACCAGATGCACACATGCCGGTGTGCACACGCATGCACGGACACCTGTATGCAACGCCAGCAGACATTCTGTTCCTCTAGGAAAAAAGTCAAAGGAATACTGTTGTCAATTATTTTACAAGGGCTACTGCTGGAGGGGAAGAACGTCAATAGAGGAAGAGAGGACACAATTAAATGAGACTGTCAGAAAGTACAGGTGAGTCTTGAAGTGAAGTTAATTCAAAAATGTCCACATTCTCACACACACACACACACACACACACCCACACACACACACACACCCACCCACACACACACACACACACAAATCAATATGAAGTTCGTCAGTCAGTGTCTGCGTAATATAAAGGAACTAGTTTCAACAAGTGCTATTGTCTGGTCAACTAAGGACTCAAGAGGAGTGGCTGTTCTGCAAAAGTACCATTCGTCTCCCCTGCTCTATGAGTCATTTTATGAGAGTACAGATGTACTTTTTTTTTTTTTAAACAGTAGATATCTTATTTTGTCAAAATAAAGAAAGGAAGAAGGTCTTTTGGTGTCACGGTGTGGGGGCGAGAGGAAGGGCGAGATGGCAGGAGACGGAGAAGGGAGAGGAAATGAAGAAGAGAAATGCCAAAGAGAGAAAGAAGGAAAGACAGAGAGTCAGACTAATTGGTTCGGTGCCGTCTGCCCATTTGAATGCTAACCACCCCTCCTTCTGTCTCTGTCTCTCACACACACACATGCCAGATAAACAAGGACAAGTACTGTAATAGTATTGACAATGACTGACAAACGGGGCAGATGGTTATCTACCTACGCACACAAACACTGATACTAATTAAGATGGAAGAAAGGGCCAGATTTACAAAAGGTACGGAGATAATCAAATGTGAGATAAAGCAATGAAAAAATACTTAGTGCTAATGACAAAAGAGGAAGAGAGAAGGAGAGAGTGCCAAGTGAGTGAGGAAGGAGCGGTAACAGCAGCATTTAAGATGGCAACACTCTGCAGCCAAATCAGTTTATTCCAATGGAATCATGATAATGAGTGAATGTGTGTGTGTGTGTGTGTGTGTGTGTGTGTGTGTGTGTGTGTGTGTGTGTGTGTGTGTGTGTGTGTGTGTAAGAAGGCTATCATACTGTTGCGGAGTAGATGTGTTGCCCCCAAGCGGCAACCTCCAAGGCTGAAAAATGAAGCCAAAGCAGAAGTGCCAAAAGCTGCAGTTCCTCCAATGACCACTTGAGGCTGGCTCCAAAAGCGAGTCAATCTCCATAGACCTCCATGTTAAAATGCCAAACTTTACAGCAGAAATAAACACCTTCAAAGTGTCGTTGAAGTTTCCTTAGTCGCCTATTCATGTGTTCACCTCTCTTGTACGGACTTTTTCTTAAGACTAGCTAGATATAGTGTTTAATCATTAGAAGCTGCACTGTTACCCTCGCCGCATCGCCACCAGAAGTCCCATGGAACTTGACTCTTGACGTCTAATTGAAAATATTTGTTACTGTTAACAACTGCCCCACCCATCTTCCCACGCCCTTAAAGACTGAGCATTGGAGACATATCTCCATATCTCCAGCCATATCTTCGGTGATCAGTGTGGGACTCACACTGGTCTGGTCTCGGCCTTGCCTCCATCTTAGAGCACTGGTCTTGGTCACGACTTGGTTTTTGTTTAGATGGTCTTGACTACAACACTGGTTAGCGGTAGCTTGCAAGCTGCAGTAGTTCACCAACAGATCAAGTGAGTAGTGACAACTTCACGATGCTTCAAGAAGCATAAATATGAAGATTACTTTCTGGTGTGACCAGGCCTTTAAAGTGCTGAATGTTCCAGTTTTGTTCTTTGGTTAGTTTTGTGTCTGTTTTCCATACTTGTATGTGATTCCGACGTCAAAGAGAGGGGTCGGGAGTCAACTGCAGATCTCAATCTGTCAGTCAGTTGTACCTTTTGATCTCTCAGCTGTTGCTTTCTACTAACTTGTTTTTATCTCAGATGAAACAATTGACTGACCTTTTTTCAATGGTGTCACTTTTAATTTATTTTCCTAAAGCATCAGTGACAAAAATCTGATCTAGTCAGAAGCAGATTTCTTTACATGGTACAAAACCACTGGAGAAATGAAAAAGAAATAACAGAATGGAAAAAGTTGGCTTCAAAACATACAATATGGCATTAATTAGTGTTGACTCAGTAGCAAGTTACCACCCTGCCTCAGTGTTTGTGCGTGTGGGTGTATACCACCCTCTCAGCTTCCACAGTAGCCAACAGAGGAACAAAGAAATCATGTGTTTCAAATAACCAACTCCAGCACTCAAGCACTGGAAATATACATGTAATCACTCCAGCATGTCAACAGCTACGCAAACACACACAGGCACGGAAACACACAACATGTAAACTCATACACACTGAAGCACAGAGGCAGGAACACACACAAACATCTAATCAAATCAACATGCGGCTGAAAAACACTTGCAAATACTTGTAAAATGTAACTAAGCGCTTGTGGGTCACATGGAATAAATCCTTGATTACTGCTGCTCCTTATTACTTAATTGACATGGTGTGTGTTTGTATATTTGTATCTGTGTGTGGGTGGAGGGGATGTGTCGTGTCAGACATTTCTAACAACATCCAACTGTTAGATTTACTGACTGCCTTAGTCACTGACTGACTGAAGAACTGGCTTCACGCGCAGAATTTTTAACAGCAGCTGTGAGATAGAAATCAACCCATTTTCCTCCCCTGTCCTCCTCTATGCTTCCCAGGGAGGACATTACATCAGGCCAATGGTTCCCTGTCTCCTTCTATGCGCGTCAAGATAATGGGAATAGCACTTGTGATTTCCCCTTTAATTTCTGCATCCATCACGCTCTCTTTGCACCTTGTACTATCTCTCAATAACTGTATTTCTTTCAATAAAACACATCCCTTCCTGGAAAGAAGTAAGCCTTCCCTTAAAAACCGAAAATAACCGTTACAAGTAGGCTTTTGGGGTTCGACAGTACTGCAGTTCATGTGAGACTTACTTATCCAAGGGGTATCTTATTACGTCCATTCATCCTGGAGCAAGAGCAGTGTAACCTTTTGACTGGGGAGCTAAATCATGGCCATTATCCACCGGCAGTGCTCGTTATTCTGCACTCCCTCTGCGGGACGGAGTGGTCCGATTGACTAACTGTTCCCTAAACTGTTTCCTTTACATGGAGGGAAGTGAAGAGGGGGAGACAGAGAGGGAGCAGAATGGTGAGACAAAGATGAAGGAAAAGCCGACTCGGCAGATTGACTGTTTAACCAAACTGTTTTGCTTTTCGGGGGAGTGGACGAAGTACAAGAGCGAGACAAAGTAAGCTAGAGAGTGAGGCACGTCAGATTGATTAATACTGCCAAAATTATTCCCCCTCTCAGATGAGGTGTCAATTTCCCAAAGAGTCCATTTCAGCCACACAAATGAATAGGACCTTTTGTTCTATGCGGAAAATAAATTACGAGCAGAGACTATGCTTAAAACTAAATACTAGGAACATAGGAACACATCGGAAATCTATTTCCAAACCCAGTAATTCTAACCAGTTAGGGGATTGACAGCAAGACCATGTGTGTGTGCGTGTTTAAGCATCTGTGACTGTGTCTCCTGTAAGATGATATCCCTTTCCCTGCTGCTGAATATATGACATATGCCCAGGAAACAAATTAGCCAAACGAAAGAGTCCTGGTGTATCTCAAACCAAGCCTCAGTGTGTGTGTGTGTGTGTGTGTGTGTGTGTGTGTGTGTGTGTGTGTGTGTGTGTGTGTGTGTGTTCTGGTAAAAACATCTCATTCGCACAGATATTTTCTATAGCTGAGGGAAAACCTCCATCTGTCTTAAAGAATGGGTTAGGGCAGAAGTTTAAGATTACATATGGATAACAGAAAGACTTAGTTGAATGATCTCACAAGTTCAGCATTATAAATTTGCTCATGAGTATGAGAGGAAGACGGATCGAGAAACACAGAAAACAAGATAGAAACTGTGTGTGTGTGTGTGTGTGTGTGTGTGTGTGTGTGTGTGTGTGTGTGTGTGTGTGTGTGCACTGACATCTGTGACTGTGTGTGTTTGTGTGTTAAACAGTGGAAAGCTGATATCAGACAATGTTGGGGCATTACGGTCCAGCCAGCTGAAAGTTGAATTTCTTCCATCCATGCAGCCTAAGTTGTGTGCACCATTTGCCTGCTAACTGCTGGGTTGTTATTCTGCTGCTGACTGACACCAGCCTAATGGCTGCTAATGGTTTCTAGTTTATGATGCCTTCCTCTTCAAGTGAAAATGTAGAATGCAATGAGCTGTTTCTCTTTGCATGTTTGTCTGTCCGTCTCCCTGTCTCTCAGTGTGATTCTGTTTTTCAAATCATACAATGAATGCAGAATAGGGCCGCACAACATACCGTTTTATTTTATCGTTCTTACGATGTCAGGTTGCCGATAAACACATATGAAGAGAACAATATTGCAATTATTTCTTAAATCAGTTGAAGGAGTATCATCAGAAAAGTGCACTCCAAAATTGATCATAGCGTTAGTTCAGGCAGGACACGATGTCAAGCTCAGCTCACAACCCAGCTGCATCAGCTGATCTCAAACAGCCCAATCAACTGATGGAGCAGCTGACTGATGGAAGGAGTCAGCTGATAGATCACATGATTGCTAACCTACTGTTGCTGCTTCCTCTGCAAGCTGTTTTGCAACCCTTGTCCACCCCAGCTCCTCCTTTTCATGATGTGTCTGACTTATCAATGTCATTTCTGTTTGTCATTGATGCTGCTCTGTTCTGTTCCCAGGTGGTCTTTGCTGCTGCTCTGCCTGCTTTTGGCTTTCCATATAGGCGCATGGAAGGGCAGGGAGGTTTGCTCTCTCTGTCTCAGGCTTCCCTCGTCTGCACATGGAAGGGTAGAGAGGTGTGCTCTCTCCGCCTTAAGGCTTTCCAAATATAACACTGCAAAGGGAAGTTTTCTTTGACTAAAGTGTTCCTGACTGAAATGTATCTATTATTGATTTCTTTATTATTTATTTTTTTCCATTGGTGCCTTCTGTGTATACTTCAGTGCTCAATTTGTTTAACAAAATAATGCTGGAGATCATTTCCTTTCATTTTGCTTTTAATTCAACAAGCAATTTGTTATATTTCAGCAGTATAATGAAAACAACACAGAGCTGAGTACAGTTTCATATCTGTTTATTTATTGCAAGTAATATCATTATTGTATTTGCTCTCTAATCAGAATCTTCCATGACCTAGATTCAGCCAAGGCAAACCTTGCACACATACAGTATTTTGAGTATTGATATGGTGACAGTGAGGGGAGGGGGGGACATGGCCTGCGGTTTCAGAAATATGGACACAGATTTAAATTAATACAGCCACAGCAGACACACGATATGGCCTGTGGCAAACGTCCAGCACTGTGGTCTCATAACTTTATATTTAGGGGACCAGATTTTTAAAATATCACATTTAAAGTGATGGAGTAGAGCATAATTTCTCAGGCCACATCCCATGTAGGCAACAGGATATGTGGGAAATGAATAGTAACTGAAAAAGCTGTGCTAGCCTCAGGCAGGCAGACAGACAGCAGCAGTGGTAATGCAAAGGTGGAATATAATTCTAACCAATGCAGGATTCTATGCATGATTAAATCTGCTTGGGACTGATTTTGATGGGTAGGAAAGTTATGTAAAACACGTGAAAAAAACAAAAAGAGGACTTTAAATGTAAAACAGTAGAACATAAGAGGGAGTGACCTGTGTGTTGATGGTCAGGATGGAGTGGTTAGCTTAAGTTAAGGGTAGAGTGAGGGGAATGGCATGTGTGTGTGTGTGTGTGTGTGTGTGTGCGTGCGTGCGTGCGTGCGTGCGTGCGTGCGTGCGTGTGTGTGTGCGTGTGCACATGTGTGTGTTTGGGTCCGAGGATCCAATTTCTGATTTATAGCCGCCCTCCCACTGTGAGCCTGATAATGGTGTGCAACTGTCTGCAAACTCTACAGCTCACTCAGTCAAACACCTCTCACCGCTTATTATTACTGGTACAGTGCTCCATTCAAAATGTGCCAGTTTAGAGCAAGATGACTGCTTGGCCTTAAGTATGGTTGCGTGGAGATTTCTCAAGAACCGCTCTTTTGGCCAACTTCACACCGGACAGTGTGCTTCCTTGGGTGCTCAGCAATACACCTATCATGACATAGTTGCGTCCCTAAGCAATACTAGAGTATGCACGTCACATAAACTCAGCCTAAACGAAGTCAAAGTTCATCTGTTTTCCGTAACAAAAGTGTTCTGTCCTGAAGTTACATCACTGATGTTTGAAATGTTTTTAAGTTTGCTTCAATGTAACATCTCCGGTCAACCCTGTCTTTTCTTCGCATAAGTTTAACCAGGAAGACTTTCTTTAACCTATAACCATTCACAATTCTCTCTCTATCCAATCAGCTGGCTATCAGTGTCCCCTCTGCTGGTTAGCCAATCAAACTTTCATGTTGCCGCTGCGAAACTTTTGATCTACTCTCCTTTCTGCCCCTGTCAGCCGTCATTTCAAGTGGAATCGTCGCACCCTCCTCCACCCCATTCACCTCCAGTCCCCTTATCTAGGGCCCAGGACAAGCTCGTCGAAAGCCCACTCCTCTTCACATCCAGATCAACTCCCTCTGTATCTCATCCCGTCACCACCATTACCACCACCAGCATCTAGACTCCTTAGGGGGGTAGCTTCCCTAATGGACCAAGTCTTTACCTCCCTTCTGGAATAGATGACATCACGATGGGGTCTAATCACAGAAGACTTTTCACATATCTCATACTTATGTACACATGTACATCAATATTCTTTTCTCTCATAATGAGTCTCTCCTGATTGAGGTGATGGTAAATGTACTGTAGTGAGTGACGGACAGCGAGCGGTACACATCATGCCATTTGGTGGTGTAACACTTAATAGGGGTCCCCTCTCAGCGTGCACTTCTGGAAGTAGTAACATACTACTAATAAAAATGTCTTATAGATCTCAAGAGCTTCCACTAGACACTGCACCGTCTTGGGTCCTCAGCAATACACCCACCATGTGTGAAGTCAATCAAATAAACGGCTGTCGAGAAAATCAAAGGACAGACATACATATGGAGAGGGAGTCCTTCCAGTTTAGTTAGATAAAGATTACAATGTGTCAGTCTGTTTCTGCCTGTTTCTCCCCACTGACTTGTGTTCAACTGTCCACTGCGAGCTAATAATAGCTTGATGGAGCTGAAATAGTCAGCTACCATTCAACTACTTGACTGACTTTGTGTCTTAAGACAAAAGCAGCAGGTGTAGCGAATAAATTAGGGAAATCGTTTGAGATTTAGGGCAGTACACAGTCATGCAGAGCTGCTCTCCTCTGTGAAGTGCATCCTCCTTCACCCTTCACTACCCTTTTACTCTCTTTGTTTCCTAGAGCTACCCATCCCCATCGCCTTTTACTCCCCATTTCTCTAGGAACACACACATTCACGACCAAACGCAATCGCTTCTTGCATTCTGATTCTAACCTTTTATTCTTTCCATCAAACTTTTCTAGCCTTTTTTTTTTCTACACAGAGTCATTACATACCGGGAAGGACCTCTGGCAGTTGCAATTTAACACAGCTGCAAAAAAACACCGCTCATCCACCAGCACGCACACGTTATCGCACAAAAACACACACAGAAAGTCACCCCTGGCGAGCCCATGTCTCTTCTCTGCACATGCCACAGCGGCTCTGTGCACCCGCTTGAAGCTTGATGATTCCCAGCCCTGTCACTGTGGGCAATGGGATGCCCTGTCACCAGGGGAAACGGAATGCCCTGTCACCCGGGGTAACAGAATGCGTCGTCACCCGCGGTAACAGAATGAAGACATAAACGCCTCCGACAGTCCAGACATGGATGTATGACACATCGTCAGGACATGAGGTACATATGGAGAGAAAGAGAGGGTGGAAGACAGCGACACAGAGAGAAAGATGGGGGCATGTTGCTAGGGTAGATCAGAGCAGGAGTACCAGTTAGCTAATGGGTCAGAAGTAATGTGACCTACTGACTGTCAGAAGGTCAGAGAAACACAGCTTAGAAGCGCTCAACCGAATATAATTTCTTTTCTTGTCAGTCATGGCATTATCGTTATTAGCCAAGTGCTTTCAAGTGATTGTAATCACTTTTAAATAGATGATGTGCTTTTTCCGGAGCACTGCTTGTTTGCTGTGTTCCAATATGTGCAGATCTGTGTGGTTAAAAAAAAAATATGCATATGTGGCAAGCTAGAAGCAGCCAGCATCCCTCCCTCCATACTCTCTTGGAATACAGTCTAAAAAAAACAGACTGCAGCGTTGTTTGAGGCGTCACTTGCATTAGCTGAATGGCATTAGTTGCCTTCTCACGCTTCACAATCACTGGCTCATTCGCCAGCTGCTTGGCTACCAGCTGACTAGTAATCCAATCCAATCATATTAATGCAGGTGTATGGCGCAGACAGTCTAACTTGACACCTGTCTTTGTTACTCTGCTGAGAGGCTCAAAGCCGTTTGCTGCTGTCCACTAATCTCCTCCTTATGTTGTAAGCTGCTTGGTGTTGTTGATTTGATCAAATTGCTATGTTCATGTATGTTGGTTAGAAGATCACACACCATCCCATCAGAATCCAGGTTGTTGCTCAGATTATGTGACTGCTTGTTCAAAGAGCAGAGCCTTTATGGCCGAATCTGACCAGTTTCTATACGTGGTCAATCCGTTAACTGAAGTGTCTGTGACTGAAATGCATTCAGTTCAACAGCACAACAAAGATGAGGTCTAGCTGGCTGCAGGAGCCATCAGCTTGTTCATCATGACAAAAAAGAATTAGTGAGTAAACAGAAACAATAGTGCCGTTAGCTACAGCTGCAGACCTCTGCTGTGTCAATTTCTTTGTTTTGTGTCGTCCTCCTACCTACAACACCTTGGTGACTGAAGAAAAGCCATGTTTAGACCAACATGAGCACAATCAAAGCAATACACCCCTTTTATTCCTGACTCTCAACGCACTGGTTTAAAATCTCAGCATTTCAGACAGGCTGGACGCTACGTAGAAAATCATATATCACACAATTTTTTTACCAATTAACTCGTTATCAATATTGTGATGATATTTTAGGGGTGACTATTGGTGCTTTCAAATAAATAATCTTCAGTAATGTAGATATAACGACTAAGTGGGCACAGGCAAATTATCAAACAGCTAGAACAGTCTAGTCTGGTTGAGAAAAATACAGATATTTATTATAATGCAGTCTTTAAAGCCAGGAAAAGACACTTGGGCATAAGAATATTAAGATATCCAGAATCTAAGACAATGCCTTGTGTCATATCAAGATATTAATGTAATGTCCATCCATTTCCCAGCCCAATAATAGCAAATTTTAACAGATAAGCTAAAAGGATAGCTGTCTGTATGTAGTCTCAGTCTTTGCCACGTACCTTGAAATTGGACAAATATTTTAAACTAAGCTGCAGGCTAACACAAACAGCCCCTCCTCTCTTTGCCAGCGCTAATGTTACCTCATTCAGTATTTTGATGTCAGGAAATTATTTATATAGTGACCTTGCTGTTGAAAAAAATACTGTTGCTGCTCTAGAGACAACATGTAGTTATATTTAAATTATTCAGTGATCCTGTTCTGAATTTGTTCTTTTTAAACTAATTTATTTTCTAAAAAGCAATTATTTAGAAAAGAAAAAAGAACCAATAAGAGTATCGATACAAGTAGTAGTATCGATAAAACCTTAACGATACCCTAACCCTACCTACAACTTAAAGAATGTGCAAATACTGAGTACCAGTCCAATGACAGCACTTTGGTTTCCCAAATTTAAAATCTTTATACTCCACTGCATGGAATTCAATTGAGTAAAAATAGGCCAGGGGTTGTTGTGGCACTAAAAACTCAGCTCACTTACTGAATGAAAAAAGTGAATATTATAATGATAAAAAAAGAGAAAGAATGAACACGTCATGGCCAATACCTGATCTCCTTAATAAGGTCAACGACAGTGTGGATTGATCATTGCGAATTGGTGCATCCTGCTTTGTAGCATCATAAGCTGCTGTGCAGTGATTTAGCATCTAATAAAACTTCTAAATCAGAGACATAAGTACCCAAACTGGACTCCATGGGTCGTATTTAATCTGCAGTACCTGCAGAAAGACTTTAACACCGATGCACCTCGTTTTTAACACATTATTATCTTTAGCCTGAAAGCCTCTCCATGACCAGCAATTCATTGTGCTGACCCTGACCTCACTGTGGGAGTTTAGACTAAATTGTGTATTAATGTAATTTAATATCATCCGCATACTATATGAAAGTGCTTGCATTAAAATCCAACTTTCAGTATGTTTGCTGCAGTTATAGAGGGAGAAACCTTCACAAGAAGAATGCAAACAGCCCAACAGAGAGAGTCAGGGAGCAGACAGGTAGAAAGACAGAGAAATTGACTCAGACAGGGGGGAGAGAGCTACAAAAAAATGAGAGACAGACTCAGCAGAGATCACAGCAAGGTACCCTAATTGAAAAAGGCGAAAGGAGAAAATCGTTAAACAAGCCCCACTGGTGTCTCCCTTATTAGATTCCCCTGCTGGTGTCACGCCGATTAAATTCCCCCTTGTTTCCCCTAACAAACTCTAAACTCTCAGACAATTTGTTAAGGAGAGGGATTATAGAGAATTGCAAGAAGGCTGTGTGCTTGTGTGCATTTATGTGTACGTGTCTGCTTTAATGTTTCTTCTCTGCTCTCACAAGCCTTCCAAGTTGCAATTTGAAGATAGGTAGCCACGCTGGCAGTGAAACTGAACATATAACACGCATATTTTATGAAGAGTTTTGTTGACACTAATAAGACATTATTACTGCTATGTTTTATAGCCGCTGTAATGAAAATCTCAGGGGGACATGCCCTTAATATTTAACACAACAGCGCAGCCTCTTTTTGCACCCGGTGCTTATGTCAATAATTAGAGGAAAGCAAAACACTCGACTGAGATTTTGTTTGACAGTTATGTGAAATATGAACTTCTTGAAAACATCGAACTGACTGAGAAGGGAACTTAACCTTCATGCTGTTTTTCTTTCTCTGTTGTCACCACTTCTCTTATTCATTCTCTTGTCGTTTGCGTGTCTCACTCTTTTCCCTCTCCCTCATCATCAGCATCATAATATTTTCCATCTGCTCTGAGAGATGGAGACATAAACTGAGCCGGAGCCAGCACGAACAGCTGCAGGCATCTATTCTCATATATTACAGTACGCCTAACCCCCACATATTCCCTTTATGTCGAGCCCATCACTGAGTACACTAGACCCCATTACTCTCATTAGCTTTTACAGCACTTGGCTGGTACAACATTTGCATTTGCAGGGAGTAAAGAGGACAGACTGCTGATATAGTTTCAAAACCGTCTACATGCCATTTGAAGAGCACCGCAAAATGTTTGTTTGTTTATACAGTTATATACCGACTTATGATGCATATCTCACAATATCAAACCAAATTTTGTTGCTGTGTTGGAAGACAATTTCCCTGGAGTTAGAAAAAAAAAGTTCACCTGTCATGACATGACTTGTTTCGAATCAACAACAGAGGCAAAACAAATAAACAAGTTAAGGCGCTTGCTGTTAGGTAATTCGACTGCCTTAAAACGTACAAGTGATGGTAACATTTGCATTAACATCAAAGAGATGCACCAGTTAATCGCCTTCCAGTGCTTTAATACAATTTGACTTAAAATGTCTTGAAATCAGCTTAATTCAGACAGTCTGACGACACGCTGTAACGACATGACAGGCCAGTTGTTTGTGCGCTCATGAAAGGCAAAAACAAGCAACTGAGTCAGCCAGCTGGATGGTATTAATCTGACTCCTCTTCAATGCAGATGAACTTGTTTTACCTTATTTCAAGGCACTTGTATAGCGGTTCTGTAAAACAGCACTGGACACAATTCTCTTTTTATTTGCAGAGCACTGACAATAGCTACCGCCATCATGTCATTATGGACCAACTGCCTCCCAAAATGTACAAAACCGCCAAGCTGAGTTGGAAGGCAGAGGCTTCAAATAAAATTATGTCTCCCACTAGCCTCAATATGTCTGGAACCTGCTGAGGTAGTGTAACAATTTCAGTGCCTTCACTGTACAGATCCAGCCGCTCAAACCAATCAAGACGTGCTGTAATTTCCCCACGTCGCCCACTGCATGTGCTGACAGGACGATACCTATTGCTGTGACACTTTTAACAAAAGAACAAGTCTTACCGGCTCTATAACATAGAGCGCTGTGTCACTTTATATCTGAGTGTCACATCATTTTGCTGTGCATTTTAATTAGCTGCTGCTGAAGTACTTTCTCCCACCCCAAATATGTCTGCAATGTGCTGATGTATTACAAAATCAGCACTTTGATTTTGCATAAAGCTCTTATCTTTGAACTGAGCTTAATTTTGCATCGCTGTAAGTGCAGTACGTGTGTGTGTGTGTGTGTATACACACATCTCCCTGTAGCTCTCTGAAATACATTTATAGCAGGTAGTAAGCTGTCTTAAGTGCCACAAAGGTCTGTCTGTGCAACAGTAATGGGCAGAGTTTGGACTACAGTGAACAGTGCGTGTGCATGAGGGTCCTCCTTACATTAATAAGCAGTACCCACACCACTCTCTGCTTGTATGTGTGTGAGTGTGTGCGCATGTGTCTGCACGCATGTACGCACTGCAGGCTAAAGTCCCAGGCCGGCTCGACAAGCTTAATACCATTATCAAGATTTACAGCGATGCTCATGTGGGACTTACATCAAAATGGTTGGTGCACAGCACAGACAGAACCCATGTCCCAATTAGAGAGCCTGAGGAACGGCAGTACACACACAAACACACACAAGGAGACACACAATCCCCTTCTCATACAATCTACAGTCTCACTATCTTTCTCTCTCAGACACTTCTGCATATTCACAATATCTTGAAGTCTCTCTCACACACACACAAACACACCCCACTCCCCCTGGGGACAGTGCCTCTGGCCTTTGCGGCTGGAGGAGAGAAAACGCTGAAACGGTGGAAATAAAGAAAGAAAGTGAGAACGAGACAAGAGAATGAGCAAGTGAGAAAGAAAGAGACTGGAGCAGCATCCCAAGCAGCTCAAGACGAACAAGACACAGCTTCAAGCCACAAAATGCTCCAAAAGACGGCTTTAGCTGCTGTCGTTTGCATCAGTGGCACACTTTCACTCAGAGCCTATTTTACGATTTACAAAGTGAAATTGCACTCAACTGCCAAAGTATAGCTATTACGACATATTTTTTCTCTTTAGAGGCGCATCACATTGTTCATTTCCAATATTTCAAATAAAAGCAACCATTGAATTCAAACAGACATGTCTTTTGAGATTGTTCATATTTTTGGAAAAAGCCAAAACGCACTTATTTCCATTTAAAAGACAACCACTTGAGTCTTTATTCTGAATTCATAAGAAATGAGGGCAAGCAATCACTGTGTATCTGTATGTCTGCTCATGTATATGTATAACAAAATGTGTGTACTGTAAGCTTGCTGGATGCATTACTGCATGCGCCTGCCTTAAGAGTGTATGTACGTGTATGACCACACATGTGTGTTAAAAAGAAAACCGGGAAGAGCTTTAATGATAGACTAGAAAATGCAGACCAAGCATCTCCCTCTGTGAGTCTCAGAGAGACCAATTCAACCGCTGAGCCGGAGACGCGAGGAGCGCTGAAATGTCCGAGGCGCTTCCGAGTCTCTGCTCATTATAATAAAACGTACCTAATATTAGAAGCTCTCAGTGTCAATTCAAAACATCTTGATGATTCATTATTGGGTGCCAAAGCATTCTGTAATTCTCCTTTCACAGTACTTTGGCATGGAAACAAATGACCAATTTCAATATTAAACTATCATGAATTATTCATGGCTGCTTGTAGGGCTTTAGGCATGGAAATTTCAGACAGCATAACCTTGTGTAATATCAAAACAGCACAGGATAAATGGAAATGCACAGAGCTCAATGGATTCTTTTGAAGCCTACAGGATAGCACTTCATAAACATACCTGAGTGAAGCTTAAACACAAGTCTTAAGATGTATTGAAACACTTCAGCACAACATGGTGCTCTGAAACAGGCCACTTATGGTGTAGCAGTAAAATAATCAGTGTTGGGGGAGCTACTTTGAAAGCATAGTTTTGCAAGCCACCAATTTCTTTAAAGTGGAAGAAGTTGAACAACAGCAAAGCTACCCTAGGGAGAAATCTAGTTTGGTAAACTAAAGCTGCTTAGAAAAAGTAGTTCAAAGTACTTTGTTTAAAAAAAAAAAAAAAAACAGTGGGCAAAAAGTGCCCACTTGTTCACAGGCCACACATACTGTAAACCAAAAGAATAAAATACCCTATTATTCATTCATGGCAGAGTGCAGGAATGTCAACTTTGGTTTTGTATACGATGTCCATCAGTTTTGACACCTGTTATCCAAAAAAATGAGCATGGCGTTATCTCAGGCAGGACACGATGTCAAGCTCAGCTCACATCCCAGCTACATCAGCTGATCTCAAACAGCCCAATCAACTGATGGAGCAGCTAATTGATGGAAGGGAGTCAGCTGATAGATCACATGATTCCTTTCTATGCAACCAATTGGCAAATCTCATTCAGGGTGCCCTATTTAAACTGCTCTGGCCTGCCTACTGTTGCTGCTTCCTCTGCAAGCTGCTTTGCAACCCACCTCCACCCCAGCTCCTCCTCTTCATGCTGTGACTGACTTACCAATGTCATTTCTGATTGTCATTGATGCTGCTCTGTTCTGTTCCCAGGGCGTCTTTGCTGCTGATCTCCCTGCCTTAGGCTTTCCATGTAGGCGCATGGAAGGGCAGAGAGGTTTGGGATTAAATTACAGTAAATAAACAATGTTAAAATAAAATAAAATATAATTCCATTACTTTTACGGCCCATTTTTTTTGTAGTTTCAGTTGTCAACTACACAAAACATGGCAAAAAAAACAACAACACTCGAATCACTATTCAAATATGAATGTAGTTGAACTGCCAGCAAACCACTGCAACATGTAGATAAACTACATGTGGTTCACTACTCCTTAACACTGAAAATATAACACCCAATGTGTACATGAAAACCTCAAACCCAAAGTTCTGATAGCAACTTGTATTTCTAACTTTAAAAGCTTTGCCTCTGGGTTGATCTGTGCAAAAAAAGAATAAAGGGACATTTATTCAATAAATGCTCAATTTGAGGCAGTTTGATATTTGAGAAATAGCTCCAGACTATATATCTCTAAAATGTATAGATTATCAGGCCAAATGTTACGCTGATTCGCTGATGCATTCCTTTGACTCCAACTGTAGCTTCAGAATATAAAACAGCACTATTTTCAGAATCAGACATATGAGTGATGCTGCAGTGATTTTTATAGATCCACGTAAGAAGTGCAGATATGAGGTATGACTGAAATAGTGCTCCTGAAGTTGCCTCGAAGTGTAACATGTAGATCTCCTCCTTTCCTCCCGAGTTTCCCTGGCTTTTTATCTGCTCCTCTCTTCTTCTACCACCTTCTTTTAGAAACCCTCTCTTCCTGGTTCCCTCTTATTCTTTGTCTCTCGCACTAAGTTCTGCCTCTAGTCAGTGTTGTCAAACACCTCAGTGACTATTTACCTCTGACTAATTCTTTCTTCCGCCCTCGCTGTCGTCTGTACTTTTTCCTCTCTCCATATTTTCTGCAGCCTTGACTGAGCTTCAACCTCTAAAACTGCCAAGAAAAAAAAAGAAGAAATTAGTGAAAGAAGCTTAAGCAGGAAGTCTTTCCTTGCTGCAATGGTCCTCATTCTCTTTCTTAAGGCTAGCTTCAAACACACACCTAAACACCCTTTTACAAAGTATACACACACACAGATACACGCACACAAATTCATTCCCAAAGCAGAAGACAACAATCAATGTCGGCCAGTCACAGTTCAATAAGCAGACTAAACAATGTTGCTCCATTATTACTGTCTTGTTTAACCAACAACACCAGAGCAACACTAAGAATCAATACACTGCCACACGACAGGGTGTGTGTGCGTGTACAACTAAGAAAAAGTGTGTGTGTGTGTGTCTGACCCACTCAATGAAGCAGCCAGCAGGAAAAGGTCCTTGATGATTAAACGTCCACTTAAGCAGACCTTCGAGACATCTGTATGTGTGTTTGTGCATGCGTGTGTGTTCAACAATTCTATGCATCCAATACGGGGCAAGCGGTATATCCGCCTTGATTGATTTTCTACAGGCAAATTGGTTGCAACACTTGGCGAACAAAACCTGAATACAATCGGTTTTGTTTCCACAGATTAGAGGGTCTTGTTTAGAGTATTGACTGGAGACAAAGTAGGGCAACCCTCACCTGAAATACCACTTTGAAAAAAGACTGAAGTTCAAAAGGCGGTCCAACTTTAAAGTGGTTACTTTGTTTCTCATTAGCCCTCACAACCTATTGACCTGATCCTATTGAAACTGATATTTCCTTGAGGCAATACTTCTGCAACCATTATGAGGTCTACAGTACTGTGAGTGCAACTACACCTGCTATGAGTAATATATATCTTAACTGCTCATTGAGGCAAACAGCCAATCAGCCAATCACATGCAACTCAATGCATTTGGTCACGTAGTGAGCAGCAGTTTCTGGGTGAAAATGCCTTGTTACCCATCTTCTGATGGCTACTTCCAGCAGGATAACGCACCATGTCACAAAGCTCAAATCATCTCAAACTGGTTTCTTGAACATGGAGAGTCGCATCATGGATGTGCTGTGTGATGCGATCATGTCGATATGGACCAAAATCTCTGAGGAATGTTTCCAGCACCTTGTTGAATCTATAACACCAAGAATTGAGGCAGCTCTGAAGGCTCCCAGACCCCCATCAAGGGTTGGGTCGCAGAAGGTGTAGATAGAAATTGGTCCTCCCTAATGTAACAAATGGCCCTGGTGCTGCTCTCCACAACTGTAGTGAATTGAAAGCAGAAATCGGAGACACATACTTAAAGAATCAGAGTAAAAATTATCTGCATAGCTCGGCGCCACTTGAGAAAATATAATTTTTCTAATTTGAATGGACAAACCCTTTATGATATAATTCATTACATCAGGATTTTGACATTTCTCTCACCTAAGATCTCGAACACACAGGTCACTCCAAACTCTGTATAACCCCGATGGCACCAGTCTGTCTGAAACTCAGAGCATTTTGTTATCTTAACTCTGTGCTCTGTAAATAATTCATCGGACACACCTCCCCTCCGCTGCTCTAAAGACCAAAAGTGATGGAACTAAAAGCTTAAAGGACTTAAACCTAAACTCCACAGCCGCACGGTGTGGAGGAAACTATTCTGGGAAGGTGAGAGCAGCTCTTTTCCCTTCAATCCTGCAACATAGGTGCCTGTCAGCTGGAGATTAAATGAGGAGTGACACATTTGCTCTCTGACACTTAAACTTAATGCTGTGCTCCAAATCACTCGTTTTTCCTCATTTATAGAGAATACATTTTAATAGGTGAATTTGTATTCATGATCAACTCCATAAAAGGTAAGACTGTGTGGAGTAGTTTCATTATGTCATGGTTAATATATCAAAAGCCGCTGCCAAGCAAGGATCACATACATAACTGTCTACAACAGGCTCTGTATGTGATCCGAGGATGAAAGTCTTGCTTGAGTGACTTGCTGCCTGTTCAGCAGGTACTGTTTCTGTTTCATGGTTGGCAATGTTCTTCCTCCTGCAGCTCCCCACTACTGAATGAACACAGAAGATGCTTCCACAAAAATCAGAAAAAAAAGAGAAACAAAATCTGAGCTCAGAACTCACTGACAAGTTTGTCATTAGCTATGAGTTTCAGTTCATTTTCAAACTAAAAATAAACTTTTGTGAGTTGCAAGTTGACCTGGGGCCAAAACGGGAGCCCTGCCCTCATTTTCTGACAAGACCTCAGCACTGAGCGGAGATAAACAAAAACCCTAGAGGGGCCCAGAGGAAGAAGCAACACAAATAACCACAGCAACAATACAAGGATTTGGAGGAGCTAGAGGGAGCCGTGGGCATTGTCTGGCTTTAGTCAGCTACTTTCTGCTTCTTTTGAAAGTGTTCCTTGGGTGTGGATGACATTTCTCAGATCAGAGTAGGGGGAAAAACACTTCAAATGTTTCTGCAAAGTTTTCCTCCTTGTGCCTTTTGTTTAAACTTTAAATCTCCCTTTCCCCCAGGAAGGAAGCAAGAAAGGAAGAAAGGAGAGAAGAAACGAGACTCGGACCAGAGTGGAGAAAGATGAGAGGGAGTGAGGAGGAGACGGACACAAGACAGTGTAAAAGAGAAACAGAGACGAACAAAGAGTCAGGAGCAAACGGAGGGAGGCTCACAGACACTTATTTCATGTTCTTTTGATGTGGTGAAATAACCCTGCTGTGACATTATGACATAAGTCTCTCACTCATTCATCTACTCTCAGAAAAGTAACCCCATGCACATGATGTCATTGGCACAAAACGCTCAATATATAGCTTACAGATGACTACTTGCCACACAGGACATACCATGAAACACATTTCAACAAGTAGCCAACAATGTTGAAATTGTGTGCAGCTGCTACAGTTGCAACCAATTTATTTGAGGTAGATGTTCAGGCCTGATGCTGGTGGAAAGGTGAGATTGGTTATGAAACCCTAAGAAGGATGGAGACAATTTTACAAAGGATGCACAAGCTGAGGCAACACTGTCGGCCCTTTTTACCAGCTAATGTAAGCATGAAAATAAATGGCTCATTCTAATGCGGGATTTATACTTCTGTGTCAAATCAACACTGTACCTACGCTGTAGGCTCTGGGTCAATGTAGAGCCTACGCTGCACCCTATGCTGTAGCCTGACGTGCACCTCCCAGGAAATGTAACTCAGTGCAGACCTCTTGTATATTTTTGTAAGCTGAAACCATTTCCCTCAGTGGAAACGAAGCTTTTATTTACTTTAATTTCACAGACAAGAAACAATTACTTACTACAATAAAGCCTCCACAAAATAGCATTTTAAGTCTTGTGTGGGATTCATCCGTTGGGGATTGATACTTCGGGATTTATCCTGGCTTCATATGAGCAAAGGAAAATACCAGTGCCATAGGCTTGTGCTAATAGTATTGGCATGTTTTATTTGTTTGGAAAACATTTTTAGTATGAGACAGTTGTTTTGTCAGTTGTAATAGAGCCGAATTTTGGTAAATGCCGCTGTTGTTCCGGCTTCATTTGAGTAGAGGAAAAGTCTGCTAGCTGCTAGGCTAATTTATACAATGTAAAATGCCATAGGCTTGTGCTAAAAACATTAGCATGATGTGTTTGTGGGGAAAATGTGTCCAGATAAAGACAAGTGTTTTGTTTTCTCTATTAAGCCATGTTTAATCTGTTTCGATGCTTTACACAGTTTTCAACAGATTTGTTGACTTAATGTCTGGAGAGGAGCACTTCCAGGACTCAAACTGTTTGCTTGAGGTGCTCTTTGGATGGGACAATCACATATAGACAAAGGCCGAAACGTGTCAGAGTTTTTAAAGGTTTAAGTGAGTGAGTGCCTTGGAGTTTCCTGAGTGTTGCTATATATGATTTGTTGACTTATCACAAAAGAGCTTTCCAAATAATAGGGCTGACGATGTCATCAAGGTTATCTTGTCTGATGAAAGACACAATCCACTTGCTTTACCCATACTAGAGACCCACAGTCGGACTATTGCCGCCACTGCTGCTACAATCTTGACCAGGCAGTCTCTTGTGAGTCCACTGACTTTATACAAGTGCAATACTAGAAATAACTGCAGTACCCCTTTCAGATCATATAATGTCTTTAAGCTCAGGAAAAGATAACATTTAAGTCAGATCACCACAGCGTATGATGATTACGAAAATGCAAACTGATATCTAGTTTAGTATCACAATATCTGTATTAAATGGATATTTATCACATCTCTAGATAATCCTCATACCTAAAAATTTAACAAGAAAACTTTGAGCATATTTGGTACAAACACAATTCGGCATTAATCTTTGAGGATAATGGATCGCTACAACAGTACAGGTGGCTTTTCCCGCCCTCCTGAAACTCCCAACTGCCAAAATATCAGACATGGTCCAAGAGAGTGACAGGATATACCAAACCTGCCAAGATCACAACAGCTACTGCATATGGAGACACAGTGTCTATCCACACTTCTTTAACTGCCAAACTAATCATTCAGTGCCATTGTGTGTGTGTGTGTGTGTGTGTGTGTGTGTGTGTGTGCGCGTGCGTGTGTGTGTGTGTTGGCTGCCCTGCCTGGAAACCCCCTTGTATGCCAGTATTCAACAGGGCAGAGACACTTGTCCCTTAGTATCCTGTGTGTGTGTGGGTGTGTACAAGTGTGTTTTCCCAGTATTGGCGGGCCGCTTGAGCCACATGTCATTAGACAGTGAGCCAGTTTGTGTGAAAACCGTTACTGCACCACTACACCAGCTGTGCCTCAGGGAGATGATGATGATGGCAACAGATGAAAAAAAAAAAGAAAAAAAAAGAAAAACTAAAACAGCAAGAATATCTGTCTGAGGTGAACAGTTGAGTCCAGAACTCTCTGAAATGTGTTGGATTACAGCCTCAGATATGAAACGCTGGTGGTTTATTGTGATCTTGATGTACTTCATTAAATCATGGCCTCTGCTAGTTGAATAAAATGAACTTTCTTCACTGCTGGGGCAATCAGGAAGAAACATTTTCTATTATTACTGACAACTAAGCTGTGCCTTTGTTGTGAGCTGAGACTGAAACCAAGTGTCTGTGTGTGTGTTTGTGTGTGTGTGTGACCCAGAAATTGCACAGAGACTCAAAAGCCACAGTAAGAGCTTGCACCCACAAACAAGAATTCCTCATGCCGAAATTGTCCAAATACAAAACAGACCATTTTTCAGTCTGAGAAGTAAAGACTTACAGTGGTAAGTGGTAGAAGAGGTTCTCTTTATGAAACCAACACAGCAATGGACTTAAGTAAATCCTGTATTATTTAAAAAGTGCTCACTTGACTGCTTCTTGACTGCAGTACTTTTAATTTCAACTTAATCATTCGCACTGGGCATTCAAAATCAGAATCCTGATTATTACCTTGTGGTGTTTTTACGTACGAGAATTTGCTTTGGAGTACTGCTGCATAACATAAATATAATTAGAGAAATTTATATAATAAAAAATCAAGATACCTGAATATAAAGTAGAAGAAAATGACTAGAAAAATATGTACAGTATATCTGAATAGAGATGCACTTTTTAGTAGGGATAGTTATGTGTAGAAATGTGTAAAATATTTTCCAAGTAGAGTGCATGATTTCACAGTATTAAATATAGAAAGAATGTGTTTAATGTACAGATACAATGGTCCAAGAGATGAGCTGGGGGAGGGGGGCAGTTGGACTCCATTTCAAGACCTTGTCCTAGGTGAAAGGGGTCAACTACAATTTTTTCTGCCCGCTTCAGGGTCCTTGAGGTGTACCAACACATTCTCACTCCAACCTCGTCACATATACAAATGTACTACATCAGTACAACACTGGGAATTGACTTTTTTTTCCTTCAACAACGAACACACATGGTTGAGTTTAGGCAACAAAAACACATGGTTAGGTTTAAGAAAAAGAAACAGGGTTTGGCTTCAGAATCTTGCGGGCCGCGACCATCGCTTGAACCCATCCACCACCCTTCCTGCCCACCCCAATCGGACTTTCGCCGCCTTAACTTTTGTCCTTGTTCCGCCACATTTCCCCCAGAAGCCACCACGCTCCGTTCGGAGTAAGACTGGACTCAATGTACAGGTACAGGTACAGGAAGGATACCAATTGCAGCCAGTTGCCTTCACAGTGAATTATATGATATGCTGCAGTTGTACCTTGTCCTTAGCAGTGGCAGCAGCGTACTAGATCGCGATGGAGGAGGTGGGGATGGACTCTATGGTGCACCATTGTTGACTTTGGCAATTCTTCAGCAGATGCAGGAAGTACATCTTGGTATTCAGCTGGTATTCAGCTCCTACTTGAGGTACCCGGTGATGATGGAGCCCAGGAAGTAGAAGCACTCTATAGTGTCAACTGGGGACGCACACAGGGTGCTTGGAAATCCACAGCCGTTTCCACTGTTTTTAGAGCATTTAGCTCTAAGTTGTTCTGTCAATACTAGGTCACCTGATGGTCAGTCTCCCAATTGTTGGCGGACTCATCCCCGAGATGAGCACAATGAGGGTGAGTTTATTCCTTTCATTATGTGAAGTGACTACAGGACTGCATCAGCCAATCCAACATTCATTTGTTTAATAAAAGACTTTGCATACTTGTCATTTTCTTCTAAATATATACAAGTTGCTTTAACAAGGGCAAGAAGACCTATCTTAACTTGTAACAGGCCCAAAATAAGATTAAATAAAACGCATTCATTACAGCTAAATGACGCTGGAACAACAATATGCCCAGACCCTCCTGATTAAAAGCAGTGCTGCTGCAGACAGAATAAAACAGTGTTCCTCATTACTGACTAAGTTGTTTACAACATCAAAGTAGCACTGTAAATTCTTTGGGAAAAGACTGGCTTAGACCAAGACAGCGTTCCAGTTGTTGCATTTCTTTACTCTTGTCTTTTCTTTGTTTCAGTCCTTACTGAAAAATGAAGAATTGTAAACACACAAATATCATCTGAAGGAGGGCACTGTCTGTTTCTTACATATCAAGGGTCCAATTTAGCTCTTCCTTTGTTTCACTGTTTCATGCTGTGCTATTATGAAACTTTTCGTAGATCAAGCGTGTGTGTGTGTGTGTGTGTGTGTGTGTGTGTGCGCTCGTGTGACTTCCATGTAAAATTACATCTAGATTTCATCAGCTGTCAGATCACAGCAGGGAGCGCCAATCTCTATCTTCCCAAAACACAGATAATGATGTGACACCTCATTTCATGAACACTGTGTCAGATATGGTCCATCTCTGATTTAAACAACCACTGATTCTTTTTAAGGATGTGTAATGATAGATGTAAGTTTGGAGGGCGGGCAGTTTAAATCCCTGACCGTGTCCATGAGACACTAAATGAGCCTTAAACGCTGCTTGACTTGACAGACTTGCAATGGAGAATTGTAGTTTAACAAGTTATTCTCATTCATCATTTGCATGTATACCCACGAAACGTACTGGCCCAGAATTTGTATATAATCCATGTAATCGTGAAGGCTGCAATCATGTGACCAATACGCTGACAAGATTAAGCAAAGACGTTCATTTTATAGTTACAGTTTACTAATAAAAACTCTCCACAGTATGAACAGTGGTTACATGAGCCTCAAAACCAGCCACAACTCAGCCCTGAGCAGAGTGACTGTGTGCTATTGACCAATCAACGGAGTGCAGTGTTCACAGCTCCACCTTTTAGTGCCAGATCTGTGTGCTAGGTACCTCAACAGAGGGTTGACCAAACATGGGGACGGAATGGAACGGTCTCATTGGTACCATCCACAACTTTTCACAGTGGAAACTGAAAAAGAAATGTACTGAACCATACTGCTTGGTGGAAACAGGGCATAAATTAACCTGCGTAACGTTATTCCTGAGCCTAACCTGCCTTACCTTGCATTATGATTGCATTATATGAGAATACGCTGAGTTTAAACAGCCATTTCAAAGGAAAATGTTTTAATAAAATTGTTTAATAGTGAGGAGCACACTGGTGTCAATATGGCACACCCTCATCTTGTCAGCTTCCTGTCCTTCAAGCAGAAATGGCCGTCCAAATATAAGCACCAATGTGTTACTTCATAGTAAACGCCTGTTGTATCAAAAACATTATTGAATTAAACTAACCTCCTGCAAGAAACTGTAACATGAGCCACAATTAGCTTTAAGTGCATAAAAAACAACGAGCAGAGAAACCCAAGCCTACTACTGTACCTGCTATGAGCCTAAAGCCTTACGGAAATCCTTAGGGATGGAAATACAAAGTACCACAAGCAGAGGGAGAAAGAAAGAGGGTGAAAGAGAGAGATTTTTTAGGCTCGATCCAAAGGTTTATTTTCAATAAACATCAATAAATGTTGTAAGACAACACAGCCCTGATAGCCGGAGGGCCAGGAACAAGTTAGCACACACACATGTGCACACACAAGTCATGTGTACTTCAACACAAACACACGCAAAGTCTGTGTGGGAGAGAATCAATGGAAACAAAGCATATCTGAAACATGTTACAAAGAACTCCACAAAACAAGTCAGTAGGTCTGCACTTTTATAGCTGCACTGCTGAGTCACAATGTCGAGCAGCCGTAATAAAACCTGACTTTCACTCTGAGGTTGGTGAGACGCTGTAGGAGAGAAGATCTTAAATCTCTCAATCATTCAAAACAACTTTAAAGCCTTAATCCATTGACCTCATCATCACCCCATTTAACTTAAGCCTCTCTGGAAACAGTCTTTCCTAAAAAGTAATATCTGATTATCTGCAGCAGCAGCTGACTCAGTGCTTATTAAAGTTGGTGGCAAGCAGTTGACTCTCTGGATGTTTTAAGCCACTGAATAAAAAGCTTTTAGTGTCTGAACTGATATATCAACAAACAGAAATTTGACACAAGCAGAAATAAAACACACATTCTAATCTGATATTAATCTAAACTGATTTTAATCTAATTCTGTCAAACATAAAATACATATTAATCATCTTATTTGCCACTGCCATTTATACATTGCATGTTTACCTCTTCATATGGTCTGTTTTGATATACTTTTAAGTTTCTAAAAAAGGGTTGTTCCTCAAAAGTGAAGTGCACAAAGTCTGTGTGCATCTTTCTTCAATATGAAACCAATACCAGAGTGACCTGTCATGTTTATATTCATATTGCACCTTTCATATTTCACTCCATATTAAAGTGATTTCCCTATAGAAAACCCTGCATAACAAGCTCTGCACACCAAACAGACATTCAAAATCATGCAATAAAAAACAAGGTATGAAGTGCACACCGTCATAATGTAGAAGTTGAACCTGTGGGAAAACAATGTGTTCTGTGCGGTCTGACATGGGCAACAAGTGATGCACTCTCTTTTCATACAGAAACGTGCAGAGACAAAGGCAACCAAACCCACAGGCAACAGACTGAGCACACTGAACAGACCTTTGTTATCAAGCAAAAATGTAAGGACAAAAAAAATGCCAAGTAGCCTTCGCTCCATGTAACATAAACTTTTGTGCCCTTTTTGAGCCAGCTTTCAAGAGCATGGCGGCAGGCTGCATCTGAGGTTGCTAAGCAACCTTAACAAGCACCGTATCATAACCTATTTACCTGTTATCCTGAGTGCAGAGCTGATCTTCAAGTGTGTGGGCATAATTGTCTGTGAGACAGATGAAAAGCTCTGGCAGCCCTGCACCAAAATGATCAACTTTTCCATATTTACCACAGACTGATATTACGGATATTGTCGGCTGTGATTGGTTGTTTCTTGTCACATGACATGCAGCGCACAGTGCTGCATTCCAAAAGTTGAACTCAGTTTATCTTGTGGCGCAGCCGTAATGCCCTAAAAAATAGGCGTTAGGAATGCGTGTGCACCACAACGGCATCGCTCTGGCATTTGAGCAAGCCTGCCGTGCGTCTACATTGAAAACAATGAATGTGAGGGTGCAAAAATTGCGGCATGTGTACGGCCCCTGATGCAGCTGTCAATCATGTCAATCACAGCTCGTGCACTGCAGGCAAACTGTCAAACTATGCCGAGATGCTGTTATTCTGTTGCCTGTTTCTCACCTCAAACATTTTCAGAAACATAGTTTACTGTACTGTTTAGCTGTAAAATGAGAAAGTCAGTACGGCCTCATTTTACAGCTAAACAGTACAGTAAAATATGTTTCTGAAAACGTTTGAGGTGAGAAATAGACAATGCAGTAACAGAATGCTGATTCATATTTGGTCAGCGCTGCCTAGTTTTACATTTGACTGCAGTTCAGGTAGTGATTAACATGAATTAGAGCTGTGTCAGAGACTTCTCTGCTCTGACTGGTCGTTTTGTTTTTGGTGCGTCATGCTAGAGAATGCCATTAAAAGCAGTAGAAAGAGGAGTAAGGACATGATTTTTTTTCCACAGATTACCTGTCTCATGTACTTCTCTCAGAATAAAGTTACATTTTAGCAAATATGACCGTTATTTTCAAAAAGTTGCCAACTGTAGCTTTTAGTCCAGAAGAAGCTCTGCTCGTGGAGCAAAGTAAATCTAGGCTTTACAGTGTTAACAGTTCAGTTATAGCACTTAGCCTTAGGCACTGTGACAGGCAGCAAGATTGTCCCTTTGTATAGGACTGGGAAAAAAGAGGCATCTGAATGTCTCTCATTCGCAGACATACATGAAATGAACACCAGAGATCAGTGCCGCAAACCACCAACTCACCTCACAGCTACTTTATCTATCTGGATTTCAAAAACAGCTCAGTTTTGTTCCTCTGTGATTTTCAATGTTGACATTTTTGTCTTTTGTCGTTAGTATTTTCACCCACAACCTGTGAGAGGCCCAAATGAAACCCTTAATGTGATTATTATTCCGATCATAAGGTCTAAACACCAAAGCCGAATGTGGAGAGGAATTATTTAGTCATCCCTTTTTCATTATTGTGTTGCATCAAAATCTCTTCCCTCCACATGATTAATTACTAACCCTGCAGTCTTTCCCTATCTTGCTCCTGCTCTTGATGCCCCTAAATCCAAGCCACCATATCTTTCTCCCTCCCACTCACTGAGCACTGCCTCTGCCTGGCTCTCCTGATTCCCTGCCTCTTTCACCCCTACACGATCACTTTTTTCCCGCAGAACAAAAGATTTCAGGAGGCAAGATTCTTACAGCGGAGAGTCATTATTCTCTCTCCTTTCTCCACCTACAGTGGCTTCCTACCTGTGCTCCTCTGGGGGAGGAGGGGGAGAGAGAAAAAGCGCTGTGTGCATGGATAATTCTGGAAAATAACAATGTGATATTTCATCCACGCGCGCACACACACAGACACAAACACACACAACGGACACACAAACGCGCCTTCTCAGCAAAGTACTGCCCATATTCATTAGCCACTTAAAATGCTGTGCTCAAATGAATCAAAGCAAACTGCTTACACGTAATCTTGTCACCCGTGGAGTAAAATATACCGGGTTCCTTATTACAGCCGCTATGGAGCCAAAATAAGTGAATGGACTTGTTGTACCATATGTAAGTCTATAGTGCACAGTGTGTGTGTACGTGTGTGTGTGTTCGCCTTTGTACAGATCATACACAATAAACTCAACTGAACATGAAGGCGTTTCTGTCGATTTTGTGCATTCTTGCCTCCCCCTGTGCGTGTGTGTGTGCGTGTGCGTGTTTCCTTGTTTTTCCTAAGCCTACACGGGTACAGTACAGTAAATTACATCATGTCTACAGCAGGAGAACAGGCAACCAAAAACCTTTTTACAGCACATGCTAAATCCCCTTTTTCATGGCATCCTACAGAATTACAATGCACTCTTTCAAAACAGGCCTAAGTCTTGTGTGTTTGTGTGCGCATGTGTGCGCGCGCACGTGTGCAAAGTGCAGACGTAAGCCTAGGAGGTAAAAAGTTACAGTGGTGATTATAGTAATTATGGTTTCAGGTTTTTGCATATTCCTTCAGATGGACCACTAGATTACCAGACAGTTTTGGCACGGAGAGAGGGAACGGGGGAAAAGAAAAGAGTTACTGTTGGGGGGTGAGGGAGGGAGGGGAGCGGGTAAAAAGGGAGGATGTGGAAAGGAGAGCGCGAGAGGAAGAAAGAGTTACAAAGGAATAGAGAATGTAGTGGCGAAAGATACGAAGAAGAGAAAGACTAATCCTTCAGGCGGCTTCCCAACGCTGCTCAGCCCACTTGCTCTCCCCCTCCTCCTCCTCTTCTTCCTCCTCTTCCTCCTCTCTCCAATCCTCTCTCCACACTCAACCAGGAGTTGAATGGGCTTTTACAGTGCAGCTTTGTTCCCTATCAAAAAGGAGCGTGAATGTCAAATTCTCCACCAAAAAGGGAAAAAAAGCACCTTCCCTTTTAGTTTTTTTCCTTCTCTCACTTCATTTCTCAGTTTCCCTCGTGCTCCTGCTCTTAACCTTGTCCCTCCTTTCTTTTCTCTCCTCATCTTTCACTCTCTCAATACAGGACAATGCTTATAACAAGCTTTCAGTGGAAACAAAAAGGACCCGGGGTCCCAGCCTCATGGACCCCCTGTTGCGGCACGTCGTCTTTTCTCAATGGCAGCTTAATTACATATTCATGGTGACACAAATAAGACTCTCTTGCTCCGACACACAAACACACCACTCAGCCAAAGCACCCAGCACCCATCTGCTGGTCGTGTGTCTGCACTCGGAGGAATTGTTCTTTCAAACGGACGCACGCGCACTGAGAATGTGTCATCTTTGCATTTGTGCGCGTTTAAGGAACGACACCTGCGCAGCGCTGCGGCTCATAAAGGTTTACCACTGCAGCAATCTGTGATGATGCTTTTAAAAACGATACATACATACATCCCCAAATCTGCGGCCTGTCTTTAATACGAGCGCCATGAGCAAAAAATCTGGAGACGCAGCAGATTGGTACTTTGGCATGAGTCCAAACAAAGTGTCAGAGACAGACACGGGAAGGGGCAGGGGGATTAAGCTGAAGAAGCAGAAGTTGGTTTCTTCACACACAGAAAGGAGAAAAAAAAAAGTGTCTCCGGTAATCGCTTGTCTTCAGTAAGCGCAGTGTGCTGCACATTGTGTTTTGAAGCAAGTAAACCAGCCCAGGCTATTTACTGGAGGTTTTACGGTATCAAATAAAAAGAATATATAGACCATGAAAAGCCTAAGCTGCCGGCTGTGGATAGAGGCAAGGCCTTAAAAAAAAAGACACAGGGTGAGATTTCAATGGAGAGCAGCTGGCATGGTGTGGAGCTCCATTTCTCTACCTGTCTCCTTCCTTCTCTCCTTCCCTTTTTCTTTCCATCTATCTGTATTGGACCTGTGTGTGTGTGTGTGTGTGTGTGTGTGTGTGTGTGTGTGTGTGTGTGTGTGTGTGTGTGTGTGTGTGTCGCCAAAGCCCCCCCTCCCTCCCCCCCGGGCTGACTGATGAGTTTCCACCATGTTTCTGTGACCAAACACGTGCACACACACATATACACACAAACACATAATGTCCCGCTGGTTGCGGGCCCCGTTCAGATGCACAACAATATGTCCACTGTTTGGGCCACACTCTAATTAAACAGTGTAAATCTAACTAGAGAAAAGGGACAGAGTGGTGAGAGACAGTAGCAGAAGAGAAGAATAATAAAAGGGAGCTAAAAGTGAGAGCGGCAAACAGAATGTCAGAGGTAGCAGATGGGAAGGAGAGAAAGCAGGACAGAGAGAGGGAGAGAAATGGGGACAAATGACAGGAAAGAGGAACTGAGACGATGGACAACAGAACAGAAATCTGTGGCCTGGCACTCAGTGGCATCGGTTCACTGAGCCCAACTGTTTATTATGGGAATCAAAGACGCCCAGTTTCTCCTTGCAGTAGGCTGCAAAAAATGGCAACTGCTCAGATTGGGCTTTACCAAAATGATTTTAGTGGATTTTTCAGTGATAATGACAAAAAAATAACGAGGGTTGGGCAATGGTTGGATTTTTTCCGGTACCAATGCTTAAAAAGTGGCACCGATGCCTAAGACGACAGTTACAAAAAAATGCATCTCAGTCAATGATATAAAGAAGGGCTTTTTTTTTTTTTAAATTGCAAAGACAAATTTAATTCGAAATCGAACAATATATTTGGTCTGACTCTTAACAGTTTAAAGCAGGGGTGTCAAACATACAGCCGGTGGGCCAGAACTGGACGCCAAAGGGTTATTTATGGCATGTAGTTGTTCTTCTTCACATTAAAGGCAGGGAAAATGGAGCTGTTGTTATTTAAACATTATTATACAATGGTTTTATTGGTTCAGCCCACTTCAGCCCAGGTTGGTGTATGTATGTGGGCCATGAACCAAAATAAGTGTGACACCCCAGCTTTAAAGTATACTTCAATGTATCAATATAGATAAATACAAAACACTTTTAACAAATTAGCCTAATAAATAAAACCTGACTTAACAACAATCATTTCACACCAGATAAGTTACAGTACTAATTACTGCACAATCAATTTTCAGTTGGGATCAATAATTGTCCCCCTAACTCGGGAGAGTCTCGGCAACCAGACGTTTCTCCATTATCGGTTTAGGAGTGGGTGAGATTATCAATACTCTGGCTACGTGTGCATGCACAAAATAGTCCGGTTTATGCCAAAAAAGACAATATTCCTACTAAGTTGTATATTTGTCTGATGAAAATGAATATTGTGCTAATATACCTGTTTACATGCAGCCGTGCATACTCTGAATAACATCTCACATGTCCCTTATGTCAAAATACAGCAAAGAGGAACATCTGACGTCACTTGTCATTTTGCCTGTTTGCATCACAACTTAGGGCTGGGAAATATGAGGATATTATATCGTTACTGAGATATGAGACTATATTTAGGATAGGTTGTATCGTGATATGGCATACAAACCAGTGTTTTTTCCTTCATTTTAAAGGCTGCATTACAGCAAAGTGATGTAAATTTATCAACTTACCAGACTTTCTATATATTTTTTAACGCTTACCTTAACCCACTTAGTAGTTATATCCACAGTATTGATAATTATTGAGCAAAAATCTGTGTCAACTGTGTATGCTTGCCGAAAGAATGCTCGTAAAATCCAAATACCGGCAAAACCAACACGTCGTAATTGGAAAATGCTACATCTGGATAAATTCGGACAATCCAAACAGAATATGGTGCTAACATGACCCATATAAAATTCGGAATATTAGGCAAATATTAGTGTGCATGTAAATATATACTCAATGTGAGTAGCTGGTCCACCTTAAAAATCCACCTCGATCGAGCCTGGTCAGGTTCCAATGGGAAGCTAACATAGCTCGCTAACTTCGGGGCTAACCCACCTTCCCTTTAATCAGCTGGTGGTAAGAAAGACAGAGGAACTTGGCTCGGGTCTTGATGTTTTACAGCACTTATTCATGGACAGAAAGCCTCAACTGTTCACACGCTGCACTGCCACGTTTAACTTCATACTCTCTGCTCCGGTTTCTGCAGCCGCACAGTCATTGTCACCAGCACACCCCGCAAGCTCACACAACCTGGCACTGAAATGAGGCACTAAAATCAGCATTATGATTTAGCCCAGCAGGCACCAGCCATATAGGAACCAGTGCCAATGGGTGTCAGTACCCTGCCCTAAAAATAACTTAATTCTATTGCTATTCTAAAAAAATGTAAATTCCTTCTGATGATTATGATGTAACAGCTCATTCATTGTGTCCCTGAGTGGTTTTTTTTATCTCTCAGTGTGTATAATAATATAACTTTAGAGCTAATGAAGATAGTGTACATCTAAATCTGTGATTAAAAACACTAAAATAGGCTTATATTTTTTGCAGCGCAGGACTGCATGGTACCAGTGGGAACCATATAGTAGGCCATTGATTGGGAACAAACGACATTCTCTCAGAACACCCGCCCCACACACACAACTAACTAAAACAAAAAGCCTGGAAATGAGAGCCCCAAATGAGGCCTTAGGTTTCGCAGGCCATGAAAAATTCATAATTCCAGATCTTTACATGAAACTCTAGAAGGAATTAGGCCTAACAGCAGGAGACGCTGGGAATCGGTTTCAGAACATTTAGCTTCTCCTTTCTCTTTTCCCTCTGTTCTCCAGCTCAGCCTGTCTCTCTAGTAAACACGCACGGACACAAATGAGCACACAAACACACGCACAGGGATACATTCTTATGTTCCGTCCCGGGTTTTCCCCTACGGAGAGCAGTAGATAGTAAATGGTGCGAGCGGTGTGACGCACTTTGTCGACACAGCCTTTTGAAAACCACACTTGCGCCTTTTAAACTGGATTTCATCTCTGCTTTCCTCAAAGAAAAACATACTGCAAATGAAATTCTCTGCCGCTACACAAACAACCCACGTTCAGGCTTTTGATTCTTGGAATAGGCCGAGCCGTGACTGCTGTATGCCCCATGTCAACCACGTATAAGTTGCACACAACTGTAGGTCGACACGAGGCCCACCTTTGTCACAGTCCAGCATAAAGTCTACTGAGTGAATGGATGAACATGCAAGGCCACAGGCAAGGAGAGAGAAAAAAGGTCAGTAAAGCCCATTCAGCAGCTCACGGCGGAGAGAGACTGAAAGGATAGAGATAGAGAAAAGGTGGGTGGAAAAATGTCTCATAACTGGTCACATTTAAAGTAAGAGTCTATGAAATGTACGGATGAGTAAGCAATGATAAAACATTTTTTTAAAGAAGGCAGAGAGGGTGAGGGAAATCTGCCATCACTAGGCTGCTGCTAGCAGCAGGAGGGTCTTCTATACAAAACAACCCCAGACACAGTCAAAGACTTCCTTTCACACACTCCCGCGAACGCCTGTCCAAGCACACACACACACACACACACACACACGCATAAGTACACTCACGTACACACATGCAGAGTATCCAGACAGAATGCAGCATTGTTTGACCACAGAAATATCTCGCTGCGTGCGTGTGTGTGTGTGAGTGTGTGTGTGTGTGTGTGTGTGTGTGTGTGTGTGTGGCAGTCACTCAGCTTGTCAAGTCCTAGTGGAGTGATCAAAGCTGGTACAAACCACCCAGAGAGATCTCTCCCTTCCTCATCCATTCATCCCTCCCTTCTCTCGCTCTGATACAGAAACTGCATCAAATTTACCACATTAAACCTGCTCGCCCAATCACACAGGGCTGGCTGGACTAGTACAGCCAATCAAATTGGCCTATTTAGTTCCAATAATTCCCAGCTGTCCCCCTACAAGCACTGAACCCTGGATGGCTGCAGTGCACCATGGGACAGGATCAGAGCATAATGGGAGACAGCATGGGAGCTCTGGCAATATCATAATGCCAGGCGCGCGCACACACACACACGCAACGAAATACCATGCGAGCTCTGCTGGAGCACTGCTACGATGCCAAGTTGACACACACATGTACAAAATCACACAATCTCCCACGTATAGACATTCTGGCACATGTGTACACAGAAGCACTTACACACACTCACACACACACACCGCAGGAGTTCCCTGAGAACATCCCTAAGCTGCCAAGTTCATAAACACACACTCACACACCCCTCCTGTGAGCACTTTCAGTACATCTATACACCTCTGCACAACCGGGTTCGCACATACACACCTACACACCAACACCCACCCGCACAGACACACAAACGTGAACACAAACGCCCACATTTTTGATTTCCAACGGTGTTGCTGTCAATCAACGATCCAGCTCAAGACTATATGCATTCAAACAAAGTGAAACGTATGCTATAATAAATGGTTGTGTTAACTTTTGCTCTTCCGAGCTGAAACACGCCACAGAAATATGAGCGTCTGTAACCAGAACCCCGACTACGGACTGTGGAATCTAAACTGACAGGGACTGCAGGGTAGAGAAGCAGGAACACACCGAGTGTTTCAGACTAACACGATACAGCAGTTCACTTGTAGAACCTGACTTCTTCACCTCAGCTTAGTCATCAGAATAAACAAGGGGGCTTTTTGTCCAGTGATTTTGACACCCATTCATTCCAGATCAAATGTAAGGAGGCTTAGCTAATGGCTTTTTTAATAGGCCAAGAGGCTTGAGGGTGGGGCTTAGCTGGAAGTCGGATACATGCACTCGAACTGGCATGAGAGGATCTCAGCTAACACTCTCATTGTAAGGGCATGCCTGTGTGCGCATAATGCAACACAGTTTCTGTAGCTCTGCAGAGCTAAGGGAAAGATGTCAACATGCCAGATTAAAAGGTACATAATTAAAAGCTCAGAAGAGACTTGGATGTAACGTAGACTGACTTGGATTGAATCCATTATGTGGATGTGTGCTCAAAAAATGGATTAAAAAAAAACATATTTGAAGGTTCTTATCATTCATCATTATTCGGTTTGAATCCACAGCAGTGCCAGCATCATTTCCATACACCATCCTGAACATCATTAGTCACGACCTCAAAAACAAACTCGGCTATTAAAACATACCACATATTCCACAGCGGAGTTAAACTGGAGGCAACAACTGGCCATAAGATACTCAATGATGCATGAGCTGAGCTAAACAGCACAATCATTTGGTTAAAACAACTATTTGTGTTTCCCATTCAAAGACAAAACACACACTGAAACACAGTTTGTAATTTGAAAGGAAAACGTCCACCTGAATGGACTCGGGGAATCGAATCCAGCACTGATGCACAGAGAGGATCAGCTATGTACACAAAGCCAACCCCCACCCTCAGTTAGGTCAATGCAGTTTGTGTGTTTTGCCCCATTCAATAGAACAACTAATGGAGTGACTCGTCGCACACAAAGAACCAACTTCACAGACACGAGTCAAGTTGTTGGGAGCAGAGAAATAACAGACAGGAACACAACAGACGAGCCAAACTAAGAGGGAGAGGAGAAATATAAAGCTTTGAGAGGAGGGAGCAGGATGAGCCACAAAACTGCAGTTTTCAGGAGTGTGTGCAAAGCTTGTAGAGTCTAATCTGCCTGAAAAGCATCAACAGTTTTAGTTTCCAATTATCAGATTTCTCCACCAAAGTCAAATTGAGTCGCACGCTGGTGGCAAGGTGCAATTTATCAGAGGTGGGCGAAAGCCTACTCAAATCGTGTCCCTAAATTGCAATGTATTGATTTAACAGTAAACCAATAGAGAACGGTCATAATGAATATTGGTGGGTGTTGCTGAAACGCTGTTCCCCTGGGCAACGGGAGAAAGGTGGCAGCAACATCATGTCCAATTACTGCCCAAATTCAGCACAAAAACCTGAGGCCAATCAGTAATGTCGATACCAATTTACTGACTGCATTCTGGTGCGGACTGGGCAACTTAGTGTCTCCTCTGAGAGGCTTTCACATGGAATATTACTTATATAATGGAGTGTAAAGATTAAAGCAACACTGGGTCCTGATAGGATATTAGAATATTATACTTATGGACTATAATAGGGAATGAAAGCCGCCATAAGTGCCTGTTATAAGGTCACACTTCTTAGGTGACTGAGGGCGTGCAGGGGGAATGTGGTGAATTAAGCAACTTGTTAAAACAACACAAGGGTTGGACATTAATGCTTTTGCATGAACATTAACAAGGCACAAGTTTCTGCCTGAGAAGGTCACTGAGAGTGTGAGGGAGAGAGAGAAAGGTGTTGGCTGTCAGCATTTCGTGGGAGCAGCCTATTACACTGTGACTCTCACAGAGCTCTTAAATGAGAATAAAATGCCTCGACGGTATAAAGTTAGGCAGCATATTCAGGGCTGCGTTCAGCCTGTGACCCGCATATCCTCCACAATCACTGTGTGGCTGCACGCCACTCCTGAGATACATCACTTTAATATTCCTGGTATGCTTCACCGGAGGATTTCAGCGCGAGGACTGTACGGATACACAACACCTTATCATTTAAACAGCCTCGTCTTTGATACCGGGGAGCTCTCTTTAGAAGCTAATGATGATGAGCTTGTGATATTGTGGCATTCGTCTTTAAAGTGCGTAATGTTTGCAGCACAGATCTTGTAAGATGTGTGTAATTGCCTCTGCGCTCCTGGCGGCTGCGAGTGTTTGTGACTTCTGATCAATTTTCCAATCGGCGCGGTGAAGCGTCGCCTCTGTCGGGCGACTGCAATGAGACATTAGTCGGCTAATCGTGGACTCCAGTCCTGCCCTTCACAGTTTTCACCTTAATTTAACTGCGATCTGGAGAGTTGATTCCCCCCCGTCTTACAGTCCTGACGAGAAATCACTGCAATATTCAATTCCGACGGGGACTTGCGGAGTTTGTGCAGCTACATTCGTATTCATCTGGCTCCTGATCGCGAGTCCAGACCCTATATTCCATCACATATTACTCAGTCTTTTTCTAATTAATCGTATATTTTTCAGTCTTCCCAAATTAATTAGCTCATTACTGGGTTCTCGCAGGGAAACGTGGGCTGCGAGTTCTGCCTTCCAGTTGGCACCGCGCAGGGAAATGCGCAGACATACGCGGTGTACACCTTCAAGAAGCTGGCCGTAAAGCATCCACTCATCAGCATCTGCTCAATTTATATGGAAATAAAAAAGTAAACCTCCCAGGCAGGAGCGACTTCTGCCTCCCTGCCTGCTGTAACAAGCAAAGCCGAAGCCACACAGCCGCATCTCGGCAATGCAGGAAAGCTTCCCCCGCGTCCACACTTTATTTTAAAGATCTGGAAGAAGACGCGCTCTCCAGCCTTACCTTGGGCGACTCCTCTGTGTGCGAGCACCAGGAGAAGCAGGATCCCCGGCGTGGCGCACATCCTCACCAAGCTGCAACCCCCGTGTCCTATTCCACTTCTCTGTCCACTTTTCCCCATTACAAGCAACGCGTAAAACACATAAACACACACACAACTCCTCGGTCCACGGTGGGGGAAACGAGAATCCCCCCCACACTTCCACCTCAGGGTCTCTGCTGATTAATCAAACGAGTCCAAAAACCAAAAGGAGGGTCGGTAGGTGTATACAGCCTCTAGTCCCGATGTCGAAGTCCGTGTGAGAAGGCGCAGGTTAAGCTGTGAGCAGAGAGAGGTGGTGGAAACAGCCACGGGGTCCCTTTACTCGTGTCAGCGGCACCGCTGCCTTGCCACTAAGCTCTGCTTTCCTCACCGTGCGCTCTCTCCTTCTCCACTCGCTCCGTTTACGCAGAGAGACAGAAATGCCACCGCCCTCTGGCTACCATACACTCTCTATTTCTCCCTCTCGCACTCACTCTGCACTCCTCTTCCTCCTCTTTTATACTTTAATAACATAAACACAAATAAAAAACACCTGAGTATTAATGACATGTCTAAAGGGGATATTTGTGTAGTTTGATAGGTTTAGAGTGAAGTTTATTCCTCCCTCCCTCACTCCTTATCCCATTTTTAAAGCTTAAAAATAACCTCATCATATTTACTTTAAACTTTTCCGCAGACAGATGTTTCATTTTCACTTTCTTTCATTATTGTTTTTGTCTACTGGTTTTATGTTTGTGACTTATTATGTTCGTTTTTTTAGATATCTTTTTAAATCCATTGTATCTTTCTATTGTTTGCGCGTGTACGCACGTGCGCGCGCCTCTAATTGCAGCCGGTGTGGAGCAAACCAAGGAGCCACGTTTCTCCGGGAGCTCACCGACTGATGGCTGCCCCCTGACGGCCACGTGCGTTGGACCTGCAACAGGATGTGCTGTGAAAGGTAAAATCTCCACAGCACAGTTTAGCAGCTTTTATAAGAAACACTTCAGTAAAAACTAAATAAAGTAAGCTTGGTAAATGATTATATAAACCAGGGTCATTTACCGTGCCATTTTCAATCTAAATCAGGGGTGTCAAACATAAGGCCCGCGGGCCAGAAATGGCCACCAAAGGGTCCAATCCGGCCCACTAGATGACTAGACTAAGAGGTGGCAGGTTTCAGGAGCCAGTTAAACAATGTGTTGCCTACTTCATGTTTGTTTCTGTATCAGGAAGCTGTTCATCTGTTTGGTAAAATGATGACTGTCTACAGAATGTATTTGTAATTCTTATTATTGGAGCTGATGGTTCTTATAGGTTACTGTGCGATGGTTTAATTGGTCCGGCCCATCTGAGATTAAAATGGGCTATATGTGGCACATGACCTAAGTTCGACACCCCTGATCTAAACCTTCTGCAACCCAACCCTTGAGGTAGGTTTGGGGTGGGGGGGTATTCCACCCTGGAGAAATATTTAGAGACTTAACAGCTTAACTGAGCATTTCAAAGTATTTGAAACAAAAATCTTGGATTAGGAGCTCTCAAGGTTTTGATGACTGAGTGCCATTTTAAGGAGCCAACACATGACTGAGGGCCGCAGATAAAAAGTGCTCACACTAACATTTTTTTAATGACATTTCTTTATGATTTTATGCTTATGGGTTTCTTTTTTAATACTAACACTAAGATCTATGACAAGTGACAGTGATATAAATATGTCAGTGGTTCCCAACTGGTGGGTCGCAGTCTAAAAGTAGGTCGCAGGTTCATTCTGAATGGGCCGCAAGTGACATGAGAATGTGTTTGTAAAAACTCAACTCACATTTATTGATAAGGCACATTTTAAAAAGTCATCTCACGCTGACCAAAGTGCTGTACAAAAGGAATAAGATGCTGAAAACGTATATGAGAGGCAACTAAACACACTTTATTTTTAAAGTACAGTGAATTTCTGGCACAAGCTTTTATTTTGACATTCATTTTCCTGCTGTACAGTGAGTGAATAACAGAAAGCTACTTAACAGAGACAGAAGACTACCTTGAGGACAGGGCCAAACACAAGCATGATGCTGAATATATTGTGGACCTTGAGCCAATGACTATGGAGCAATCTGGACCCTGTGACTGAACCAGTTGGGAACAACTGGTGTATGTAACAATGACATTCTAGTTTTCCACTTTCTTAAATACATTTGAATGCAACAAAACAAAGATAGTAGACCCCTATGTGGAAATTAAACGTATGCCCTTGGTTGCTACATTTCTTCATCACAGTACTAGGAAATGGAAAATGGAAATGTTAACAACAGGAGAAGGACGTGAACACGTTTTTCATTTGTTCAAATTTATCAAAAGTGACTGGCTGAAAATATGATTTAAAAAAGGGAAGTATAAAAGACTGTTCCTTTCACAAGGAGATGTCCTTCACTGCCCACAACCAAGTAATAGTGACTGTATTACAACATAATGATGTTTCCAGCCGTACGTGCTGTCCGTTTTTATAACGGTGACCTCAGGTTTGTTTATGCTATTTCCCCCACATTCCCACATACTAAGACAGTACATTCATGTGGCAATTAGTCCTGATTTCTGTTTGTACAGACGTCATCTTTGCAAAGGTAGAATAAGAATCCGATATGATAAACATCTCTTTTTAATGATATACTAGCACTGCTTATATAACCACGGCGTCACCTTGAAATATCTGACTACTCAAGGAAAACATAAACAATTAAATGACTGATGAATAAACTCAAAACAATCTTAATACATATTTGTATAGGTGCTTGCAGCACACACACACACACACACACACACACACACACACACTTTCTGCTAACATAACTCTCGACAGTGTTGCTGCAGTCATTTGAGCAGCACAGCCTGGATCATGCATTGTAAATGGCAATAGTAAAATATGTGCTTGGTGCCATTTGTCACCACAGCAGCCCCACAGCTCAGTGACTACCACTGGAAGTAGCTGCTACCCGCAGGGACCTGTAAAAGCCTTTTTATTCTGCCACTTTATTGGGAATGGGAAAGCAATAAGTTACACAAGAAACATATGGCGCACTTGGATATGGATCAGCACTTACACTAGCAACAGTCAACGGCAGTGGGGTTTTCACAGTTCCATGTGGTGGTACAACACATGCATACTTTATATATACTGCCAATGACTTAAATTTGTTATTTAAGTCATGTTTTACAAAACAGTTAAGGCGAAATACTTTTTTTGCTTAGACTGCTTAAAGCTCCAGTAGGCAACATTGTTTTGGTATAATTGAGTAAAAATTTTATAACATCCTCAAAGCATAATGTAAATCAAGTGGTCTGAGACAAACTCCAGCATTGGCTACAACTGCCTACACGGCCAAACAACCCAAAAAAAGGAAGCCAGAACTCGGTTCCCTGGAGCCCCGGTGGGAGGGGAAGGGTGAGGTGGGGCCAGGCCCGGCCGGAGGGTGCGAGGGTCGGCTGTGGCAGCGGAGCATAGGGCACTTATACCGAGGGTATATGTGCGGGGCCCCAAGGGAGGGATGGGAAGGGCTGCTGCCCGGTGAGGGAGAGCCGAGGCTCCCAGAGAGAGAGAAATAGAAACAAGTAGGATAAAATACTCGCCTGCTCGTCTGGTAGGAGGGGCTCAGGGCGGAGACGAACGAAACCTAACTCAGATGAGACTCAAAAATCAATTTTCAGGCTTTCTACCTACTGCAGCTTTAAGGCCCCAACGAGTTCAAACCAAATGCAAAAAACTTTAATACATATCAAGACATTTTCATCTTCTTTCAAAAGAGTTTTTATTGGAGCTGTATTCAGCTAGATCATAGTCAAATGTGATTTTAACAGGTCAGAGCTTTTTGTAAGTCAGGCCCACGGCACATCCAGCCTCATATTCTTGGAAAAGCAGACAGCCGGCTATGGCTGTTATTTTAAATGTCGAATGTGAATCTGGTTCCTCCTCCTCACTTTTCACAGTTTGGATTGTTATTTCCAAAAAACTGTGAATGGGAGATGTGCATGCCGAATAACTCCTCCACTTAAGCTGAAAGAATAACGATTGCAAGGTGTGTGTTTGTATGTGTGTGAGCGCGCTACCCTGTCTGCCCCAGAGCCCACCAGCTCTACTTTTAACTAAACTCTCCAAGGACTTTGTCACACTGTCTCTATATTCCTTTTTCTTTGAATGTGAGGATCATCAAAGACAATCCAACATCACTTTATTCATGTTTATCATCATTACAGAGACAGATATACAGTATCTAGAAAGTTGAACATATTTTCCCGTTGGTTTCCTGCGCCTCTAACCCATAGCATCAAAGCGGCAGCAGTAATGAGAGGGGGAGACAGAGGAAGGCTTCAGAGGATATCACCACCTTGATAATGCAGAGAAGAAGGTGAAAGATTTAATGATATACAGCTTGTAAAAAAAAAGGTTCTTGTTCTGTTTTTATATTAATAGTTCAATGTTTGCAGTGTATTATCTTGATGCACATTGTTGTGCGACCTCATTATTAATCCCATACAATTACTGTCAATATAGAGATGTGGTTCTTTAGTGTTTAAAGAAATAGTTGTACATTTTGCATACGCCACTAGATGTGGCCACATACAGTAAGTAATGGTCTAGATCGGTACAGTTCAAAGTGTCAGTATGCCTGCTGTGTTTTTGAATAGCGTCTTAAACCCTCTCCCTCACACCTTTCCAACATCAGAACTGTGTTCAACGACTGTCCTGCTCACTCAGTATAAAAGTATATAGTATAGGCAGGCAGTCCAAAAATGCATCCAAGGCAGTCTGACTGACTGACTGTGCATAACAACATGTTTTGACTAGAGAGTCTTCATCATACTTCCATACGACATAAATGTATACTTTAAATGAAGTACACATTTGTTATTTTCATTCGCAATTTTTGCCAGTGTTTTTTGTCCAGTAGGACTAGACTCTCGTCAAAACTGGTTGGTTATCCATGTATTAATAAAGGACTTTAAACGACAGTCAGAGTGCCTTGGATGCATTTTGGACTGCTTGCCTATACTATAGATTTTTACATTTATTGAGCTAGCCACTCACTGTTTTTTATCTCTAAGTGACTCTTTGCCCCATCCTTGAAGAGGACCTGCTTTTTTTTTTAACAACTAACTACACAGAGCCTTAACCCAGTGGAGCTTTACCTATTTTTTTTTCAAATACTGTAACTATTTGAGGCCGACAATGCGACATTAACTCCAACTCTACGTCACATCTGTTTGCCAGGAGTGCAGAGATGGAAGAACAGGCAAGCAGCGTAGTCACCAAAATGAAATGTTGGTAGTGTACGTTTCAGCAAACCATGGTTATGTTACATTTGCACATTTACTGGTTCATCTACGTCCCAACCCTCACCTATGGTCATGAGCTCTGGGTAGTGACTGAAAGAATGAGATCGTGTATACAAGCCGCCGAAATGAGTTTCCCCCGTGGTGTGGCTGGGCTCAGCCTTAGAGATAGAGTAAGGAGCTTGGACATCCGGAGGGAGCTCAGAGTAGAGCCGCTGCTCCTTCTTGTTGAAAGGGGTCAGTTGTGGTGGTTCGGGCATCTGATCAGGATGCCTCCTTGGTGCCTTCCATTAGAGGTGTTCCGGGCACGTCCCACTGGTAGGAGGCCCCAGGGCGGACCCAGAACACGCTGGAGGGATTAACTATCTTGTCTGGCCTGGGAACGCCTTAGGGTCGCCCAGGAGGAGCTGGAAAGCGTTGCTGGAGAGAGGGATGTCTGGAATGCTTTCCTAGGTCTGCTGCCCCCAAGACCCGGCTTCGGATAAGCGGTTAAAATTGAACAGATGATTTAGTTCAAGCGTCCGCAAAGCAACAGATAGCAACAGACTCCTTGAGACCAACAAACAACAGAGGCGGTTATGTTTAATGAAGCATTGGGATACTCTCAGCCGCAGCTGTTGTGACAAACAGGTATTTTTTAGCGACACATTTCCAGCCATGTTTTTGGTGACCAAACTGGGTGTTTCCCAGACCCTAACAGAGTCATTTTTGTGCTTAAACCCAACCAAGCATTAACCATAGCATAACATAAAACTTAAAAATTAAAGTCTCAACATATCTGGCATTTGAAACATACAAATGTAACATATTCATGGTTTGCAGAAAGTACGTCAAGAATTATTCTGGCTATAGGTTGAAGTAAGAATTGCATTCGCGCTCAGCCCCCTTTTTGTGGGTACACCACCATGAGTGCATCTGAGGAATCAGTGTAAGAAAGTGTGTGACGTTATCCCCGTTTGAATGAGTATTGCGCCTCGTCTCTGTGGTGGCAGGCTTTTTTCCTCTCTGTCAACTGAGTAAAGTGCATGACACATCTCACAAGTCCTGTCCCTACAGTGAAGTTGACAACTTTACACAGTAAAGTAAGTGTGGGATGTATTCATGACTAGTTAGCTAACAAGATGAAACGAACAGATCATCCCCTCTAACTTGGTTGGATGGCAAACAGTTACATGTCTGTGAATAAATGAGTATTATCATTTATCTTTTGATACTCTTTGTCATTTGATTATGCTTTTTGAGAAGTTCAATGGTCTGCTTCTAGAAGCAGCTGGCAGAGCGTTCACAATGAGCAGCCAGCAACCAGCATGTTGCTTATGAATATTTCAGTTTGAGTGATAACATTGACTGTGGACTTTCATCATTCAGCCAGTTCAATTTTGCACTGGTGGAGCATGGTGTTCCTTTTTGTCTGTCATAAGAGCAACATAAATGTCGTTACAGCCTCGAGCAAAAGGACTAAAAACAAAATCATCGTCGTACTCCTTGGCATCCAAACACAATTAAGTCAAGCCTCAGATTGCTAATCAGTTTTGTTGAACATGCTGAGTTTGTAATTATGCTAATGTTTGAAACCTGTTCAATAAAACAACCCAGAAGTTTTAATTTTATGTGTGTGGTAAAGGGCGTTTGTTAGTTATTAGTACACTCACTAACTGAAGATAATGGAAGAGACTTGCTCACATTACTCGTCTCCCTTCTGCGCACATAAGTCCTTTGTCACGTTTCTACTCTTCTCTCTGCCTAGCTGCAGGTATAACTAACATGCCGTCATGTGTGCCATCTCCTGTGCTATCTCTATTGTGTGTTATGACAGAGAGCGGGCCCCCACGGGGGTGACTAGGTTTAATCTCTTTAAGCAGTTACATAATGGCTCCCAGTTCACGTTTTAATCAGCGAATAGGTGGCTGTGCCCAGGGACGAATAATCACATCTATAACTTTCTAATCTAATATCCAGCTACATTCAAGTGGATTAGAGAGGAGCGGCAAGGAAGAGGAGGGGCACAGGTGGTACACATAGATGTGAGTGAGTGTCTGTAGGAGGATTTATTTGCGTGTTATTTTGAGATGGAGAAAATGAGACTTCATCATATGAATTGTCTTTCTGTCTGGAATTTGCATGTGTGTACGTGCGCGCTCGCTTATGTGTGCGCATCCCTCGCGCCGCCTATTGCAAAACACACTGTCCGGCATATCAATCCTTTCAGATCACTTTTGATTTGAGTCGTTTGCCGGGGATGTTTGGTGATGAGTACTGACAATCTCATTCCCTAGATGGCTCAGCGTGACCCGCGCGCTGGGTGCAACATCACCGTGGGAACAAAAGTGAATCAAGAAATTTATCAGGACAGACAGATGGACAGACAGACAGACAAGGAGAGAATGTATCAGACTCATCAAATTGAATTGTTTCCTTGTACACACACACACATACACACACTCCGATTCACAGTGGAGGATTTAGCAGGAAATACAAAATGCTGTGGCTACAATAATCTAATTGAAAACCCCAGCATGTGAGCTCATAGGCAGTAAAGAGTGTATTACTCATTTATCATAAAAAAAATGTTTGTAGTTTTATTTGTTTACATAACTACAATCTGTGTAATGGTCTAAAGATAGAAACATTGCGGAGAAAAGCATGAAGAAAATCAATGCAATGTTCATAGAAGCCGCACTCTGTTCAGCTTCATCAGGCCGTGACGTCGTCCCGTGCATCTTATTTCTTTAGTGATAATTAAACATGAAGGCCAATAAAACTTCTCCGGCTCATTGAGAGCAGGTCACAGGGCCGAACCACTTTGAAGGCAGACTTTTTATATAAAATAAAGGTTATACTGTATTAAAAAACGGTTTTATTAACAAATATATTTAAAAAAAAAAAAAAAAAAAGCAATTACCAAAGCAAGGACGCAGGGACAGAACTCTGACAAGCCAACAAAATAAGAAACTAAATGGACATAAATACATATATTGATGGAAAGAGACAGACACAAGCAGATGGCGGGACAGAAACAAAGCCGCCGTTATGAAAGGAATCTAAGTCTTGTTAGTCAAGAACATGAAGTCGGTGATTCATACTGAACAGATCAAGTGACTCTCTTTGGTAATGTCAAGAGTCTTTGCGTACGCTCAAAGACAAATTTGTGAGACCGGGTGGCACATGTTTCCTCGTTTGACGTCTACATGTTGATGAAGGGTTCCTCTAAGGGAACTCTTTGGAGGTTTTTTAACACATACAGGGACGTATCAAGAAGGGAAGGCAATACACATTCCTGCAGCTGGTTTCACGGTAATCAGTTGATTGACAGGTGGCGGCAAAGAAAGTAGCAATGCACCATCAAAGGACTGGAAGACGACAGCAAGCTAAAAATTATGGATGTAAACAATGCGTGGTTTAAAGTAATTTTTAAAATTGGGCTCATTATATGAGAGCAAAAAATACACACAGTACATCTTGGGTGATAAATCAACAAGGGACATCTAAAGTATGATAGAATTGCAGTCATGGTTAAGTGATACTGCACCTAACCATTTACTAAAGCAGCAAACAATGAGCAGGAGCAGGTAAGCATCATGATTGCCAATTAAAGGCTTTTTTTTTAGTACAAAAAAGGCAGCAGCCACCCTTCATTGATCACAGCTCTGTGGGGAGCAGAAGAAAACATGGACAGGGACAAGACCACAACAGATTTCTTTTGTGGACAATCTGCCAGCTACTGCAGCAAAAGATGTTCTCCAGCACATTTTCGGGTCCAGGATAGTGTGTTACAAAACATGTGCCTCTGCCAGAAATTGTTGTGTACGGGATACGCTTCATCAGATATTGTCTGATGTGGAATACACCATCTCTAATACTGGTGACGGGCGATTTACCTAATTGTTCGCTTCAAGGGGATTTTCGAGCACAGTCAGGGTCCAAATCTCCGGCCCTCAGCCCAGAACTAATCCAGAAAACACTCTGCCATCAGAGAGAAACATTGAAGGGAAACTTTGAGCCATCCTGTTGAATGTATCATGCTCTCACTGGTTACGCCGCAGGGTTTCTTTAAGTAATTAAAAGTTTGGGTGGGTACTGACTTTTCTGTGCTGATTTATCTTTCAGAAAAGGGCAGATACATGTATAAATGCATGAACATGTTTTTAATAATTCACTCATGTACAGTGGCAGATTATAAGTCAAGAACAAAGTCAGTGCGAGACTCACAAGAGAAGTGGTGCAGAAAGCAACAATTTCCCAGCGGGTCTGGGGCTACAAGCTGGCCTGTCTGTGAATAAGCTCCCCTCATGTCACGCCTGTTGCCACACATGCTGAACAGAAGGTTGTTCTTGTTGAAAGCTATTATTTACAGTCCGGTATTTGTTATCTTCATTACAAGTTCCACAAATGCGGAGGGGAAAAAAATGTTAAGAGTTTTAGTACAGTTGGCAGTTTGGAGTCTTTAATCCAAAGTGCAGAGGAGCAGACAGGAACATTTGGGGAGTTACACAAAAAACTGAAGCAGAAGGCCCCAAACTGTTCTTTTCATCAATTAACTTTAGTTCCTTCGGCTGAAAGAATAAATAAAGTCCAAAATGAGGATCCTCTTTGTTCTTGGAGTCTTTGAAACTTCATAAGACACAGCCACAAACAACATTCTCTGCCACACCACAGCCCTTAGACAGATCCAGCTCTGTCATGCAAGAAGAGGATAGACACCATCTGCCTCCTCTGCCTACCAGAGTATGCCATCCTACCATGGGTCAGTGGGTGGTCCCACTCCACTGCAGCATCCACACAATGAAGAGCGTTATTCCTGAACCACAAAGCCCAGACAGTCAATCAAAAAAGCTCAAATAAAACCTTGTTTATGATGTTCTGACATGTGTAATGTTATTAAAAATACATGGAGTTATTCAAACCAGTGTTTCTGCAAATGTAATTATCTAAAATGTTCTGCTTTGCAATTTGTTTCTTTGTGTGAAGTGTTAATCTGTCCACAAACTTTTGTTTTGCCTCATTGCTCATAATGTGGTTACTTTTCATCAAAAGGTGGCATTCAAATGCATTGTTTTCTTCCTTGCAGTGTTTTATCAGCCAATTATGAATGTATTATTGTTGACACAGTGACGGTGTTCTGACTTCAGCATTTAACATTGCTTGTTCAATTAAAGGTGAATTTAGATTGCTGTGTAACATCCCACATGCAGTAAATGACTAAAGGCCGGGCGTTTAACTGTGGGTATGTTATTGCTGAATTTGAACTATTTGAAGAGAACATTCTGCACCAAATCCACAAGCTACAGTTGGATATACTGTGACTAACCGTCTAACACTGAGGCTGGACTCATACTGTAGGCAAAATGACTTGACAGCTCATCAAAAGTGAAGCCAAAACATAACAATCACCCCCTGGTGGCTGACTGCAGTATAGATCATAAACCCTGCGTCCTCTTTCAGACATAGAGTTGTCTTGCTTTGGTCTGAGTCACATACTAATTTTGTTACAAAGTTGCATAATTGCCTAGAGTTGGTTCGTGTTCTCACGGCAGCATTTACAAGCAGACCAGATCAAATGTCTGCTCGGAAAAAGCTGCTCTTGATTGGTCAGAATTTCCAAGCTGGAAAATCCAGGAAGTAACAAAACGCTGAGGAAGAGTACATTTAGTATAAATGTGACACTTTCTAATGTCACAATGGAGGGACAACTACGCAGGTTGATTTTAGCGCTGGTCATCGTGGACTATATTGCTGTCATTGTTCATTTTAGTCAAACCATACAGTTTGAAAACGAGACACGGCTCCAACTAGAAAACACTGTGTTGATGCATTGGATGTGCTGAATGTGCATATTAAGGCAGTACAGGAGGAGGTGCACATTAATAATCTTCCAGGACTGTAACATGCTCGTGTTTAAAGGACAACTTCGGTATTTTTCAACCTGGGTCCTATTTTTTGTGTATGTGTGCGTATGAGGTACAACTCGTTCTAAAATTGCTTCAGTATTGAGGGAAGCAGATGCAGCCGGGAGCCGCGAAACGAGCTAAAACGGTAACAGGGGCAAATGCGTCCCGTATAAGTTTGCGCATTAAAAGTGTTGCGTTTTTTGTCACTGACCGGTTCAGATCGCCAGTGTTATATCATTCTCAACAACACATTCTCATTCCGACTTCATCACATATTGAAGTTTTGGTCATGGACTTTAGACATCCACATACAACTTGAAAGAGGTTGTTGACGTTCTGGGACACCGTGTCAAGTTCTGCCTGTTACATGCATTGTCTTCTTTGAAGATACACTTCCATTTCCAAAGGAAATTTACCGTTTACATAGAGTAATCAAACTAAACGCTGCAAATTGACTTTTTTTTCGTTCAACACGTGGTTAAGTTTAGGAATAATGAACAGGGTTTGGCTTTAGAATCTTATGAGATGTGAACACCGCTCTCTCTGGTGAAAATTGTAGTCTGTTGGACCCATCCACCCCCCCTCCTGCCTGCCTCACTTGGACATTTGCCGTCTTAACTTTCGTCCTTTCGTTTCCTCCTGATGCCATCAGGCGCCGTTAAACTATAACGTCAACCGGCCCTGTATCATGCCAACTGTAAAGGACGCCTTTTTTTGTTGGTTTCTGACACTGTGAGTCACTGCCCAAGTGCTCAATTTCAAGGACTTCGGAGTGAGACCGGGCTCGAATGAAGTGATCTGAGGGTACATTTGTACATAAGTATAAAATTAGGACAAATTATTAAAATGACTATATCTAAAGAGCAATCAACTGCATTAAGTCATTTCTACACGTGTTACATCTACTAATTTATCTGTGTCAGTTTGGAAGTGGGTGGCACATGCTCACCATTACCTGTAACAGGACGTAAGCATGTTTTGTGATCATGTGCTTCAACAGGTTGCTTGTGGAGACAAAATGGCATTTTGAGTGAGATGTCACACCGTCACTTTCTTTAGATCTCTCCTGCCATATTTCCCCAGAGAAATACTCCTGTACCTTTACAAATGACACCTCAATTTATCTTTGTGTGCATGTGTGTGTGTGTGTGTGTGTGTGTCCCAATTCCCTTCCTGCTGCTTGTTGCTAATACACATAGATTTAAACAGACTTCAAGAGCTGCACAGAGCCATGGAAATCTTAACTTTCAGAAATTATTAAATATTGTAGGATTTGAAGTGAAAACAATAAACCACTGGAGGCTCTGACATATGCAGATGAGCTCCATGAGCCAGAAACAGACAACATTTAATTTTCTTCCTCTTTCTAGGTGTTAATGTCCTGGCAATCAGTCCAAGTGCTTTTAGATTAGCTCATTATTAATTCATGCACACTCCCAGAACCTCAAATCACACTTAATTACAACTGTGATTCCAGCAGTGACCAATATTGATGTAATTAAATAATTAGGTGTTTGCTGCTGCAGCATCCTCTTTTTGACTGCAAGGGACAGAGAGAAAATTATGTTTTTGAAATGTAAATGGAAAAAGTAAACTGAGCTGGTGATAAGAGGCGAGTATATTTGCGTATGTGTGTAGAAGTGCTCGGTCCATCCATGTGTGAGGAGAATGTTTTAATAGAGATTAGTCCAAATGAAGAATGTCAGATAATGTTCTTTTATGATCGATTGAGAACACTTAGTGATGTCTCCACAGAATACATTACAACTGTTGACAGTCTGCCTGTGCCATCTGGTCTGGGCTTAGCAGAGATAAGAAAACTGCCACATATGATTATCTGTTCTTTAATTACTTACAAGTGGTGCCACTAAGTTTAGTGAATAGCATTTATGTAGAAGTTATGATTTTTGCCTCCAAGTCATTTCTGCACTGGGTAAACATGAATTTCATTTATATTTTTTCTGACCAGCTGAGGGGAGTCTCTGAAGCAACATTACTTTGCTTGTTGTCAAAGACAGTGAGAACTGTCATAGTGACCATGGGTTCAGTGATCAACTTGTTATATGGATCAAAATATTTGGGACAAAATCATTCCATCAAAGTTGATCATGTTAGTGCAGGGCTACCCAGAGCTTCACATCTGTCCCACGGACGATAGGCCTACACTCTTATAAACAGCGCCTGGAAGAAGATCAGCTCTGCACACAGAAAAGGCACAAGAGTAGCACCCAGCACCTGACCTCACGTTTTCCAGGCTAGTTAATAACATGTCGGGCAGGAAATCCAAAGTGTGGGATCATTTTGAGAAGGTGAAGGACGAACCCAAGGTGATATGTAAACTCATCTTCATTGGTCGACTACAAACATGACGCATCATCTGAAACATGTCAGTAGCTACATGCCCATTAGCCACTTAGCACAATCATTACTGCTTTGCCGACAGCGTCATTAACAGGCGGCTCGCTCAGTGTGTGACGTGCACTTGTAGATAAAATATAGGCCTATATTAATGAAGGTTCATTAGAACGGTTTTGTATCTCTCTGTAGTAGCACAGTGTTAACTATGTTACTAATACTATTCTTTCTCACACCTTCAACTCAAACCATTGTGTTGCCCCGCCCATAATATATAATTCCATGATTAATTTGATATTGTAAACATGCAGGCGACTAGTCGACTAATGGCCCTAAATGACGACTATTGGTAGACTAGGAAAATTCTTAGTCGGGAGCAGCCCTTACTACAACATACAGAAAAAAAAAATACTTGACTCCCTCCATGATACTTTGCCTGGCGGTAACCTGGCTGGCTACCTGAGGTGGGTACTGTGTGCATATTGAAATCATGATGGGAAAGAGAAGGCAATTATCTCTCAAAAAAATAAATGCAGTCTCTTCAAAGTTCATGACGAAATCTTAGGTCAGGTAATGTCTATGAACAAATATCTGTATATGTATGTACAGGGACAAACTTTTGGTATCAGAAGTGTTGTGGTTCACATTTGTAGTCCGTTTGTGCGTAGGGTATTGACCGATCACAAGTGGCAGAATGCACTTTAACTTTTTGATGTTATCTATCTGCATTCATATAAGATATCTGATTAGCCAGAAGAACAAGCACATGGAAAAAGGCTACACCGGAACCTGGAAAGATTGGCCCCAGAGGCTTAGTTTCATCAGACCGATAGCCGCCGGGTTCAGAGATTGATGGTCGGGCTAAAGAGGGGAGATGTTTGCTAAGTCTTTGTCTTCCTGTTTTCCTTCAGATTTACCTACTGTGGCATTAACGCTCAGGTTCCTTCAGAAAAATTTCAAATGCAAAGGCTCATTTTAAATCTATTCATGACACTTGTTTGGTTTGTTGTGCATGGCCATCTATCTATTCAGCGGCCTAATAAACAGAAAAATATTGAAATATTGTGCATGTCAGGCTTATCCTGTCTCCTTGCCCCAAGACTCTGTAAAACAAAATTCATTTTTAATAATCTTCCCGTGGTTTCCTTGATTTCAAAGATGATATTGCTCTGAATATTCTGTATTTAATAAAACTTCACCTTCATGAAAACTTCTTAAAACCCAGGGAGAAACAGACACAATAAATAAATAAATGAACAATCTGCTGCTGTTCATCTGAAAACAAGGGAGCTCCTGAAAACCTGGCTTTTTGGAGATAAGAGTTGCTCATGTGATGGCAGTCTGGTTGCCTGATGATTTCCATCCCCATCCTACTATCTCCTCATCTATTCCCCTGAAGATGAAAGAGAACAGTTTGCAGCTACTTACTGGGACCCTGCAACACATTAGTGGCTACTGCCACGGCCTTCAAAGACTGCATGTTTGTGTGTGTGTGTGTGTGTGTGTGTGTGTGTGTGTGTGTGTGTGTGTGTATGACGGAGAGAGACAAAGTGAGGCAGGCAGAGAGCTGCGACACACATACATGTGTATTTAAGAGTTACTTGCTCTGGTATGTTAGTGTGTGTTAGCGCGTGCACATGTGCACGCCTGCTGACATTCTAAAGAGGTGTAAGGTCAAGGTTCATGTCAGCTCGACTCAGCTGTCACCCCCTGAGCTCTTTATAAAATCCCTCACAGCTCTTTCAGCTGCTGTTTGAACATCATCAATCTGGCATAGCCTGTAAACTGCAAGGCTGTGGAGGTTTTCACAGACACTCTGCCGTGTAACCATTTGTCAAAATAAATGTCTTTTCATCTGTGACTTGCACATTTGGAAATGTTTGTCAAAAACATGTTTGACAAATATCAAGGCAAATATAGTTATAGACTTCACACAGCAAGGTCCAGTCGACTAAGCTCCACGGTGCCATATTTTTGACAAATGTGTTGCATGTTGGCAGGTGTGTTGTTGTGATGTTAGTTAGAAATCTATTATGGGCTTATGATTTTATCACTGATGTGAGGATGGGAGCTCTCTAACATGCCAATGCACGTGCCTGCTTTGGAGCCAGGGGTGGACTGAGACCGAAGCAGTGTATTCATAGCAAAAATATGACTGGACAGTGGATGTGAGTGCTACGAGAAATACCTGTGGATGGTTGAATGTTGTTTTTTTTTGGTTTGTTTTTTTCAACTGTTTAAATGTATCAGGGGGCTTAGCTGGAGGCAAAACCCACCATGTCAGGTCCCTCATTCTCTGGGACTGCGAGTGTTACTTGAATAAGAAAACACTGACCAACGGGACCAGACTGGCCGACCTGTACGCTCTCACTCAGTGGATGGATGATTTGACAGGATTGATGAAGGTGGGATGGCTGGCTTTGTGGTTAATTACTATGCTGATCTTACAAAGGAGGTTGACAAATGCTAAAGCTAAAACCTTAATATTGAAAAGTGAACTGCAAGTGAAACTTACCTGTGCTCTCTTCAAAACCAGTACCAAGGTTTATTCACCAAAATGTACTGTATGTGTTCAGAAAGTACTGAGTAAATGACTGGATAAATAAGACTTGGATTATACTGCACAAGTTGTGTAAGAGTTTGTAAATGAATGTTTTGATAGGCTACAGTTTTGCAGCAAATAAACGTGGTCCCAAATCAATCAAAAAATCAAAAATGTTTTTACTGGTTTCCATGGAAGCATTTGAGAAAAACAAACTTTTATTAATGAATATAAGGTAGCACTGCATGACTAACTGATACACAGATGGTCATTGTGTAGTTGAAGTAATCCTTTAATGTACAATAATGCAATAATACGGGTCCAGGCTAGAAGCAATCCAAAGATATTGAGAGCTGAACTATTCATCCTAATGGGACATATGGCATTTTAAGTCAAGCTTTTGGACAAATTCAATTAAAACTATTGCAATCAATATTGTTGTTGCAGTGTGATTGTGTTTGTCTGATGGGGGGAAAGGTGATAATACATCTTCAGCCTTTTAGGAGCCCTTCAAACCTTTATTAAGAACATTGCCTCTGAATGAAATGTTAACCTCGCAGTTTCACAAGGTGCTCTGACTGTTTATACTGTGCTTTGTTGCACTGGCCACACAGAGACAGAAATTTAATCAGAGGAATTGAAAAATACCACAGGAATGATCCATTACGGTGCCAGTGGAACTGCAAAGGTGCATGTTTTGATTGAATCTGCCAGAGGTCACAAAAACTGCAAGAATAAAGAAAGAACACAAGAACATATACAGGATATTTTTTTAGAGCAACAAGAGAATAAATAGAAGATGACATGACAAGATTCTGCTTCTTTGATGCATATATAAGCATTCTCCCTCTGGATAGCTAAGCATGTTTTGTAGATTAAGGATTTAGAAGTAAGGTCAACGTGTGACAGGGGAGATCGAGAGAAAGGAAGAATTATAACATAATCAAAGGTGCCTCCCAGGAATGGTTGGAGGAAGAGAAAGGCCGGACTGCAGTTGTTCTTCCTCTCTTACACTGCTTTCATAAATCCCACAGGCTGTGTGTTTAAAGTATTTAGGAAGAAAAGCACTACGCAGAGCGAAGTTCATTCAGTCACATGACCCGACGGGTAACACAAAATCATTATTCCGATGTAATGATGCTGACGCATATGATTCCCAGAAGAAAAGGTGCACATGTTGAGTCAGACTAGATGCTCTGCAAAGGACATAAAAGGCGGATGACAACCTGTGCACCATAGGCTGAACATTTTCTTCTTTTCTTCTCTGTGTGGGAAACAGCTGAACTTTTCCTGAACACGCTGTTGAATGCTACCAGCTGCTGTTGTTGGTGTTGTTTTTAAAAAGGGATTAATCTGATGTAGCAATTTCATATTGACAGTGTGGATCTAATTATGCAGTCATTAGCTTGGAGAACTTTCTGTTTAATCAACTCCCTCAGAATGGCAGCAGTGCATCTTCATTAAGAAGTTAATTCTTTTACAAAGCAACGATGTGATGGACAAAATGTCACAATGCTATTGTGTTATTTACTCACTGATGCCCACCTGTGGAAGAAGTCCCTGTTATTTTGTTTCATCCAGATTGAACAGATGAGGGATGCTTAGATAGATGAGGCTGGCCTACACTGCAATGCATGAGACTAAGGGGCAAAAAGACAATTCAAGCTGTACTGCAGTGATTGAAATGAAGTGCCGTTCTTGTTTGTCTCTCTCACTCTGCGGCTGAAGCCTCAGTTGGAGGCAGCATGGGAGGGAGCCCTGCCTGCGTGCCTACCTGACAGCATGTGGTCTGCAGAGCGACCTTTCCATCAAGGGGCGGCTCTGACCTGAACGGTGTTAAAACATGCCGCTGGCTTCAGGAGTCCAGGAGCAAAGAGCCACACACTGCGTGGGGGGGGATTCCTGATGAGTGATGTCAACTGCCCAAATAAGGACAATCTTCCCTTGTGGAGAGCAGAGCGTTTCTCATCAAGTCTTGGCTATACTCACTGCAAGACTCCTTGACCAATTTTCACAGATCTAGACACATCTCTCAGTAGTATTCACCGGTGTGCCTCTCTCATTAGAAATGCAAAACAAGCCTTTCAAAAGAAATGTTAAATTCTGGAATCGCTAAAGATGTGACTTCCTCTCTACAGTTTTTCTCAAGTGGAAGAACAGTCAATGCGACATCCACCAAGGAGACTCTGTTCTGTGTGGAAACATACATGCAGCAGGAAAATGAGTGGCCTGGGGCACTCAAGGCAGAGAGGCCTTCAATACTTCTTACGGGGTGGTCCGCAAAATGCAAGTCAATGTGATGAAAGGATTGTGCAACAGTTACATAAGGTCCACGAAAGAAGTTCTTCCCTCTCCTGTCTAGAGGAGATTAGGGATTCAATTCAGACATGACACACGACTGATGTCAGGTGGAGAGTATTTCACTCACTTGTTAATTTTGTCGCTGTTTTGATGAACTGGAAAGCAGCAGTTACTTATTAACTGTAAAAAGAAATGAATCTGAGCTTTCCGTGTATGCTTATGATATTTCTAAGTTTAAACTCTATCTGTGTATAAATCTTTACTATAGCCAATTTACCTGCCTACTAAGAAAGTTACAGTGGAAATTGTAATACTGTATTTGTTTTTAGCGAAGAGATTCACATGGCAGTGTGGCCAAAAAAAGAATCTGTTGAAATATGAGAACTGTAACCTCAAATGACCTGACATTAAGTAAGAAATAAAGTACTTATTTTTATAAATACTAATAAAATTAAAGAGGTACTGCACACTCAGAAGTGTTTTTCTAGCTCTAAACTAAAAAATATGACTGTAGTTTGGTGAAACACATCCATGCTAATGCAATATCGACCTTTCTTATTAATAAATCATTTCTTTAAATTCTGCATCTTATGGATTGAAGATGCCATCAGATGTTTTAAATCAGCTGTGAACATTTCAGCGCCGATGCTGACAGAAAGTCAACCAGTTGGAACTTATATATGCCATGAAATTTAAGAATAAATACAACCCCCAATAAACTCCTGCCTGACACATCTAACCCCTCTCACCTCCCTCAACCTGTTGTCCACTTTTTTTTTTTCTTTTTCTTTTTTTCCAAAATCATGCATTTGGTGGAGCTTGGCACAGACCTGTGGGTGACGTTACATTTACAGGAAATCCACAGTAGTGTGTTGCAATTATGTGCAATATCACTCATTAGTACATTGGGAGCATTATTGTGTTTCTTTGCAGTTTCACACTGCACAGTTCGGAATCTTATTAAAGACCACGATGAGTCGTGACTTTACGTCATTTGTTAGATGAGCTTTGGCTTGCTGTTAAATTGCGATGCCACAGCACAGGAATAGTATAATGACTCTGCTTCTATAAATACAGGAAATGTTTCAGATTGGCCTAACATCCACAATAAAAGCAGTGGAGCATTAAATGCATTCCCACTTATCTCTAGTGCTGATTCCTTTTTTTTTATCTTTAACTTCTGCATTTTGAAGGAGCTCTGGAGCACGGTGCGGCTGCTGTGTCTACGGACTGCAGTGTTCAGTTAGCAGGAGAGAAGCCACTCAATGCAATTACGATGGTACCCTTGAACACACAAACCAACCCATACTTGCCAGAGGGGCTTAAATTCTTCCATTAGCTTGCTCGCACAATCTTTAAAACAGACAACCAACACTTATGTATCTCACAAATGCAAAATCTGATTAAAATAACTAGATTGTTAGCCAAATAGCATGCCAGGTGTGTTTCTAGTGATTACAGGGGCTGTTAATTTTTATAGCACAATTGATTTACCTTTTTAAAATGTGAAATAAAATGGAAAAACAATAGCAGTCACATTAATTAGTTCAACACAATCTATCACACATAATTAAAATGAGCTCCAGATACAACTAAAATTGCACCAATTATGGACCCGAAGAATGACAGAAAGTTGTTTAAAAACAAGTTGTGGTGGCTTGTATTGTCAAGTAGAATAGTGGTGTTAATGCTGAATGAGGAACAGATCATACACAAAAGTAAGAAAAAAATATGCTGGGAGATGAATAAAGATTTTAATGTACTGTAATTTCCCAACGTTTATATAACGTGGGTGACAAATTAAATGGAAAAAAAACCAAATATAAAATGTCTTAGCAAGGTGTTGGCCCATCACGTGTCACCATATATGCTTCACTGTGTCTTGATGTTAACTCTGCAAGTCTCTGTAACTCTACTGGAGGGATGAACACCTTCTTTCTTCCAAAAGATGTTCCCTCATTTGTTGTTTTGTTGATGGTGGTGGAGAGCACTGTCTGAAGCGGGATTTATACTCCTGTGTGAAATCGACACCGTACCTACAGCGTAAGCTCTGTGTCGATGTAGAGCCTATGCCATACTCAACGCCGTAGCCTGACGTGCACCTCCCCAGAAATGCATCTTATGGTGACGCAGACCTGCTATATATTTCTGTAAGCTGAAACCATTTCCCTCAGTGGAAACAAAGCTTTTATTTACTTTAATTTCACAGATAACAAACAATAAATTGTGAAGACAATAAAACCTCCACAAAAACAGCATTTTAAGTCTTGTGTGTGATTTATCCTGGCGTCATATAAGCAGAGAAAATATCTGCTATTCGCTAGGCTAATTTCTACAATATAAAATGCCATAGGCTTGTGCTAATAATGTTAGCATGTTATATTTGTTTGGAAAAAGTGTTTAGTATAAGACAGTTGTTTTGTCGGTGAACCTTGTGAGTTGTAATGGAGCTGAGTTTTGTAATATTACATTTTGTTAAGTGTTGCTGTTGTCCCTGGCTTCATATGAGTAGAGGAAAAGTCTGCTTGCCGCTAGGCTAATTTACACATTCTAAAAAGCCATAGGCTTGTGCTAAAAACATTAGCATGTTGTATTTGTGGGGAAAATGTGTCCAGCAAAAGACAAGTGCTTTGTACGTGAATGCTGCGAGTGCTATTGATGCCTATTTGTGTACATGTCTTTGAAATTGCCACTATTAAGCCATGTTTAATGTGCATTTTGGGTGTGTTTTGAATCAACTAAACTTCACAGAAACCCCACCGCCGACTAGTGTTTTGGAAGTGTAACTGCAGAGTGACGCAGACACACCACCACATAAGTATAAATACTCACAACAGCGTAGGCCATGTGCCTAGGCTCTGCATAGAGCTGACGCAAAAAACCTTGTATTGATTTGCTGTGACCCTTCCCTCTAAGGGGACAAGTGGACCCAAACCATGTCAACAAAATGCACCCCATTACATAACAGAGCCACTGGACCCCCTCACTGTAGGGGTCAAGCATTCAGGCCTATACTATTCTCTTGGTGTACATCACAGGTAAATCATCTGACCGTATCACTTTTCTGACAATAGGCTATTTTTTTTTTCTAACACCTTTCTGTAGACCAATGCCTAAGGTTTTTGCACCATTTAACTCTCAAATGTGCATCATCTTTGTGAGAAGGTGTAAATGCGTTTCAGCCCTACCAAAATATCACTCTCTATTTAATTGTCTTTCCCATAGATCTAAATGTAGATGTCACTTTAGTCACTGTTCCTGTTGAAACACTAACCAGCTGAGCAGTCTTTGTGCCTGAAGCTTCTGCGATCCGTGCCACAACAATGAATCCTCTTTCAAGGTCACTTAGATTTCTTTCCTCTTGATGTAAAATCTGAATCAACTGTGCCAACTCAGCTTCTTATACATGTCACAGAACATGACTGAATGGTATTGTACCATTGCACCTGTGTGGAAGCATCTGCGTTTGTTATGTTTATCCACTCATTTATTCAGGTTTATGTTTTAATTTATTACCAGTCTGTATCTTTAACAAGCTCAGTTAAGGTGTAGTTTATGTAGCCGTGGTTGGTGTACTTAAAAAATGGTAAAAAAAAAAAAAAAAAATCAAGGCTCTTATTTCTACATCATTGTTCATCAATGACTTACAGCTTGCCGCCAACATAAGCCTTAACTTCTCTTATGCTCCTCCCTTTTGTGGGGTTCCCCAGGGCTATATCCTAGGTCCCCTCCTATTTACTGTATATGCTACCCTGGGGTAAATCATGCATATAAATAATACTGATTTTAATATTATGCAGATGACATGCAACTTTATGCGCTGATATAGTCTGATACTACTAATGTATCCTGCCTGACAGAAATTAAGAAACCAGATGTCCACAAATTTCCTGGAGTGGAATGGTTCCAAATCAGAAATAATTATAATTACCCCCTACCCCCCACAATATCTCATCTAGACTGCCTTATGTAGTAATATTCAAACTTGATGTACAGGTGACTGAAGTGGTGCAGTCCTGCGTTTTCCAGCTGAGACATTTAACCAAGCTCAAGTCATTTGGTTCATCTGCAGATCCAGAAAAGGTTATCCATGCTTTCATGACCTCCAGACATGCTTATTACAACACACACTCTGGTATCAGCAGGCAAAACACCCAAAGAATGTCCCTTATACAAGAGACCTGCCAGGCTCTTAACATATCATAGGAAAAGCAACCACATCACACCATTCATTGCTTCCCTTCACTGGTTATCTGGCGAGTTTTTAGAATTGATTTTATTATATTTCTGTTTCTTAAATCCTTGAGTGGTCCAGCTTCTGCTTACATATATCTGTGCTCTAGTACTACTATAAGCCTGATAGCTGCTTGATATCCTCTGGCATGGCCCTGCTAATGCTTCTAAAATCTTGACATGTCACTAAAGGTGACCGGGCTTTTGTTATGTTGGGCCCCTCAGCAGTGGAGCTAAATCTCTTCTTAAAACCTACTTTTATCTTACAGCTTTTTTTTTTAACTGGTGATATTTGTTGTAAAATAATTTTATCTTGTTTGTAATGTATGTTTTGGGTAGGGCTGTCAAGCCATTAAAAAATGTATGTAATCAATTACCTGCTCCGTGATTACTTAATCCAAATTAATTGCATACATACATTTTTGCTGTGAAAGTATTTTAAAAAAAATTTGATTTTGAGACAGACAACCATTCACACTCACATTCACACCTACAGCCAGTTTTAGAGTTACCAGTTTTCCTAACCTGCATATCTTTGGACTGTGGGAGGAAGCCGGAGTACCCGCAAAAAGCTCCTCACCCAGGTTTCGAACACTCCACCCTGGATTTGAACGGTGAACCCTCTTGCTGTGAGAACAATGCTAACCACTACACCACCGTGCTGCTTTGAGTTTAATTTACTATGGTTTTGTTTTTACTGTAAAGCACTTTCAGACTTTGTTTTGAAATGTGCCATAAAGGTATTATTCTGAATATTAATGTGTCTGTACAGAGGTCTATCTATTCAAGATAAAGAAAATACAGTCAGAATAAAACCACATACTCTAGGCTATCCTCTGCTCTCTTGTTCTTGACGGGGCTGAGGACCCCTTTCTCCTTTTACCAGCCATAACAGCAGAAACTGAAAAAACAAGTGTCAAAAAACATGTAGAGCAAGGGGAGGGGGGATACATAGGTTGCATAAACAGAAGGAGAAAAGGAGGGTGGGAATCGGGAACATGAGTAAATGTATGTAACAGAAGACAACAAATACAAAAGGGAAGGGGGGAGGATAAATGGGAGGATGAAAGAAAAGAATGTAAGGAAACAGGACAGAAGGTGAAGAAAACAGTGATCAGAGTAAGTAACACACCCAAGACAAACTGGTGCCAGAAATCTTCCTCTTTCTCTCCTCCATTAAAAAAGACCCAGGGCGAAATCACGGCACTCCGGCCCCCATCTCAGTCCCTTTAATATGGGTCTTAAAAGTAATTTACAGCAACATATGTGGCAAGGCATCAAAAGTGCATTTGGCAGATAAAGATGCCACTGCTGACAGAAATGTGGTGCCTGGAGCAAGGCTACAGCTCTGTATTCTCCTCTCCCTTTCTCTCATGCACAGATACACAGGCAGTCTTTCTCTCCACCACCTCCACTCTGTCCCTCTGCCGTCTCTATTTCCTCCTCTCCCCTCCATGACTTTCTCCAGTTTTTTCTCTCTCTATCTTCCCACCTTCAACTCCCTCTCTCCCTCTCTCCCTCTCTCCCTCTCTCCCTCACCACACTCTTCTCCTCCTATCTGTCCTTACTTCCGCCTACACAGCTCCATCCCTTTTTCCCCCTCGCCAACTCCCACTCAACTCCCTCCTTCCTCCGTCATCCTGATTTCATGGCCATTTAAAGGAAACCATTCATCACGAGTCCCTGCACAGTGTTTTCCAGAACATGTATGCTTTATTCAAGCCACGTTGCATCACGATCCAGAATCTTATTTCCTGTTTCAGTGGCGTGAAGCAGCCCTCTGGACAGGACATCAGTGTCTCACAGAGGCTTAGCTCTCCTTTAACACCTCCTTTAACACTGTGTGCCGACCAGCGAGTCCCAGATTTTAAGACTCTGAAATGACTCGACAGGGGATCAAATCCCAAACCCTTACAACCAGCCCACTGATCTGTAGCCTTCCACTAAAACTTGAGCATCAGCCATTATACGTCCACATCAACTGTTCCTTCTTGTCCTCTACCACCTTTCATAACACACTCTCCACCATCCATCTCTCTCCCTCTCCTCGACTTTCCCTTTCCTCTGCCCTCTCTCATCCATCTCTCTCTGTAACTCCCCCACCCTCTTTCACTACACAGTTTTTATTCCAGATTTACAGTATTGCCTTTCGGCTTCTTCCCCGTAAATATTTCCCACCATCCCTCCACCGTCCCTTTCTCTCCCCCTCGTCCAGACAGTGTGATGCGGGTAATGTGCTGTTGAGTTAATGGGTTCATTTTTCAACATCTTTCTCCTTCTTTTTTCATGTCTGAGAGGAGAGAAAGGAGGAGTCTTTGACTTCTTGGTGAGCTACGATGACGATTACAGATTGTGACTTTCAGACATTACCTCAAAGCGAATAATCCACCTATAAATCTTTTTTAAAAAGTATGTTTTTCCAGGAAGTTCATTCGGTTGTTGAAGGTTCTTGTACTTCAGTTAGCATCAAGTCAGACATAGCAGCTACATCTTCAACTTGAGGCTGGTTCCTGAAGCAAGTCAGTGCCCATAGACCTCCATGTTAAAATGCCCAACTTTACAGCAGAAAAAAACCTCTTTACAGCCTGGTAAAAAAACAAACAAATCAGTTTTAGTCTCTGTAGCTAATTTCACCATTCATGACAACTGTACAGGGGGCTGAACTTTTATATAACTCACCTGCACATTTTATTAAGGCTTAAAGTTATGCTTATTTAAGGGCAGGGCTGCTTGAGTGACAGCCATGCTGCTACTTTAATGATTTTTATTGGGGGGGGGGGGGGACAAATGCACGTTTTTAAATATTGAGAGGGACATGTTCTCTGAATCGTCCTCGAAATCTACAACTATGTAAGAGTGGTATCGTTCTTCTGATCCAGCTCTCCTCTAAAGTGAATATGTGTGTTTGCCAAAATGTAAGACTAATCCTTTAAGGTTGCAGTAATATTGTAGTAGTAGGCATGAATAATTAAACTAAATTATACCCACAGCATTTCATCTCTCTTCACATATTTTTTCCTCCACTGTGCAATAGTTGTAGGGTCCATCCACCACACCAAACCATTCTAGCCCCAAACATGCTGCTGTTGCTCAGTGTGCTTGAAAGGCACCCTGCTGATAGAGAGGGGATTTGGAGAAAGGAAAACAGATCAATTCAAAAAGAATCAACAGAGAAGAAGACAGGGCAAGTCTCGCCGATAGTTTATACAGCCTTCTAACAAAACCCCCTGAAAAACCAAAAGGCAACTCCAAATGAAAACAAAAACGTAACGAATTGCAAATACTCCACGTTATCTCCCAAATTGTGTTTTTGTTATTCACACAAAATGTCAGAGAGCGTCAGAGTTTTGCAGCAGAGTTTGCTTCAAAATTAGAGGAAAATGGGGCGCCCAAACAGGAAGATGAAATACGCCACTGGAAGATTCTTAACCTAGAAGATAAGTGAGAGAAAAGGATAAAGGTGGTGTTGGAGGATAAAAGGAAAAGGCAAGACAGGCGGCTTTTTGTTGGTGTCAACATCATTTGGAAAAGTGATAGAAATCAACCCTGCCTTGCCTACTTATCTCTGCAGTCTGAGATGTTGTTTCTGCTTCTGACAGCACTGAAAGTGCCTCTGCCTCTCAATGCCTGTGTGTTTATGTGCTAGATTTTTTTTTACATGCACATCTGTGAGCCCCAAAAGAATGTGCGCACATGCGTGTTTGTGTGTGTGCGCAAACAGATAAGGCTTTGAGCATCTGAGATATTTCAGAAATCTAACGCAGGCTTGATGCCCTTGCCGTGTGATCAAAGAATTTGGGGCTTCTTTCATTACCTTTGACGGAGGAAAACATTTGGATGTTTGCCTGCCTCTCTCTCTCTCCGCCTGAAGGGAGAGGAGAGTGTTGGTTATCAGAGAAATGCTGTGCATCGGAGAACCCTTTTAACAAGGTGGAAAAGCAACTGCTGCTTTGGAATTCGGGAATCATGAAGGCTGGGTAGCTGCACTGCTGATTCACACTAAATCAGGGTGGAGCACAAATTCACCTTAAAGGTTGTTTCTCAGGAATCTAGGTTAGTTATGTGCTTCCCCTTGGAACACACTAAAGATGATCTGATTGCAATTTTCTTTGTCAATTACAAAAGATTTTTGATGATAAAGATTTTTTTGTTTGATTAATGTGTTGTTTTTTTCTAATAACTACAATTGACAGCATACAATTTGTTTTGTTGTTTTTCTTGAATAAAAACTCAATTGTATTTTAGTTTTTTATACATTGAAAAATTCAACTAAAAATGAACTGCAGTATTCCACAACATATGACAGAAAACAAGTGGAAAAGATCTATATATGCTCCAATAAATAAATTACATACCAGAGAAGAAGAACCAGAAAATGACCTATTATGGAGAGTAAATGTAAATGAACTTTGCCATGCTCAACTGTAGACGTACAATTTGCTTTTATTGTATTAGATAAATTGCTCTTATTTTGAGTGAGCATTTATGTACGCAGCTCCTTATATGTGGAATCTTCTGCAGAAGGACTTAAAGTTGCACCCATTGGTTCCTCTCGGCCGTTTCAAAGCACTGTTGCAAGATTTTTGTACACAATCTTCTAAATGCCAGTGTCGCGTTGTATCTTAGCTGGTCTTTGTTATCACGTGTAGTTGCCGTTTTTGTATTTTTATGGTTCATTTATAGTACATTTATATAGCCTACCTTTTGGCTTTTCTTTGTAGTCATCTTATTTTGTGTTTTATATTGCTTGTTTTAGAGCTGTATCGTTTTTTGTTTTGTATTTCCGTTCTATGTTGTCTGTCTGTAACTTATGGTGCTGCATGTCTTGGCCAGGACATTCTTGAAAAAGAGCTTTTTAATCTCAAGAGGGTTTTGTGGTTAAGTAAAGGTTAAATAAAAATAAATAAATACGTACAATTTTAAAAGGGTTTGTTGCTGGTAGTTGAAGAGAAACCAAACAAATGTTGTGTACAGGATAAATACATCTTCATAACAAGAGTAAAGGCTTAGCACTTGGCGGATGAGCCCAGTCTCACTCCAAAGTCGTCGAAATCTAGCGCTTGGGCAGCGACTTGTGGTGTCAGAAACCAACAAGAAAGGCGTCCTTTAATGTCAGCATGATATGCGGCTGGCTGCTGTTATAGTTTAATGGCGCTCGGTGGGGTCAGAGGGAAATTTGGTGGGACGAGTACGAAAAATAAGGCGGTGAAAGTCCGAGTGGGGTTGGCAGGAGGGGTGATGGATGCGTCCAGCAAACACGACTTTCAACCAAGACAGCGCTGTTTGCCAAACCCTGTTGTTTTGCCACAGGCACATTTATTTTGAAAGAGACAGTATGCAAACATTAGATTTCCTATGAAAAAGGAAGTGTATTTTGAAAGAAGACAACATATGTAACAGGCAGAACTTGACACGCAGTCCAAGAACGACAACAACCAACGCACTCAGGGTACCTTTCACGTCATATGTGGACACGGGGGGGGGGGGGGGGGGGGGGCATATCTGAACATTGGGAGGATGTGTTCCTTCTAATAATATACATTATAGTGACTGCTTAGCTTTTTAGAAATGAAGTTGTTAAGAGAAGGCATAACAAAAGGTCGATATTTGACGACCAGGGAATGAGAATGGTCTAGTCTTTGTATGTAGTGCTATACCACTGTGGGCGTGACGTGAATCAGCGTGCAGTGTGCAGCGTTTTTTTGAGACTGACCAGCTGGTCACCAGTCATGGCCGATCAAGCTGAAAACCAGCTGACTATGGTCACCAGCCGATCGATCAGTACAGAATATACCACAACAATCAGTCATTCACTACAAAGTGTACCATGTGTAAATGAATCAGAGCTGCATGATGCATCTTTAGGAAAGCAGTGCTTCGAATAAAGAGAGCCTGACCTTCATCCAGAGAACATTTCATCCACTGGGCCAAGTGTCCTGAATCTCTACCAGCTTCAGGGACGCTGCTCTCTGACTGACCCTCTCAATTGGCCTCCCTGTGGAAGACAGAAAGCAGAAAGAGAGTAACAAATTATTTTATTATAAGTATTTATGAAAAACAATGTTTTTAATCCCATTTAGTAAAACTGGAGGGAAACTATACTGAAATATCTATGACAAGCTTTTAACATAAGCTTGTTGCGGTGTATCATGTGGAGGAGGAGCTTTGTACTGTTAATTTCCACTATCATATAGAGGCCCTTATCTTGAAAGAGGAATAAGCTTGGCCTCTTCGTTACGCCTATATCTTACATGAAAAATGACATTTTATATGTGGGAAACAGCATCTTGGTATGGCTGCGTTTGATGTTTGCCATGTATCATTTTATGATAAAAACACATTAGCTATGGATTATTCATGTGGAAAAACAATAAGCAAATGTGCACATATTTGTACAAAGAGCAGCTTTACTGTATATAACCTACAGTAAAAACCACTGTCACTTTGTCATCACGTCCCTACGTGGATGTGTCATATTTTATTCTGCTATTTAAAGTGTTCTTAACACATGAAAAAATCTGATCAATTAGACACAATGTGCAGTGTTACTCACACAGAAGCATGTCCAGTAAAGAGAGGCAAACACACTGCAGCAAATCTACTTAATTGACACATTTTCTATAGAATCTGAGGTAAAAAAAAAAGTAGGTGTAAAGGCTGAAAGAGATAGCACATAATGAGATCTTGAAGCATGAAGGTGGCTGTGAAGTTTGTACCTCATAAATCATGCAGCACTTAAAGCCACAGCTGTAGCTTCTATTCTACATGGATTAATATATTTATTATAAACTAAATACTTTTAAAACGTGCCTGCAAAGAGACAGACTCTGTGTGTGTGTGTGTGTGTGTGTGTGTGTGTGTGTGTGTGTGTGGTGGTGGTGGTGGTGGGGGGGGGGGGGGGGGGGGGGGGGGGGGTGAGAAATGGAGGCGAAAGAGGTGGAGGAAGGTGAAATTCAGCGGACTGGAAAGAAAGGAGAAAAAAAAACTAAGGGGAGACTGATGAAGGTGAAGTTAATTAAGTCTCGTGTCAGCAAGGTGGTAGAAAGGTGGGGTCTGCTGCCAAAGTCAACAGTAATAGCGATTATTGTGAGATGACCTGCACAACAAGAAGCGAAGCAAATTAAATACCACAAGTAAAAATAATCAAGGTTCATTATATTAACCTACCTACAGAATGTATGTATCTATTTTAAATTGATTGTTCTTTTTATTATGATATAAAGTGCAGACAGAAAGAAAAGGGTGGCAGGAGGCAATGCTGAGGCCAAGAACTGAACTGAAATAAAGATTTACTGCAGCACTATAACACAATATGAAAACTGGCTGAAAACCATCACCAGTTTTTAACCTTTAAAGGAACAGTATGTACAATTTAAGGGGATTAAGTGTTGTAGTGTAGTGTGTTTAGTGTAGTTAAAATTATTTCACGTCTGCATGATACGTGGCCAGTCGGATATAGTTTAACGGCATTTGTCAGGACAAAACGCAACAGGACAAGAATGAAAGTGATGGTGGCAGAAGTCAGAGTAGGGCAGGTTGGAGGTGTGGTGGATGGGTCCAACATACACCAACCTTCACCCAGGAGAGCAGTGTTCACGTCCCCTAATATTCTAAAGCCAAACCCTGTACTTTTTTTTCTAAACCCAACCACAAGCGTTAATTGTTGAAGGAAAAAAAACAAACGTCAATTCGTGTAGCGCATTTATTTTGAAAGAGACTGTATGTAAACGTTAAATTTCCTGTGAAAACTGAAGTGTATTTTGAAAGAAGACAATGCATGTAACAGGCAGAACTTGACACGGCGTACCAGACCGCATTCAACTAACACACCCGGGGTACATTTCCAGTCGTATTGGGACGTGGAAGGTCCATGACCAAACGTCGATATGTGGCGAGGTTGGAGTGAGAATGTGTTGGAATTATGCGAAGAGATGTTCTCCTCTTTAATGCTGTGTTCACACCAGGTGTGAATAAAACAATTTGCGAAAGTGAATCACATGTAAAGTCAAGGTAAAGACACAATTAATTCCTGCCAGGCGGCGCAAAAGACACCATGGACACCACACGAATGACGCTAAATACATGAATTGAGGGGCACGAATGAAGCAAGTAGCGCAATTTTAGGTCATACACTTATCTGATTTGAAAAATCTGAATTCAGTGACAAATTTGCACCATGATAACCAATCAGCATTGAGATCCTCCAGGAGTATATGATGCTGAGGATGAACCAGTGGAAGTTTATTTAGAAATTCAGCAATTTCACACGCTTATGATGTTATTTGCCTGTATGAAGCGAGTCAACACAAAATATTCTAGCATTCAAACTTACGCAAGTAATGCAGCATGAAAATTCCCATCGCGTTTGGTGTGAACACAACATTAAAAAGACAAACACAAAGCAAAGCAGTTTCACATTAACTCTTTGAAACCATTATTTCAAAAGCATGGGGAAAAAGACAATGAGCAACGAAACAAGAAATTACCTGAAAATTTGCATGAAATTAGTAAAAAGAGAAAACTAAAAAGAAGAAAATTAGAGAGAAAAAAATTACAATAATTCTTTACCATATGTTTTAATAATAATCATAAATATAAATTCTCCCTGGCTATTTTTCCCTATTTTATGTTCTAAAATAATTTTCTCCTTTTTTTTTTGTGTAATTTGTGGGACATTTCTTAGCATGTTGCTCATTTCTTTATCCCATGTCCCATATCCCAAAGAAATAACACCAATTTGCTCAGGGTTTAAAAGGTTTAAAGGCAAAAGGCATCTGAAAGCAGCACAAGAAAAATTATTTCGCTCCAGGTTTTAAAGGGTAAAAAAATAAATAAAAATTTGGAGCCAGTGTTTAGTTTGTACATTCGGGGGCGACTGTGAAATGGTGGTGCAACATGCCAATCTATGTAGATGTGAACCAGATATAAACTGCTCATTCTACGGTAATGAAACAAAATTATCCTCATTTCCAGGTGATAATACACTAAAGAAAGGATACTTATTATATTATAATCTATTTCTGCCATTATATCCCCCTAAATCTTACACACTGAATCTTTACTTCTTATTTCCAGCATTCATAATCACATGTTTTTGTATCACACTTCTGGTTGACATACTTACTAACAAGGGCAGCAAACGGGAAACAGCACAAAGTACACAGTAGAATTTGCATGGACACCAAGAACTTGCTTTGTAATTAATGCAACACATTGGCAATAACCCCTCGGGCTGCACTGCCTTGGAGCACTGAAGCTGTGATGCAACTGACAAGTTTTTCGGGCAATGTGACGGCATATCTTTCCTGGGAAAAGAAATTGAAATGGAACCAGATTGAAATTAATAGAAAAAAAAAAGTTTTCAGGACAATAAGTTTTTATGTATGCAATGCAAATGCTCCTCAGGCAACGGTGAGCCACATTGCTACCCAAGATGTTTCTTAACAACTTTTTGTTTTTGAGCTTAGAGACATGGGCAGTGTTGTCTTGAGTTAAGATGATAGAATGGTGAAGCTCCAAATATAGACATGAATTAAGTTCAACTCAAGTTCACCGAGACTAATCCTTTAAAGATTGGGGTGATGATAGTTGTTATATTTGCATATTTCCACCTAATCTGTAAACAAAATCTCCCTTTTTTGCTAAAAAGCATTTAGTACATACATACTTACACAGAGTGATACAGTTGAGTGTCACAGTTAATCAGCCAGTGTCTACTCTTTTGTCTGCACTGACTGTTCTCATCTATCTGCTTGTCCTCTGACCATGTGTTAACCAAAAAGCACTGTATTCAAAAACACAAAGGCCTGCGTTGGTGCTGACACAGCGCTACAATTTCAGATGAGGAGATAAAATATAAACTGGAAAGTCCACCATGAAGGTTTATGAGGTGCCAAGACTGAACTCATCAGGGCAGCAATAATTTGTCCCCATCTCTGTCTAAAAAGGGAATTTAGCACAACACTGTAAACTCTACAGCACGGCTTCCAAGGGTGGGCGACACCACAGAATTTAGTTTCAATCCGATACCAAATAATGATACTGATATGATACTTTTTATTAGAAAAGAGGCTTATGTAATTTTATGTGGGGTAAAGTAGTGTGTCATGATTTATGAGATAAATAATAAAGACACATATGTTGTGTAAGTGCAGACAACACAAACGCAGCGGAGAAGTAAACAGCACTAGATGTGTTAACAGTCTCATTCAGGGTTCAGCTTTACATTCATACAGGAAGCAAACACTGGCCTCATGGGTGAAAGTCTGTGGTTGTTGGACCCATCCACCACCTTTCTCGCCCTCCCTACTCAGACTTTCACCCCGCTGACTTACACTGTTGCCCGGCCATGTTTCCCCCTGACACCGAAGCGCACCATTACAGAATAACAAGGACCAGCTGCGTATCGTGCTGACGTGAAAGGACTTTTTTAGTCGGTGTCTGACGCTGGAAGTCACTGACCAAGCCTCGGTATTCAATGACTTCGGAGTCAGACCAGGTTGTTATACCAGAGAAACAGTTGTAGTTAATAGGGCAACTATATTGCAAGACCATTGTGTTTTGGTTGCTGGAACTTTAAACTCTTTAGACTTCTATCCTTCTCTTTGCACCTTGGAAGTATTTGAAGTTGTGCCAGGAGTCCTTAGCCTGCTTCAGTGTTAGTTAATTGTGACCGCTAGTAGCCTACTGTTAGGCAGACTATGGCGGGTCTTCCCTCCATCACTGTGGAGCTGAAGATATCGTTGTCAAAATGTACAAAGAAAAAAATAGCTGACCAAGAAATCAGAGTACTCAAAGACAAGTCCACAGACAAATATGTGTTCCAATCCAGCTAGTCGCTCTGGACCTCTGACTTTGCTGTGTCCAGAAGAAAATGGTGGCATTGTATGTTTCTACAAACCACAACTTACATTTGCACATTTTATATGTATCAAATCAACATTTCTAATGTGTGTAAAGTGACGATGTACTGTATATGAACTGACTTTGCCTTCGAGAGATGGAGGGGATTGTGGATGGCGTGTCACCAGGTGAGACACTTGCAAAGCTGCAGACCACTGTCTGACTTAATGTAACGTATCTATGGTTTGCAGAGATGTTTAATATGTTAAAACTTCTTTTCATGGTGATTGGGTTGGACCTTGAATAAAAATCAGCTGCAGATCTTTGAGTAATAAGTCTGAGAACCCCTGCTCTACAAGGTAGTCTCTCTGGTAGGGGGCTTTGCACATATTTGTTTGACAAACACAGTATTGCTGGATGAGCCTGACCTGCCCAGTGGCTCTCTCTCACGCATACAATAACACAGTGCACACAGAGCAAAGAAACTAGAGTTACTGGTCTGTTCTTATGGGTTTATTTATTTGGTTTTGGGGTCTTGGAAACTTTATTGTTATGCAATGCTCAGTAATAAAACAGTTTTCAGGCATATGGCCATCTTGAGACACCCACGTCAGCAGCTCCCACACAGGGAGCATGAACCAGCCATAGAGGTGAGCGCTTGGTGCGATGAGAGGCACTCCTCCCACAATTCTTGTGCGAATGTGAATTATTGTGCTCACCTCCGCTGGTAAAGAGGGAGAGAGAGGGCCATGGGTTTGTAATGTACCTGGGTACTTTGGAGGCGATCATCTTGGGTTGTCTGGAGTGGGAGATGAGACTTTTCCCAAGGGAACTCCACTCATCTCCTCTCCTGGAGAGCTGTCTGTCAGTGTCTCAGTTTCTCCACTTTTATTTCTTTCTTTTTACCTCCACTTGTTTCCGCAAATCCTTCTCTTTGGCTCTGCTTTGTTGTCTAGGCTGTACATGTACCATAGCCAACACAATGATTATTATACCCGTCATGTAAACACCTTAACTGAATAGTTTCACTTACATTAAGATCATAATTGGAGTGAGCAGAAGCAGATAAGCAGAGTTTAATCTTTCATATCACATCAGATGATTTTTATCATCGTTAGGATTACTGAGGGTTGAAGCCCAGAATGTTTTCAGTGTAAACATGGGAACTGTCCACACTATAAGTGGACTACATCTAAAAATGTATCTCTCTTAGTTTGGCCTGTTGTCCGTGCTAAGCCGACATTCACATACCCAAAAACTCTTTTTCAAATGATGACATCAGCATACACAGCATTGGACTAAATTGAATTGGGTTAGGGGCAACTATACCACCTGTATAGTTGCCCCTAACCCAATTCAATTTAGTCCAATTCAACTGAATAGGGATTATTGGCACAACATTTCAGATGTTGCCAAATCACAATTGCTATTAAAAACAATAAAATAAATTTTAAAAAAAGTCAAGTAAATTATCAAGTAATCAATAATCAAGTCAGTATTGGTATAAACAAACAAAAATTCAGTTAAAAAAAATTGAATTGAAAAAAGAATTTTGAAAAAAAATCAAAGGACATGGTGGTCATAAGTAGCATACACTGTAGTGCATTTAGAAATGGCTGTATGTCTTTGTACTACTGGATGTCTCTGTCGTTGTGGCAGGAAGTGACATAATTAGCAGCCGGCACTGCACATGCTGTGTTTTTCCATAGAATAAAGGGTAATTTCTCTCCTTAATATGTATTAGTGTAAAAAGTAAGATACACTGATAAGTAGTGTGGCAGAGATTCAACAGATCTGGGATAGAAAAATATATGTAGATGATTGAGGAGCTAGAAGAAGTGCCAGTTTCATAGCTTTCCAAGTTAAGGGTTTACAGGGTATGTGGCTGTTTTCTTAGTTTTACGTGGCCTGTGAGAAAAGAGACTTCATCTGGGAGGACTGTTGAAATTGTAGGTAGTGATTCTGTGTCACATTTATCTCTCTCACCATTATTTCCTCCTGATATCTGTTTTTTTCGCCACAACTTACCAAGTTTTGGTTCCCACCATTCTTCTCCATCTGTCTGCATCATTGTTCTTTCTTCCTGTTCCACCTCTTTTTCTACCTCCATCTCTCTCTCTGTCTCTCCTACCACACAATCTCTGATCCTGCGTGACAGAAGCCACTTTAAAGATTTCTTGTGCTCCTGTTTTATGCAGGAAAGCACACAAACACACACACACACACACACACGAAGACACTCAGACTAATGAATGTGTGCAGTTCTCTCTCAGACAAGCACACAAACACACACTTAAAAGTATGTCTATTTTCTGTCTTTTGTTTTGACTCTTTCAGTTTATCCTTTGCTCAATCTGTACGCCTTCTACACACATGAAGGACAACACAAAAATACACACATGGACACACGCACACACACACACACACTTGCTCCCTGCTCCAGAGGCCCCAGAGCAAATGCTGTTATCAGCACTCCACAGGAACAGACCAGTGACTCAGCCTGTCTGACTCTGTGTGTGTGTGTGTGTGTGTGTGTGTGTGTGTGTGTGTGTGTGTGTGTGTGTGTGTGTGTGTGTGTGTGTGTGTGTACAGTGTCTCAACAGCCTACAGACTCGCCGTTTCAGTCAGATGTCCCCAGCTCTCTCTGCTCTCAGAGCTGGAAGGACACACTCACACACCTGGTCAACACTCAGCGGGCTATTTCTCACTTTTCTGCTGGTGCGCTGAAATCACAGCACACATCTGCCACAATTAGGAACTTTGCTTTGGTCTTTCTTGATAACAATCTAAAAAAATCTTTGGTTCATCTGAGGGTTTATACACATTGGAACAACAGCGTATCTTTGGGGTTGTGTAGCTTTAGTTAAAGCTAACAACATGTACTTAAGGGGGATTTATACTTGTGCGGCAGACCCTACGCCGTGGCCTACGCAGTTGTGAGCATTTATTCTTGTGTGGTGGTGTGTCTGTGTCACTTTGCAGTTACACCTCCAAAACACTAGTCATTTAACTGATTCAAAACATGGCTTAAATGAGACAATTTCAAACACAAGTGCACAAATCAGCTTCACTATAACGCACAGCATTCACAGACAAAGCATTTGTCTTTAACTGGACACATATTCCCCACAAATACAACATGCTAATGTTTTTAGCACAAGTCTATGGCATTTTACATTGTACAAATTAGCCTAGCAGCTAGCAGACTTTTCCTCTACTCATATGAATCCAGGGGCAACAGCAACATTTAATAAAGGTAACGTTACACAATTCAGCTCCATAACAACTCATAGCCAGGAAACCAGGATAAATCCCAAAGCATAAATCCCTGAGGGCTTAATCACGCACAAGACTTAAAATGCTATTCTTGTGGAGGCTTTATTGTCTTCACAATTTATTTATTGTTTCTTATCTGTAAAATAAGAGAAATAAAAGCTTTGTTTCCACTAAGGAAAATAATTTCAAGTTACAAAACTAGACATGAAGTCTGCGTCGCCAGGACGTGTAGTAACATTTCTGGGGAGGTGCATGTCAATAGGCTCCACTTGGGGGGTGCTGTCTGCTACACATGCACCCTGCAGCAGCCTGTGAAAAACCTTCCTGAATGTTGCAACTGCAGACAGGCTAAACAAAAATCTTCTGTTGAAAAGAAGAACCTTATTTTAAGTAGATGCAAGTATACATTAGCAGGGATGTAGCACAACATGAAAGCCCTGCTCATTTATGTGAAAGCACAATAAAGATATTTTGTCCCAAAAACAATGAATAATCATGATTAATAACTGTGATCTCAACATTAATCAAAAATAATCCTGATTATCATTTTGGCCATCATCTTGCAGCCTTAATGTGCTCTGCTCATGAAGTGCGTGCCTTCATACTCATGTGTGCTGTTCTGACTCAGACCAACAAAAATGACCAGGGACTGCTGTTGTTTCTGTTATTGTCTTCCAGACTTTCTTCTTTCTCTTCTTGTCTCTGCATAATCATTACTTGAGTCCAACAGCTTGGGATAAGCAGAAATGTTTCACTCAGATTGATACATTTCCAACTTGCACTGACACATCTTTGCCTGAGTTAGCAGCATTTAGAATGAGCCTGCATTGATTCATGTTGTACCATTGAGTTTGTTTGAAGTGTCAGGTGGACAAAGCCGTCATTGCTTCCAAACCACCACTCCTTGGGTCACAGCTGCCTCTCTTACGTGGGTGTCATTACTGCTATCTGGGAATTCAACGCTAGGCCCAGGAACTGCGTTCAGTTAAGGCAAAGTCTGAAGTGCTAAAGATAGGAGAAATAAGTACATGAGCACAACACTGGTCCTCTGAGGGTACATTAAGACCTAGATTTCCCGATTTCTTTCTGAGGATGGATGGAAGACCCGTCTGTGGTCCTGGTCAAGGCACAGGAAGAGCAGGCTAAGAATTTGAAAGTCCCATTGGCAATGTATGAGGACTTGCTCGTCCCAAACTGGATTTGGAAAACAGTATCCTTATCATAGGTATATAATAACAAACCAGACTGTCTCCTTTGCAAATGGCTGTGGTGCTTTTATGCACAGTCACCTTACAGATAGTGTATCTTCAGTCGTCGCACATACTGAATGTGTAAGTGAGCAGAGATATGAGAACTACCCCTCAGTGACCACATACACAAACACAAACTCTCTAAAGATAGCATTTACATGAGAAAGCCAACCCTTCCCGAAAATCATCTTAAGTAGTACAAGAAAAAAAAAGCAACTGCACTTTTTATGTCTTAGTCATTCACATCCTATTGTTTTTATACTGTGACCAACTTGCCACTGAACTCAGGGTGGCCTCATAATAATCACCCTGTGGTGCTAAGCAATGTTTTTGGGTGGTACAACAGAATGGGTGCATGTGTCAGCACACTGTGGGATGCCAGAACAAAGTGAGAAAAAATAAACAAACCAACAAGCAAGGATGAGTCAGGAGTGGGAGGATGACAAAACACACACACACACATACACATGCACGCGAGCGCGCGCACACACACACACACACACACACACACACACACACACACACACACACACACACACACACACACACACACAATTTAGTAATATTCAGAAAATACCACTTCTCTGAAGAGGACCCATTGCAATATTACATTTGAATAATACTTGTTTTTTTTTTTTATGTTTGCCACATATACTATGCATGTACTATATATATGAAAGACAGTACAGGCACACTTGGTAAAAGATCAATAGAAGCAGGGGTCTACCACACCAGACAGGACCCCAGGTGCAGGCTGTGCAAAGATTCAGCACATAATAGCAAGGTGCATTCTGAAACAGCGTACATGGGACGCCATAATCCAGTGGCTGGCATAGTGTACAAGAACATCTACACGGAGAATGGACTGGAAGTCCCAAGGTCAGAATGGAGGACACCTCCAAAGGTGGTTGAGAATGACCGAGCTAAAATCCTTTTGGATGTCCAAATCCAGACTGACAAATTGGTAAAGGCTAACCAAACGGACATTGTGTTGATCGTCAAACAACAGAAGAAGGCAGCGGTGATAGATGTAGCAATCTCGAGCAACATCAGAAAGAACACGAGAAGCTCCAAAAATACCAAGAGCTGAAAGAGGAGCTGAAAAAGATGTTGGAAGCAAAGGCAACAGTGGTGCCAGCGGTAACCCATGTCCTATCATTACTTTAAAAATCATTACTTTAAAAACCTCAACATAGTATTTCAAACATTATTACTGCACAAACAATTCAGTTAGTAACTTAAATCATTACAAAAGCACTGAAAAACATCCCAAGACCCAAGGTGTTATTGACAACCGTGAATTCTTGCGTAAAGCCCATATTGCAGAAGTTTAAAGAGCACCTGCAGATAAGATGATTAAACACCTGAACAGGGTAGATAGTGGATAGCAGAAAACAATGGCAGGTCTGTTCCTGCTTAGAAAACCCATTTCTCATTGACACATTCCATTCAAACACACACACACACACACACACACACACATGGTGATGAACATGAACACACAAGAAGCCATGTCAGCTATTTAAAGAAACTACAAACACATTAATGTACCAACACTTTCTTATTTTACATAGATTAAAAACACAAATTTTTAATTTATTCAAATGTAAAGTGGTAATCACACACACACACACACACACACACACACACACACACACACACACACACACACAAAGGAGCACTGGGTGAAAAGTTGAGGAGAAACACTCAAGGTCAGGACTGTAGTGAACAAATCCATTGTTTCCCAAGTCTTACAATAAAGTTGTTCTTTATGCTACAAGTGTAGCTGGAGTTTTGACCTCTTAAGTCCAGAGTGAAGTCCTACACAGAGTTTGATCATTCCTGAGTCTGTTTGTGCTATATCTTGTTTGCAAATGGTTTGCATTATTAATGTACAGTAATGTGTTTAGAAATGCAATGCCTCTGCCACCCCAATGTCTAGACTTTCATCAAAAAACAAAACATACCAGTGGTTCACAGCCATAGAAACAGGATGATAATAGAGTGGACATTCCCATTCAAATCAATATAGCAGGATCAGAATGGCACCATTGCAACCACTGTAGCAGGCTAACTTCCGTATAAACAAACCAATATGTGGCAGGTCATGAACTCACTAAAGTGAGGCTTTGCAGTAACAACCAAATGAGCGGTGGAGTAGAGCAATCTGTTACTTTTACTATAACTTTTATTTCTCTGTTTATACGAAGCCATTTAATGGAGCATAGCGTTAAATCAGGCAGGACACTGATGTCAAGCTCAGCTCACATCCAAGCTGCATCAGCTGATCTCAAACAGCTCAATCAGTTGATGGAGCAGCTGATTGATGGCTGACACATAGAGACAGACATTCACACCTACGGGCAATTTAGAGTCAATCTGCATGTCTTTGGACTGTGGGAGGAAGCCGGAGTACCCGGAGAAACATGGGAACTGCCGTCATTTTTCCTATGTCTTACTTGTTCCCTTGTTCTTTTGTTAGTGGGATATGTGACATAAAATGCACACGCTGATGTCAATCATTGAGAATCACACCCACGGCTGATAAATTCTCCCACACCTGTGCACACCTGTGAAATCGGTCAAGCAATCTCTATTAAAGATCAGTGTTGTATATAATGATGCTGAACACCAAAATGTTAGTGCTACTAATGAACTGTGAAGCTGAGCAAGAGCAGTCTGCGGGACTTTCTGTGCAAAGACTCTGTTTAATAAACAAAATAGGTGTGAGAATAGGACAAAACAAAGTTCTTGAACTATCGAGTGTGACACACTTTACGGCCCCACTGTTGTGTGTTGTCACCATAACAGCTAACAACAATTACCATTTTCTTTTGTACGTGTTAAATGACAACGGCAGACAGCTGAATGGCCTTTCCACCCTCATTTCATTTCTATGTTCTCAACCATTTTCATGTCAAGGACCCCTAAATTGATACCTATTAGGTCACAGACCCCCATTTGCTTCAGGGACCTCCATCTGAAAAGATTTTGGTTGTGTGATATGATTAAGACCACAATTTGACGGTTGTCAGCTACAGTTGAGGAGATAACCATGAGGAAAGTGAAACCCATGTTTAGAATAAACACTGATACGCTTACTCACATCGGGCTCACTTCTATGGTGAACTAAACAGTGTAGATAATCTGCTCTTCATTTTTTCTGGGGACCCCCTTGAACTCCATCAAGGACCCCTGGTTGACAACCACTTAAACTAGAACATCCCAGTGCATCCAAGTGCTATTCATTCATATCAATATGATAGAGCACTAGCTAATACTTTTTTTTTTTCAACTGAATGTGCTACAGATTAAAAACAATAATTGCAACACATGTTATTTTTATTTCCTGGCAACACCTGAAGTTAGTTAATCATAGCAAGAAGTAAGCAAGAAACACACTGAATATTGTAGACCAGAGTGCTGAAGGACTTGTTCTGCTTTTGAGTGTGTACCTCGTATAACAAGCCATTACATTTTATTACTCTGTTTTGTCCATGGTAATTTGATTTGGGAGGCTGAATGGGTGATATAGTCAGGTCTGTTCTGGTGTGTGTTAGCCTAAGGGGACTGCGGGGAGAGCATGTCAGCGGGAGAGGAGCAACATGAGATAGAGAGTGAGGAGGGAAGCGGTAGAGAGGGGGGGGGGGGGGGGGGGGGGGGACAAAATACCTAAAATCAGACGGACCGTTTGAGGAGCTGATGTAAAATAAGAGTGAAAGAGAAATGGAGTGCGGAGTAAATGCGGAGAAATAGACAAAGCCGATGGGTGTTGATGGGAAACAGACTGCTGACCTCCCTACGTGACTTCTGACCTCGTCTGTCACGCTGACAGGAAGTGTGCCCCTATCCTGACAGGAAATAGACTTATCACCTCTGGATTTATGGGAGTCAGTAGTATCTTTGTCTAATTACAATGTCTGGATTTATAGGAGTCTATCTTAATTTCCCTTGAGAGGGGAAAAAGCCTCGGGATATCATTGACATTCTGATTGTGATGGGTATATAGAATGACTTTGTTGTAACTGTGACAGCCATTAGCTGCTACAGTTAAGTATAGATGTCAGTCATTTCTTAAACATTACAAACAACTTTTGATGTAATAAAAAAAAATAGAGTCTTAATGTTTTTAGAGAAATGTGTATAAACTCTCACTGTGTGTTTCTGAACAGGAGACTGTCCCTAATTTATGCAAAACTGGGCATGTTTGTTAGCGAGCAGTTTGGCCTTCTACTGAAAAACGACAACTTTGCTTCCACTGAGATGGCTAAGAGAGCAGAAAGTGTGATAAAGCAAAGCAATCTCTTACTTCTTTCCTTTGTTTATCTTCCCGAGTAACAAATATTCACTCACTTTATAATTGTAGCCCAGAACTTTCCTAACCGAAAAACAAGTTAACTTTTTGTTTCCGTTTTACAAATGTTTGCCAGGGTTTTTTGTTGATTAGAGTGGCTCTGGAAAAGGTTTGGACAGCGTTTAGTGGGGACTTTGTAGTTTTACAAAGAAAACTGTCTGGCAGCAGGGCAAGACGGAGTCACAGAATAAAGGACGAGAGGGACAGAGAGAAAAGGGGGAGATGACACATAGACATGCGCACAGTCAGTTCGGCAATAAACGGTAAAGTGGACCGCCTCATGGAGACACAACACAAAGCTGTTCAATTAGATTTCAGCAGCATTTGCCTCAGACCCAATACAGAGGCGAAGGACCCTTGCTGATTGCAATCAGTCAGAGTGGCAGGGAAATTAGATTACTATTATACATAAAAACTATCGAATGCGTTTCCATCCCTTCCTTCTCATTGCTTTTTTCATTATTTTGTCATCCTATTGGCTGTCAAAGGGTAAATATAGTGTAGGTATATAAAATATTACACCCAGTTCAGTATGATGGTAATGATGTTTTGTGACTTTCTTGACTCCCGCAGAATGGAGCAATTGTTTTAGAAGACGGGATTTGATTACTATGGGAAAGTGCATATTGTTCTTTTGCGGCAGACTATGTGACTTTGTTATTTCCTGAATGCAGTTAAACTAAGTTACCGAGTTTGCGTTAGAAAGGCAAAGCTCCCTCAATCATGTAAAGAGGCTCGTTCTTTCTCTCCCTGCAAACACTTATAAAGCTGTGGAGTTAAAAAAAAAAAATTAAAAAATTCTGACACTTATGAGATGTTCACAGCCACCTATTTTCCAGGAAGACTTAATCATGCCTGTTGCTATGGATACCATTCAAAGCTATAACCACGATAATGTCAGTTAATTATATATTCAAGTTACTGCCACTTGATGCAGATGATGTCTTTCTGGCATTTTGTTTCATTCATTACAGGGTGGAGACGAAAAGGAAACTACATTGATAGCATGTGCATCATGTCACCTTGCATCATCTTACTCTTCGCGAGTTCAATAACTCCATGTATATTTTGGGACTCGCAGGGAGACATAGGGACTTGCATGACGCGCTGAACAATTTCACATCTAATAAATGTGTCACAGAAGTCCCAGTTTGACGACTTCCTTTTCTGCATTTGATAATGAACATTTCTGTGAATGGAAAGACCACTTGATCCCTTTATTTCTTTGGTTTCTATCTTGGATATCTTAAATATGTGCACAATATACATATAGGAAGAAAAATACAGTGCCTAAACATTAAAGGGAAACATCACCCAAATTAAAAATTCAAAAATGTTATTCTAGGAAACTCTAGGAAAGTTCGATCAGTATTTATGATCATGAGCTGCTCTCTCTGGGCCAGAGAGCAAGTAAAGGCTAGTTCACATTACACGATTTTCACCCCGATTTTGACGTCACAGAGGATCTTGAGAGCCTCCTTGGGTCGGAGGTGAGTCGGCAGATAGTCTGCCATGACGAGTCCTGATGTGTGAACAAGCCTACGAGCAAGTCGCCCCCTCGTCTGCGCCTGGGACTGGATATCTGGCATGCTAGAAGAAGTCTGACACGACTGACAAATGAGCATCAGCCAATAAGAGGCGGGATACGTCCCACATCAGCACGCAGGAAGACGGAAGAAATGTGAGGAGGACAAGCCGCAGGGTTGCCAGGTCCAGTCGCTTCTTTTGGGCTTGTTTCCATAGCCCTGGTTGCTTGTTTCTCTCCCAAGATCTGGCAACACTGACAGGCCAGCAAGCAAACAACAATGGGGGCGTCCACAGGATCACGGGAGCGTATTGTGTTTTGACCCAGGCCCTGGAGGCAGATCTGATTCAACACTGGGGACAATATCCATGCCTTTACGATGTGTCGTCCCCAAGTTAAAAAACGTAGACTCCCGATGACAGAAACACATCGCCAGGTATGAACACTCAAAAGATTACGATAGTCTCTGCGATGCAAAATCGGGGTGAAAATCATGTAATGTGAACTAGCTAAGCCTTAAGTCTCAAACCTGTGATGTCATAGGGTATAAAGTCTGGAGCTGCTTCATAGACAATGAATGACTGATTTTGTGGACCCAAAGACTACTTAGTTACTTTTTTATACCTAAATGATTATTTTACTGTAGCGTTCTCAGTTCTCAGTCCCATATACTAAGAATATCTCCCTGGGTGCTCTCAGTGTCATGTAGAACATCTTTCCCATTTTATTTTCTATCAAGTAGCTCCAGACTTTATGATCCTCCACATCACAAAGTTGAGCTCAGTCAGGACCACTTTGGTCAAAGAAAGCTTTATTTCCATTTGCAGTATTACATATGCCAGTATGGCTCTGTTCTGGGGCAGCATCTCTCTTGTGGGGCATATTGTATCTTACATTGCCAGTATCATACAATATAGGCTGGTTAAATCCAGCAACAATCAATGTCTCCTCCATACATTCTCCTTTGCTGCTGGTTAAGGCTGCAAGTCAAAGTTCACCAAAGTTCAACTCTGCGCAATACGAAGTTGCCAATTTGCTTTTCTACCTGAAGCAAATATTAAATTCGCCCCTCCGCTCGCATTGATTGAAACGAAAGGCGAATATTTGCCATTGTAATTTCGTTAATGTGTGACCGTGCCCTTACCATGAACACGGGCACTGACATTTATCTTGCATTGATTGCACATACACCATCCTGCTGCTGTAAACACTCACTAGAGCACCATATCTGAAAAACAGAAAGCAGTTCCCAACAAAAGCAACATACCCCTGTTAGGGTAATAAAAATGGCAGTGACCAGCTGTTTAATGAACTCATTTAGCCTTTTTCAAAAAGACAGTTATTTTTTTTTACGCTGATCTGTTTTAAAGGATTTATGTTTTTCTTACAGGAACAAATGAATCTGGAGCTGTGAGTCAAGGACAGGGTAGTGAAGTCCACAGGCATTTAGAGACAGACTTACACATTGTTAGCTTTGTTGACAATAAAGCGGTAAATATTGTCTGTCTTCATTGTTAAGGTTAAGACTGTGGTTAAGTTTTGGGGTTGCCATTCCCTCTGAGGGATGCAGGATTTATTCGCAGCCTAACAAAAGACTCAGCTTGGAGCAAAGATGTCCACCGCTGCAAAATATTCAACTGTTTATTTGTGATTTGGGTGAACTGACAGTAAAACAATCATGACAACACAAGAAGAGTACCTGCTTGTCTATCATATGAAGGAAACTGAAAGCACAGAGCAAGATGTCCGCTAACCATGTTTGATGATGTTTGATGTTCTTGTCCCTCACATTTGTTCACACTGCACACGTTTCAGAGCCCTCTTTATGTTTCTCAGGTTCTACTGTCAGTCCCCTCTGATCAACCCCCACCCACACCATCCTGATGGCTGAACTCAAATTAATACTACCTAAGGATGTTTTTTTTTCTCCAACTTCAACTTTGAAAGTTTAATCATGAATATTTGCTGTTATACATTATTACTGATAGAATTACTTTGAAACTACTGAAACTAAGTTAAACCCCTTGTTCACATTCTCTACTTTGTGTTCACGAACTTCTCAGCCTCCCACTCTTTGATGGGAGTGTAAACACTTGTCCCACAATGTGTATTTAACCTTGAGAAACTAATTTCTCATCTCCACAATCAGTCTCCCTTCACCACAGAGAAGGGAGCAGTTTGTATGGGCAGATAATGAGTGACTCTTCAGAAGACTCGCCTCCACGATTTATGATGTAACTGTCAAGTCAGCCAGTTAGTGGTGATTGACGGCGCACAATGATAGCATTGCAACACTGGGCATGTGGGTCAATGGCGCGTGATAAAAATGTCTGTTTTTATCTTTAAAAAAACAAAAACTCAACAATGATTGAAAACTTGTTTTTGTGTTCCTTTCATGTTTCTTGTTCACTGATTTGTCTTCTGAAACTGCAAGTTAATAATATCACAACACAGATCGACGGATATTCACCTTATGTAGTGGCATAAACTGTGTGGTATTTGGAGATGGTCTGTAACATGTCGGTATTTCTGTTTAATCAGTAAAGGTGGCGTAAAAGGCCTCTAAGACGTTTTTTTCTCTTGTGTTTGGAGATGTCCAAACTGATGAAGTTTGACAGTGAGATTAGGATTTGACTCTGTAGTTGAACTCCCTCCTTTTCTTTTAGTTTAAATAATTTATTTGGCAAACATGAACTTTGTTTAGTGCGTCTGAGTACTGTTTTCACATGTGTGTTATGATGTATGAGTGTCTGAAGTTATATGTTTAACAAGAATGAGTTTTCTGGAGCTTATCTGGTTCACTAAGTTACAGCGCCAACTCTGACTGCTCTTTTATTTAAGGAAATAAGAGAATAAGTAAGTATTTTTTTATCTTACTATATAATGATGAAAACTGTGTCTGTCTGTCTGTCCAAGTTTTTCTCCTCACTGACTTGGTCAATCCATGTGAAATTTGGCACAGTGGTAGAGGGTCATGGGAGGATGCGAATGAAGCAATATTACATCAATTGGCCAAAGGGGGGCGCTATAGCAACCGATTGAAACTGCAAACTTTGAATGGGCATATCTCATGCCCCGTATGTCGTAGAGACATGAAACTTTGCACAGAGATGCCTCTCATCATGAGGAACAAATTTGCCTCAAGAATCCATAACTTCCGGTTATATAGATTTTCCGCCATTTTGAAAAACAATTAAAATCGATCTCTTCCTAGGAAGTTTGGTCGATCTGCATGAAACTCAGTGAACATAATCTAGGGACCAATATCTAAAGTTCCCTCTTGGCAAAAGTTGGAAAACTTACTAAAACTGAGCTTCTATAAGGCAATGAATATTGTGCAGGGCGTGGCTCATCACATAAAGGTGTATAACATCTCGAGGGTTTCACCGATCACCACGCAACTTTGTAGGCATGTGACCACACATAATCTGAGGGGACCCCTCCATTATTGACCCCATCAAACAAAATCGGGGCGCTAGAGAGCTAATTTCTTATCTAGGCCTAACCGCCAAATTGATTTCTACTAAACTTGGTAGATATGTAGAACAGGACGCCTCAAGGTGACTGGAGAAATTCAACTCTAATTGGCAACTGGGTGGCGCTATAACAACAGAAAAATGCTTTCAAATGGCTAAAATGCGACCGATCGCTGTGGCTCCCCCTGTAGCCGGATGTTGGGTTTTTTCCCCCAAAATTTTTGGTCTGACTTAGTCATTGGTATGGTATGCTTTAAAGTTTAAGATTTTTTTTTTTTCTCTACAGTTTTAGCCCACTAACTATCCCGTTATTGCCAATGGTACGACTGTACTTTCAAAACAGCAATCGTACTATCAAATTCACATAAACTCTGTCTGAATACATTGCTCCTCTTAATGGGTTCAGCTGACTATTTAATCTGCAATTTCCTATGACCTGTATCCCAAACACACCATGTGACACTGTACGTGGGCAACTGTGCAATCAATGGGTATGGACTAGTAATGCAGGTTGTAGCTTTGTTACTATTTTCAAACCCAAACGCTTAGTGGTATCCCTTCAACTAAGGTGAGAATGCATCCATCATGGCAGTGTAATGGTTTGCAGTCAAGTGTTCCCTTCTCTCTTAAGCCATTTTTACACAGAGATCATACAACAGTGACCCTATGAAGTCCCTTCATTATATGCCTTTGCTTTTTTACACAGACACAAACAACAGTGTCATGCTGACTCAAGTTTTGGCTGCTGTTCTTCTTTGAGTTAGCTACTAACTGCTATTAGCTGCTTTTTTAATTCTCCCAGTGGTCAAACAATAACACATCGTCAAAACATCACAGTCATCCCATCAAATGTCCATCCTGCTGGCTGTCCCTTTTACACAGGTGTTGACTTAGTGCTGTTACTACCCCGCTGCCAGTTTAAATGTGAGACGACTCTGTCCCTGCAAGTTCCTGCCTTGAACAGGCAGTGTAAAAGGAGCTTCATGCTTGCATAAACTGAAAAAAGTTTGTTTGTGAAAAATAGATCATTCAACTAAATAATAATCTAGTGCACATATTACATGTTCTGCACAACTGCTTGAATTCATCTTACATAAATGCATCTCTTTTATGACATTTGAAAGCTTCACTTAAATTCTGCCTGACTGCTGGGTGTGAATGCTGCAACTGTGTCACAATAAGTGGTGACAGACCACCACCTGTTGTGATAAACACATCCCTCCTTTAAGCCAATCTGGGCCACAATGATGGATAAATACTGCGAACAGATGAATACATTAGAAGAGATTTATAAAACACAGAATAAGTGGAGAGCGTCCACATGCGCGTGTGTGAGTAGGAGAGAAGTTTTTATGTGTGTGAGGGTAAAAAAGACGTTATGACAAGCTTCAACAACTGCAAGGCAGCAAAGTAAGGAGAAATAGAGCAATAGCAGAGGATGGAGAGGAAGTGGATAGCATGATGGGTAAAAAAAAAAACAGATAGGGATAGAGAGGCAGGAAGTCCCCTCTGAGACGAACACGTCACACACCAGTGAGCCTGACACACAGAGAGGGAATATCACATTTCTCCCCCTTTTTCAAAATATCTATTTCTCCTTTTCTTTCTTAGTTGCCTTTTTTATTCTCTTTCTCAGCTGAGGGCGCAGTACAGTAACTGGCACTCAAAGAATTCTTTTTGGATCCTTTTGAATAGTGTTTCTCCACCTTTGAAATGCTGCTGTTCAATAATGCATGACTTTGTGCATAACTTACCTCTTGATTTCCCCGTCACTATGTGCATTTCAACTCTATGTCTCCATGTGCGCCGACATTACAGTTTATTATGCTTGCTTTATGCTGAATTTGGCCTTTGCAGTCACCCACACACGTGTGCTCCTCACACTCGCACACAGAATCTCGCAAACACATATTCACCCAGGCACACGGAGCGTTTGGCTCGTGCTGGGAATTACCTGTTTACCTAATTAACAGCACTTGGCTGGAGGCTAAAGATATGCAAACCAGGAAGGGGAAAATAAACAACGCAAAAATAAAATATTTCCCTCCCGACCTCCTCTGTAGAAGAATCATTGCCCTATGACTGGAAAAAAGCAAAGAGGAGGCGAGGAGAAAAAAGGTCAGTCACTTTAAAGTATTTTGTTTTAAAAATTGATCCTATTACATTTGCCTTTATTCTGAGTAATTCTCTACATGGCAAAAGATTAAAACATAAAGCTATAGCCGAGTCTTGGCTTTGATATTTCTTGCTCTTTTTGTTGCTCTGAAGCCACATGAGGTAGTGTAGCATCTCTTCTGACAAGCTGCGCTTTTCTTTGCCCATATCTGAGGGAGCAGGCCTTTCTTCTTATTATTTTATTTTTGCTTCATGTTTTAGTTCACACACCATGAAGTCTGTAAGAAGAATTTCTTATAAAAAGAAATTAGGAGGTGGTATTATAAAAAATGCAGTGAGACGGTCTAATATCAGTTTAGAGGAATGTAGCCAGTGTGTGTGGAAACTATATAGCTCCCCATATCAGTCTCCTTCCTGTGAAACCAGCGCCGCCCCTGAGACTGATAACTTTTTTCTGTTTATACTGCCCTAATCAATGTGTGTGTGTATGTGTGTGTGTGTGTGTGTGTGTGTGAGAGAGAGAAAGAGTTCAGACATTTGCTCACAAATGTCAGCACAGGTCTGTCTCTCCACTTCAATCTGTTTTTGATCAACACTGGGGATATAAACCAGACCCAGGAAAACCCCCAAATTACACACACAACTGATTACACTATCTTGCACATACTCCGAGGCCCCCAAACACACACCCACACACACTAGAAAAAGTCTACACAAACACACACTCAAGCAAACTCCCCTCACATCCACCCACACTGCTGCCGACACCCCGAGTGAAATGTAATGATGAAAAGACCATGAAACGAGCTTAACAAGACTGATTCACGCATACATACAACAGTCGCTCAAACTCTTTCACACAATGTAAAGAGCTCTTTCACTCTCTAACGCAAGGCAAAAGAATTAAACATGACCATATGCGCCTCTAAAACAAAAAAAGGCCAGCTGAGGTTTCTTTGTTTCAGCCGTGTTACAGATGCCACGAATGTGCCACCCCATTACACACAGATACAAGGGCGTGTGCTGGCATACATAAGCAACCTCAGACTTCCAAACATTGCAAGTGTGTGAACTAACACAGAGACAGAGAGGATACTGAACATGTCATGCTGAAAAATAAGCACAAGGCCAACGGTCGGACACATATTCATGGTCGGTCATTTAACTAAACAAAACAAACTAATGGAGGGCATCTCTTTTAAGCACGAACAATAGCTTCCTTTAGGTGTAGGTTTGGCAGAATCCAGATGGCACACGTGATATCAAGACTAAACAAAAGTAAAAGGGTTAAGTAATTAAAATCCAGCCATATTATCCAGCCATAAACTTGCACAAAGAATGAGCATTTGTGTGTGTTTGTTATTGACTTGCCCCTTGTCACCGATTCTGTTCATGATATTCATGGCCAGGATGTCAAGGTGCAGCTGAGGGGAGGAAGGGGACCGTTTTGGGGACTTCAGAGTTGCATCTTTGCTTTTTGCAGATTATGTGGTTCTGTTGGCTTCATCACACCGTGACCTCCAGCATGCACTGGAGCAGTTTGCAGCCGAGTGTGAAGCAGTCAGGATAAGAGTCAGCCCCTCTAACTCTAAGGCCATGGTTCTCTGCGGGAACCTGGTGGACTGTCTCCTCCAGGTTGGAAGAGAGTTACTGCCTCAAGCGAGGGAGCTCAAGTATCTTGCGGTCTTGTTCAAAAGTGAGGGTAGAATGAAGCCTGGGATGGATTGGCGGTTTGGTGCGGCTTTTGCAGTGATGTGGGCGCTGCACTGGACCGTCGTGGTAAGGAGGGAGCTATGCCAGAAGGCGAAGCTTTTGATTTACTGGTCCATCTACATCCCAAGCACATTGAGTTTATGCTTGTCATATAAAAAGTGCTATATAAATAAACTTGACTTGACTTAGATCGGGCACAAAAAATTCATCCCGACCCCACCCGAGCTGGAACATGTTCTGTCTGAGCCCGGCCCGTCCCTTTAACTGTAATAACGAGCCTGAGCCCTGTTTAAACCTGACTTTTTTTTTAAGGATACGAATTTGAACATTGAAGACTGACCCTTGTCTTTCTTTCCATGGCAAGCCTTCGTCATGTGCCTCTTAAGTGTCGAGGTCCCCATCTTTTTCCTGTCCTATACCAGCATCGTGCTGCACTTGGTACACTCGACGAAGCCGACACACACGTTGTCACCATCGACCAGGTGTGATAAGTAGGCCTAGTTGGTTCCATAGCCTAGGTCTATTATGAGGGGCCCGACCTGTCCAAGGATAGTGGCGGAAATTACGGCCCAGGTTCGGGCTCAGGCAGACAATCTAAGCTCTAGTAAGGAGCTCAGATGTGTGGAGGGAGCTCAGAGGAGAACCGCTGGTCCTTCGTGTTGAAAGGGGTCAGTTGAGGTGGTTCGGGCTTCTGATCAGGATGCCTCCTGGGCACCTCCCACTGGTGGTGTTCAGGGCCGTCCCACTGGTAGGAGGCCCCGGGGCAGACCCAGAACATGCTGGAGGGATTACATATCTCATCTGGCCTGGGAACACCTTGGGGTCCCCCAGGAGGAGCTGGACAGCGTTGCTGGGGAGAGGGACGTCTGGGGCATTTTGCTTGGCCTGCTGCCCCCATAACCTGGCCCTGGATAAGCGGATGAAAATGGATGGATGGATGTTATTTATTTGATGTTGGTGCCTTTGTGTCATGGCTCTGAAGTTATCTCTGTGCACTTCTCAGTGTAAATTTTGGGCTAAAAATCACACACAAATGAATAGGGGTGTTGTGCAGAGGGTTTAGCCTCGCATGGTGCCTGGCAGTAATTGTTTTGGTGCCTGGTGAATTTTACTCCTTGCTGTGTTGTTAATAAAATGGTCATTATCAAACCATGCCAACCACAAAAACAGTGTATTTGTACTAATGGAGAAATGTAAGTAAACAGTGGCGGTTTGTACCAGCATGTGATTGAATGTTTCTGCTCACTAATCAGCACCAGAGAAATAAAGTATTTTTCAGTGACATTAAATATTTGTCATTAAATAAGCAACAATCAAAGTCTGCCCACTTTAAAAGGGGAATTTATCAAAAGCACCAATATCTCTCATGTGGAATAAACTAAACCATGCTAGTTCTGACAGAAAACAGCGAGTCCACCACTCATTGTAAGAGGCTGATTGAGAAAATAGGTGTCATGGCCTTTAAGGAAGTGATGGTCAAGAGGTGGATGGACAAATATAGTTCGTCTTCAGCAACATTATTCCAGATTCTCTTAAATTGGAAGTCAGCTTTGACATGTTTATCACATAACCATGATTTGTGTCCACCCTCAACCAAGTAGTAAAAAGAAAAACTTTCTAATGAAGCAAAAAATGGATATACAGTGGAAACAGCTTATAGTGATTATATCTGTCAGGCTCAAATTACTCTCTTAAAGCAGACCGTTATAATAATCAATTTTTGTCTTTATTTTTCAAGCAGATTACAATTATCATTTAATCAACATGTCATAATCATACATTGCATATGTTTCTTACATTAATATAAAGTAATGAAACAAACAATTTCCCTATTTATGAGAAAACCCTAATGCTAACTGCTAGCTTAGTTTGGTGCATTTACAGCTTTGGTTAACTATAATAATGCTGAGGCAAATTTCCACTACCAAAAAACAGATTTAAAACATTCATTCATTCAGTCATTTACTGTAACCGCCTATCCTGTTGGGGGTCACGGGGGTGCTGGAGCCTATCCCAGCTGACATTGGGCGAGAGGCAAGATACACTTTGGATAGGTCGCCAGACTATCACAGGGCTGACACATAGAGACAGACACCTATTCACACTGATTTTCAGCCCGGAGGTTGATGCTGGCCATCAAGGATTTTTTTTCATTTTTGACAATACAGTACAGGTATTACATGACTGGGCATTATCAATCCACATGACAAGGGAGGCTTCAACCACAGGAGCTTTCCACATGCACATTTGTTTCTCTCTCCATCACTAGAAGCCATGACTACCTGCCATAAGCCGCGGGGAGACGTTTTTCATTTAAGAAAAATGACTTTCTTTTCCCCATCATGATTTCAATGTGCACAAAGCACCAGCCTTAGAAAGCCAACTGGAAATAGATACCTTACTGCAGGGGGCAAGTATCATGGGAGAAAAGTTGAAAAAGCTGTGTCTCAAATCGCGTACTTTTGTACTTACACTTACTATTTGAGTGCAGAAGTGCGTTCACACTGAGAAGTATGAAAAAATGCAGTGCACTATGAGTGCCCGGATGGTGCACTCAAAATGGTCAAGAAGTGTGGAACTATGGACACTTGTTTTTTTGCACTCAGCACCACTATACTGTTGTCGGGTATAAGCCAGCAGTATGTTTGTTGGGTTAATTTAGCAGTCTGTAATGATTTGGTACTGTGAACGATAACGCTAATGCTAGTTTGCTAACTAGCTAATTTGCTGTTGTCATTTCCGGTAAGTGCACAACAGCCGTGTTTGGTTTGAGACAACACTACCCTGTTGAAATTTGCACACTACACCAATGAGTACATAGTGCACACAGTATACTACATGGAAGTGTACTAACGGAAGTATATGATTTGAGACACACCTTTAGTTTTAAAATTCGTCGTGGTGGTGGTCGTCGTCCTCCGCTTTTCCGGGTCCAGGTCGCGGGGGCAGCAGCCTCAGCAAAGAAGCCCAGACAGTCCTCTCCCCAGCCACTTCTGTCAGCTCTTCCGCGGGAACCCCGAGGCGTTCCCAGGCCAGCCGGGTGATGTAATCCCTCCAGCGTGTCCTGGGGCGGCCCCGAGGTCTCCCAAGGGAGGCGTCCGGGTGGCATCCTTACTAGATGCCCGAACCACCTCAACTGGCTCCTCTCGATGTGGAGGAGCAGCGACTCTACTCCGAGTCCCTCCCGGATGTCCGAGCTCCTCACCCTATCTCTAAGGCTGAGCACAGCCACCCTGCGGAGGAAACTCATTTCGGCCGCTTGCACTCGCGATCTCATTTTTTCGGTCACTACCCAGAGCTCGTGACCATAGGTGAGGATTGGAACATAGATCGACCGGTAAATCAAGAGCTTCGCTTTTTGGCTAAGCTCCCTCTTCACCACAACAGACCACGTCATCCGCAAAAAGCAGGGACGAGACCCTCCCGTCACCGACACCCTCCGCCACTTGG